>CM071594.1:255848715-257048715 GCA_036435485.1 Saposhnikovia divaricata
TTTCAAGAAATGTACATCTATTCCTACCCTACAAAACCCCGCTTCATACTAACCCCTGAGGACCTCATTGGAGGACAAAATCTGAGATTCTTCGCATTAGTTATAAATAGACTGTTCTTGGCATTAAGCACTTGCGAACGAATCTTGAAGTTTTTTAAATTTTATCTTATCACAGCATTTTCATGGATAGACAGGTGTTCATAACTTCAGCTGGACCTTTACTCTGAGCGAAGCATTGCAAATTTATGTTTCAGCAAAAGTGGATCTCTTCACTACCTCTGGATCCATTTGTTTTGTAATGTGCTATGTAACTAAATATATTGCATAGAGTTTTACTTACCTCCATGATTTGGATACTTCTTCAGTATAGTATCCGCAGCCTTCAACCCTTTCTTGTATTGTTTCGTTTCGTATGATTTCTGTAACAATACCAGCAAGTAACCATTAAAGTATTAACCTCATTTGCTGAAAAACTTTTCAAGAAATACTGGTATTAGAAATGATGATTATACCAAAAATTAGTAGATCAGTGACTCTTTTAAAGCATTCAGTAATTCATCAAATTTGGGAACAAAGAAATAAGAATTGGGAAACAAATTCTAATTTGGTACAATGTTTAATTGTTTATATTGGCTTTGCCATTATATATACCACTAATACCAGTCCAACAACATTATACGAAAGAAAATACCTAACTCTATTTTCATTACTTACAGTCACCTCGATAATACTCAAAAACACATGTGCCCGCCTAATTCCATGCTTAACATATAAACTCCTGCCCTATCAACATAATTCTCCTATCCCGCCTATACATTATCGCCACAACACTCTACTTCTTTCCACTTCTCAATAAAGCTCCAACATTTTTAATCTTAAAGATTCGATTTTGACAGTTCCAAACTCAACTCCCGAGGTCATTAAACACATAACGAATCGCATATAACTTCAAAAGTGACAAATTAGGTAACTACCACTCCTTTCGACTAATTTCAACCAATTATACCTTTTACATCAAAATTAAACAAATGGGCATCCCTCAAAATTCAAGAACTCACAAAATACCAATATTGAATTTACGATACAAACCCAAATGCACATCTTTACAAAAATTTTAAAAAACCCCAGAATAGGGCAACAATTACAAAACTGAATAACACAGCAATTAATCATCAATTACATAAATTAAAATACATAAAAACAGCTAAAATCGAGATGGGTCAATTTATATACACACAAAACATAAAAAAGATACTTACAACAATGAGTTTGAAGAGATTAGCCTCTTTAGGAGGAAGTGAAGCCCCCATTCTTGAACACTTCTAGTTTAAGTAATTATATTATTATATTATTATATATGTAAAAAAAGCAGAGAGATTTGTATGTAAAGGATATAGATACACACAGATTGTGTGTATATATAGTCGGAAGTGATGGGGTTTTTTGTGGTGGTGGCGTCTATTTGCTGCTGCTGCTGCAACCCTACTATGGCAAGTAAACGAAGCTCAATTTTAGTATTGTATTTTTTTTATTTATTATTAATATTTACTTTTTAATCGTATATTATCGTGTCTAGAGTAGAAAAAATGAAAAATGAAAAATGAATTAAGAGAATAAAAGCTAGTTTTATGTAAAAAGGTAAAAGGGAAAAATGACTTATAGGTAGCATCTCCAACCACATATATCAGCCCTTAGCTAAAAGTTTACGTGACTTTTCAAAAATAAAACTTATATATAACTAGCTTAAAACCCGTGCGATGCACGGATTTTTTTAACATTATATAAATATTTTTTATTAGTTTAAATTAATTTTTTTTAACATGAATTCTGGAGATTTAAATTTTTATATGAAATGATTTGATAATAATTATATAAATGTTATCTGTGATATTTTAGAAAAAGAGGGATTTTAGTTATAAAATATAGAAAAGATGATAGGTTTTGGTTGAAAAAGGTAATCGGTTAATTATTAGTATTATAATATAATTATTTTATTTTTATTAAATAGAAACTCCCGTGATATAATTGGAAAAATAGAGGTTTTAGTAAAAAAAAAAGAAAAAAGGTAACGTGTATTGGCTGAAAAAGGTAACCGTCCATGATATAATTGGAAAAAGAGAGATTTTAGTTAGAGAAAATAGAAAAAAGGTAACGTGTTTTGGCTGAAAAAGGTAATCTATTAGTTAATATTAATTATAATGTAATTATGTTATTTTATTAAACAAAATTGTTTGTAGTGTTTTTAAAAAAGGAGAAATTTTAGTTAGATAAAATGTAAAAGATATTGTATTTTCAGGTTATTGAAAAATAGAAAAGGTAATATTTTTAACCTGAAAAAGGAAATTGATTAATAATTGAGAAATTTTAGTTAGATAAAATATAAAAGATATTATATTTTACATGAAAAGGGAATTATTTAGTTATTGAAAAATAGAAAATATAATATGTTTAACCTGAAAAAGGAAATTGATTAATTAGTAAGATGGATTTTATTTGAATAAGGGTAAATAAGTAAAATCAACAGATACCATACCGACCGACCGACCGACCGACCAACCAACCAACCAAACTTTTAATGTTTCGGCTTTTATATAATAGTATAGATATGTAAAAAACTAGTCACTTCAATGGGACAAAACCCTTATCTATAATTATAGACTAGCGTTATACCCGTGCTACGCACCGACCGATAAATTATATTAATTAATTAATATGAATATATTAGTTTAATTATTGTTTAGAAAAAAATATAATTTTATTGGAATGTTAATTAACTTAAGTATAAAAATTACTTATTAGTGAATTCATACCAACTGATTTAATATTAATATTATGAACAAATCATCAAAACAAAAACAACCCCCGATGAAAAGTTCAAAACCCCTCTTATTGTTTTTTTTTAAAATTAAGCTTTCATTTTATTTCTCTCTTTGTTAAAGAATATTTCTAAGTACCATGTTAACAAAATTTTCATCCATATTCTGAGAATTTGGTATATTTATTCAATATCGGATTCTTAAAATATTTATTATAGTAATACATTGAAAATATTTGAATGTTCGTGGTTAATTTTTTCGATTACATATTAAAAATGTATAGACACTCAATCCTCACGACTCCAATAAATCATTAGACTATCTATCAAAAAAAGATTGCAGGATTGCAGCGATATGAGAAAGGATATCTACTGTGCAAGATACATGAAACGAACGTAGTTATAACAATAGAAACTTTCATCAAATCTAGTTTGTTATGTGATCGTTCAATATTTTTTTTACAAATTATATGTCAATTTATTAATGCATGGATTTACTATTCAAAAATAAATATTATCAACTAACCAAACAAATTCAATATATCGCGCTCTTGGAGTAACGTATGATTGTTAGAGTTTATTGTGATTGGCCTTAGCTTATTTGTAAAGACAACTTAAAATATGCATTTTCGGTTTGAAAGTTTGTATGTTGGATTTTTTATTCTTTTCTAGTAAAACATGGTATAAAATTTTAGTTTTATTTACTCTTAAAATAAGACATATGAAAATGAGTATCACCTATCTTTTCTATTCGACTAACTTGTGAAAATAAGCTATTGTCCATAAAATTGAAATGAAGTTTATAATATATAAACACATAATTACATTGTTATATATGTGTTCTTGTAATTTAGATATTAGGTTAAATAACATGAAATTCATTTTTATTTAAGACTATGTATATTTTTCCGACATATATAAGAAGAAATAGCTTATGTAGACCTGAAAAATCATTTTGCACATTCATGTTGTGTACTTTAGGGTCTTGAACGAAAATGACATGATATTGAATCATGTACCCGAAATTAGAACACAAAAATAGTTTATGTAGACCTAACAAATCGTTTTGTACATTCATTTCGTGTAACTTGAACTTAAATGACATGATATTGAACCGTGTACCGAAATTATAACACAAAATTACACTAAATTACATGAATTTTTTCATGTACACGAAATGAAATGAAATATGTGAATAGAAAACGTATGACAATTACATGAAATATCACTCTGTATCCAAGTTATGTAAATATATAATGATGTGTTTTTGAACAATATTGAGATGTTACAAAACTAAACTGAGGGTATGCACGATGTAAAGTCTCCAAAGCAAAATGAAACTCTCTTTTTCATTTTTTCTTAATATTGTTTTTTGTTAACAAATATCTCTATTTGTGTAGAATCTTTCCACCAAGTTATTGAGTTTTCTTACCCACATGTTCTTAGGTTAAGATATGGGAATTGATACGATTACTTTAATTCCAGAATACAAAATTCAAAAAGGCACCCTTTTATTAAAAATAATAAATAATTTATGTGTATCAACCTTCTTATTTATCAATATTAATAATTTTTATAACAAAGACCGTAGTTGTTGCTGCACTCTCTCTCTCTCTCTCTCTCTCTCTCTCTTTCTCTTTCTCTCTCTCTTCACCTCTCCCAAAATATGTTAAACTAAAGTTTAGGAGCTTGTTATGTCCGGAATAACGTAGAAGGGGCGTTGAATACGTTATTTAGCAATATTTCAATTTTTGATGTGAATATGAAATCAAAAATACCGAATCGAAATAACACAATTGTTTGGGAAATATCTTTGAATAAATAAAACCCGGAGGTTTGCTACACAATCTAATCTTATCGATCAGCTACAAAATCAAACACTCCTAGGATAGTTTAGGCACGAGGACCTTCTACCGACACTTCCTGAAAGCGGGCTAAGCCGGCTTTCCTACTAGATGGGCTGTCTAGCAGCTTACACAGAGAAGATATAAGAGAGAGAATAGAAAGTTGTGTGTTGAGGTGTGTTTTGAAATGAAATCAAGCAGCCTATTTATAGACTTTAGAAAATCACTATGCTGCTAAATTACGTAACTGATGATGTCAGTTGCTGCCTAACCCTCATTTTTCAACAGCCGAATTTTCAAACCTGCTGAACTTTTGATTTTCAAAAGTTATAAAATCAAACAGGCGGGACCCAGCTTGCATAGTACTTTTGGGTTACTATTCATGAATAGTAATTTCGGTTACTATTCATGAATAGTGTTATTTTACTTTCATCAGCTTTGATAATACTTTTGGTTACTATTCATGAATAGTAATTTCGGTTACTATTCATGAATAGTGCTTTTTCATTTTCCTCTTAATTTGACATCCTTAAATATTTAGTTTCCAATCAAGTAGAGGATATCAATACTGTTCTAAAATCAACCATACCTCTTAACAGTTTTTCTGAGTTAGATACTTCGATTCTTTTGTGAAGTGTTGACGCCTAGTGCAACTGGTCTGGTTCACAAACGACTAACATTCACTCATGGTCTTTGTATCATGTCTTTAAGACCACTGTAATCTTTTGGCCCTTCAACTGAATCATCTGTACATCTTATTCTGTCACTGAGGCTTGATCATGTTAATGAACTTCTTTCAGTGACTTGATCCTTGTTGGAGCCTGTTCTTCAACTTTCACGATCCCTGTATAGAGTTAATATTATTTATCTTTTATCCTAGTTGAGTTATATATTTCCTCTATTACATATTACATTACATTATGCTTTACAATCTCCCCCTATTTGATTGTTAGAGTTTGACAAGCAAATACCTAGATGATAACTCAACTGATACAAATAAAATACAAAGATAAATAATATTAAAGCGCATTCTGGATCATATATATACATTTTCCAGATTTCTAAAATTTGAACAAGTGCAAGTCAATTATTTCTCTAGACTGAACATATCTTCAAGTTTGCCTTGCTTTCTTTCCACATAGCACTAATACTCCCATTAGCTTTTCTTTTCCCAAAATAAAGTTAATTTCGTGTCAACAACCTTTTCCTTGCCCTTACGCCTAGTAGATTTTTCTTGATCGTCCACCTTCTCCCCCTCAGTTGGGTTATCCTCCAGAGTAGTAGGATGTGGAGTTGGTAAATTAGACGAAGATGGCTTTACCAAGGAGTTGATTGCATGACTAAACTGGGCTGCCATGGAACGTAATTGAAACTGGAATGCATCATTTTGAATAAGTTGTAAATTTTTGATTTCTGCAATGGACTTACAGATATTTGACAACTCTTTCTCCATTGTTTGGACCCGTGTAAGGAGTCTGTTGTATTCCTTTTTGGTTACAGGTGCATGTGGTTGAGTAGGTTGCTCACTCATACGTTCTGCAGGTGTTTCACTCAACACTCTATATTCACTCGGTTTAGTGGTTTGGGTTACACTTGCATGCTCTGTTTGTGTTTCCCTCAAATCTCCCCCAGAGTTTCCATCGATATGTGTACCTGCAAATGAAATCATCCTAGCCCCTTTTTCAGAGGTCATGGATGGTACAATGAAAGTTCGTCAGCTTTCCTCCTCGCGTGAAGCGAGTTGCCGACCACTGGTAAAGAGTGGTAAATCTCGAAAGAGATCCAGAGATTTTCCTTGTGGGAGATTAAACTTGAATCGATTAAATGGCACAAAACCCAAGTTTCCCTCGTACGTCTGTGAAGACACTTGGTTCATAAAAGAACCACCTACCGATGGATCTTTCCGTAAAATGGAAGATACACCAGCAGTTATTGAGGTAGGTAATTCTACCTTGGATGCCTGTGAAGGCATTTGATCTTTAAAAAGACCATCAACCACTCTTATGTTCCGTGAAATGGAACTCAAGATAGTTGCTCCCGTCAATTCAACCTTATTTACATTTTCACTCAGTTGACAAGGAAGAATTGTTTCACTAACAGTTGCAGTTACCTCAGGTTCATTTGGTTTACTTCTTTTAGAATGAGATAGAGCTGCTGATGTAACTAACTCCTTATGTGGTGCTGCTGAGGAACTATCTCCCTCAAAAGTGTTGATGGCTGGTCGTTTAAGTGACAATTGAGGTGTAGGAGTTTGTGTTTGCATTTGTAGAATGGGCTCTTCGACCTGTGTTAGAGTCGATGGGATTTCCTGCTCTTGGTCGGGTAAGATGGCCACTAGGGGCTGTAGAAACTGTATTTCCTGTGACACAACAGGGAATACAGAGGTTGGAATAGCAAGGATTGAAATATTACCTTATCGTATACCTGCTCTCACTGGTCTTGGTAAAAACGGAAGTGGGACAGTCTTTAGATATTCAGTTAGGACTGTAGGCACATTCGTATAGTTCTTTTTGCTTATGTAATTAATTACATTCGTCTTCATGTAAGAACATTCCACCTTTTGACTATTTTCCAAGCGTACTATGTCTTCATCATTCAAAAAATCATTTAATATTAGCTGTAGAAACCTTGGATATAGATATTTGACATTTTGAGTCCGAACATCTCTTGTTCCCAAGTGTTTCATCTTTAAAATGATTTGACCAAGCACTATTTTTCCAAAATTAATCCTCAAATTATTGGCGATCGCATACCCTATTTTTTGAATAAATTCAGGTATTCGATCTTGATTTGTTCTATTTGTGGAAAAAACATGGTTAAGAGTGTGAAAGAAGAAATTCCAATACTGGGTTAGAAAAGTTCTAGAAAGATTACCAGTACTGAAATTGCCATCTTGGTACCTTACAAAACGAAAGAACATTTCAATCTGTTCAGGTGTAGGATCAGAAATAAGATTTTCCATAGGAAAATGAAGAAGTCGACTAACATCTCGTTCAGTGACCCTAATCGACCTACCAAACAATCGATATGTGATTGCACACCCGTCCTGTCCAGAAGTATTAACCGCACTGCAATATAGTTCACGCAATGCATCATGGTTAAGCTGCACTGGTGTAACTAAAGCATAGCGAATTAATGAATGTTCATTCAGAAATTGTGTCCAAGCCCGAAATTACTCATCAAGGATGGTTTCGATTTGCTGAATGAAAATAGGATTAACTTTAGCAATTAAAAAGCTTCCCTGCAATGCCATTTTCAAAACTTTGAGGAAATTCAAAAACAAGGGTTAGTTTTTATAAAGGATGATGTATAAATCAAGAATATGAAATCCGATCTAAAAACCACCAGCTAGATTGAGAGATCTTTCCGATCAAAGCTCGAAATATTCAGCAATTGTGTGTATATGCTCTGTATATCTGAAAAATGATGATGTTAAACACAAACAAAAACTCATCATTTATAAGATTTCAAGGACTAGTGGGTTAGGTGAGAGCGTGACAGGTTATGTTTGAAAAATTACACCGCTCAATAATTTCTCACCTAACAACCTACTTAGCCGAAAAACATCTTATCACCGAAACCTGTCAGCCGAAAAAACATCTTATCACCGAAACCTATCAGCCTATGTACACACACATACACATTTATTATTTCTAATTTTTATGGATTTAAAATAACCAATCAATAATTCAAGAATTATTCCACAATAATCAGACAAACTCATAATTAAATAAACATAAAATTAACAAAGTATCATTAATTGGTATATGTCAATAAAATATTTATTTAATTATGCTACAATTAACACAATTATTTACTAACTACTTACCATAAAAGATAGCATTTATAAGCATGGCAATTAATATAGAGATAACTGTAAGATGAGGACTGGATGCAAAGTAAATTCACAAGTCCTAAAAATATGGACATTTAAAATACTTGTGAATTTATAACAAATTGCAGTTATTCATTATCCAAAATTAATTAGACAGATTTAACATCCCAGTTCACCAACTAACCTGGAGAAAGTGGATTCATCCAGTGGTTTAGTAAAGATGTCTGCAATATGTTGATCTGTGGGAACAAAATATAATACCACAGTTCCATTCATGACATGCTCTCGTAAGAAATGATACCTGATATCAATGTGCTTAGTCCTGGTATGTTGAACTGGATTGTTAGCAATGACAATGGCACTCGTGTTGTCGCATAGAATTGGAATTTTGTCCAACATGAGTCCATAGTCCTGAAGTTGATTCCTCATCCACAGGATCTGAGCACAACAACTACCTACCGCAATGTATTCTGCCTCGGCTGTCGAGGTAGATACTGAGTGTTGCTTCTTGCTGTACCAAGATACCAATCTTCTTCCAAGAAACTGATAGCTTCCAGAAGTACTCTTGCGATCAATCTTGCAACCAGCAAAATCAGAGTCTGTATATCCAACCAGGTCAAAACCCGTATCCTTAGGATACCAAATTCCAAGATTCGGAGTACCCTTAAGATATCTCAAGATACGCTTCACGGCTATCAGATGTGATTCTTTAGGATCAGCCTGGAATCTAGCACATAAACAAGTTGCGAACATAATATTTGGTCTACTAGCAGTTAAGTATAAGAGAGAGCCGATCATACCTCGATACTTCGTGATGTCAACTGACTTACCAGATTTGTCTTGATCAAGCTTGATAACAGTTGGCATCGGGGTCTTGGCAGTAGCTGCTTCTTCCATCCCATACTTCTTCAGAAGATCCTTTATGTATTTTGACTGGCAGATGAAAATACCATCAGGCTTCTGAACAACTTGAAGTCCAAGGAAGAAGGACAGGTCACCCATCATGCTCATCTCGTACTTGCTATGCATTAGCTTAGCAAATCTCTTGCATAACAAATCATTAGTAGAACCAAATATTATATCATCCACATATACTTGCACCAGAATTATATCATTTTTATGCTTTTTATGAAATAGAGTTTTGTCGATGATACCTCTTGTAAAACCATTTTCAAGTAAGAACTTGGAGAGAGTATCATACCATGTTCAAGGGGCTTGCTTGAGACCATAGAGAGCTTTGAAGAGAAAGTACACAAAACCTTCAAATTCCTTGTCTTCGAACCCAGGGGGTTGTTCAACATAGACTTCTTCTTCTAGATCTCCGTTCAAAAATGTACTCTTCACATCCATCTGAAAAACCTTAAAGTTGGAGTGTGCAGCAAATGCTAAGAACATCCTGATTGCTTCAAGCCTTGCAACTGGAGCATAGGTTTCATCATAATCAATTCCCTCTTCTTGAGAGTAACCCTTTGCTACAAATCGAGCTTTGTTCCTCGTAATAATACCATTTTCATCCAATTTATTCCTAAACACCCATCTAGTGCCAATTACAGATTTATCTTTTGGTCTTGGCACCAGCTTCCAAACTTTCTGCCTCTCGAACTGATTGAGTTCTTCCTGCATTGCAGTTACCCAATCTGGATCATCTAGAGCTTCATCAACCTTTTTAGGTTCAATTTGAGATAAAAATCCTGCGAAATTGCATTCATTCTGTGTTGCTCTTCTAGTCTGTACACCCATGTCCGGTTCACCAATGATCTGTTCAAAAGGATGCGCTCTACTCCATACCCTTTGTCTCGGCAGATTTGATCTTGATGATTCCCCAAGTTCATAATTGTGTTGAGTGTGGTGACTAGTAGATCCAAAATCATTGTTTGCTCCCCCTGAGCTGTTGCTTTCAGAGTTTAAAGAATCATTAGTAGAAGATGTTTCTTCACTTGATTGGGGTTCATCGTTAACTTGCTCCCCCTCAACATGTGCTGTTGTCTGATCTACTGGTATAGATTGAACAATAGAGTCTGAAAGAGTATCAGAATTTTTTAGATCAGCATTTATTTCTTCATTCTCAAATCTCAGCTGGTCATGTTCATCAAAATCTTCAAGTCCTGTTATCTTCTTATCATCAAAAGACACATGGATAGATTCCATGACCACTTTTGTTCTTAGATTGTAGACTCTGAATGCTTTTGTGGATAGTGGGTATCCAACAAAGATTCATTCATCAGCTTTTAAATCAAATTTGGAAAGCTGTTCTAGATGAGTCTTAAGAACAAAACACTTACATCCAAACACATGAAAGTATTTCAGGTTCGGCTTCTTATGGGTGTTTTACTAAGCTTGTTAATGAGTGTAGTATTCTGTGTGAAACAAGCAGCTTGCACAGCTTCAACCCAGAAGTAAGTTGGCAGCTTTGCTTCATCAAGCATGGTCCTTGTAGCTTCTATGAGAGTCCTGTTTTTTCTCTCTACTACTCCATTTTGTTGTGGAGTTCCAGGTGTAGAGAATTCTTGCTTTATTCCATTTTCTTTACAAAACTCTTCCATGACTGCATTCTTGAACTCACTGCCATTATCACTCCTAATGATTTTCACTGTATGCTTAGATCCTTTGTCCAGTTGTCTGACATGCTCTGTTAAGATTGATGCAGTTTCTTCTTTCTTGTGCATGAAATATACCCATGTATATCTGGTGTATTCATCAACAATAACCAAAGCATATCTTTTCTTTCTAATAGACATTATATTTACTGGACCAAATAAATCAACAGGGAATAAGTGATATGGCTCAAGAATTGAGGATTCAGTCTTACTTTTGAATGAAGTTTTCCTTTGTTTTGCCTTTTGACATGAGTCACATAGGCCATCTGGAGTAAAAACTGATTTGGGTAATCCTCTCACAAGATCTTTCTTCACTAGCTAATTAATGCTGTTGAAATTCATACGAGAAAGTCTCTTGTGCCAATCCCAGCTTTCTTCAATTGATGCTCTACTCAGTAGACAGATTGCAGAGCCATCAGAGTTTGTTGAAAGCTTGGCTTCATAAATGTTATCATGCCTATATCCCTAAAGAACAACTTTTCCTGTAGATTTGCTTACAACTTCACCATGTTCTTCAAAGAAATCCACATAATAACCTCTATAACAGATTTGACTCACACTTAGTAGATTATGTTTGAGTCCTGAGACTAGAGCTACAGTTTCAATGATGAAATTCCCAATATTGATATTGCCATATCCCAGAGTCCTTCCTATGTTGCCATCTCCATAAGAAACACTTGGGCCAGCTTTCTCCACAAATTCTGATAGCATGGCTTTATTTCCAGTCATGTGTCCTGAGCATCCACTGTCCAGAACAAGGATATTTTTCCTGTTGCCCTGCAATTAAAAAGACCACTAATGATTAGTTTTAAGGACCCAAACTTGCTTGGATCCTTTGACCTTATTAAGTTTGTTAGCTTTTGCAGCAGAAGTCTTATCAGAGTTTGTGCTAACATTCTTTTTATCAGAATTTATACATGTAGAATCAATCTTGAATTTATTCAAAGAGGGTTTAAATTCATAATAATCAGAATTTATAAATAGAATGCCAAATACTGCCACAGTGAAAACAAGGATTCTGTGGCTTAAACCTAACTGAACCACTCTTAACTCCTGACTTAGGAGGTATAGAGTTTATATTCTTCCTGCAAAAAGTAGCAAGATGGTTAGGATTTCCACAGTTATGAAATTTCTTCCTAGGAGCATTGGGAATAGGCATATAGTTATTGCTTTTACTGATGCCTACCTTTCCATTTATGTTTTTCCTAGGTTCTTTTACCTTGTTCACTCTTTTTAACTCCTTCCTTGTTCACTCTTTTTAACTCCTTCAGCTTGTGTTTAAGCTGTTTCTGAGACATTAAACTAATATTTATTGATTTGACTTCATCCTATTTTGGTTTGTCAGATTTTGGTACAAACCTCATATGATTAAGTTTGGGTTTTGCAGCCTTTTCAGTAAATACAGGTTTAGAGGTCTCAGCTTCTAGGTTGGCAGTTTTCTTTTTATCAGTGTAACCTAGACCTTGTTTCCAACAATCATTCTCTATGATATTCTGAGTATTCTTACCAGAGTTAGTCCAAGTTTTAATAATGTTTCTTTCTTTAGCAAGTTCAGATTCAAGCTAAGCATGTTTTTTCAATAATTCAGTTTTAACAATAATAGCATCATCTCTCTCTTTCTGAATTTGTAACATCTGGACTAATTCTGATTCTAGATAGTCATTTCTCTTTCTAAGGTCTAGACTTTCAGATTTTATTCTTTCATTTTCTAAAGTCTGATCTCTGTAGCTAACATGCAAGTTTTTAAGAAAGAGTCTTAACTCAGATATATCAGTAGTATCAAAAGCTAGAATAGAATGAGGTACCTTGGTCTCAGTAGCTTCAGAGATACTATCAACATTTTCCATCAAGGCATAGTTCACCTCATCTTCAGAGTCTGAAGTGTCAGCCCAGTCCTTCTTCTTTGTGATGTAAGCTTGACTTTTATCAGTTTTTGCTTTCTTGCACTCAGGTGCAAAATGTCCTTTCTCACCACAATTATAGCATGTGATCTTAGACTTGTCCACTTTCCCAGACCTGCTTTCCTTTCCCTTAGCTTTTCTGAAATTCCTCTTTTCAAAATTTGAATCTCTTCGTGTGAACTTCTTTCCATTCCTGAAGTTCTTGTAAGCCATCTTCTTGAAGTTTTTTACCATCAGGGCTGCAAGTTGTATCATCTCAGCATCACTACCCTCATTATCAGAGTCTGTGAGATTGTCAGAGTTTGTGTCATCATCAGAGTTTGATGACTCAGTATCAGACTTTGTAATAAGAGCCTTTCCCTTGGATTGCCTCTTTTTCACAGTAACTTCTTTAGAAGCTTTTTCCTCAGCTTTAGAGCAATTATCTTGGACTTGCCTCCATGCCTCTTGCTTCTTTGTTCCATCTCAAGCTCATGAGTTTTGAGCATTCCATAGATTTCATCAAGAGATATGTCTTCCAGATCATGATTGTCTCTGATGGTAGTGGCCTTTAAGTCCCATTTCTCAGGAAGAGCCAACAAGAATTTCAGATTGGAGTCTTCAAGATTATACTCCTTATCTACCAGTGACAGATCATTCAGCAATTTCAGGAATCTGTCATATATATCTGTTAATGACTCATCAGTATTTGAGTCAAAGTGCTCGTACTCCTATGTGAGTATTGTTCTCCTGTTCTTTTTATGGCTTTGGTTCCTTGACATCTGACTTCCAAAGCATCCCAAATCTCCTTAGCAGTTTTGCATCCAATGACCCTGTTAGACATAACATTGTCAAGGGCGTTATGTAATAAATGCCTTACCTTGGCATCTTTGCTAATAGAGGAGATATCTTCATGAGTGTAGTCTTTCTTCTCCTTTGGAATCGTTTTCTGTTCCTCCCCAACAACTACAACAGAAAGTTTGGTAGGCTTATGTGGACCATCATGGATTCTGTCTAAGTACTCTGGATCTGTATCCTCCAGAAACATTTCCATCTTCACCTTCCATATGGGATATTCTGATGCCCTGAGTATTGGAACTCTGATTGATTCATATCTGCTTGTTGTTGGAGTTTGTGTTTTCTCTGTAATGATTGTATAGCTTTTTGGATCTTAACTGTTGTATAATAACATAGTGGCTCTGATGCCAATTGTTAGGTCCGGAATAACGTAGAAGGGGGGTTGAATACGTTATTTAGCAATATTTCGATTTTTGATGTGAATATGAAATCAAAAATACTTAATCGAAATAACATAATTGTTTGGGAAATATCTTTGAATAGATAAAACCCGGAGGTTTGCTACCCAATCTAATCTTATGGATCAGCTACAAAATCAAACACTCCTAGGATAGTTTAGGCACGAGGACCTTCTACCCGACACTTCCTGAAAGCGGGCTAAGCCGGCTTTCCTACTAGATGGACTGTCTAGTAGCTTACACAGAGAAGATATAAGAGAGAGAATAGAAAGTTGTGTATTGAGGTGTGTTTTGAAATGAAATACAAGCAGCCTATTTATAGACTTTAGAAAATCACTATGCTGCTAAATTACGTAACTGATGATGTCAGTTGCAGCCTAACCCTCATTTTTCAACAGCCGAATTTTCAAACCTGCTGAACTTTTGATTTTCAAAAGTTATAAAATCAAACAGGTGGGACCCAGCTTGCATATTACTTTTGGTTACTATTTATGAATAGTAATTTCGGTTACTATTCATGAATAGTGCTTTTTTACGTTCATCAGCTTTGATAATACTTTTGGTTACTATTCATGAATAGTAATTTCGGTTACTATTCATGAATAGTGCTTTTCACTTTCCTCTTAATTTGACATCCTTAAATATTCAGCTTCCAAACAAGTAGAGGATATCAATACTGTTCTAAAATCAACCATACCTCTTAACAGTTTTTCTGAGTTAGATACTTCGATTCCTTTGTGAAGTGTTGACGCCTAGTGCAACTGGTCTGGTTCACAGACGACTAACATTCACTCATGGTCTTTGTATCATGTATTTAAGACCACTGTAATCTTTTGACCCTTCAACTGAATCATCTGTACATCTTATTCTGTCACTGAGGCTTGATCATGTTAATGAACTTCTTTCAGTGACTTGATCCTTGTTGGAGCCTGTTCTTCAACTTTCACGATCTCTGTATAGAGTTAATATTATTTATCTTTTATCCTAGTTGAGTTATATATTTCTTCTATTACATATTACAATACATTATGCTTTACAGAGCTAATATCAGCTTTTTGGTTTTTTATAATTTTAATTTATTTTTCAATAAATCAATCTCTTTATTGAGAGTCTAGTACCTCATTGCCCATTGGTGGATTTTATCTCTCGAAATATTAGATTTTGTACTATCTCCTTGTGAATGATAAGCCTCATTTTCTTTTCCTTTATTTTACTTTGACTTTCAATAAATATCTCTCTTTGTTGAGCGCCTAATATCATATTCGTGGATTTTGTATACCCATATATTAGATTTTGTTATATTAGTTCATTGATTTGGATAGTGTAGAATCACAGTTTTCGTCAGTTGTTTGAATACGTTCTGACAAATCAGATATACATATTCCTCACATTTATAACAAATTGTTAGATTATCTCACCGAAAAGTCTGCATAATTTAGAGATATAGATGATGGATGTACCATTATTGAATATATATTCAATGATTGGATAAAGGAAATTAATGATCTATTTTACCATGTATTTGTTCAATTTTAGTTATTGTAGTAGATGTTGTATGCCCTTTTATTGATGATTTTTGCAGGTTTGATTATTTTTGTGGATAACATATGTCCTTTTATAGATGAATTAATTGTTTATAAATAAATTATAAGAAAATTTGTGCTAAATTGACCAATTTATTATGAAAATATTTTCATTAACTCTGTAAAAATTTTATTTTTTGATTGATAATTTATACACCAAATAATGTATAGTACTATTTAAGAGTATATATATTTGATATTTTGAATAATTCAAATATATTGAAAGATCAAATTGTTTTTCCATTAATTATTGCATAGGTAAAAAAATTCGTAATTAAAATGTGAAAGATGATTGGTTTAAAATTCATTCTAATGTTTCAATTAGTTGATGCTAGTTTTTTTTAAACAAATTATTTAATAATTTACATAACTTAAATTTTGAATATGTATTTAGAATAATGTGCTAAATAGTTTTATATTGTTAACAATTTTTAATTCATGATTTTAATTGTACCTTGTGCTTTTGAATTGGGAGTTTGAGATATCAAAATATCAATTATAGATTTATAGACTCATACATTAGTTTATTATTTTTAAATTAAATAATTATCGTATTTAGAATAAAATTGTTAAGTAATCACCGAATAACATCAACAACCCAACACTGTAAAAATTGTTTTTCTATAGGCACGTCTAATAATGTAAACAAATCAGTGTAATGTGGTAAGGATTGATGCATAGAATTCAGTAAGTCGCAGAATTATCGGAGTTTGCCACTGAATATTCTAATGGGAATTAACTCTGGGATAATCTGGACAGGTGATAATTGAAAAAAAGTGGCCAGATTTTCAATTTTGCAAAATGGTGGCCAGACTTGCTTTTTTCCTTTCAAAAAAGTGGCTGGAGATGATTTTCATGTTATTATTATTACGAATATAACCAATCTTATGGTGACACATATTAATTTGGGAATTTTTGTGGACAATTTTTGGGATCTCTATCATTTTTTTCCCATTTTGCCCCTGCCAAAAAGCTGAAAATCGCCTGCAGCCACCTTTTTGAAAGGAAAAAGGCAAGTCTGGCCACCATTTTGCAAAATTGAAAGTCTAGCCACTTTTTTGAAAATGAGTGTAAAATCTGACCACCACTTTGAAGTTTACTCTAACCTAAATCATTTTTTGTTGATTTTATTGGACAACTAAAACACGAAACATACGATACATATGTATAATCAAAATAAAAAGATAATCTATCCAAGTATAATATGTCATATAATAAAAAAATTTAAAGTAGTACCTTAACCGAAATTGATATGATTTAGGCATGAGAAGAATTGATGCATACACTTAGTTTATCAAAGTTGGTTAGGTCTGATGGGGAATAGGGAATAACCGGCTTAAATTTCCCTTAATGTTTAAATTGATATAGTAATTATATTTTTTAGTTTGTTAAATTTTATTTTATATAAATTGTTTATTAGTTAATCGTTAAAATAAAAATTAGCAGTTATTATGTTTAGTTAATTGATATGAAAAAATAAAAATCAACTGTTATTGAATGCAACTTGAGTTGAGTTTAATCTTGGCTGAAACGTAGAATCAAGATCCAATAGAGAAACATGTTATATTAAGTTTAATTGGTCTAAAATTTAGTAGATTTTAATTGATGTTAAAATAATTCATAATTTTATGATTGGTTAACTAATATATGGTAGATTTGGGTATCCTTTATTATAATAAAGGATGTTCAAAAACCATTCATAGCTAAAAGATGTATAAACATATGTAATATATTGTTATGTGGATTTATAGAAAATAATATTTACTATTACTAGAGATTTTTTAAAATTAAAAACCATGTAATATACGAAGTTATTAAATCGAGATATTATTATATTTAAATTTAATTTAATCGCGATTAGTAAATTAGAATAAGTATGGTAAATAATAAAAAATTTGTACATGATTGGTTGATTTAAAGTTTAAAAGCAAATTCTGATTGCCTCTAAAATAATTTTAATTTTTTGATTGGTAATTTATTCACCAACCAATAATAATACTCTTTTAGCGTACATTTGATAATTAAAGTAATTAAAATGTATGTAGTATTCGTTTATGTGAATTTACTAATTTTTTTATTGAAAAATTGTGAATAAATATATTTTTGAGTCTTTAAAAAAACGAAATTTGAAGATATGGATTTTTTCCAAGCTATTTAAAATTTGATTCAAATCCGATTTTGTAGTGTTCACTTATATGCATTTATTAATTAATTTTATTAACTAATTATGAATAAATATATTTTTGAACTTTTAAAAATAGTATATCGTGATTGATTTCAAATTAAAATTGTGATTTTCTAGTATATATTTTTTGATTTTTACAATATGTATTTATGGATATGTTTAATAAAACCATTATTGTATTTAAATTAGAAGTGTTAACTAACTATGGTTAAAGAGGTAGGTTGATATTGTAAATAAGGAAAACTTTTAATATAACATGATTGGTCTAAAATTTAGGAATTAGCTCTGATTGGTTCTAAAATAATTCCTAATTTCTGATTGGCTAACTAAACATTGGTAGACTCAGGTATTATAATAAAGGATAATATCTTGATGTTGGTTATATTTATCGAACCTCTAGAGACCTATTGTGAATTGCCACATCACTTATTTCTATATTAAAATAATATATTCCATTAATAACAACTTGAAAAATTGATAACATACCATTTTTAAAATATAGCCAATCATTATAGCCAATACCCTCGGAACATAATGTCTTACAGATTCGACAAATTTTACATAATCAATATTTTATATAATTTAGCCAATCACTTTTAGATAACGTTGTTGGAGATGCTCTTAAGTACATATTTAGGAGAATTTATTCATGTACGTGATTTAAATTAATGACATATTTTTAAATATATTTATAAAAAAAATTATAAAAAATTTTATTATAAATTAAATAGATTTATATAAAGAAGTTATATCTCACCTAAGTACCGTGAGTATGGATTTAATACTTAAATCTAAGGATTTTTTTAAAATATGTCCCATTTAAAAAGTCTGCTTATGATTTTGTCCCATTTTTAATTATAATTATAAATATGTCCCATTTTACTAATATATCCCATTTTTAATTGTAAACATGATTAACTCATTAACTACGTATAATTAAAAGACATTTTTGCCTTATCCTATCATTACAAAAGAGATTATAAAAGAGAGCGAGAGAAGCAGGGGTGGTCGTGATGGATTCCGGCAGGGCAAGGGGGTCCCTACGGGGTCGGCGACAATTGAATAAAAATTTCATACTATCATCAAAAAAGCACATTGTTAATTACGTCAAAAAAATTCAGATAACAATTTGTAAATGTAGAAGAACTAAAAATCAATCTTCAACTGATGCATATAGTGATCATCGATACGTAAATCATATATAAGTTGGTAGAAATTTGTGTTTTCTCTGTATTAAAAATTAAAACTGATTTCATAATACAATGAAAGGGCTTGATAGGCCTGTAAACAATTGCTCCTTCAAAAGGAAGTATTGATGCTAACAATTAGACGAGTGTCTAGTCCAGTTCAAGGGCAATGTAGTCTTATTTAATATAAATATATCTATATTTATATGTATATAAGTTATATTTGAGTTAAATTTTAACCGTAGGATATATTTATAAATTTTCAATAACATGGGATATAAACATAAAAGCAGTAGTTAATTTGGGATATATTAGATAAATTCTCTAAATCTAAATTAAAAAAGATCTACAATTTAATAGTAATTTTTTGTTTAGTATTAATTGCAGAATGATTATTGAATTAATATTCCTTAAAACACAAAGTTATATGAAAAATTGTATCGAATTTAAGTTTCATTGTGCGCAACGTACAAATTTTTACTAATATTTAATTTTCTTAAATCAAATTGTAACATATATATTTTAAATGAAATTTTGGTTTATTTAACTAATCATGATTTAAGTCAAGTTTAATGTAAATATTGAATTTTAATTTAATTAAGAAATAATATATTAGAGATTAATTAGTATATAATTGTAATATTGTTTTGAAATATTTATTAACTAATATTAAAAATAAAATATTATGTGTTTAATATGTTGTTAGACAAGATTCGATTAGACTTTTGATAATGTATGTTTTTTTAGTATTATATATAATTATTTAATTTTATTATGTTGTTAACAGAATTCGAAACCTATATTTGTAAAAAATTTCTTTAGTATTGAATGACAGACAGTCTTTCACTTGTAGGTTTTGGTGTTTGTCAAAGTACGAAAATGAAAATTAAATTAGGTCTAGGAAGTTGCTAGCTAATATAGTAATACAATCATGTGTGTTTCCTTAAATCTTTGTAATTCATAAGAGGTGTTTTGTATCATCAAGCCTTTAATTTATATCTGCAATTCTATCAGGCATAAATTGGGGGAGATTGTTATGAATTATGTTGTTCTTGATGATAATTCAAAACCCCTAAACATATTTTGTTTTGTAACTTTTCAATGGATTACATGTGTTACAGCATCCGTTAAAGAGGTAAATTATCAACAGATAAGTTCTTTTGTAACATGTACTCAAAAATTCAAGTCATTAGTTGAATATTTAGTTGATAGATTTTATAAGTAATGTTGACTATCAACGGATATACATAATAGGTTAGCTAATTGTAAATAGCTTGCGCTTTGTAATTCTGTATAAGTGAAAATTATATCTTAACGGATAAACAATCTATATCAACGGATAAAAAGACAATCAACCCTTAATATATCATCTAAAAATTAACCCATTACTTTTTTCAGCTAAAATGTATCATCTTTTTTTGTATACTCTGGTTTAAATCCCTCATCTATACTATATTATAATAGCCGAAATATTAAAAATTTGGTCGGTCGGTTAATACAATATCTATTGTTTTTACTTAATTATAAATAAAATCCCTCCTGATAACTAATCAATTTCTTTTTCAGTTAAAATATATTACTTTTTCTATTTTTAAAATAACTAATCAATTTTCTTTTTCAGATTAAACACGGAATATTTTATATTTCATGTAACTAAAATTTGGGTAAAAGCCCTCGATAACACTTTTTAAATTACATATGCCCAAAATAATCACGGACGGAAGGCGTGCCCGAAATGACCAGAATTACACGCATTTTGTGAATGCGTACACCACCAATGCATTCAACACATGCGTATATTGTGCCACCCGCATGTTGTGCCACCCTCTGATTTCTTTCATCTCCTTTTAGGGGGTGTTTGGTTGAGGGTAATAGACAAAGGGAAAGGGAAACAAATGTGTTCATTCCCTTTGTTGAAGTTTGGTTTGAAAAAATTGTGATTCCCTTTCACCTATTTTGGTTTTAGATTTCCCCTATTTTCATCAATACCCATTCTCTAATTATAATTTATATCTTAAACCATAATTACATATATTAACATGTAAATCACTTTTAAAATTTAAAAATAATTTATAATTTAGTCTTTATTAATTAAAAGTAATTTTGATATAATTTTCCATTCCGTTTCTGGATCGAAACCAAACAGGTAAAACAATTCAGGATCATTTCTTTCCTTTCTTCTTATTTCCCTTCCTGAATTCCATTGTGTTTACCCGGCACGAACCAAACGCCCCATTAATTTATTATAAGACATACGTATGTGGCGTCCAAATTTTCAAATTAAAGTGGTGGTGTTACATTTTTTTGAGTAAATATGTATTTGCAAATACTGTTAAAAAACTTATAATCAAATGACCAATTCAAATTGTGTTTGCTTATTAAGTCCTGCGGCCTAATTTTTAAAATATCGGGTATCGGTCCCGATTTTTTAAAAATCATGATAAATTAGGATTTTGGGTCTTAGGGTTTAGGGTTGTAAACCCTAAGTCTATATCCAATTTATTTGTCATTCTGAATATTTCTAAAATCCAAAATGAAAAAGTTGAACCCGAAGGTTAACTGTTGAACTACTAGGAGAATACAGATAAATTTAAAAAATTGAATTAAAAAATTGAATATTTCTAAATTCCTAATGGAACCCGTTAAATCCAAAAGAAAACTGTTTGACCCCAAAGAAAATATCAACAAAAAAATAGTATTAATTGGAAAAAAATAAAATTTTAATATTTTAAAAAATTAAAATTGTTTTAATATTTTAATAATATATCATATGTTGCGTGTGTGTGTGTGTTTGGGAGTAAATGATGAAGAAGATTTTTGTTGGCTGGTGGATGTAGATTGAATCTGATGGAGAGAGAATGAAGTCCATCACGTGGGAAATGTACAAATTATATATATCAAGTACGCATTTATTATTTGCGGGTTTCGTGGACTACGCAAATGGCTTATGCGTAACTAGCGTTCTACCCGTGCTACACACCGATAAATAAATTTTTAATTAATTAATAAAAAAATATTATTTTTGTTGTTATTTAGAAAAAAAAAAAGAAAGATAATTTCATTAGAATATAAATTAACTTAAGTAATTACGTATCCATTAGTTCATTCTAATTGCATTAATATTAATATTATCAATCAATTACCAAAATATTTACCATCCCGTAGAAAAGTTCAAAACCTCTCTTTATTGTTTTTTCTTTTTTTTTATTGAGAATATTTCTACCAAATTAATAATCTTTTTACCCATATTTTGGATTTTGTTCTTTTGGGAATTCGGTATATTTAAATATTCAGTATCATGGATCCCTAGAATATTTATTATCTTAGTTCATTGAAAATATTTGTATGGGTCGTGGTCAATTTTTTGAATACATAATAAAAATTCATATATGCTAATTTCTAACAACCACAATGAATCGTTACATTGTCTCCAAAAAAAGTTTACATGTTTCACCAATATGAGAAAGGATCTCTACTGTGTAGGATCCACGAAACGAATGTTGTTATGATAAAGGAAACTCTCAACTAATCTAATTTGTTATGTGTTCGTTCAATATTATTTTTACAAATTATATATCATTTTATTAGTGAACTGACATACTATAGAAAATAAATATTATCAACCAATCAAACAAATTCAACCTGTTGCGTTGTTAGAGTAATGTATGACTATTAGAGTTTATGGTGATTGCCCTTAGTTTAGAGTTTCTTAGTTTAGAGTTTATGGTGGTTGCCCTTAGTTTGTTTGTAATGACAACTTAAAATGTGTATTTTCAGTTTTGGAGTTTGTATATTAGATTTTTTATTCTTTCCTATTAAAACATGGTATATTAAATTTTAGTATTTTTTAATCATAAGTTTGAAAATGACTATCACCTATTTTTTTCTATTTCACTAACTTGTTAAAACAAAATAATGTCTATAAAACTAAATTCAAGTGTGTAATATATAAACACGTAATCACATTATTATATATGTGTCCTTGCAATTTCATTATCGCGTTAAATAACATGAAATTCATTTTCTTTTAATAATGAATACATTTTTTCAACAAATATTAGAAGAAAGCGATTACGTAGCCCTGACAAATCATTTTTGTTGTGTATATTCTTGTATTGTATTTTGGGATCTTGCACGAAAATGACGTAAAATTAAATCGTGTACCTGAAATCTGAACACAAAATAACTCTAAACAACCAGAATTTTTTCTTGTACACAAAATGAAATAAAATACGCGAATAGAAAAATATGCCAATTACATGAAATATTACTTTGTATCCAAGTTATATAAGTATGTAACTATATAATTGAGAACAACATTAAGATGCTACAAAACAAAACTAAGAGTAGTATACACGGTGTAAAGTCTCCCAAACAAAATGAGTCCCACATTTTTTTATTTTTTATTTTTTTTTGTTAAAAAGTATCTCATTTTGTGTAGAATATTTCTACCAAGTTAGTAAATTTTTGTACCTATATTTTAGGATTTGTTGATTTTGAAAATTAAATATTATCAAATTTTGTTATTTTGGGAATTCGGTATATTTAAATATTCAGCATCGTGGATCCCTATAATATCTATTATATTAGTTCATTGAAAATATTTGTACGGGTCGTGATCAATTTTTCGAATACATATTAAAAATGCAAATCGACTTAATTCTCACGACCGCAATGAATCATTAGATTGTAACAAAAAAAAGTTTATATGTTTCAGCGATATGAGAAATGATCTCTACAGTGCAAGATACATGAAATGAATTCAGTTATGACAAAGGAAACTCTCAACTAATCTAATTTGTTATACGTTTGTTCAATATTATTTTACAAATTATATGTCCTTTTATTAGTGAATTGATATAATATAGAAAAATAAATATTATCAACCAATCAAACAAATCCAACATTTAACGTTGTTAGAGTAAGGTATGATTGTTAAAGTTAATGGTGATTGCCCTTAGTTCAGAGTTTATGGTGACTGCCTTAATTTATTTGTAAGGATAATTTAAAATGTGTATTTTCAGTTTGGAAGTTTGTATATTGGATTTTTTTATTCTTTTCTATTAAAACATACTAGCTTATAGCCCGTGCAAAGCACGGGTTATTTTTTTTAAATTTGTTTATAGTTTAGTATATATAATATTTTAAACATTATTTTTAGTTTAGTATTAAATCGAAATTAATATGCTGTTGGTGGGAATCGAACCTTCAACCTTTCTATATAACATAATCTAGTATTAATTTTATATTAAAATGTTGTTGACGGGATTCGAACCTTAGACCTTCAACTTTTAGTATTGTTGTAACTAACGGTCATGATCTATTTGAATTGAAGATCTAACGGTTGTGAAGAATCCCGCCAACAACATTTTAATATAAAATTAATACTAGATTATGTTATATAGAAAGGTTGAAGGTTCGATTCCCATCAACAGCATATTAATTTAGATTTAATACTAAACTAAAAATAATGTTTAAAATATTATATATACTAAACTATAAACAAATTTAAAAAAAATAACCCGTGCTTTGCACGGGCTATAAGCTAGTATACATAAAATTTAAGATCCAAATTAAAATATCGAGACTGATTTCGACATTTAAGCAATATCACAATCCAAATTCAAAAAGTCCCACAATCTACAAGTAACTCGAATTCGACTAAAATCAAGTTTTTCAAACTCTAAAAAACAGGGGGATGAAAGTGAGAAATAATTTCATAATTGCACCGTCTGTAAAAGTGATATATTCTAAATGGATTGATTATCAAATGAGCCATTGGTTCCACTTGAATATATCAAGGGAATCATCCTTTTATTTTTTCTCAAGTAAAACACCCAAGTGGGAAATAGTACATGCCATTAAATCATCATAATGGGTATTTTTGTTTGTGTTAATCGTATGTTTGTTGGTGTTTGTTTATGTTTACAGTATGGTTCTCACTAATTTGTATATTCATCATAATGGGTAATTTGCACATATTTCTCATAATTGCGAACCTAGCATATAAACATTCTCAAGTACTACAATAATTGGTAGCTAACCTTATTGCACATGTCGAACATCATAAATGATCCAACATCAAATGTAAAACCATTCGTTCCGTATTATCCAAGAGCTTCCACCAGGAATAAAATATTTTTCAAGCACTACGACCCTAGCTCCATTCTCAGCCAACTGTCACCTACACTAATGCAAAAATATAAAAATTATAGATGAAGATTCAATTAAAAAATTATTGCAGAAAAAGCTAAATATTAAATTATTTTTTCCTAAAACAAAGTAGAATGGAGTCAAAGGTACAAAATTCGAATTTGACCTTGTCTCGCGATAATTTGGAACAGGACCTAATCATGTGTATGCAGAGAGATGCTAACTACTACTTAATTCCAACTTTGTCGACCTTCATAACAATTATCAACATCAGGACCTGATCTTGATCACTGGAAGGATAATTCTGCATATGTTGGAAAGTTTGATGCAAAAGCATTTGAAGGAATTTTTCTTGGCTATTCTATGGAGAGAACTGCTTATAAAGTCTATGTCATCAGTCAGAAGAAAGTTATGGAAAGCACAGATATGACATTTGATGATAGTAAACTACCTGGTCTAGAAGAAGCCAATGATGAAGATATAAATCCTCTAAGATTTAAAATTTTGGATGATTCTGATGAAGAGATTGAAACTGAAGTTGAAGTTACAACTCAACAAACTCTAGTGAATGATGAGACAAGAGAAGAATTTGTGCAAATCAACAGTGAAATACAAGCATCCAAGACACGCCTTTGAATGAAAGCACCTTCACAGGGGGAAGAAATGAACTTGATCATAACTTGAATGATGAAGCAACATCCTATTTAAGGAATCAACCTGAACATACAAGAAAATGGGATAGATCACATATTGTAGAGCAAATTATTAGAGATCCAAATGCAAGAGTGAGAACAAGGAGAGCAACTCAAAATGAGTGTCTCTATGGTTGCTTTCTGTCTCAAGTTGAGCCTAAGAAACTTGATGATGCACTGTTGGATCCAGATTGGATTATTGTTATGCAAGAGGAGCTAAATCAATTTGAAAGAAACAAAGTATGGGAGCTTGTGCCTGCATCAGATAACAGAACCATTGTTGGAACAATGTGGGTTCTGAAAAATAAGATGGATGAAGATGGTGTGATTATAAGGAACAAAGCAAGGTTGGTTGTAAAAGGATACTCTCAATAGGAAGGCATAGATTATGATGAGACTTTTGCCCTTGTTTCTAGATTGGAAGCCATAAGAATTTTCTTGGCATTTGCTGCTCATTCAAATTTTAAAGTCTATCAAATGGATGTCAAGAGTGCATTTTTGAATGGAGAGTTGGAAGAAGAAGTATATGTGCAACAACCGCCTGACTTTGAGGATCCACATTTCCCAGACTTTGTCTACAGATTGCTTAAGGCATTGTATGGACTTAAGCAGGCTCCAAGGGCATGGTATGACACTCTGTCACAATTCCTACTTGAAAATCAATTCACTAGAGACACATTGGACAAGACATTGTTTTACAAGAAACATGATAATGATATTATCCTAGTTCAGATCTATGTGGATGATATCATGTTTGGCTCTACAAATGAGACTCTATGCGAAAAATTCTCTTAGCTCATGCAAAGCAAATATGAGATGAGCATGATGGGAGAGTTGACATTCTTTCGTGGATTACAAGTGAGTCAAAGAAAGTATGGTATCTTTATCAGTCAAACCAAGTACATCAAAGATTTATTGAAGAAGTTTGATTTGGAAGATAGCTCGCCTGCAAAGACACCCATGGCCACTGCCACTAAATTGGATGAGGATGCTAAAGGCAAGAAGGTAGATATCACAGTCTACAAAGGCATGGTTGGTTCTCTACTCTATCTAACTGTAAGTATGCCAGACATCATGTTTGCTACATGTCTGTGTGCAAGGTTTCAGTCAAATCCAAAGGAATCACACATGATTGCTATCAAAAGGATCTTTAAATATCTGAAGGGCACTCTAAACTTGGGTTTATGGTATCCTAAGGACACAGGGTTCAATCTGGCTGGTTATTCTAATGCTGATTATACTGGATGCAGAGTGGATAGGAAAAGCACCTCAGGAAGCTGCTAGTTCCTTGGACAAAGGTTAGTCTCTTGGTACAGCAAGAAACAACAATTTGTGTCAACTTCTACAGCTGAGGCTGAATACATAGTTGTTGGAAGTTACTGTGCTCAAGTGCTTTGGATTAGAAACCAACTTAGGGATTATGGACTTGTGTTGGAAAGGATTCCCATCATGTGTGACAACACAAGTGCAATCTCTATAGTTGCAAATCCTGTCAATCATTCTAGAACAAAGCACATTGATATCAGGTATCATTTTATCAGGGAACATGCAACTAATGGAACCATTGAGTTACATTATGTTCCCACAGATAAACAATTAGCTAATATATTCACTAAGCCATTGGATGAAGCCACCTTCACTAGGTTAGTTAGTGAGATTGGAATGCTAAATTCTTCATAATCTGGCTAAGTGAAAATATCAACCAAATTATTGCAGCAGTAAACACTTTATCTAAATGCTCAATATTTCTGAAGTAATTGTTGGCTGAAATATGATTTATAAATATTTCAAATCTGTTGCATATGTTAAAAAAACATATTTTGTTAACTTGAAATTTCTATGAAATTTTGAGAAAAGCACTATTTAATTTGTTAGAATATTCTTCATTGAATACTTCTGGTGAATTTTAGAAAGATAGTGAAAATTGAATTTTATGAGTGAAAAGAGTATTTCAATTAGACAGACTTCTCTAATGATTCATTTTATGTCAATGCTCGACTTCTCTAACAAGTCTCTTTAGAGTACTCTCGAGTTCTCGAATAAAGTCTCTTATAGATATCGAACAGAGGCATTCTTGACTTCTCGAATACTATAATTGAATTCTCTAACATTGAGTTCTCGAATGGTATTTCTTAGAGCTGTAAACGAACCGAACTCGGACGAACTCGAACGAACTTTTAACGAACACGAACAAATTCTTAACGAACCGAACAATGTTCGGTAAGCTTATCGGACAATTTTTCTTGTCCGAACTCGAGTTCGGTAATGAACCGAACCAAACTGTTCGCGAACATACCAAACCGAACCGAACACGAACAATTTGGTAGTTATATATATAATATTGTATAACAAATTAATATAATAATTTGAAAATTAAAAAAATTAAAACAAAATTGTAAATTTTATTGTTTTTATCGAACGAACTCGAATCGAACTCGGACGAACTCTTAACGAACTCGGACGAAATCTAAACGAACCGAACAATGTTCGGTAACCTTAACGAACATATTTTCTTGTTCGAACTCGAGTTCGGTAAGCTTATCGGACGAGCTAACCGAACTCGAACTCGAACACGAACGAACGAACGAACCTAGCTTAACGAACAGTTCGGTTCGGTAAACAACTCTAGTATTTTTTGAGTTCTCGAATAATTTGAAAAGGCTGAATCCTTGCTGAGTGTCAGACCACTCTTGACTTTTGTCTGACACGCAAAATTCACTCATAAAACATTAATTACTCAATTTTACATTGAATAAACTGCTAGCTGTTAGTTTTTACCTGCTTGAGTTATCGAATATGCCATATTTGACATATCGAACAGTTGTTTTTCACTTCACGAATACCTGACTTATCGATACAAAACATGTATCTCCTCGACAATTCAAGTATCCCTTTTTATACATCTTCACAACTGCTCTACTCATTTCAATCGATTTCTTAAGCACCCACTCCTCTGAAAAACAAAAACCTTAACTGCTGAACGCCAAATTTCTTCTTCAAACATTCAAATTCTCTTCCTTATAGTCTATACAAATGGCATACAAACAGTTCAACACCAATTTCATCGCCATCTCCAGCGATGTCAAAGCACCCAATGCCAATTACAAGTGTTTCGTGAAGTGGTTGAACGAATCATACATCAAGACTGCTCTAACTGCTAACCCAGTTCTATATCTAGACATGCTAGAGCAATTTTGGAATTCTGCGACTGTTGAAGTGAATGCCCTAGAAAACGCTACAAAGACCTATACTATCTGCTGCACGATTCAAAAGAAGGGAATCACAATCAAAATTGATGATATGAACAAGGCACTGGGACTTCAACAAGAGTCATATAATCCTTTGGCCAAAGATGATAAACTGAAGGACTTCTTCTCATTCATCAGATACTCAACCGCTATCAATCTTGGGCACTTGAACAGGAAGTATTTGAGGAAAGAATAGAGTTTCGTATTTGCGACAATTCTGCAAGTTTTCACAGCCAGAAAGTCCAGTTTCGACCAAATTAGTGGCCCTGTACAACAGACAGTGTACCCCCTGGCCTATGATAGGAAAATCAATGTTGGGTTGCTGATAATGCGAGAGCTGTATGGGAGGCTTGGTAAGGACTCATCTTAGAGAGGTAAGGATATCTTTTTCCCTCGCTTTATTCAATATGCACTCAATTATGTAGATAAAACCTTGAATGAATTGCATGGGTTAGATAAAAATAACATAGCCTATCCTAAATCTATGTCCAAACTCATTTTTGGAAATTTGGATATAAGGAATGCTGTGAATGTAAGACTTGAAATTATGCCTCATATGACGGAAATCTTTAAGTCCTACCCTCACAACAGGATAACATGTGCTTCAAAATCTGAGTTAGCAGCGCCCAAGCAAGTAGTAAAAATTGCTAACCGAGGGCCTACTATCCAACCCTATAAACCAAACACTCTCCCAAACATTGGGCCAACTACATCATCCTCTCAACAGGGTGATGTTAGTAATAATAAGAAGAAGAAAAAGAGAAAACACACTGGATTGAACATGTTATCAGAAGTAGCATTGAATGTTGAGGTTGTATTAGAAAGTGAAGAACCAGAGTCACCATTACAAAGGCCAAAGATGAAGAAATCCATGAAAACCACCTCCTCAGTCATACAAATGACTGAAGTTGTAAAATCAGGGGCAAACAGCTCACTAGATGTGCCCTCTCAACAGGGTGCATCTATAGAATCAAGCATTCTCCCCGATGCACAATCTTGTAAAGAGTCCACACATGGAAGTGATAAGGCTGGCACAACACTGAGTGGAGAGCACATCACAATTGAAACCCCTCCTATTTCTCAGGGGGATTTGCTAAAATCTATTCTACAAGACACTTCTCTTCCAGAATCTATAGTAGAAATTTCTTTGCAGCCTGCAACTCAAGTAATTGAGGAGCAAGGCATTGATCACCAAGAACTTCCTTCTCTTGGTGAGCCAATGGATTCAAGTGACTTAGTGCAAGACACTTTGCTCACCACCCAGGACCTACATTTAGATGGTGAGGGAATGCATGCTCGGGCATCTCATAATGACACCATCAAAAACACAGAGGCTTCACTAGTTTTCACTAGAGACTTTGTGCCTCTGTCAACTACTGTTGTAACTCATCCCACTCCTGTGGAGACAACAGTAGTATAGTTATTCCATCTGATTACAGAAGTTGCATCTGTAACTGAGGGGTCTAGCTTGCCTAGCTCTAGCTCTCACTTTATGTCAGAATGGCTGAAGCTTGTGTAGCATGATAGTGCTTAAGGATCAGGGTCTGCTCCACAAAAATTGACGGTTGAAGCACTTCAGCACTCTAATCAGACTGGGATTAAGACAGTAAATAACTAAACTAATCCCCAAAATGACATCAGCAAGATGGCTACAGTCTGATTAGTGACTAAAACTACTATCCCCGGCTCACGGTAACCCTGCTCTAATAACATCCCTGATCTGAACCACCATAGATGTGACAACCTCTACTACCTCAGCTCTCCATGCTGGATCTCCTCTCTGTGATAACAACCTCCTAATATCACCAAGTGCTCGCAGCTCAATGCTAACCAATACCAAAGATACACCATCTGGAATAATACCTCTTCTACCTCCAGCTAACCTCTGCAAGAGTGTATCTATCATCCTACGAGACTCCTCTAGCTGACTCTGTAAGATATGGTAGTCTGACATTAAAGTCACATGGATCGGATCACCTGCGAGTATAGGTGCCTCCTGTGGGGGTACAACTATTGGTGATGGTGCAGCTACGGGTGGAGGTGCAACTACTGGTGGAGATGAAGGAACTGGCTCTGTATCTGCATCCTCTAAAGGGTCCTCCTCCTCTGAATAGAAAACAAATTGTCCTGGGGGAGTGAACTGCTCTATCAGATCATCCAAAGGATCCGGACTCGGTATAGGGGATGGAACAGGTGATGGCACTGGAACAGGTGGAATAGGAGTAGGAATCATGTGGATATCTCTCCACTCGGGCTGCTCCTTAGCTATCACTGATAATCTAGGCCCTTACGCACTGGCATATCTCCCTCTGAAACCTCTGACCTAACTCGGGAAGGACCTGCCTCATCGGATCCTACAGATGGTCTCCCAGTGTATGGTACTATAGCCACACCATCTCTCGCTCTGCGCTCACATGCCTCCCTGACTATCTCTCTGTACTCATAGGACTCCTTGGCTCTCGCTCTCCTCCTCAAGTCTGATATAGTATCGTCTGGAATCTCGACACCTGCGTGAACTAAGTCCGTAAGCTCCCGCTCCGACATCTCTAGCCCCTCTCGTGTATGACTCAGCTCACCGGTCTCCACCTCCTCTCCCTATAATAAAACATAACTTTTATTAGTAATAATTTATAAAATTATAAACACTACTTAGAATAAATGCTACCTTCGATAAACCACCCTTGAACTCGATGTGAGTTCACAATTTATATTATTACTGATGTATTTATTATTATCACTATTGTTCCTGAGCATTATGACTCTTAGCTCTGATACCAAACTGTGACGCCCCTAGATCCGGGGTCAGAAATCTAGGTCATCACACTCAAATTTCCATTTATTAACACTATCACTTCTCTTTAAAATATTTTATTACCATTTAATACTCACACAGGTGACCCCACACTAATCTCAATGCACACACACCAGTCATATGCTCAGAGAACAACATCCATAATAATAATAGTTTAAAGTTTAGAAGAGTTATTACAACCCAGAATCTTACTTAAGTAGTGCTGCTGAATATTACTTCTAGAAGAAGCATTTCAACAACCAAAAGTTATTACACAAGCTTACACACTTAATTTACATATGTCTACTAATACCCATCCGTCCTACAAGAGCTACCTCAGGGATAGGCGCCAACACTCTCTCAAAAGCCCTTACCCTCTTCCGGGGTGTAGTGCGAAGTATCGGCATCTGCCCTAGCTGTTATATAATTAAATAGCAAGAGTGAGCTATAATAGCTCAGCAAAATAATATTGTAAACCAGAATCAAAGTTAAAACACACACACACACACACACACACACACATATATATATATATATATATTAATAAACGGAAAGTCCACTATAATAATTAAGAAAAGAGTTAATCATTACTTATTCAATACACCATCCATGTTTCCTTTATAAAAAAATTTATATAAAACAATATAATATCAGTTTCTCTTTAAATCATATAAGATCAGTTTCTCTTCAAATCATATAATATCAGTCCATCATTTCATACCAATTTTCCTTTCACCTTTCAGTATATCAGTCTATAATCATTATCAATGTTTCCTTTAAAAGTTTTGGGGGTATCCACTATCGCCTGATACGTTATGACGATGATCAGTCGCGTAATCATACCTGCTCCTTGTTTACTACCAGTAGAAGGAATGACAATCATCCCTGGAGGAAGGTTCTCCACTACATCCTCCTTCGGCATCCGTTGGTCGTGATAACATAATGAGGAAGGTTCTCCACTACTTCCTCATAAAATGATGGATGCTGGACTGTGCTAAACACAGCCACTTACGCAAGTATGTTGTAATCCCCCTTTTTGTAAAATCATTATTCCATTTAAGAATTTCATTTCCACTTCCACCCTTATCCATACATATATCATTATACTTTAATATAACTTCCTTTAAAGAAACCTGAGATTATTAACTCAAAAGACTGAAATATTCCAGGTACTTTGAAATAAGTTCAGAAATATCCTCCGTATTTAATGAAGTCAAATATGCTTTTAAATACATAACTATTCCATCTATTTTTAAAGTATTAAATGATAATCAAATAATATTTATTAAATCACAAATGTTTAAAGATTATAATCAATAGAATATTATAAACCATATAATCCTAGATAACAACTGATACCATTCTTTTTCATATCTCTTTAAACCATAAAGTATATTAGCTCTATCCATATTCATATCCGTATCCATAATCCACATTCATATTAACCAATCTCAACAAACAGGGAATATCCCTAACAATATAATGATATTAGATTCTTATATTATCTAGCAAAACCACTTTTCTTTAAACATAAACAGTTTATCAAAATAAGGATAAAAGAAATCTTACCTCGATCTCTAATTTCAAGAGGAATGATCCGGTGTTCGTCTCGAGTATCAATAGAAACAAAAAGGACCACCATCAGAATATATTTCACTTAACCACTTAACCCTTAAATATATATATAGTAACACCCTTGACACATAATATAAGTTTAACATACTATTTATAGACCAAAAGTTCCAAGAACTTATCTATTATTAGACTTCATAAAATTTTCAGTGTTTTTCACCATTTCCTTATTAACCACTCATGACTGTAAAATTTCTCATAAATTATCAATTTCGAATTTTGACACTAGGTCAATGGGGTTTGATTCTCTATTCACCCTACTATATTGTCTCAAAATTTCATAACTTTTAAAGATGTTTAAGTATGGTAATTATAGCCTCAAAGTTGACACAATTGCATTTTCTCGGTTTCCGAATGACTTTCACTAAAACTCACTTTTCTCCTAAACCGTTCATTGGATTTTGACGTACTTTATATCAAAACGATCTATGAACTAAGCTCTATGCTCTCATGGTCAGTTAGTACCCTGGACAGAACCCTAACCGTACGAGTATGGTTGTCAAAAATAGGGCATCTTTTGGTTTAACGAAAATCGGGCATTATAACGGCTATACTTTCATACTTTCCAAATTTTTTACACCTCCAAACTCATCATCCAACACATATATCAATCCATACACCATGTGGTCATCATACCAACCATGGATTTCAACACACAACACTTCCATAATCCATCAAAACACTTTTAAACACTTATATAACCATGTTTTCATGCTTTACACCAACTTATCTTAAAAACCAATCATAAACTCAAAGTTCAAGCTAGGGTTTCAAGTAGTATACCTTTCTTGAAGTGTGTACAAGCCTTAATACATCTTGTATAACCTTTATATCACCTTAGTATAGCTTAGATCCTCCAAAGAAACCAAGAAAACAAAGTTAGTTCTTGAAGTTAATATTCACCACTATTCACCCATCACTTTGATGAATTTATTGACTATTCAAATGGAGTTTGTTTGCTCTCAAATTTAATACATACCTTAGTCTATATGTAAGCAAGTTCCATGAATTTTCCCTTGAGTTTTAATGGCTTGATTCTAGGGTTTTTTTTTTCTTAGTGGCCGAATGGAAGATAAAGGTGGAGGATGGAGAGAGTTTGTGTTGGCTAGCTCTTATCTTGATCTTGGTAGATATTTTACATAATTATATAGATAATTATCAAGTAATCTTTCTAGATAATCCTTGAGAAAAGTTAGTGGAAAGTGATGTAATTAGTGATGTCATAAGAGGTGTTCTAGAACTCTTGTTTTTTATTTTCCTTAACTAATGTTTTAATGATTCTTGATTATTGGTAATGTAGTGTATATCCTTGTTGTATCACTAATCTTGGTTATTTAGTCTCCATATTCGTCTAATTACGATTTGTTTCGAATATACCTCATTATCCAAGTGGTTCTAAATTGTTTAACAATCTAAATTCATCTGGCATTCCCTTGACTTAATAATCCCCTGGTTTAACCTAATTTCACATGTTCCTCAAAGTATACACCCTTTTCATATTCCATACTCTTTAATATCCAATACAATAGTGCTCAATTGAAATCAAACATCTTAAAAATCTATACTCAGGAATTTCTGAAATCCGTCATCGTTTCGAGTCACTCATTTTCATAGTACGACGCTAATATGGTTTCTGATTATTCATTTTCTGTTTCACTTATAGGGTACCTACATAACATTTCTCTAAATCCTCAAAATCACTATTCATTTAAGCACTGTAGCATTTCTAAAGTTAGGCTTATTACAGTCTCCCCCCTTAAAAGGATTCCGTCCCGGAATCACGTTGAAGATATTGACGAATACCTTTCCCACATTACACCTTCTAATTCTCATATTACTTCCTCCATCCTTTAGTTTCTCCTTTAACATCTCTATCTTATTTGTACAGAAATACACCAACATACACTTGCTTGTCATTCATCAACATGCCATTTAGCTTATCAATAGCAGTACTTTCACTATCTTTTCCTTACCAACCTTCTCCTGCATTCCGTCATTCTATATCATCTCATCTCTCCTTTCTCTTTTTACTAAGGCTATCGGCCACCACATTGGCCTTCCCTGAATGGTACTGTATCTCACTATTGTTTAACTATATTTTGATCTCTATCATAACATAAAATATTAATATTCCAATCTTTATATATACATCTCTGTAAAATTTTCCAGAAAATAATTTCTACTAATATTCCTTGAAACAATTGTAAGAAAATATTATCTATGATATATATTTCCTATTTATACTTATACAAGCAGATACTGATTTGGAGGACATGAGAATAACTCATTTTCTTATATCACCATAGCTTACTTTCGCACAGATCGATTATTCTTATATATATTATTAGTCTATTCAGACCATTCATTGAATTAGTTAATCTCTAACCACACATTTATATTCCAAAGCTTAAATCGAAAAAAAAAATACCTGCACCTGCATCTGGTTTCTTTAACGCATCTCCTAAGGTCATATTGAACACTCTGGCGGTAGGTCTGTTAGAAGCAGTAACGCTCTGTCTCGTCGCCGTTGAACCTCCAGAACGGCAATCCCTAGCCATGTGTCCTAACTTTCCACACTGGTAACACTTGATGTCTCTCTTAGGGTTTGTATCAGCTGATGGGCACCTGTCAGAGTAGTGCCCCTTCTGTCCACATTTATAACAAGTTACTCCTAACAGTCTACACACTCCCGTATGCTTCCTACCACACGTGTTACAATCTAGTAATGGTGGTTGTGACTGATTAGCTTGGGTTGCTCCTGATGGCTTACCCCCCTGATTAACCGTTTCACTCTTTGTTCTACTAGATCCTGGATTTTTCGAAAATGAAGATCCTTGCCCTCTACTGAACTTGTTCGAAAAATTTCTCTCAATGGAACCTCCCTTCCGACCTTCAAATTTCCTTTTCTTATTTTCTAGTTGCGATTGTTCACTCTCTGTCCCTATGATAGATGCTTTCTGAACTAATGTTGCATAATCCGTCAGCTCAAATGGTGCCACTCTAGTTCGTATCCATTGTTTCAATCCTAGCTGAAACCTTTTGGCTCATTTCTCTTCAGTATCTAAAAACTCCAGCACGAATCTAGACAACTCAGTAAATTTGGCTTCATATTCTACCACTGTCAAATTATTTTGTTTTAACTCCAAGAACTTAATCTCCATCTGATTTTCCATAAACCCAGGGGAATACTTATCTAAAAACACCCTAGTGAATCGCTCCCAGGTTATCATTCCCGCTCCTTCTAGATTCTTTTTAGCCTCCCACCAATAGTTTGCCTCACCCTTCAGGATATAGGCAGCGAAAATGGTCTTTTGTTCCTCATCTACCCTCAAGATTTCAAAAGCTTTCTCCATCTCTTTCAGCCATGCTCTGGCTACTACTGGGTTAGCAGTTCCCTCAAACTCTGGGGGTTTTAATGACTTAAAGTCACGAAAGGAATTAGCTACCTGGTTCGGGGGAACAGGTGGTTGTTGGGGATTCTGTGGATTAGCTAAAGTCTACCTTAGTAGGTCCATAAATTGGTTTAAGGGATCACCTCCCTGGTTTCCTTGTTGGCCAGTTGATTCGTCTTCTTCTTCTTCTTCTTCTTCTTCATGATTTGGTTCATTCCGAGCATTTTCATTCTGTCTATTTTGATTTTCTTTATTTCTCTCATTTTCCCTTTCATTCGCTCTATTATTACGTCTAGCCATTTTTCTGTCAATAACAATATTCTCCATTAATTACCCAAATTTAGGGTACAATATTCATCATTCCCATATACAATAATTATATCACTATTTACTCATTTATATATAACCATATTCTCAAATTCAAGCAATTAATATCAAGTTATAATACCATTTATACGAAACATATAAGCTCACTACCTTTAACACGTTAACCTTTTCATTTAAGTCAATCACCTTATATACATCAATATTTTCGAATCCTAACATTTAGTATAAAAATACGATAAAACTTAGGCACAATACATAAGCTTCATTAATTCACATAAATATATTACAACTTGTGGATAACATCCTTCACTACTAGTTAATATATACATTATAAAGTACGAGGTTCGAAACCCCAAAAACATATCCGTACATACTAATCCGCTATAACAAAAGTACTACTATCAACACTCTAATCAGACTGGGATTAAGACAGTAAACAACTAAACTAATCCCCAAAATGACATCAGCAAGATGTCTACAGTCTGATTAGTGACTAAAACTACTATCCCCGGCTCACGGTAACCCTGCTCTAATAACATCCCTAATCTGAACCACCATAGATGTGACAACCTCTACTACCTCGGCTCTCCATGCTGGATCTCCTCTCTGTGCTAACAACCTCCTAATATCACCAAGTGCTCGCAGCTCAATGCTAACCAATCCCAAAGATACACCATCTGGAATAATACCTTCTCTACCTCCAGCTAACCTCTGCAAGAGTGCATCTATCATCCTACGAGACTCCTCTAACTGACCCTGTAAGATATGGTAGTCTGACATTAAAGTCACATGGATCGGATCACCTGCGAGTATAGGTGCCTCCCGTGGGGGTACAACTACTGGTGATGGTGCAGCTACGGGTGGAGGTGCAACTACTGGTGGAGATGAAGGAACTGGCTCTGTATCTGCATCCTCTAAAGGGTCCTCCTCCTCCTCTGAATAGAAAACAAATTGTCCTGGGGGAGTGAACTGCTCTGTCGGATCATCCAAAGGATCCGGACTCGGTATAGGGGATGGAACAGGTGATGGCACTGGAACAGGTGGAATAGGAGTAGGAATCATGTGGATATCTCTCCACTCGGGCTGCTCCTTAGCTATCACTGATAATCTAGGCCTCTTACGCACTGGTATATCTCCCTGTGGAACCTCTGACCTAACTCGGGAAGGACCTGCCTCATTGGATCCTATAGATGGTCTCCCAGTGTATGGTACTATAGCCACACCATCTCTCGCTCTGCGCTCACATGCCTCCCTGACTATCTCTCTGTACTCATAGGACTCCCTGGCTCTCGCTCTCCTCCTCAAGTCTGATATAGTATAGTCTGGAATCTCGACACCTGCGTGCACTAAGTCCGTAAGCTCCCGCTCCGACATCTCTAGCCGCTCTCGTGTATGACTCGGCTCACCGGTCTCCATCTCCTTTCCCTATAATAAAACATAACTTTTATTAGTAATAATTTATATAATTATAAACACTACTTAGAATAAATGCTACCTTCGATAAACCACCCTTGAACTCGATGTGAGTTCACAATTTATATTATTACTGATGTATTTATTATTATCACTATTGTTCCTGAGCATTATGACTCTTAGCTCTGATACCAAACTGTGATGCCCCTAGATCCGGGGTCAGGAATCTAGGTCATCACACTCAAATTTCCATTTATTAACACTATCACTTCTCTTTAAAATATTTTATTACCATTTAATACTCACACAAGTGACCCCACACTAATCTCAACGCACACACACCAGTCATATGCTCAGAGAACAACATCCATAATAATAATAGTTTAAAGTTTAAAAGAGTTATTACAACCCAGAATCTTACTTAAGTAGTGCTGCTGAATATTACTTCTAGAAGAAGCATTTCAACAACCAAAAGTTATTACACAAGCTTACACACTTAATTTACATATGTCTACTAATACCCATCCGTCCTACAAGAGCTACCTCAGGGATAGGCGCCAACACTCTCTCAAAAGCCCTTACCCTCTTCCGGGGTGTAGTGCGAAGTATCGGCATCTGCCCTAGCTGTTATATAATTAAATAGCAAGAGTGAGCTATAATAGCTCAGCAAGATAATATTGTAAACCAGAATCGAAGTTAAAACACACACACACACACACACACACACACACACATATATATATTAATAAACGGAAAGTCCACTATAATAATTAAGAAAAGAGTTAATCATTACTTATTCAATACACCATCCATGTTTCATTTATAAAAAAAATTATATAAAACAATATAATATCAGTTTCTCTTTAAATCATATAAGATAAGTTTTTCTTCAAATCATATAATATCAGTCCATCATTTCATACCAATTTTCCTTTCATCTTTCAGTATATCAGTCTATAATCATTATCAATGTTTCCTTTAAAAGTTTTGGGGGTATCCACTGTCGCCTGATACATTAGGACGATGATCAGTCGCCCAATCGTACCTGCTCCTTGTTTACTACAAGTAGAAGGAATGGCAATCATCCCTGGAGGAAGTTTCTCCACTACATCCTCCTTCGGCATACGTTGGCCGTAATAACATAATGAGGAAGGTTCTCCACTACTTCCTCATAAAATGATGGATGCTGGACTGTGCTAAACACAACCACTTACGCAAGTATGTTGTAATCCCCCTTTTTGTAAAATCATTATTCCATTTAAGAATTTCATTTCCACTTCCACCCTTATCCATACATATATCATTATGCTTTAAATATAACTTCCTTTAAAGAAACTTGAGATCATTATTCATTTTCTGTTTCACTTATAGGGTACCTACATACCATTTCCCTAAATCCTCAAAATCACTATTCATTTAAGCACTGTAGCATTTCTAAAGTTAGGGTTATTACAATATCACTTCATTAGGGTCCAATACCATATCTCTTACCCCTACTAAAGTATATGAGGCTGTCAATGATGCTTACAAAGGAAGCTTAAATGCTGCTCACTACCTAGGCAAAGGAGTTCAATATAAAATTGAAGAAGTGTGCAAGGAAACAACAAAGGTAGCAAAAGAGCTTCAGACTCAGTTCACCAAAGAATTTCCCTCCCTGAATTCTATTTTCAGAAATATCAAAGAGTGCAAACCACCTGTACTAAACTGGATGATAGACTCCCTCTGTTACAAGCATCCATCACAAATATTACATCTCAGATGGACAGACTCCGAGAACAGACAACTGTTAATGCACAAATCCAAGTTCTCTTTGCAAATTAGTATGGAGATAAGCTGGTGACTAATGTCCCTATTCATGACATGACAAAGTTTGAGGTAGAAAGACTCAAAGAACAATCACTTACTGGATTCAAAGCTATAGAATTGTTCACAAAGGTGGATAATTTGGAAAAGGAAGTGCGTTCTCTCAAATAGTACAATTCTGAGCTATAGAAATCTATTAACCTTCTCAATGAAAAGCTGGATACTCAGGTTACCACAACAACTGATGTTCTTCTTAATCAACAACAGATGTTGTCTGCAATGATGAAGCATATAGGTCTCTCTCTACCAGAAGATTCACATCTTGTCAAACCTCCAACCTCCTCTTCAAACCCAAGAGCTCCATCGAAGACACCTGTGCCTGAGAACAAGCCTAAGGGGGAGAAGAAAGTGAATTCAAAATCAAAAGGGGAGAAGAGTGATTCGAGTAATCCAAGTAAGAATGATCTAGGTTTTAAAATCTCCAAATTCAAAATCAGGCAACCTGTGAAACAAAAGCAAGTAGCCAAGGAGGGTGACTTGAAGTTAAATAAAGTAGTTGTGGCTGCAGATGAAGGGGCCAAGCTAAAGCAAGTGGCTGTAGTAGAAGTGGCCAAGGTCCCAGAAGAAAACCAATCTCAACCCCAACCACCTCCTCAAGAATATGAATTTCAAGTGCCTGACATTGCTAAACATTCTTCTCAAGTTGAACCATCAGAATTCAAAGATGTTCTTTCTCATGAGGTATGTCAAAAAGCTGCCAATTCAAAATCGTATCATGATATAGCCTTCTTGAAGCATCTACAGAATCTGAGGAAAAGAAGCAACTTCCACTACTTTGACTATATCAAGCTCCTGGTCCAAGACATATTTTTGGTCACTGTAGAGAGAAGGCAAGTTGTTCAAAACAATCCTTATGCCCTCATCACCACTGAAGATAGAGAAGTCCTAGTCCACACTACCAAATTTCTCTTTCACATCCACATTGAAGCCATACAAGTTCTATCTTGCTCTGAAGTTGCAACATTCATCAAGATGATAGAATCAAATGGGTCATAGGACAACATCAAACTCCATGAGAATCTTACAAGTTGTATGAAGTCTCAATTACCTCAGGTAATTCCTCAGCCTCTCTGCATTCTATATGAAGGAGCTACAGGCATTGTCTCTTTCAGATTTGGTCACCACCTCAGTCCGAACAACATGTCAACAATCAAGTATTTGGCTAGTGTCTTACATTTAAGAAGAGGAAAGTCAGAAATTGAGAAGTCAGAGTCAGCTCTGGATATTCTGATTAAGTTCATCAATTCACAGTCAAATGTTCAACCTGATTATAGAGGAGACAAGTCAGGAAGGAGAGATGGAGATGATCAAGATCAGGATGGCAGCAAGGATAGATCTCAAAGGAGAAATAAGGATAATGAAGAAAAGAGGAAGAGAAGTGGTAAAAGAAAGAAAAGTGATGATGACAAAGGAAGTGAGAAAGTGTATGAGAAAAAGGGTGGAAGACAGCAAGCCCAAAGCATCACTAGCAGTATTCCCACCACAACACAAGGCTCTATGTCTATGGTGGATGCAGTTAGTGATGACTTAACAAAATCTATACCCATGGCTTCTGAAACTGTCAAGCCATCTCTGACAAAGGAATCCTAACTCAAGAAACCACTTGTATGTCTCCACAAGCAAACTGCTAATGGTGTACTACAATGGTCCAACCATAAAGGCTATAAATTCCTCTCCTGTAAGGAGATGAAAAAGACAAGATCCAAGCATGCAGCCAGAAAGGCAAGAAAGGTGAAGACACCCTCATCCCAGGCATTCACAATTATTCCGGGACTAGATTTACCACCTCTTGATGAAGATTATGATGAAGATCAATTGGCATTTCTAAGAGCTCAAAGAATATATCATGTAGCAATTGTGGATGATTTCTTGGAGTTCAAATATTCAGATGGTAGAGAGATGAAGTTCAAACAAGGAATGTGTCAACACTGGGGCAAACTATATGACATTGATAGAATAATTGCATTACTGAACAATGAAGACAAAGTGGAGAAAGTTTGGAAGCTGGAACTCATAGATTTCGTAAAAATGAAGAGAGATCATGAGGAGGAAGTGAGAAGGGAGTGCATGGAGAAATGGAGGAAAAGAGAGGAGGAGCTTGATGCACTTGAAGCCAAAGTAGAAGAGTTAAGGGCTAAAGGGTTGTGCAGAGTTCAGTTCAATCCCTATGTTGTGAAGTATGGGAGGAGAAATGGAGATAAAGTCAATATCAGGATGAACCTGGTCAATCATTACCCTGCAAACTTGCTGAATCAAGTACTTGAAGATTTTAAGGATTCAATTATGCTTGAAGAACTTGATGCTATGGCAGCCATCATAAAAGCTATGGATGAAAATGCAAGGAAGGATGAAGAAAGGAAAAAGAAGGAATATGATGATCTACAAGCCAAAGCTCGGGGGATGAAATCAAGGGAAAATGTCTAGTATTTCTTCATAGTCTGTAAGAATACTCTCTTTGTAATTCTATCCATACTGTCAATCATTTCATACCTATACTGTTCAAAGTTTATATTTATGTATGTTAGGCTTGTTATCAGACATGAAATTGTGACTAAGGGTGTTACTCACAATTTGGGGGAGATTTTTAGTCATAGAGGCATGCCTGTACTCACCTAATAACAAGCCTAATCGTTTGTAATGGTTTGCATTACTTACATGATTCCTTATCTAAGGGAACCTCTAGTTGTAGAGTTTCTACTTGTATTAGTACATGTAATAGGCATCAAAATTCCATATGTGTAACTATAAATGAAGTCATGAAATAACGCTTGAAAGAAGATCCAGAGATCATGCCTCAAGCTTGAAGAACAAGGCTGTCAAAATAAACACAGTTGGATTTTGAAGATTGAAGATTTGCCTAAGTACTAATTCGAGAAGTATTTTGATCTATTCGAGAAGTCGAGGTCAGGGATTTGATATCTCAAAAGACACTGTTCGAGAACTTAGGAAGTCAACAAGTCAAAGTAGCATTCGAGTTCTCAAAGAGTTTACAAAGTCTCATTCGATATCTCAAGGACTTAAGAAGCTATTTGACATCTCAGGGAATTCGACAAGTCAAATGCTCTATTCGACAACTCAAGGATTCCTGAAGAAACAACTACTTCGAGAAGTGGTTCAACATCTTAATTAGACATTATTCGAGAACTGAGAGTTATCTAGTCAGTCAATCCTAATTCTCGAATCAATCACTTAACCATTTCTCAAATGGATTCTTGAAGACAAAATACTGGAAATTGTACAAGTCAGAAACCTGCAAGCCAAAACACTTTCAGGACCACAATACTATAAAGTGTTTTTGGACAGTCTACAAAGAAGTTTAGAGAGTTGTTACAGGAGACAAGCTGCTAAAGAAGTGGATCTGGGCAGGTTAAAGAAAAGTCAAATTACATGTTGTTTGGATGCTTACTCGAAAAGGGATAGACAAATTAGAAAGTAATTTTGTTTGTCACTACATTTGTAGTAAGTAGGTTGTACATATGTTCTATAAGTGTATAACCTCACTTCTCTAGCAGTTAACGAGTTTTTCATACATTCATAGATAACATCTCTCTGAGAAAAACGAAGCTGAGAATACTAACATTTGTATTCACAATTTGTAGCAAATCTTTATCTAATACCATATTAGATTAAAGTAAGTATTGTGTTCATGTGTTTCTTGTTTCCGCATACTTATCTTGTTAAACACAAACACACACTTAGCTACACAAACATCAAACAGATTCAAACCATCAAACAACCGTTCTCAAGATTCATATTCAAAGAAAAGTTTGAAAATACATTCACCCCCCCTCTGTATTTTCTTGTGTGTGTATTCCATACTCAACATAACCAATATTCTAGAAATAATATGTATCGACATTTCATTTACACATAAAATGATAAAAGAAAAGAGGATGAGGCAAAAAGGGAAGATAGATGGTTTATCTTAAAAGATTTTTAAATAAAACACAAAATCAACTATAGCTCCATTGGTTAAGGCATGAGTTTGAGAGTTGAAGGTTAGTGGTTCGAATCGTAATACAAACATAATTTCACTACTGTTTACATAATTATCAAAGGATGACATTTTTGTAAATTTTTAAAAATAGGGGTAAGACCATAATTTTACATCTATTAAAATGACAATTTTTATATCCAATTGAAAAAAATACAAGTATCATAAAAATTTATAAAGATGATTGAATAAATGATTATATATAAAATTAGGATAGCTGAAAAAACGGAGTTATATAAATATATAGCACAATGGTTAGGCCATTAAATTTGTTAGAAGATGTTAGAGGTTCGATTCCCAATAAATACATAAAATCACATATTTTTAGCATAAATTATAAAAGGATGACATTTTTGTAATTTTGTGATATGCAAGGTTAAAACTGTAACTTTACAGCAATTTTTGGTACGTTTTGCCCTTCTGTTCTCTTTTAATATATAGTAATAGATCCTTAACAAATTCCTCGGTCTAACACCTTAATGTCTATGAAGTACTATGAACAAAAAAAATCAAATTTTATATAGAATAACACAATAACACCTTCATGAACCCATAAAAAAAGTCAAATTTTATATATAATTTAGGGATAATTTTGAAAAACTATTCTTAAATTTATATTAAAAAAACTATATATAATATATAAAATGTGACAAATTATTTGTAAATAATTTTGATAAATTGTTATAATAGAATTTGATATACTTGTAATAAAGGATTTGTGCTAAATATGTACCTACCCATTTAACAATATAGCATTTTCAATATTTACGCATTTTAGGAATGTGTATTCCGTATACGCACTTTCTAAAAATATTATCAGCAATTCTATTTAATAAAATAAAATGATTATATTGTTATTATTATTTACTAACCAATTACAATTTTAGCTAAAACACGTTACCTTTTCTATTTTTCTAATTAAAATATTTCTTTTTCCAAATATATCACAAGCGATTCTATTTAATAAAATTAAATAATAATATTATAAAGATTGCCTTTTTCACTAAAATATAACATCTTTCTGATTTTTTGTGACTAAAATCCCTACTTAAATTTCACGGACAACATATATATAATTGTTAATAAATTATCTTTTAAAAATTTACTTTACAAAATTTATGTTTTGAAAGAATTTTAAGTTTGTAATAATAAAAAGATAAAAAATAAGATACTTGTAAGTTGTAACTAACGGATGAAAGCCCAAAATACTCAATATTGGGCCAGACATGACTTAAATGCCAATAGGTGAGATTGTGTGTCCAAAATACCCACTTGATATGCCACACACAAAGGTGTGCCTCTAGACATGCCATAACAAGAGTAGTATGATCACACACGTTACAATGCTCGGCGTATTAATCAGAAGACGCCAGTAAAACACCATATCGATGAGACTAATGCGCCATATACAATCGCGTATCATTCACTTACGTTAGTATACACGGCGTATTGTCAATATACACTACTGTAAATAGAATCTCGCAATAGTTTTGAATTGCGTTTTAGATAATACTGTTGTGCCCAAAATTTGTAATGGGCTTAGTTTTGGGCCCATGGATGTTGGAGGCCTGGTAGGGTGTTTAAAAGTTAGGAACAAGGTAGCTGGAAGGAAAGAGGTGTATCTCTAGAGGGAAGCTCTGGAGGTGGAGGTTCGCTTTTTTGGGAAGCTGTGTAGGTGCAGGTGGGCTCACAGGTTCCACCTCTGCTGGCCGAATGGATAAGGATTGACTCCTAATTTGTAGGAAGTACGAATTGAGTCCTGTTAATAGTCTATTTTAATGAGGGATACGTTTCTAATATGATAAATATTAGAAATTTGTGATATATGTCTATACATACATGGAGTTCTCATATGAGTAGGATTTGGGAGTTCTACTTCGAATAGGACTCTACTAAGGAGCTAGCTGATTTAAGGAAAAGTCATATTTCTACACAAATACTTCGAGATTAACATGGATGGAGGGATTAAATCTTATCGAATTCGTGGTTTAATGGACAAGGAAAGGATTCCTAACCTAAAAAAACTACATTAGGGCTTGATTCCTATAAATAGGATATGTAGGCAATTAGCAAGGGGTTCGGTTTTTTTACTTTCTGAATACACAAGGCACGTGTACCTTAAGTAATACATTCCTGGACATACTTGGCCGGATTTTTGCCATTATTGTCCGGTGAACTTGCTAACTCAGCCCAAAAAACACTAAATACTATTATTAGGTTCAGCTGCCCTGTTTTAGTACAGCTGTTTGATTTGTTAATTATCCGAAAACCAAGGATAATTCCGGTTATTCCGGCGAGGCTTTCTCGGGGTGTTGTGTGAATTTTTTGCATAACATTTTTGGCGCTAGAAGGAGGGGGCTTTCTCTCTTGAATCAATGTCGGAAAATTCTGAACCTGTTCGAACGTCGAGCGGCGAGGAGGGTAGGCATAAGGCCAATCCTGATGGTGAAGTAACTGCTAAGGATATCCTCAACCATCTTCAAGCTATAGATGGTAGGATCGACCAGTTGGAAAGGAAATCGTCGCGGAAAAAGAAAGGACAAAGAAAGCATAGGTCCTCGGAAAGGCGTTTTAGACGTCGTGAAGTGACACCAAGAAATTTGGATTTTGGGAGTGAAGAAGAGCCTGAACAAGAGGCTCGAAAAAATAATTTTCTGATGTGGAAACAGATCGGGAAAATGTGGATCGGGAGGAAGGTCCTGTGGACTCCCCAACCAGGAGTGTGAGTGTATTTGATCGTGTTGGGAAGAAGCTCAATAGTAAAGATTTACGGCATGTGTTGGATGGAACGAAAGAAAAGGTGGATGGAAATGACCACCTTGACAAGTCTCAGTCGACGGGTTCTAAGAGCTATAGGAAGGAAAAATCTAGAGAGGAGGAGCGGGCTCATGACAGGAGGTCTAGGTCGACCAAGCTCCAATCAGCTGTCGGGAGTGAAGGCAGCTCCAGCTCCCGAGACAGTTCAGCTCATAAACAGAATGGAGACTCGAATGAAGACACAGATGAGAGTGAGGAATACCTCTCAGACGGAGAGGATGCAAATTATAAGGTGGCTGATTTGAGGAAAGCTCTGGAAAAAATTAAAGCTGAGAAGAGGTCGACATCAGGGCTAGCTGTAGCTTCACCTTTCACTAAAAAGGTCCGGGATTCACCCCTTCCGCCTAGGTACAGGGGGGTAGGAGATTTGAAGTTTGATGGCACTACAGATCCAGTGGAATATCTCAGCCGTTTTAGTACTGAGATGGAGGTGTACCAAGTCAGGGATCGCACAAAATGCCGGCTGTTGGCAGCTACGTTGAGGGATAATGCTCATCAGTGGTTCAAGAGGCTGCCATCTAATTCAATTCGCTCCTGGAGGCAAATGAGTGAACTTTTTGTGACCCAATTTCGGGCTACTGTGGCATTTGCACCTCCTGCTAACACTTTGGCAAATATCAAGCAAAGGGAGAAGGAAACTCTCAGAGAGTATTTTAAGCGATTTAACGTAGAGGTGCCCAAAGTGAGGAAGGCTACCGAGGAAACCTATAAAAATTTTCTGATAGCTGGGATATGGCCTGGGAGTGATTTCTGGAAAGAGCTTCAAAAGGAGGAGCCTGTCACGCTGGCTGATTTTTATGCACGGGCTGAAGCTCATAAAGTAGTTGAGGAATCTATGGCTAAATTGAGGAAAGATAACAACCCAACTGGTTGGAATGGGAGGAAAAGGAGCAGGTCCTACAGTCCCAGGAGAAGAAATGTGGATAGGCGTGCTTCCTATCATGGAGCTTCAGCTTCCACGGAAAGGGAAGCTGGTCGCAAGGAAAGGACAACACCTCTAACTGTGAATGCAACTGGTTCAAGGAGGTCTGTGGAATACAAGCCCCCACCCTTGAAGAATTATAATAGATATTCAGAGTATACCCCATTGGCGGCACCTCTTGAACATGTGTTTGAGGTTGAAGACAAAGCTGGTGTTCAGGAAGCCGACCCATATCGGCCCACCTGGGAGGAGGGACCTAGGAAAATACTGTGCATTTCATGATGCAAACGGACACGAGACAGCTGACTGTCGTCACTTGAAGGATCATGTTGAGGATTTAATTAGGAAGGGATACCTTACAGAGTTTGTGGCGCAAGAGGCGAAAAAGTATAAAGATGAGAAAGAGAGAAATGAGGCAGAAAAAATGGTACCTGATCGTACAGCAAGGGCAAATAGTATCCGTACCATAATAGGAGGTCCATACATTGGAGGCACAAGCAGGAACTCTATGAAAAATTTTGCTCGGGAGGCTAAAGGAGCTCCCCTTACTAATGTCTTCCATCTGGCTGAAAGGCCACCAAAGCTGTTTAAGGGGGAAGCAGCAGACATCACTTTTACTGAAGAAGATGCAAAGCATGTGCATCACCCACATAATGATGCTCTGGTGGTCATGTTCTCCATTGGGGGAATGAATGTGCATCGAATTTTGGTGGACAATGGAAGCTCTTGTAACATAATAGCTTACGATACCTACCAAAAAATGGGACTCCTGGATAAAGAAATGTTCCCTTCTTACAACGATTTATATGGATTTACTGGAGGTCCAGTTCAGATTGTGGGACGTGTGAAACTCCCAATCGGGATGGGAAGTGAACCTTATGTGGCAACCCAGGTTGCAGAGTTTATGGTTGTGAACGAAGACATCTCTTATAATGCTATCATGGGCAGGCCTTTCTTGAAGGAGATGCGTGTGGTGACTTCTATTTACCATCTCTCAATGAAATTTCCAACTCCTAATGGGATTGGGTGCCTACGAGGATGTCAGTCAGACTCACGGGAATGTTACGGTAAGGCCTTGCGTACTGCTGAGCAAGCTTCAAAACACTTGCTGTTGGTAGATGGTGGAACAACTGACAACTGTTACCGCTATCTTGGACTTCCAAATACTTCGGCTGAAGAGTCCTCTCAAAGGAAAGGAGGAGTATGTGAGAGAGAATCATGCAATACAATTATGATTGTGCAACATCCAAATGAAGACCCTTACGTGGATGTAGCTTCGTTTTTGGGGGAAGGTACTGGAAGGGAGGTGCTTATGCTGGAGGCACCTCAACAGAAAAATGGAAACGGTAATGATGATTTTGTTGAAGGCATCTTGGAAGAAGTCAATGACAGTGACTTCGATGAGGTAGAAATTTTAGAGCAATCACAGAAAGAGGTACCTGAATTTGTTCAGGTGGATGATAAAGGGAACCTGGTGGAAATTGATTTGGATCCTAGGATGCCCGAATCCAAAGAAAAGGCTGGTGCTGCAGGAGACACTATATCTTTTATAGTAGATGACACTGATCCTAGTAAGGAGCTGAAAGTTGGAAAACAGCTGGACCCTAATATGAGGGAAGCTCTGGTGAGCTTCCTTAGAAATAATGTGGACGTGTTTGCTTGGGATCATTCAGACATGATTGGGATAGACCCAAAGGTAATGTGTCATCGTCTTAATATTGATCCAGAAGCGAAAATAGTAAGGCGGAAAAGAAGGGCTATAGGTGGTGAAAGAGCTTCCGCTTTGAGAGAAGAGGTGGACAGATTATTGGCAGCTGGTCTAGTGAGGGAGTCTTTTTACCCCATGTGGCTGGCAAATCCGGTGCTGGTCAAAAAGCCCAATGGAAAATGGCGCACTTGTGTGGATTTTACAGACTTGAATAAAGCGTGCCCAAAGGATAGCTTCCCGCTCCCTCGTATTGACCAGCTGGTGGATGCGACTGCTGGGCATGCCCCGCTGAGCTTTATGGATGCATATTCAGGATATAATCAGATTCCTATGTATGGCCCAGACCAAGAACATACTTCCTTTATAACAGATAGGGGGTTATATTGCTACATTGAGATGCCTTTTGGTCTAATCAACGCGGGAGCTACGTATCAGCGTCTGGTAAACATGATGTTCAAGGATCAAATTGGGAAAACAATGGAAGTATATGTTGACGATATGTTGGTAAAGTCAAGAGAGGCAGCTGATCATGTTTCGCACTTGGCAGAAATGTTTGACATATTGAGGAAATATAGAATGAAGCTCAACCCTCAGAAATGTGTATTCGGGGTAGAATCTGGGAAGTTTCTCGGGTTCATTGTTAATCACCGGGGTATTGAAGCTAACCCTGCAAAGATTAAAGCTTTATTGGAAATGAGGTCACCCAGGAGCGTGAAGGAGGTTCAGTCATTAACAGGGAGGGTTGCAGCTCTAAATAGGTTCGTCTCAAAATCTTCAGACAGGTGTAAGGAATTCTTTTCAGCGATTAAGAAAGGAAAGAACTTTGAGTGGACAGCTGAATGTGAAGCTGCTTTTGAGAAGCTAAAGGAACAGCTGGGCAGTCCCCCGCTCCTTTCTAAACCAGTTGATGGTGAGGCTCTGATACTCTACCTGGAAGTTTCTGAGTATTCTATTAGTGCGGTGTTGGTTCGAGAGGAAGGGAAGGTGCAGTTTCCGGTGTATTATGTAAGCAAGAGATTGCTGGATGCAGAAACCCGATACACCAACATGGAAAAGCTAGCTTATGCATTCATTCTTGCTTCAAGGAAGCTTCGACCTTACTTTCAGTCTCACAAGGTTGAGGTACGGACTTCTTTCCCGCTAAGGCAGGTGTTACATAAACCAGAAGCTTCTGGAAGGTTGATGAAATGGGCTATTGAATTAGGACAGTTTGATATTGAATACAAGCCGAGGTCCGCAATAAAAGGGCAAGCGTTGGCTGATTTTCTGTTGGAATTTCCTCCATCCTTCGAGGTAGGTGGAAACGAATGTATACCTGCTGGTGAGCTACCTGCTGGTGAGCTACCTGCTGGCGAGTTACCTTCTGGTGAGCTAGCTGTTGGAAGGCTACCTGTTGCAAGGGTACCTGCGGAAAATTGTGCTCCATGGTGGACTTTGTATGTGGATGGGGCAGTTAACTCTAATGGAGCAGGAGCTGGTATAGTGCTAGTAAGCCCCGAAGGACACAAGTTGCAGAGTGCTATTCATTTTTCATTCTACGCAACTAACAACGATGCGGAGTACGAAGCTCTGATTGCTGGTTTGAAGCTAGCTTTAGAAATGAAGGTGGAAAATTTGACCATCTTTAGTGATTCAATGTTGGTGGTTTGGCACATTAAGGAGGGTTTCAGGCTCGAGGCCCTCATACTGATTTGTACATGAGGTATGTACAGGAATTGATGAAGAGATTCAGGGAGGTGAATCTAGAACAGATTCCTAGGTCGGAGAATGCGAATGCAGATGCGCTGGCTAAGCTAGGCTCTCAAAGGGAAGCTACATTGTTAGGAGTCATTCCCCTTGAGGTTCAGCGTCAACCGAGTATTTCAAAAATTGAGATTTTGAATATGGAAACTACAGTGGAGGATCACTGGATGGTTCCCATAGTGGAGTACATTACTAAGGGAGTTTTGCCAGAAGATAAGGATGAAGCTCGGAAATTAAAATATAAAGCGGCAAGGTATGTGATCAATGAAGGAATTTTGTATAAGAGGGGTTTTAATAAGCCTTTGTTAAGGTGTATTTCTGGAGACGAATGTGAGTATATCATGAGGGAGATCCATGAGGGGATTTGTGGTAACCACTCTGGGGGAACCTCATTGGCACACAAAATACTTTGTCAAGGCTATTATTGGCCGACTTTGCAAAGAGATGCTCACAAGTACACTCGAGCATGTGATCGTTGTCAGAGGTTCGCGAAATTGGGTGTCAACCCAGCTGTACCTCTTAAACCCCTCACCAGTCCTTGGCCTTTTGCGGTATGGGGTATAGATCTAATTGGGGAGCTTCCCAAGGGTAAAGGCGGAGTAAAATACGCAGTCGTTGCAGTGGATTACTTTACAAAGTGGGCTGAAGCGGAACCTTTGGCTACAATAACTGCTGCAAAATTGAAGGAATTTGTGTTTCGAGCTATAGTTTGTAGGTATGGAGTACCTTATAAGCTCATCTCAGACAATGGGAAGCAGTTTGACAGCAAGGAGATGCGAGGCTTGTGTGAGGACCTTGGAATACAAAAGGGGTTCTCAGCTGTTTGCCACCCCCAAAGAAATGGTCAAACGGAGGCTGTGAACAAGATAATAAAACACACTCTAAAAACCAAGCTGGAGGAGCGAAAGGGAAGCTGGCCGAAGGAGCTTCCAATGGTATTATGGTCTTATAATACCACTCCAAGAACTACAACAGGTGAATCTCCATTCACTTTGGCATATGGTTGTGAGGCAATAGTGCCTGTTGAGATAGGAGCTGGTTCATTCAGGAGGGAAAATTATAATCCGGAGGATAATGAGGTGAATCATCGCTTGTACCTGGATCTTGTTGAAGAGGTGCGCATGAATTCACAGCTGAAGCTGGCTGCATACCAGCAGCGTACACGGAAATATTTTGATAAGAAGGTACGAGCTCGCCCATTGAAGGTGGGTGATTTGGTTTTAAGGAGGGTGCTACCCAACATGAGGGTACCTGGTCATGGTGCGTTTGGTGCCAATTGGGAAGGACCTTACCTTATAAAGACGGTTCTTTGGGAAGGTACTTATCATTTGACTGATTTGGATGGGAAGCTGATCCCTAGGGCATGGAATGCCGAACATTTGAGGAAATATTACCAGTAGGTGCTTTTTTCAGGTAACGCTTTTAATTAGACCTCTTTCAGGTATAGGATTAATAAAGGTAGTTTATTAGTTATAGCTGCCATCTTTAGGACAAGTAGATGATTTGATTTTGTCTTGCTATGCTCGGGGGGTAGTGCATGTACACCTCACCGATAGGAAATATCATGAATTTTTGCTTCCATGAGGCCAATAAATTTGTTGCTTTCTTTTATATATAACATGTTTTTCTTATGAATTATGTTGTGTTCCTTATATACTTTATGGAATTAGTATGGAAACATATGCGTAAATAGATGGTTTTAAGTTCTCCATCATAGTTGGTAACATGATTAAAGAACTTGGGGGGTAGTAGGTTATACCACCTCCCTTTCGAAAAATTTCCTGAATATAGGAAGCCAAAAAATTGGAGTATAACAAAAATCGGAATAAAAATACATATATATGGATTTTGGAATGGATTTTGGAATGGATTATGGAATGGATTTTGGAATGGATTGTGGTAATGGATTTTGGAATGGATTATGGTACATGAGGAACCTCATGGAAAGAGGTTCGCAAAACTGGTCCACCTATGAGGAGGTTCCAGTATGGAAGCTGCTCTGGAAATATACTATCAGGTTCATGCGAATCCCAGGGAATCTAGGCGCATGAAGAGCCAAAGAAAAAAAAATGTATCATGTAGGAGCCAGAATTCAGGCTACATGAAATGGAATAACTTACATAAAAATCGGCAATAAGCTTCAGCTGGTTAAAAAAGCGAAGCTCACATATGAGGCGCATTGTGTTTATATTTTTGGAAAAAGGTTTTATGGATTCTTTTTACAAAATAAAACAAAGTCATATGGGAACCGAGGCATTGGCCGTATGATCACTCTTTATGCGGAAAGGCAAGGTGCGAGCAAATGGGAAGCTCTACCTTACTGTGGAATCTTAAACATCAATATGCATAATTGTTTAAGGACAATTATTCATAAGGATTTTATGATGAATTGGATGGAATATCTTTAACATGGAAAAAGGATTGGTTGGGTGTCAAACTGGTATGACCACCAAACATATTAAATCATGTTAAGAGAAGCTTCATGATATATGTGTTGGAAGGATGTTATCGGTATTCGAAAAACAAGAATTATCTTATGTGGTAATTCGATACGTTTTGATTATTGGCATTAATCATAAATGAACAATATTTACTTAACAGGAAGTGTTTAAATATAGAATTCATGACGAGCTAGACATTGTTTATGAAGCTGATCTAATGAATCTAGCTACGAGTGAACAATTCACGTCCGGGTTAAAGTATGTGCTTTGTTACTGGCATATGTGTACTTAACATGGTAAATTCAGAACAATACGAGGATATATGGAAATCAAAGATGCATAATTCAAAGGAAACCAAAGTTATGTATTACATCTTGTGAGGCAATACGAGGAGCCCACGACCTCATAAAATTCAAAGTTAATGGCTACCAAAGCCATTCAAAATGATTTAAAAAGTTTAAACCCACGCAGGGGTAGGAAAAGTTTCTGATTTCAAGGAGTTAAGGAGTAGGGGTGTCAGGAGATACCTCAGCCCTTGGAGTAGGAGGAACAGGGGTAGCTGTGTTAGAGGCATCTGCTTTTGCTTCAGCTGGATCTTCCGAGGGAACCTCCACCTCTTTCTCCATATCAGTTGGATCAATAGAGTCCACCTTAGCTGCAGCAGCTTCCCTCTTCTTGATGTCCTCCACAGCTTTCACAGCATCTTCGCCTAGCTGAGACCAGTCTAGATCGGGGAATCGGAGGTAGGTGGATTCGATATAGTCATTGATAGCCGCATTATAGCCTATACCATAGGCTTCCTTCCTCTTCTCCTTTTGAGCGGACCTTTCCTCAGCTAGCTTGACATTCATAGCCTCCATTTTTAGCTCTAGCTCATGAATTTCCTTGACGTGGGAAGAAACCAACTCCTCTTTCTCGGCATCAAGAGCAACAACTGAATTGGACAGCTGGTCACGTTCCTTTATCAACTTGGTTTCAGCAGACTTGAGCTTCCTGTTGGCATCCATAAACTTCTTCTTCTCATCACCCTTGGTTTTGACAGATTGCTTAAGCTGTTTCACCTCCTCAGCAAGCCTTTGGTCACCTCGAGCTGTCTCCACAATCTTCTCCCCATGCTTAAGATAATGAAATAAACTCTGGGCATTGGCATGAAGAGCAGCTCGTGCACCCTCAGCTAGTGACAGTTTGTCCCAAGCAGCTATGGCCTCCTCAGGAATCTGGTTTCCTGCCATCTCGAAGAAATACTGCATATGAGGACCAGAATTTCCGAGGTCCAGGGAAGGAGATGTCTTAGCCCTTTTCCGAGGTCCAGGTGCTTCAGGGAGAGGAGGTGGTAACTTTCTCTTTGAAGAGGTGGACGATTTTTCTACATTAGGAGACAGAACTTTAATCTTCGAGATAGGAGTAGCTGCAATAGGGGTGACCTTGTCATCTTCGTCATCAGTAAACATCTCTTCGTATTTGGTTGTCTTCTTGATAAAAGAGGGAATTCCTGAAGCCATTTCTGCAAAACAATATAGAGATTATTGAGCAAGTTATCAATCAACAATACTTAAAATTATCGTAAGTATATGCCTATATTATTGATGAGCATGATGTGAGGAAGGAAAATAATTTTAGCTGGTCGGAATAGGGGTACCTCTCCCGGGAATGAAATTACAACTCATAAGGTTGTCACGAGTTAGCAAACTAAGGCCGTTCCTTAACCCAGCTGACAAACTTAGCGCTTCAACAGCACGCTCTAAGGTTCGACCTTTTAAAGAGGATTTAGCAGGTATTTTCACAGACAGGTTAAAATCAATTTTTAATTGAGGGCAGTCATAACAGTAAAGGAACTGTTTGAGCCAGCCACTCATCCCTCTCTTGCAACTTCTGAAACATTGGCCCTCATGGACACTCCAGGCGGATAGATAAAAGAAACCTGAGTTCTTGCCAGTCTGTTTTAGCTGGTAAAAATAACCTAGCTCTCGGGCAGAAAGAGTCTTTTTGAATCTGGTATGGTAAAGGATATACATGCACATCGCCATGCGATAGGAGTTGATGGTGAGTTGGATAGGAGCTAAATCAAAGAATTCGAGAACCTCTTGGATAAAGGGGTGTAAAGGCAGAGATAATCCCAATCTAAAAAATTGGGCTGACAAAACAGCTTTAGGTAGAAGCTGGCCTGGTTCAAACATGTCGAATTTGTGACACCTCTCTTCAGGAGAGGGGATGACTAAAGAACAGCCTATGTGGTGCGATTGTGTCAGTTTCTTTAATAAGGGGGCAGTCATGGAGCTACTCAAATTTTCACAAGATAGGGTGGCAGGAGGTTTTTCAAAGGTATCGTTTTCTAGTTCACCTGTTGCAGAGTCAGTTCTAGGAGGAGCTGTTGAGGTAGTATGTGAAGGGGTATCTTTCACAGAGGAAGCTTCATCAGCAGTAAGAAGAAGGTTTGGCGTTGTGGATCCTAGTGACATTTGTTCATCTGAGGAGGATACAAGGATAGCTGGTCGAGTATCCTTGATATTGTGAGTGAAAAGGTTGGTGTTTGGTAAACGAGTTTTTGAATGATCTATTAATTTGACCTTGGAACGAGTCCTGGCACTTACGGTGAAAGAAGGGTTAGTTCTGGAAGTTGGGTCAAGGGGAAGCTGGACTGTGTTAGGAAGTTCTGGGGAGTGGGCCATCTCCTCAGAGGTAGAATGCTGGGAGCTAGCTGCATCTGATCCACCAGACATCTGCACAAAGTGAAGCAAGATGAGTAGGTGATCATCGAGTTTCCCAAGTGAGGTGTTTTAACAGGTGTGTGCGGGTAAGCACATACAAACGGCCAGGAGTGAATGAAAGGCCAGGTTCGCCTAAATAGCTAGCTAGGCACAGGTACGCCTATCAAGGAATCTATACTATTCTTCTTGAATTGGGTATTCGTATATAATGCATACACTACTTATACAGATTTAATTAAAAACAAGGATTGGTACATGCATTATAACAACAAACAATCATTGGTTTCTGGAAAAAGGAGAATTACACATGGATTTTTACAAAAACATATAACACTAATGGGTTTTCGAGTGAAAATCAGTACAATTAGGGTTTTGGGGTTTTGGTTTCTAGAAAAAATGTCATAGTTATGGAAGAATAATACTTGGTCTAAAGATCAATTAGAAGACCAACAGCATAATAAGATGATTCATGTGATAATAGTGGTGGTATGTGTCTAAATATGCATGTATGAGCTTAGATCGAAATCGAATTAAGGCATGCAATTAAGAACACAGTGGTAAATCGATCCATTGAAAGGAGTAAAAAGGAATTATACCTTGCTGATAGTTGGAAGGATTAGAGTGGCTGGAGTCGGAGAGTATCGCCGGGATGGTCTGCCGGAGTAGAGCTTCTCTGTGGGAGATGAACCGGTGGGAGAGGAGGAGAGTTCGTGTTTGTGATAAAAGAAAAAAAAGAAAAGGGGATGGACGGGTGTTGATATATGTATAAATAATGTAGAGATAGTGGCGTGTAGGAGTTGGTATTGAATGGAGTTATTGTTGCCTTGGGAAACGAAACGGTGGAAGCTGAATTGTTGTATGACACGGCTGTTAATAAGAAAATTAGGATTTCTTTTTTGATTTTTGGTGAAATTCTGATTTATGAGTTGCTTTTTATAAATTAAATTTTTGGGAATTAACTCATGATATCATAAAAGTTATTTTGGAGAGGATTGTTTAGAGGAAACAGATTTCTTGATAGGGGTTGCAATTAGGTGAACCTAAAATGAAAAGAAAATAGGGATTTATTTCATATGGAATTCTTTAGTAGCGGAAATGGTGTAGGTTTAAATTAAAAGACAAGTAATGGATTTCTGGGATGTTGTTGGTTTAGTGAACTCATTGTCGAAAATTTGGGATATAAGGGTATTACACTGGAGCTGGACATAAAAGCGAAGCTGAGGATAAGGAGAAATGGCAAGGTTCCTTGTGTATTTTATAGCTACAAGGAACCTGGGGGGTAGTTGTTGTGCCCAAAATTTGTAATGGGCTTAGTTTTGGGCCCATGGATGTTGGAGGCCTGGTAGGGTGTTTAAAAGGTAGGAACAAGGTAGCTGGAAGGAAAGAGGTGTACCTCTAGAGGGAAGCTCTGGAGGTGGAGGTTCGCTTTTTTGGGAAGCTGTGTAGGTGCAGGTGGGCTCACAGGTTCCACCTCTGCTGGCCGAATGGATAAGGATTGACTCCTAATTTGTAGGAAGTACGAATTGAGTCCTGTTAATAGTCTATTTTAATGAGGGATACGTTTCTAATATGATAAATATTAGAAATTTGTGATATATGTCTATACATACATGGAGTTCTCATATGAGTAGGATTTGGGAGTTCTACTTCGAATAGGACTCTACTAAGGAGCTAGCTGATTTAAGGAAAAGTCATATTTCTACACAAATACTTCGAGATTAACATGGATGGAGGGATTAAATCTTATCGAATTCGTGGCTTAATGGACAAGGAAAGGATTCCTAACCTAAAAGAACTACATTAGGGCTTGATTCCTATAAATAGGATATGTAGGCAATTAGCAAGGGGTTCGGTTTTTTTACTTTCTGAATACACAAGGCACGTGTACCTTATGTAATACATTCCTGGACATACTTGGCCGGATTTTTGCCATTATTGTCCGGTGAACTTGCTAACTCAGCCCAAAAAACACTAAATACTATTATTAGGTTCAGCTGTCCTGTTTTAGTACAGCTGTTTGATTTGTTAATTATCCGAAAACCAAGGATAATTCCGATTATCCCGGCGAGGCTTTCTCGGGGTGTTGTGTGAATTTTTTGCATAACACATACGGAGCTTGATCTTCTAATTCAAAAAAGCCAGCAAACTTTTATGTATTTATATGACCACGTAAAATCACTTACCCCACGTTTACTCAATATGAAATGGCAAGCAGTTCCAATTAAGGAAGTACCAGAGTCTTTGTATTGCACAACTACATCAATCATGTAGGCATATAGATACAATTACAGTAAAATCTCGCTAAATTAATACTCGACAAATTAATAACTTCTTTAAGTTAATAATTTTCTCCGGTCCTAACTTGGGTCAGTTCAAAAAATGATCAATTTCGATAAGATAATAAGATAATAAGTTTTTTGAAAAACCCTATATAAATATTTGGTCCCAGTAATATTATAAATTAATAATTTCTTTATAAAAATAGAAATATATGTTTTACACTTTTGTAAAATGTGATTCTAGAGTTCTTAAAATTTAAATCTACATGAAACTCATTCCTAACCTTCTTTGTTGCATCCAAATGTTCGAATGTGATGATTTCGTAAAATATCACAAAGTTATTAATCAATGTTTTTGATGTCTTGATTGTTTTTTACGTGCAACAAACTCAAAAAATATTGTACTGTCTTTGATATCATATAAAAATATGTGAATATTTACTTTTAATCTCGCTAATACCCATTGAATTTGTAAAGTTTGTACATTGAATTAACTGAATCAAGCATAAACATAAATTGTTCAATTGATTCTTTTTAAATTTAGATAATTAAAAATTATTTTTGTTTGATGTCGAAAATTCTCTATAAATTAATAATTATTAATTTATTGATTAATTAATACCTCTCTAAATTAATAGAATTCTCTGGTCCCGATTATATTAATTTATAGATGTTTTACTGTATAGTATTATTGTGATACGCCATTTGGAAGGACGTGTCAGGTGAATATTTTGGACGGTTGATCTCCCCTAGGTGTATTTCGGGCACGGTAATCTCAAAATATAGGTGCTAGGATTTTTTGCCCGTTTCGCATGATGCGATTTTATATTTTATTTTAAAAAGAATAATTAATTTTAATTAGGCAAAAATGGATTTATTATTGATGGGCCAAAAATGGGCTGAAAAACAAATTTATACTATTATATAAAAACCGAAACATTAAAAGTTTGGTCGGTCGGTCGGTACGGTACCTGTGATTTTACTTATTTACCCTTACTCAATTAGTGATAAAATCTATCCTACTAATCAATTTACTTTTTCAGGTTAAACAAATTATCTTTTCTATTTTTCAATAACTAAATAATTTTCTTTTTCAGGTAAAATACAATGTCTTTTATATTTTTATCTAACTAAAATTTCTCCTTTATTAATCAATTTCCTTTTTCAGGTTAAACATATTACCTTTTCTATTTTTAGATAACTAAATAATTTCTTTTTTCAGGTAAAAAACAATATCATTTCCATTTTATCTAACTATAGTTTTTTTTTTTAAAAAAACGTTACGAGCAATTTTGTTTAATAAAATAACATAATTATATTATAATTACTATTAACTAATCAATTAACCTTTTCAGCCAAAACACGTTAACTTTTCTTTTTTCTTTAACTAAAATCTTTCTTTTTTCAATTATATCATGGACGTTTACCTTTTTCAACCAAAACATATTACCTTTTTTCTTTTTTTTACCAAAAACTCTCTTTTTCCAATTATATCACGGGCGATTCTATTTAATAAAAATAAAATAATAATATTATTATCTTATAATTAACCGATTACCTTTTCAGCTAAAACGTATCATCTTTCCTATTTTTTCTAATTAAATTCCATTTTTTCTAGAAATATCAGAGGCAACATTAATTTCTCATTTTCTAAAAACACTGTGAGCAATTTTATTTAGTAAAATAACATAATTAAATTATAATTACTGTAAACTAATTAATTAACTTTTTCACATAAATCATGTCACCTTTTTAATTTTCACGTTACCTTCCTATTTTCTCTAACTAAAATCTCTTTTTTTCCAAGTATATCAAGGACGGTTCTATTTAATACAATAAACTAATAATATTATAATATTAATAATTAACCGATTACCTTTTTCAGTTAAAACGTATAATCTTTTCTATATTTTCTAACTAAAATCCCTTTTTTAAAAGAAATTTCACGGACAATATTATTTTCCCCTTTTCTAAAAATATTACGAGCAATTGTATTTAGTAAACTAACGTAATTAAATTATAATTATTATAAACTAATCAATTACCTTTTTTACCTAACATGTTGCCTCTTATTTTTTTTTGCTAAACGACATGTTACCTTTTTAATTTTCTTTAACTAACTTCTCTCTTTTTTCAATCATATCACGTGCATTTTATTTAATAAATAAAATAATAATTTTATAATTACTAACAATTAACTGATTACATTTTTCAACTAAAACCTATCATCTTTTCTATATTTTATAAATAAAATCTCTGCTTTTCTAGAAATATCACGCATAACATTTATATAATTATTATCAAATTAACTCAATTAAAAATTTAAGTCTCCAAAATTCATGTTTTTAAAAAAATAATTTAAATTAATGAAAAAAATTCATAAATATTAAAAAGAATCCGTGCATCGCACGGGTTTTAAGCTAGTTCATTAAAGTTATACTTACTACATTGTGATTTGTGGTCCTTTTGGTTTGGACTTGACTGTACCTAAAATAAAAATTTAAAATATTAGACAATATATTTAAAAAGAGAGTTGAATTGCTTGTTATTGTCAGTTAAGAGAAAAATCGTCGATAAATCGGCAAAAAATCAGTCAAAATTTTGGAACAGACTCGGTCGATTTTACAAAAATCCCTGATAAATCACCGATTTTTCAACCGAATTACCCGATAAATCGTAAATCGATACCTCAATAGAATAATTTCATCTGCAAGTAATTTATTTTGGGAGTTACGATTAGGAGTTGTTTAAATGCTATTTATTTATTTTAATTGTTTAAATGCAAAGTTTTATGATTCTATCGGAGTGCCTCTGACCATTTTGGAGAGATCTACGACATACCAAATCGGGTCGGGTTAGTTTTCATCCTTCAAACCCTAATTGCTTTCCGTATTAAAATTCGTACGCTGCTCATATATGTGTGTGTTTATATGTAAATAAATTTGGCTTTAGACTGATGTAATCATGTATATTCCCTTATGAATTGCTTCAAAATTCAATCTTTTAAACTAACGTGATATTTTTTTAATTTGGGGAAAATAGTTTGATTTTTGTTATCTGATTGATTGGTTGAATTACTAGCAGCTTGAATAAGCTATTTACGGTTGCTTTTGCGGTTACGAATAAGCTTTCGGGTATGAATTGTGTTAGTTTTTTTGTGTTTCGTTGACTGTAAATTGTTGGGGATTTAAGAATGGGTATTTCGACGATGAATTGATGTGGATTTTTAGTTTGTTGATAGTTTATTTGAGAATTGATTTACTTGATTGTTTGTGTTGCATTTTGATATGTCTATTGATAGTGCATTTGCGTATCATGTAATGCATTATATTTACCGCTTTCCCGTTTACAAGGAAGAGACTATGGCAGCTGTGTACTGTGTTTTTCTTAATGGAAATGGTTGATTGTGGTAGTTATCGGTCATTTGATTTATTGGATTTGGAAAGTTGCAGTAGAGAATTTAGACTTGGAACATCAGATCTGCAATATGATTTTTGGGAATGGACGTCAAGTGCAAACTTTTTTTGTGCAAAACATGCAATTTTTTTGGCAAATGTGCAACCCGCCAAGATGGTTACGAGTACCTTCAAGAAGACTTGTTGGAAAGTCACCTAATTAGTCATAAAAAGTCGATTAGTAGAATGTACATATATTTACTAGATTCAATATATAATATAGCTAAACACATCAGTTTCGTAATTTGAATCAAATGTAATAGAATGATAAGTTCAAATATAGCATAGTTACTACATACTAACATCCAAATTTCTTCTCATCACATACTGTATCATCTGCCCCGGTTCTTTGGTAAATCTTTGTTTTTTCTACTTAATCTAGGACATTCAACAGAGGATAAAGCAGAAATTTTTTCCCGATATTTGTTGCACATGCACACACTTTTTTATTGTATTACTGGACGCCACATTAGTAGACTTTAATATTTAATATCCTATTTGAGGTTGTTCTATTCTTCATCAGGCAGAATTTTTGTCGATTATCATATTTCAGCTTCAAGAGCCTTAAAATATTTGTTAGGAATTTGAAAGGGAAAAAGTATCTTGAAAAGATTTGAATTTGTAAGGAGTCCGGTAAAAAGGGAGGCCAAGTCATGAGGATTATCTCTTGGTTCATGAGGGCATAATTATATCTGTTTGTGCATTTATTTCAGGAAAGCTATTCTGTCATCCTGCCCAGTAACGATCATCCAGAACATTTCAAAATTGACACCGACGGATATTTGATAAAATGGATCACAGTCGCTATGCTCGACAGCAAGGACGGAAAAATAACAGCGTAATTGTGGTTTTTCTTTTAATCACATATATGGGATGATGTAAAGGAAATTAGGCTCATGTGATTCTGCATTTTTTCCGGAATCTAATCCTAAAAGAACAATGAGATTAGCCATTGGGCAATGAGGATATGGAATCGATTTGTCTGCCTTGTACCATGCTTATTACTTGCTGACATCACTTATTCTCTTGAATCCACAGGCTTTGGAAGGTTATGGTGCAGTACATGACCCAAACTTTCGGTTAGTGAAACTCCTGGCTATCGCAATGAGTATTAGTTTGCTTTTGGCTTCCTGAATAGTTAAATGCGTACTTGTCGCGTTCCTCTAAAATGATGAGTTTGTTTTTTGTTATTCAATATATTGTTATGAAAAATGTCTATGTTGCTATATCCTGTGAAATTGTGTAGGTTCGGCTTATTAGGCCTTTGATCGTATATTATTTACATACTAGTTAATCATCTTTTTTGTTCTATTCGGCCTTGTCTTATTTTTCTTTTGCAGGGCTGGTTCATATGATGATAGGAGGTTTGTAGACGACAGATACCCTAGAGATACCATTTACCCAAGAAATTCCTTTCACCGTGACATACTTGAGCGAGATAATTATCCACCTCCATCTTCAGTTGGTGCCTGGCCTCAAAGAAGAGGGAGAAGTTATGAGGAAGAATATCCAATTGATAAGAACCCTAGGCGGCATGAAAAGCCATATGTTGACTCGTATCAAGATCTAGATTCCTTTCATGATTCAGAAAAATTCAGTGACATAGACACATTTCAGGAGTATGATAATTTGCGGGACAGTTATCGCGCTATAGACAAGTACCGGGATCAGGGGATAGATAGGTCTGGGAGATATAGGGAATGTGATCGTGAAGAGTATGCATTGGATGAATATGATTACAGACCTCGTATATCTCGTCAAAGCAGGGAAGATAGTCGTGAAAGAGACTATGGCAGGCATAGTTATGACTCTGATTATGATAGAGGTAGTAGAAGAGATAGTAACTGGAGAAGACACAACTCTCGTGATCGTGATTGGGACAGAAGTGTTTTGAGTCGGGAGAGAGATTCTAGTCCATATGGAATGCATGAGCGTTCTCGGTCTCGTGGACATGATGACCGCTTAAGGTCAAGGTCTCCTCGAGGTCGAAGTTACAGTCGTAGTCATCGAGAAGATAGCTATGACGATGCTCGACATGAGAGGAGTGATAAACAGGAGGACCGTGATGAGAAACGACAACATGACTATAATTATGTGGTACTCTTTAACCTCTTGTTTAATTCTCATATACAATATTTATTTCACTTTTTGTCCTGTTAGGGTTTTGCATGACGGCTGTTCTCATGTAGGCTCCGTCTGCTACTGTTGTTGTGAAAGGTCTCTCCCAGAAGACCACTGAGGAAGATTTATACCAGATCCTTGTAAGTTCTTCTGCATCCTTTTGATGTTAGCAGTTTAGATTGAACTTATGTTTATTTTATTTGCTTTCTGTTGCGTGATATTACTTCTCATCAACATTTCTATGTCAGGCTGAATGGGGCCCCCTTCGCCATGTTCGAGTTATCAAAGAGAAAAATTCTGGCACATCTCGTGGATTTGCTTTTATTGATTTTCCATCCCTGGTAACAGTTCTGTCTATTAATGCTTCATACTTTCTGATTTGTGAATGGTACTAATAGATGCTTATTCTTGTACAACAGGGTGCTGCACGTGCAATGATGGATCGGCTTGGAAATGATGGTCTTGTTGTGGACAGCAGAAAGCTGTTTTTTGAGTACAGGTACATATGATATGCTCATATTTGGTAGAAATGCTTGAATCACAAATCTTTCTTTTAATTATATGTTTTATGCAATATGCGCTGGTTGATGTCCTTGAATCCTTGTAAAGTTTTAAGTGTGTTCCCTGTGCAACGTGCATAAAAAATGTGAAATTATTTGTAAGCTAGGATCGGTTTGGAAAGGAAATCCATATTTCAACTCTCCCTCTCTCCCCCCGGTTAACCTGCTTTGCTGGTTTTCATATTGACATTTCAGATATGAAATTGGTTTGCTTTGTCATTTGCCGAACATTTTCATTTTGTCTAAATTTAAATCTACTATATCTTATCAATCTTCTTATTTATTTTTTGCTCAGTGCTTAGTAGTTAAAAGAGTTGATAAATTACCAAATACTGGTTTCTTACCTTCCACCGTGTTAGAGGGCATCTACTTATGCATTTCTTAAGAAATTTAGCACTTATGTTTCTAGAGAAGATAAGTACTTATTGTCTAATAAAACGGGGAAGCAAGCACCCCATTATGTCTTCTGTTAATAATGTACTTCATTGCCTTGGAAGATCTCTACATTGTTCTTGCCTTAGAGCTTCATCTACCTTGCAAGTATATTTATTGCAATTTCTAACTTCTGTTGCAGTAGCAAGCCAACCGGAGGGGTTAATGGACCATCTTTTGGATTGGATAACGCATCAAGATCAGGTCATGGCAACCATAGAAGTATTGCAGTGCCGTCAGACTGGATGTGCACCATCTGCGGTTGTGTAAATTTTGCGCGTCGCACATCTTGCTTTCAGGTTCATTTCATGTTCTTTTATCTCACCATAACCCTTATTGCACAACACTGCTGGACGACTTTTCATGTTCACATAATCTAGGAATGGGAGCATCATTGACTGTTTGACTGTTAGTTACTTTTTGAAATGGGTACTCAATTGCTACTCATTAGATACCACTTCGCTAGCTTTGTCGTGGCTTACACTTTTCAGTGTGATTCTTTTAGTTAGAAAGTAGGATGAAATGAGGTGGCAGAGACATGCTATTTATTTGCATGCTAATGTGCAAGTAGAAAATTAGGAGCTTCTTGTCCCACAAATTTTCCCTAACCCACATTTTAGCGAAACATATCAATACTTTACATTACAAGTACAATTCAATATATTTGTAACACTATCTATTTTTTTATCTTTCATTGCTTAACGACTAGGTTAACAAAGAAGCTCTAACTACGTCCGTCGGTGTAAGTAGTTTTAAAATTTTTATAGTAGTTTGCATTTATATTCTATATACTTTTGTTATTTTTAAATTTTTTATAGAGGGATATATTCTTATCGATCGAGTTTACCCAACATATTTCTACCGCCCTTGGATATAACTCTGTTGACCATACTATCAGTTACAAGCTTTATTAAGTTAGTGAACTAATTTTCACTAATAAATATATGGGTTTTGTTGACCATAATAATTTTCACTAATAACTGATGAGCTTTAAATATACATGCCCTGTTCATCTTCATTTCAGATACATCCTCCATCTTCATCCTCCATGTCCAATTTTTTATGAATAGTTATTCGTTGGTACATGCGTGTGTAATAGTTTGTATTTTCTTGTGATTTTTTCATTGTTTGTTTCATTTTCATTCCGAGGATCATGACACGAATGTCACAGCTACCTCCGCCACCAACTTGGAGGATCACGATGGGGGCTCTACCTCTGCCTCCACCAACTCGGAGGATCATGATGAATCTGCACCCATCGTGATCCTCCGAGTTGGTGGAGGCAGAGGTGGAGCCCCATCATGATCCTCCAAGTTGGTGGTGGAGGTAGCGGTGACATCCGTGTCGTGATCCTCGGAGTGGAAATGAAACAAGCAATGAAAAATCCTCAAGAAAATACAAAATATTACACACGCATGTACCAACAAATAACTATCCATAAAAAATTGGACATGGAGGATGTATGTGAAATTTGAAATGAAGATGAACAGAGCATGTATATTTAAAGCTCATCGGTTATTAGTGAAAATTATTATGGTCAACAAAACCTATTAATTTATTAGTTAAAATTATTTCACTAACTTAATAAAGCTTGTAACTGATAGTATGGTCAACAGAGTTATATCCAATGACGGTAGAAATATGTTGGGTAAACTCAATCGATAAGAATATATCCCTCTATAAAAATTTTAAAATAACAAAAGTATAAAGATATAAATACAAACTACTATAAAAAATTTAAAACTACTTATTCTCGATGGATTATAATACAAATTTACTATTCCCTCCGTCCCATCCATTTCCCAAGCCTTAACGGCCTCCTTCAGAGCTTAACCCGATTTATTTGAAACGGTGCTCCTCTTCCTTCTTTGGGAATTCAGCCATCAAAAAGACATAACGTTCCACTTTGGCTCCATCCTTATTTCTCTCTTTCTTCTTCGAGCTTCCACCAACTTGTTCAATAGAATGATCCGATGCACGGGCACTCTTTTCGAAATTGACCGGAAGAATGAAGAGGAAGCCCAGGCTAAAGATGAAGAGTTGCAGTAGCTACGATCAGAATTAGAGACCCTGAAAAAAGTAGGGCTGGAATTATACTATACCCCTACTATTAGTAGGTGGAATAATTACCCCTACTGGCAGTAGGAGTGGAAATAATTACCTCTACTGCAGTAGTAGGGGTGGAATAATTATCTCTACTGCTCTAGTACGAGTATACTCATTTTACCCCTACTGGGGATCCATGCTTATAGTGCTGGTACATGGTTAATGATGAAGATATGGACAAGTGACCTGAATTTTAGTCTATGATTAATTTATTAATGAAAATAATATTATAATATAGCATTGTACTGTGATACACTACACATTCTTAATTATCCATATATAACTTATATTGGCCTGATATAACGAAAAATCTTTACAGAAAAGAAAATTAGTGAAAGAAATGATATCTTCTATTATGGGAAACCAAACAAATCCTTAAAGTAAGATCTTCCGTTATGGGAAACCAAATCCTTAAAGTAAGATCTTCCATTATGGGAAACCAGACAAATCCTTGAAGTAAGAGGTCAAATGGAATAATTAGCCCTACTAGAGTAGTACGGGTGAAATAACTACCCCTACTGCCAGTAGGGGTAAAATGACTATACCCTTACTATTAGTAGGAGAGTAGTAGGGGTGAAATAATTACCACTACGGCTAGTAGGGGTAAATTGGATATACCCCTACTGGAGTAGTAGGAGTAGTAGCGGCACAAATCCTTGCTTGACACGTATTTTAAGGCTTTTATAAAATATAGTTTCATAACTTATTTTTAAAATTTTCTTTTTTTGAACAAAAATTTAAACATTAAATTTTTATTCAGAAGAAAAAAATTTGAAATAATTTGTGGAGCTATACTTTATAGGAGCCTTAAAATGCGTGCCGAACTCTCTATCTTTAATGTAAAGAATTCAATGGGACAGAGGGAGTATGTTTCTTGTAAAAGGCAATAGAACGACTCTATTCAAGTTAGTATGACGTTGTTCTAATATTGTAACCTACTATAACTTGAAAAAACCTGATATCGCTTCTATAAACCTGATATATAAGAAACCTGCTATTATTTTAAAAAAACTTTGATATATACTTTGATACAAAACTTGATACCTCTTCCTAAAACCTGCAATTTTACGCCATACGGGACCAACATAATTTGCACGCTATAACTTCCATAACCAGTGGAATTTTTACGCCATAAGCACCGTGCTTCGTAAACCATAACTAGCATAATAAATACCATACGTAGGTCATGATACATATCCAAAATGCCTGCTACTTCTTACTAAAACCTGCAATTTTGTTAAAAAACCTGATACTAAAAATACCTGCCACTCCTTTAAAATTTCCTTAAAAAAACCTGCTATTTGTATGCATATTTTTGTTGTTATCCTAAATTTTCCTAAATATTATTATTCACTTGGCCAATTTGTATCTATAATTATTATCATTCAGTTGGCTAATTTGCACGCCATAAAGGCCATAACCAGCAAAATTTGCACGCCATAAGGGCCATAACAAGCAGAATTTGCATGCTATAAGGACCATAACCAGCATAATTTGCATGCCATAAATGCCATAACTAGCATGACTTGTACGCCATAAGCGCCATTAATATTACATCATAAGCGTCATAATTGTTACACCATAAGTACCATAATAAATATCATCCATATGTCATGAGTTTTTAACAAAGGACTTAACATAAAAATAACAACAGCAACACATAAAAATTATGGTACTTATGATATGTCATGAGTTTTCTGCTACTGCCATTAGGTCTACTGCAAAACATCTCTGCTTTTAAAATCCCCTAATTCTCGAGTTTTATGCAATTGATTGCCATATTAACGATCGCAAAAGTAAACTACAATAGCTGCAGACTTGTGTTAATGATGCCAAAATTAAACTACAAAATCTATAGGCTTGTGTTGATGGTGCAAAAACTTAATTGCAAGATGTGCTCTTCGTGCAAAGATGGCCATAATGGAAAAGGATAATGGAATTTGCAAGATGGAAAATATGGTTGGGAGTGAGAAGGAAAATGTGAATGTGAATGTTGGAAATGAATATGTGAAGGTGTGTGTGGAGGACACATTCACATTTTCCTTCTCATTCTCAACTATACTTTCCATCTTGCATATTTGATCATTCTTTTTCATTGCACCCTTTTCGAGCCTCTTTCGAGACTATTCCTCAACCCATACCTCAACTTCTTCACTTAACCCCTTCTCCTCTTCTCCTCCACTCCTTTGACAAACCACTCAGTTGTGGAGATGCCAAGCAACGACGATATGGCGGTAGTAGACGTGCCACTTGCAGAGGAAAAACACAGATCACGGCCCTGGGACATTGGGGGTGCTCGGGCCTGGGTGGTTCCCGCCCGGCCCCTTGGAGCTACGCGCTACGCAGGGCCCCGAGCCAAACGAAAACGGACCACGGCCCCGGGGGATCGGGGGGCGCTCAGGCCTGGGTGGTTCCCGCTCGGCCCCTCGAAGCCATAAGGGGCCGCGAATGCATGTCGAGATTGTGAAATTATAGGAGGATTTGGAGGGTGGCGTGAAATTAAAGGAGCATTTGGAGGATGATATTGTTGGTTTGGTTGAGGGACAGAAGAAAGCAGTGTGGAGATGCAAAGAAACGAGAGTATGGCGGTAGTAGACCTGCCATTTGGTAAATGTGGAGATGCCAAGCAACGACGATATGGCGTAGTAGACCTGCCACTTGCAGAGGAAAACCTCATACCACGGCCCGGGGGGCATCGGGGGGAGCTCGGGCCGGGGTGGTTCCCTCCCGGCCCCTTGGAGCCACACGGGCCTCGATCCAAATGAAAACGGACCACGGCCACAGGGGATCGGGGGCGCTCGGGCCGGGGTGGTTCCCGCCTGGCCCCTCGGAGCCACACGGGGCCCCGAGCTAAATGAAAACGGACCACGGCCCCGGGGGGCACTCGGGCCTGGTTGTTCCCGCCCGGCTCCTCGGAGGTTGAGGGGCAGAAGAAAGCAGTGTGGAGATGCCAAGAAACGAGATTATGGCGGTAGTAGACCTGCCATTTGGTAAAAAGGAACTAATGGAGTTCGAAAAGAAAGAGTGTGTTGAGGCGCTTAATATCAGTTTCTATTGTGCGGTGGTATCTGATGATGATTTTGGTGAAGTTTCTGAGGGAAAAAATATTTCGTTATGTTTAGTTTCATTAGTTTGTATCTTTCTCGAAGTTGCTATTTTAAATGCTGTGTTTAGTAAAAGTTTTGGAATCCGAAGTGCTAAAGAAGACTTCCTCAGAAATCGAACAGTTCGTTTCGAACAGGTCTATTACCGCCATAATCACGTTTCTTTGTTAATCTAGTGCACATATTGGCTTTAAAGTAATGCCTGTGATCTATTACTGATGTTTTGAACTTTTCTTAGTTCTTATAGTTATAGTCTTGCTGGATGAACAATTAATATTACCAAATATTAGTATAGCATATTAATATAGTATTTATTTGAAAATAAAGAAACTCGCGACTTCTCTTTCAGCTAAACTTATCTTCTTCGTTACTATAGCATATTCTTCCTGTGTAAAATAGGCTCATCCAATCTACCTTGTAAGCTTTAGTGGGACATCTTTATAGTGAATAACTAATGTCAGTTTGTATTTTCTTTTTGCCAAAATAAGTGTAATGAAGCAAGGACCGATGATGCTCCTCCAGCGGATATGGCTTCATCAAATCATGCTCCCCTTGGCAGGAGAGGAGACACAGGTTAGTTTTTTTTTTTTTTTTTTGTGCGGTTTCACCTTGGATTATTAATCAAGTATGTAGCAGTTTTTGAAATGGTTATTGTCAGGTCCTACCCATGTTCTTGTTGTTCGAGGATTGGATGAAAATGCTGATGAAGAAATGCTTCGATATGAATTTTCAAAGCATGCTCCAATCAAGGTATAAATACCTTGGCAGATAATTTTTCTGTTATCCCTTTTCTCATGTATGCAAATTTGTGCTGATTTTTGATATCTCAGGATCTTCGGCTTGTCAGAGACAAATTTACTCATGTATCAAAGGGATATGCATTTGTTCATTTTCATTCGGTATGTTCACTTGCCAAGCAGTTTATTTTCTGTACCAGCCACCCATTGTGATGCAAATTAATAGCTTATGGATCTTCATGACTATGAAAGACTATGCAACTCTAACTCTTTGGTTACAGCTGTCGTACCATTTTTGGACACCCAGACACCACCACTCATTCTGTGTCAGATCCCTGGACTATAATTTGGACACTTTGACCATAGTCCGAGGGTTTGAGGCTCAGTAAAAACAAATGTGTGGAGAAGAAAATGGAAAAAGAAAGGAGAAAATAGTAGAAGACACCTACTTCGCTAAGTCTTTTACAAAATTATGTTTCGTTTGACTTATTTTTGTTAATTTTTGCTACAAAATCAATCTAACATACTTTTTTTTTAATTGAATTTTGTTGTGTCCCCATACCTTACCTTGTCTAAATTAGGATATAGTCTCTGCGTCCCTAGCTCTCAGGAATTTCATGTCTGGTACTCTGTTACGTCATGTCCAATACTTGGTACGCAAATCCGGGTAACATAGCCTGAAGGTTCCCTGAATTATGAAGCTCAATAGTATCGGCCACAACTAAGCTACAGTGACATTTTATATTAATATTCCTTTGTATTAGAGAGTTATATTTGTTAATGTTGACGTATTACCATGAAGGCTTTCTGAACCTTCTGTTTAGGCATATGTTGATGTCATTTTTCCCTTTATTGATTTGTTGATACTGGTATCGTATTATTTCTCATCTCAAGATTTTTTTTAGTCTTTGCCTAATTTCACTGATGGTTAAATCAAATTAACAATATTTTTGTGTCTAAGGTTGATGATGCTACTAAAGCTCTTGAAGCCACCAGTGGTACAACTTTAGAGAAAAATGGTCAGATGCTTCGAGTAGCATATGCAAAGAGCATAATTGGACCAGGATCAGGACCTTCACAGTCCAGCAGTCTTGCTGCTGCTGCAATTGAAGCTGCCACCTTTGCTCAACAGGTAATATTTTGTACCAGAATCAACAATTTAAATATTAATTCTATGTGTAACATGTTTCGTGACTTGTAATTTCTGGTATGTAATTGAAGTAGATGTGATCATTTGGAATTGAAACATTAACATTGACCCTAGTATTTAGCCAAAAAAACATTGACCCTAGTTGTATCCAATAAAAAAATTCGTGAAGCGTTTGCTTTTAGGAGATACTATACATCTAGTCATTCATCATATCAGTGCGTTTTTGAAATTTTGGGGCTTAGCCCTATAAAGCTGGTCGAATATTGTCTCGGGCGTAGGCAGGGAACTAGAATTCTTATAAGTCTATCATCGATTTTTGTAATGTGTATGAGGATATGAAGGATCAACTGTTATCCACATTCTAGGCCCTAGGGTGCAAACTAGACCCGGCAGAATATGTGATTGGTTTGGTTTTGGTCCCAAAAATATGGATTTGGTTTGGTTTATGAACCAAAACCATTTAAAAACCATATTTTATTAAATATGGATTTGGATTTGGTTTGGTTTCTATGGTTTTGATTAAAATATGGATTAACCATATTTAATAAATAATAATTTTATATAACAAAAATATATGTGTGCATATTTTAGTTTTTGAATTTATTGTTTAAAAAATAAAATGATAAACTAAAAATTAAATGTAATGATCTTGTAGATGATTGGGCAGATTGGCAATAAGGTGAGCCTAGCACAATTAGCACACATCATTTTTATTTTTATTTTTTGACAAGACACAATTTTTTATATAATTCAATTAAATACCATTCTCCCTCACACACAGATACTATCAGGTCATCGCCGACCATCTACACATACTTCTCTTTTTTTTTTATTGGGATGCTTGTAGTCTTGCAAATCATAATCCCAAGACATGGAATTAATAAACTCTCGTCTTGCTCGCTTTTGATACTTTGAGATAAAGGCTGAAATACTTTTGATTTTTGAATTAGTTTATATTGTAGTAAGAGGGATACAATAAGAACATACAGGTCGTAGTGGGATGTGCTTTTTAGCCCAATCACCTAACTAAAACTTGCTCTCAAGTCAAAGGAAATCCATTGATTGAGTATAACAGTACATCACAGAGGAGAATAGAGAGCAGATGCTATTCAAGAATTTCGAAATATGGATATCACATATTTGTATCCAGATTTGCATCCATATTTCAAGCAAAATGTGTGATTTAAAACCTATCCAAATCCAATTACAATATGTGATTTTAGCTCAAACTATATTTTAGGAATTGGTTTGGTTTTGGTTGGATTAGTAGTTTTAGGTCCGTATTGCCAGGTCTAGTGCAAACCAAATCCTCTTTGGGGCATGTAGTTTATTTTGAAGACTTCCTATAAATGACACTGTTATAAATTTGAATTATAAAAAAAGTTCATGTTGGTAACTGGGCTAGAGATGTGCCGAATGTGTCAAGAGCAGATAAAAAAGCGATTAATCAAAAAGGTAGGTATTGAGATACCCTCTACTGCCAAAAATACATGTCAGATGTAATTATCTTAGCAACAGCAGCTTCTGCACATTATTGTATATTACTATATTGATACTGAGCTTGTCTTGGAAAATGATGATGCAGTGCCGATCGTGGATTTTTTGTTTCACTATAAGTATAAACCCTTGTGAATTTTGTGCTATATATATTGAAGGCATTACTGTTCATTTACAGATTGTGCCTAAATATGCTTATTAATTCTATACTCTGTTTCTTAGTATGATGCTGTTGGCTGGGCTCCGAAAGAATATAATCCAGATGACAAACAATCTACAGGCGGGCAAGAGCAATCTGTTGAGGTTGCAGTTCAGAGTGATTCTTCAGCTCCACAGTCTGGCTTCGTGTGGGATGAAACATCTGGCTATTATTACGATGCTTCTTCTGGGTTTTATTATGATGGAAATACAGGTTTGTTCCGTGTTATGAGTCATGATCTTTAGCCTGGATTTGTTGGTTACTTGGTTTTAGCATCTTTTATTATATTTTTATAATGTTGTTTTTTTTTTGTCATCAATTTTTTCCTGGTAGTTGTAAGGAGTAATCTGTTATATTCTGCGAATAATTTTTATATGTTGTGGGATTATACACTTAGGAAGAATTCTTCTCTCTGTTTCTTCGTTATTTTATCCTGACGTCCTTCGTTTGCTTACCAATCTCTCAGGTTTATACTACGATGGTAACAATGGTATCTGGTATACCTATGATCAACATACTCAGCAATATATTCCTTGTACGGATCAAACTAATAAAACAGCTGGAACTGGAGCTGAAATTTCCAAGGCTGGAGACAGTTCTAACAATAGAAAAGTAGTTCTCTCCGCCCCAGCTGCTACGGTGACTGCAAGCGAGAAACCTACCTCTCTGCCAGATGCTGTCCAGGCTGCTGCGGCAGCAGCACTAGCCGCAGAGAAGAAAGAAAAGGAGAAGCAGAAAGAGATACGACTTGCTTCAAAAAGTAGCATTCTGGCTAGCAAGAAAAAGATGAGCAATGTTTTAACGATGTGGAAACAGAGGAGTCATGAAGGACAAGCTCCACGTTTGGCTCTTGATGACAAGCAAAATCCATCAGCAGAAGAAAAAGTAAATGCTATTGGGTCATCAACTAAAGGCAAGCCAAGGATAGAGGCAGTGACCATGAAAGAGAATACGGTGAATACTTCTGGAATTTCTACAAGCACACCTGTTCAGTCTTCTGGTCCGGATTCTCAAGAGAGGCTTAAGCCAATTAGTTCAGGGGGTACTATAAGGGGAGTGATTAGAGGCTCTGGGAGAGGGGTGTTGAAATCTGATACTTCTTATTCAGGGACATCAGGCATTACTTCAACATCTTTGTCTGCTTCAGTAGGTGCTGTGGATTCATCTTCACCTGCAAGCATCGATTTGTCTGGAACTGCATTACCTTTTAGAACAGATGCATCTGCATTGGGTTCTTATACTCCACCAGTAGCTGCTGGGAGCAGTAAGAGAAGGTTCTCCGAGATGCCAGTGCAGCCAGCTTTCTCACAAAAGGAACAAAACCAGACTACCTACAGGGATCGTGCAGCTGAGCGTAGGAGCTTATACGGTTCATCTGCTTTTGGAAGCAATCAATATGACCTCGAAACAGGGGACTCAGGTAAGCATTTTTAATAACCTGCAATTGGCTGTCATTTTACCATGGTTCCAGTAGTAAGTGCTTCTTTCCATTTTTCTATCGTCTTTGTGCAAGTAGTAAAGTATCTCCATTAAGTAAAATCCTAGACTTTCTCTTTAAATTGGATTGACTCAGCATAAGTTCATTTTTTGTACAAGTGGTTGTGAATATCGTGAAAACATTAAGTTGTGTTATGGGACTTAAAATGTGTTGCCTGTAGCTTTCGTTCTTGCTGTTCCTGATGCCACTCCCAATTTCTCCTACTATGAAGTATGAACGATAAAAAAGAGGAGTGGTCCATATATTAACCTATTATGACATATCTATTGACTTGTGAGGAACACTCTGTTTTACCATTTGTGAACACTAAAGATCGAGATCCAGCTTTTAAAAGGGGTGTGATGGATTCGATGCCCTTCCCCCCTGGTGTTGGAGGACGAGGTGTTGCCGATGGCAATTACAATGTTCAGAGCTATGAGGTGATTACCGCTGAGAAAGCTATTGACGAGAGTAATGTTGGCAACAGGATGCTTCGGAATATGGGCTGGCAAGAAGGCTTGGTAACATATTCAACTCTTAAACTCTGTTATACTTACCGTTATGTAAAACTGCACCATTTTATTCTTCCGGAAAAAAAAACAGTATCACTTAAAATTTCAAATAAGAATTGTTGAGAAATTTCTTTCGGGCTTGAGTAGTATTACTGGTTGCTTTCTATTGTAAATGCTGAAGCTTGGTAGGCTACAAAGTCCATGTGTAGCAGTATCTGACTTTGCACATGTTTGGGCAATTTTTGCTTTTCTGTTTGTGTGTTTATTTACTAAAGGGATTGGGGAAGGATGGGAGTGGAATGGTTGAGCCTGTTCAAGCCCAGTCGGTTGAGAAAAGAGCAGGATTGGGGAGTCAGCCGAAGAAGTTGGATCCTAGCCTCGAAGTTCAAGCTGGAGATAGTTATCGGACTCTTATACAGAAGAAAGCTCTTGCTAGGTTTAGAGAAATGTCATAGAGAAGTCTTAGATCAAAAGGTTGATTCAAAAGTATCTTATCATTGTCATGAGAGTGATTAGTCTAGATGCATATGAATGTGAAAAGTAAGGTTTGTAGTGTGAAAATTTTGCAACATTATTTTGCAATTTTCTATCGTTAGTCTTTTTGATAATCACCAAGATTTGTCATAAATTGTTTTTGTGTAAATGTTTGCTGGTGGTAAGCATGAGATGCAGTGATTTGATAAATATATTTATGCAGCAATTCGAAGATTGTTTTCCGGGGTTTAAATTTTGCATTCCATTTTATATAAATTTATTTTATTCTTCTTTCTCATGGTTAAATTATTAGGCGAGCAGACACAAATTTTATAGCTTTTTGAGTTTTTCCTCCAAATGAATTTGGGTAGAGGTAGATAAAACTTGAAAGTGTGAAACCAGACCAAAAAAAAAAAATGCAACTGTTCCTCAGGAAAAATATGCAGTGCAGAAATTCCTTGCAGTCTTTTCACATTAACCATTGCAGAGAATATTGGTATAGCTATATTGATTTCATGGAATTGTGTTTAAATTTTAAATTACAAGAGGTTACTCTGAATTGCGGAACACTATTACTTGACATAGTGAATAGGAATATATATATCATACAAAAGTAGATTAATTTTTTTTTTTTGACAATGTAGGCTTATATATGTATTACAATTTAGTATCTGTTCTAAGATATTTCTCGGGCTAAGCGAGAGTCGAATCCATGACCTGGGACGACAGAGAAAACACCTTTAATCATTTGGATTATCCAATCGTGCTCCAAAAATAGATTAATTTGGTAGTTCTTTTTTGATTATTATCGAGAGAAAGTACTCACTTAAAATTAGATTATTCATTCAAACAATCAAGTTCATGAAAGATCTAACTAAAATTAGTTTAAAGAAATTAAAGTTTAAAGAAAAATACTACAATTTCCAAAACTATTCCCAAATTAGGTATGAAATGATTAGTTAGCATAATTTAATTGAATGAATATCTTAAAAATGAGATGGCTTCCCATATATTTTAAATAGACCAAAGAAAATCAAGTTAACATAAACAAGTAAACTGCAAGTATCAACCCGCATCTTGTCGGATTAATTAAAATAGGTAGTTTAGTTAGTTAGTTGTAACTTGTAAGCACACAATTAATTAAGCCCATGGTTAACTTAAATGCATGCATAATCTGAAATGGGAATCTCAATTACCTGTAGAAAACTAAGTTCAATGTGCTAAATGATCAAGTGTACTGAATCAGTTTATATAATTTGATAGTTAGATACATCCATACATGTTACATGTACATTCAAATCATCTTTCCAGATGCACCAACTAGAGCCGGCCAAACGTGCGGGTTGAACCGGCCCGCTCGGGACCGGCCCGGTTTTTTAACCGGTTTAATTCGACACGCGTTGAACCGGCCCGAACCGGCACGAACCCGTCAAAAAACCCGGTCCGAACACGGTTCAGGAAGTCCAAAACCGCGAATCGGCCCGGCCCGGCCCGGAACCGCACGAACCGGGGTGAACCGGCCCGCACGGCACGGCACGGCACGGACCGGCCCGCGTCTGCCACCCACGCGCTCCAGTTTCTTGCCGTTTGTAGCCGTTGTTGTTGCAGAGTTGTGTTGTAGGTTGTAGCCGTTGTGCGGCCAACGGTCGGAACTACAAGGCCCTATAAATACATGGAACTTCTCTACCATTCCCCCACACCAATCTCTCTATCTCTAATTCTCTCTCTATCTCTATTTCTCATCTCCCCGGTTACTAATATTTATTTTTAAAACTTATAAACTTTTACTTTTCTGCACAAAATGGAACAAGCAAGGGGAAGTGGTACTATTTCATCTCAAGGTTCTACTCCGTTAACCGGCATGTTACCACCTCGATCTCCGGCAACTGAGAATATTAGAACATGTGCATGTTTAGATATTACTCATATAAATTTGTAATCGAACTTAATTAATCTCATTTGATCATTTGGCAATCGAAATTTCAAACTTATGATATAATGATAAAATATCATTTTCATTTTCAAAAAAGATGGTTAAAGATCAAATTTTTTTTAAAAAGTGTTTTTTTTTTCAAAAAAAGTAATTATTAGCCATATTTTCAAAAAGTAAAGTAAAATCTAATCATCATATTACAAATTTAAAAGTTTGACCATAAAATGTTGAAGTGCGTAAAGTCCACCCATATTACACTCTGCGAAATACTTATAGTTGATTAAACGTTACATATATCAATACAACAAAATTAAAATGATACGACGCCGTTGGTTAGCTTGAGAGAAAGCTCGCCTCTAAACATGGAGTCCGATACCCTTGGCGTCCGCGTTCTTTATGATCCTGTGTTCACTTGGAAAGAATGGAATAAGGTAGAAATGGAATGAAAATTGTAAACAAAATTTATGAAGAAAATGGGATGTTGGGGGAAATAATGAACAAATATGAGGGAGAAGAAGTTTTTATGATGAAGATTGCAAGGGAAATGATGAAGATTGAGAATTGATCATTCCTTCCAAAACATGTGGGTTAGAATTCTAGTTCAAATTATTTGGAGAGGAATGAAGTAAGGAATGAAATTTATAAACACTTTCCCCAATCTCACCCAAATAATAGTATAAATTTCATTCCATTCTCCCCTCATTCCATTCAATCTTCTTTTGCATCATTCAGTAAACATCCTGTTCAATACATAGAAAAAGTTATTATTTTTGGGCAAGATTAGATATATTATATTTAAATTACAAACAATGTAAGTCCAAGAAGATATTGAATTCGATTCTCATTCATCCCGAGATTTTTTTGAGAATAGATACTCAATTGTAAGGCATATAATTTTGCTTGTTAAAAAAAATTACCTAAATAAATACTGCATCTAGTAATTAAACAATTTCAAGTAATTAGTTATTTATCAAAATTAATGATAAAAAATATGCAATACTTACTCCCAAGGAACATCTCCCACAAGCATCCAGTCCCCGTCTTTGTCTTCATATATAGTACTCCCTCCGTCCCAATGAGTTGTTTACATTTGCTTTTTGCACGGAAACCAAGATAGTGGGTGTAATATTGTTAAAATAATTGAGTTAGTGGGTGTAATAGTGATTTTATTGTTAAAATAAGTGAGTTAGTGGGTGTAATAGTGTAAAGTGTTGAAAAAGTGGAGTGAAGTAGTGGATGTAATAAAGTATTTTATTGTTAAAAGTTACTATTTTAGGAAACGTAAAGAATTGGTTGGGACATCCCAAAAAGGAAAGTGTAAATAAATGGATGGGACAGAGGGAGTAACGTATTAGTAATTATTCTCAGCATCCTTCAATTTCTCACCTGCCATACAAGAACAAAACACTATCATTATTCATTAATATGTGCAGTTTAAAATATAAAGGAAAATATTTTCAAAATATCCATATTTTTAATTGTTTTCTCAAAAAAACGACCAAATTTGCATATGTGAGACCGTAAGTAGTTGCATTTCAAGTTGCAATAGTTGTAGTTGAGGTTCCAAATGAGTTTGTACCGTATTTTTTTTTCAAAAAAATTATGCAAATTGGGTATTTTAGAAAAAAATCCAATTTTAGAAAAAAGCTCAAATATAAACTCTATATTTAAATTATCAGATAATTATATCCAAAAATATTTTCTTGTCGTTTTTAAATATTACAAATTGTTTTTACTTGGATCTTAATTAAAGTAAATTTAATTTAGGGATCGATGAAATGAGACCACAATTCCTTGGGGACGGATCTAAATTTAAGATAAAACACATTTGACACAAAGATTAATAATATAAATTATTTATAGATAAATCAAAGAGAAAGGCTTTGCGCTTCTTTTAAATCCCAAAATTCATCAGCAAAAATACTAAAAATTGTGAGATGATCAGATAATCAAGGGCACAAATCCGTTCATCTACGATCTGTTGGGACAATCAGATCTTGGCACTGCGAATTTCGATACAATAAATTAACGAGTACGAATAGAAAAATCACCTTGTTAACGGTTGATTCCACGCTCTTCTATTGTATTCCCAAATTCCCTTGAGCGAAGTGTGGCCTTCGTCTTCTCAAGTTAACCTCTCTTCTTGCTCCTGGGTGGCTACAAAATTTTTCGACCAGACCCCAGCAAGAAGAGAATAGGAATATATATAGGCTACAATAGGGATCATGGATAATTAGGTTGGGCCTTCTAATTACATCTTGAGCCTAGCCCAATGTAATTAAATATTAATTCAATCCACTAAAGAATTAATATTTGCACTACCTTTCCTAATACCGTAATTTAATTAATTAATTCGGTTCCAATATTATTTGCTTATTAAATTCCCCATGTTTAAAATATCGCATGTCCATTAATTAAATAAATTACTGATAATTCATTTAATTAATATCTTTTATCCTTGATTATCCACTCAACCTTTATTTAATTATGCCGGAATAAATCCACCTGCAGGGTTTCACATAATTAAATCTTTTTGAGCTTTCAAGGGGACATCATTAACCCGAATATTATCAGGACATGGATTCCTTCAATAAATAATATCCCACCATATATATTATTTCATCACCCAAAATATAATGAAATAAATCAAAAGAATTATTTCATATATAAATCAAAGCATGTAAATAATATATACGTGTCAATTATTATTTCCGGATTAAGAACCTAAGCATTAATAATAACATAGAATCTTAGTTCACCTCCTTAATCAGTATAAGGGAACAATTCTAAATTTGATCCTGTTCAATATACACAAAGTATACTAGTATTATTTATTAGTCAATATAAACTAATCTAAATAATACTACAGCCATTCCAGTGGATTGTCTAACTCCACCTGTGCTGTGAACCTTATTATATTATCTAAACCGTATTTAATAATATAATATTCTGTATCCCATTTGATACTAGATTATTCACAATATATAATATTTAGACAACATGTAAACATTTAAATGATTCTCAATTAAACCGGCCAGAAATAAATGTAAATACTTCAAATAAATATTTTCAGTATACACCAACAATCTCCCACTTATACTCAAAATATTCTATGAGTATATCAGTGTTTATTTAATCCACTATTACAAAAAACTATGTGTCCATCCATCTGACTCCTATCGCTTCCACATGCCTGTCAAAAATTTTGGCTGGCAAACTCTTTGTGAAAGGATCTGCCCGGTTGTCTTCTGATGATATGTGAGCCACAACTATATCTCCTCGCTTTACGATTCCTCGTATGAGATGATACTTACGTTCAATATGTTTAGCTGCTTTATGATCTCGCGGTTCCTTCGAATTTGCCACAGCACCAGTGTTATCACAATACACTGTCAAGCTCCTAGGCAAATTAGGTACCACATCCAAGTCCAAAAGGAAGTTCCTGAACCATACAGCCTCCTTTGCAGCCTCAGAGGCCGCCACATACTCGGCTTCCATGGTAGAGTCTGCAATGCATTTCTGCTTTACACTCCTCCATATAACAGCTCCACCTCCCAAAGTAAAAACATATCCCGAGGTCGATTTCCTCTTATCCCTATCTGATTGGAAATCTGAATCAGTATATCCCAAAGGAAATAGATCTGAGGCCTTGTAAATTAACATATACTCCTTAGTCCTTCTCAGGTACTTGAGTATAGTTTTTACTGCACTCCAATGTTCCTGACCTGGGTTCGACTGATATCTACTAACCATGCCTACAGCAAAGCAGATGTCAGGCCTCGTACATAACATAGCATACATTAAGCTTCCACATGCCGAAGCATAAGGAACTGCTTTCATGCTCTCTATATCCTTAGGTGTCGAAGGACACTGCTCCTTGGATAGAGCCACTCCATGCTTAAAAGGTAGAAAACCTTTCTTAGAGTTCTGCATGTTAAAACGAGCTAATACTTCATCAATGTAGGGCTCTTGAGATAAAGCCAACATCCTTTTCTTGCGATCCCTTATTACTTTGATCCCAAGGATGTATGCCGCTTCACCTAAGTCCTTCATTTCAAATTGTTTGAACAACCATGCCTTTATTGATGACAACATCTTAACATTGTTTCCAATGAGTAAAATGTCATCTACATACAGTACCAGAAAAACCACCGCATTACCCTCACTTCTCTTATACACACATGATTCGCTTGGACTTTGATCAAATCCATATGACTGGACTGCCTGATCAAAACGAATATTCCAGTCCCTAGAAGCTTGTTTTAGTCCATAAATAGACCTCTTAAGCTTACAAACAAGATGCTCTTGGCCTTCCTTAATGAATCCTTTTGGTTGTTGCATATAGATGGTTTCCTCAAGACTTCCATTAAGGAAAGCTGTCTTGACATCCATTTGCCAAATCTCATAATCGAGATGAGCTGCTATAGATAAAAGAATCCGGATCGACTTAAGCATAACAACCGGCGAAAAAGTTTCCTCATAATCGATCCCTTCTTTCTGAGTATACCCTTTCGCAACAAGTCGTGCTTTCCAGGCTTTCACCTTTTTGTCAGATCCTCTTTTCTTCTTGTAGATCCACATACATCCAATGGGTTTTACACCTTTGGGTGGTTCCACGAGCTCCCAAACTTGATTAGAATACATAGATTCCATCTCAGATTCCATTGCCTTTTGCCAAAGATCTGCATCTTTATCTAGAATTGCTTGTTCGTATGTCCTGGGATCCTCATCATGTTCACCAGAGACCAAGTCCGAGGACTCTCCCAAAAACATGAATCTATCAGGTTGTTGAACAACCCTCCCACTACGACGAAGCACCGGTGTGGTATTAGTGACAGGTTGTGCATTTTCTTGTGGTTGATCTACTTGTACTATTGGCACTTGGGGATTATCTGTCCCTCCCACTAGTTCCTCTAAAACGATACTACTCATGGGTTTGTGTTTCATTATATAGTCTTCTTCTAAGAATCTAGCATTGGTACTAACAATGATATCTCGATCCCTAGGACTAAAAAATGAATAACCTTTCGTTCCCATGGGATAGCCTACAAACAGCCTTACTTCTGTACGAGATTCTAACTTGGTCGCGTTCTTGTTCAGCACATGTGCTGGACAACCCCAAATCCAAATATGTCTTAGACTTGGTTTGCTACCAGTCCACAATTCTATTGGAGTCTTGGGAACCGACTTAGAAGGTACCAAGTTCAGAAGGTAAGCCGCTGTTTCTATAGCATATCCCCAAAACGACTTGGGTAAATCTGAATAACTCATCATCGATCTAACACTCTCTAAAAGAGTCCGATTCCTTCTCTCTGCTACACCATTCTGCTGAGGTGTGCCAGGTGCAGACAACTGGGATGCAATCCCATTTTCTGATAAATATTCCCTAAATTCTCCAAGCAAGTATTCGCCACCACGATCTGATCGTAGTGACTTGATACATTTTCCAAGATGTCGCTTCTCCGCACTTGCTTTGTACTCTTTGAATTTTTCAAAGCACTCAGACTTACGGCGCAACAAATAAATGTACCCATATCTAGAATAATCGTCAATGAAAGTGACAAAATACTCATAACCTCCTCTTGCTTGGATACTCATAGGTCCACATAAATCAGTATGAACCAATTCTAACACTTCTTTAGCTCTATTCCCCTTTGCTTTAAAAGGCCTATTAGTCATCTTACCTTCCAAGCAGGATTCACAAACTGGAAATGGCTCCACTGCCAACGAGCCTAATGGCCCATCTACTACCAGTCTTTGAATCCTCCTCAAGTTAATATGACCTAATCTTAAGTGCCAAAGATATGTTTGGTTCAATTCAGAAGGTTTCTTTCTTTTATTTGAGCTAGAAAGAATGTTATTAGTTTCCTTATGTTGCAGCATTGGTTGGATAGGATTAATAATATATAAATTGTCTTGCAATGTACCAGAACATATAACTCGTTTATTCATCATAATAGAGACATTACGATCCAAACAAACATTATAACCATCCATGGCAAGTTTAGAAACCGAAATTAAATTCCTTCTAAACGAAGGTACATAAAGACAATTGTTCAAAACCAAAATCCTATCATCGCCAAAAGATAATGTAATTATTCCAACTGCAACTACTGCTACTTTCGTAGCATCTCCCATGAACACATATATCTCGCCATCTCTAAGCATTCTGGATTGCTGGAACCCCTGCATAGAGTTACAAACATGGTCAGTGGCTCCTGTATCTACACACCAAGTGCTCGTAGATATAGCCGCTATATATGTTTCTGTAACTAGAGAAAGAGACATACCAGTATTGTTTGTCTTCTTAGGAAGAGGACAATCCTGTTTCCAGTGACCTGACTGCTTGCACCTGAAGCACTTGCCCTTAGGCTTTTTCACACCACCTTGAACTCCCACTGCATTAGCAATCTTTCCAGCTTTCTGTGTCTGAGTCTTTTTCTTCTTCTTACCTTTCGGCTTAGATGAAGAAGCTTTCTCGGCCACATTCACTTGAACATTCTGCTTAAAGAGTCCTTCAGCTGCCTGAAGTTCTGTCAGAAGTTCCGCAAGACTATACATCCTTTTGTTCATGGTGTAATTCAAGCGGAACTGCTCAAAACTTTTGGGCAAGCTCATAAGGATGATATCGATCTGGGTTTCCCCATCAATATCAGCACCAAGGATCTCCATCTCATTCAGATGAGACATCATTCTGAGAACATGATCCCTTACAGGTGTTCCTTCAACCATCTGAGTGTTCATTAAAGCCTTCATTGCTACTTGCCTAGCAGCCCTATTCTGTTCTCCAAAAAGTTCATTGAGATTAAAGAGCATATCTGAAGCAGTGGGCATAGCCTGATGCTGATGCTGCAAAACACCCGACATTGCTGCCAGAATGTAACATCGCGACATCTCATCAGCCTTAATCCACCGCTTATAATACTCCTTCTCACTTTCAGGAGCATCTTCAGCAGGCTGGTCTGGCTTGGGTTCATAAGTACAAAATTTGTACTCCTCAGCAGTCAACACTATGTCCAAATTACGTTTCCATTCAATATAGTTCGGTCTAGTAAGTTTGTTATCCTTAAGTATGGTGAATAGTGGATTAAAGCCCATAGTGATCTAATCCTGAGAATCATACATGTAACACATAATCAGATAGTTGCATAAATCTTAAATCCTATTGGTTTCCTCTAACAATTAATTAAAATTAATGCACTAATATTTAAACACCATAAGTATCTGGTACGCCACGATGGATGACATATATACCACTTAAATTCGTTTAAATATTACTTCGGTCCTATTACTAAATAATACGCCACGTTAGGGTGGACTATATATTATTTTTCATAGCTAAGTGTATACCATTATTAAATCTTAAATTAATAAAAAGACTGGATACCACCATTAAATATTTCAAATCAATAATCGATAATAGGATAATTCCCAGATCGGGGGGAGCATTGTCAAGAGGCATCACTTAAGACCCCTTTCTAGACAGAATCATCCTTTCTCTCAATATCAAAATCTATATTCAATCAGTGGTACCCTTCTAATTAATTGAATTCTATGAAACTTGGTACGCCACGATGGGTGGCTTGTATACCTTTCAATATTCGTAATTAATTTAGGAAGTTTGTTCTAGTAATATCCATAACACTACCTGACACCATAAATCATACGCCACGATGGGTGGCATGTATATAATTTATATTCGTCTCGGTGTTAAATTACATACAAACAATAATGGAGACCATGGGATTTAATTCCTAATTAATTCCCTCACCCACTTAGAATTTTTATTTAAAATTGAGGAATTTTATCTAGATGCATCGCCCTATGTTATTTTTTCGAGGTCCACATGTTATAAAAATAACAAAACAAAGAACACATAACATAGCAGCATGCATCATAAAATTAAAGCAATAAATAAAATTAATGTCCATGTCGTCCTAATTATGTTAAACATGCAATTAAAAAATTACACACATAATTAACAACACATATAATAATTATTTAAAGAAAAAATTAAAAAATTAAATAGCGGAATCAAAATTAAAAAACATAATTTAAATCCACTATTATGGCCCCTTAAAAAAAAATAAATTTCCAGCACCATTCTGCTGAAAAAAAAAAATCCATTTTCTGCCAAAAATTTGCTGTGGCGCATTCACGGCCTGCGTTACAGCCCTGGAACTGCTGTCACGCATGTGCGTCATGCGTTACAGCCTGTTACAGGCCTGTCACGCATGTGCGCCATGCGTTACAGCCTGAACAGACTTGTAACGCAGTCTGCACATGCGTTACAGGCTTCAGAAGAGAATTTCCCACGCGCGCCGCCTGCTCTGTTCCACCAGATCTGTTCCTTGCTTTTGGACACGAACGGATACACAACAGCAGCCCCATCATGATTTCGCAGCGGAACAAAAACAACTCCGATTTGATTTCCGATCGCACATAATTGTTACAAAATACCCGGATTTTTACATAATCCATCAAACAATTACATACAAAACAGATCTAATACAAAACTAATTTTGTAAATCTATTCTAACACGATCAACCCTCGTGTTTTACAACCACGATAAACCACGTGGAAACCAAATAAAATAACCACGATTAAACCACGTGGGATCCAAACACATAATTAAAATTACATGGCCATAATAGTGGATACTAAACAACCTGCAAAAGATTATTATCCAAGCACACCACTATACACATGCATATATAATTACGACATGGACATCGTATCAAAATTCGCAGAACCAATGAACCTGGCTCTGATACCAATTGTTGGGACAATCAGATCTTGGCACTGCGAATTTCGATACAATAAATTAACGAGTACGAATAGAAAAATCACCTTGTTAACGGTTGATTCCACGCTCTTCTATTGTATTCCCAAATTCCCTTGAGCGAAGTGTGGCCTTCGTCTTCTCAAGTTAACCTCTCTTCTTGCTCCTGGGTGGCTACAAAATTTTTCGACCAGACCCCAGCAAGAAGAGAATAGGAATATATATAGGCTACAATAGGGATCATGGATAATTAGGTTGGGCCTTCTAATTACATCTTGAGCCTAGCCCAATGTAATTAAATATTAATTCAATCCACTAAAGAATTAATATTTGCACTACCTTTCCTAATACCGTAATTTAATTAATTAATTCGGTTCCAATATTATTTGCTTATTAAATTCCCCATGTTTAAAATATCGCATGTCCATTAATTAAATAAATTACTGATAATTCATTTAATTAATATCTTTTATCCTTGATTATCCACTCAACCTTTATTTAATTATGCCGGAATAAATCCACCTGCAGGGTTTCACATAATTAAATCTTTTTGAGCTTTCAAGGGGACATCATTAACCCGAATATTATCAGGACATGGATTCCTTCAATAAATAATATCCCACCATATATATTATTTCATCACCCAAAATATAATGAAATAAATCAAAAGAATTATTTCATATATAAATCAAAGCATGTAAATAATATATACGTGTCAATTATTATTTCCGGATTAAGAACCTAAGCATTAATAATAACATAGAATCTTAGTTCACCTCCTTAATCAGTATAAGGGAACAATTCTAAATTTGATCCTGTTCAATATACACAAAGTATACTAGTATTATTTATTAGTCAATATAAACTAATCTAAATAATACTACAGCCATTCCAGTGGATTGTCTAACTCCACCTGTGCTGTGAACCTTATTATATTATATAAACCGTATTTAATAATCTAATATTCTGTATCCCATTTGATACTAGATTATTCACAATATATAATATTTAGACAACATGTAAACATTTAAATGATTCTCAATTAAACCGGCCAGAAATAAATGTAAATACTTCAAATAAATATTTTCAGTATACACCAACACGATCTTAGTCTCAAACGCAGAATTACATGTCTTTAGCTAGTACTTTTAAAAATTTAATTATATTGATTCAAAAATAATAATTTCGGGCCTAAAATAATACTTTAGCTTTTTTTGTTGAAATCGAATTTAGTTTAGCCATTAATTTGCAAATCTCAATAATACCATGTCACTCTGTCGTATGACCTACAATAGTAGTTCACTAACACTCAAAACTCAAAAAAGATGTAATGTTGTTGATGTAGTGATTTCGACTCTTGCTCACCAGAAATATTTTGATACTCACTTGGCATATAAGTCTAATCATTCAAAAAAATTAATGTATGAACAAGCGGGGCACATAATAATTATTAACAAAAAAAGAACTTGAATATTATAAATATAAAAAATGCATGTTAATTAACATTAGGGGCATCTCTCTGTGATACATACCCTTTGCCTCTATTAAGTTGGTCTCTGAAATACATTTGTGAAATTTTCTGGGTAAATGTGTACGTGCAGTGCGCCTGCATGGAGCCATGCACAACTTCTACTTTGGCATAATAAGGACAAATAAGAATAGCTGGTAACTTGACATGATACTAGGTTGAAATTTGTTGCAAGCATATATATGTACACCCTCCGTCCCATTTTATGTGAACCTCTTTCCTTTTTGGTACGTCCCAAAAAGAATGAACATAACATACTTACTATTTTTGAACACTACTTTTCACTATTACACCCACTACTTCTCCACTTTTTTATTAAATAAATACTATTACACCCACTACTTTTCTTCACTATCTCAAATCTATTATTAAATATTGATAGGTCCCACCACTTTACCCATTTTTCAACTAACTTTACTCTATTTCTACTACTTTTTCTTAATCTCCGTAAAAGTCAAATTAGTTCATATAAATCGGGACGGAGGGAGTATATAGCAAACTTAAGAGAATAATATTAGATACAGTGATAGTGAAACTAATAGTCAATTAGTTAGCTTAGTCAATAAGTATTTGACATAGTCAAAAGTTAGTACGTTTGCAGTTGTTTGATGTATTCTATACCTGTTTCTGATTAGCACGTTTAGTGTTTGATTAATTGTCTCATCAACAAAACTGATTGTGATTCATATTTGTGAATTTGTTCTTTGATCTTTGTTTGCATATTTGATACTTACACTCTGTGAATGTGTTAGTATTCGGTCTCTACTAAAAAATTCTCCGAAATCCCTCTTAAATCTCTCCAAAATCTCTCTGAAACAAATCTCTCCGAAATCTCTATTATCTCTCTAAACCTAATTGAAATGGCTGCGTCTTCCTCTACAAATTCTATACATACTAATACTAATCAAGATCCCTCAAGTGTTTACTATATTCATCCCTCGGATGCATCAACAACACAACTTGTGTCTGTTAAGTTCAATGGAATAGGGTTTCATAACTGGAAAAGATTGATGATGCTTACTTTATCTGCAAAGAACAAGCTAGGGTTTGTGAATGGTACAATACCAGTTCCTGTTCCACTTCTAATGAGTACAAGTATTGGGAACGATGTAATGACCTTGTTATATCCTGGATTCTTTTTAATCTTGATGAACACATTGCCAAAAGTGTTATGTTTCTTCAAACTGCTAAAGAAATCTGGGAAGATTTGGAAGAAAGGTTTGGGTATGCCTCAATGGCACAAATTTACTCTTTGGAACAACAATTGCTGGAAATCAATCAAGGTTCAGATTCTATATCTGAATTTTTTACCAAAATCAAAACTCTGTGGGATGGCTTGAATGATGCAGATCCTCTTCCTCACTGCACCTGCAATAAGTGCACTTGTAATCTAACTCAGAAAATTCAGCAAAAGCAACAGGAACACAGGCTACTGCAATTCATGATGAAGCTAAATGAGCAGTTTAGCACAGTAAGAGGAAACATCTTGATGATGCATCCAATTCCTAATGTATCTCAGGCATACAAAATATTTGCTCAAGAAGAAAGGCATAAGGAGATGTCTCAGATATCTACTCAGACTGAATCACTTGCATTTGCTGCTAATAGGAATTATTCTTATCAAGCTCAAAGAACCTTTTCTGGTCCTAGACAGCAATCTACTGGATATAACAGTAACTATAAATCTGGTTATTCCACTGGATCCTCTACTGCAATTGGTACTACTTCTGGCAGAAAAGGAGGAAAACCAAATTACTTTTGTACTCACTGTAAGATACCAGAGCATAGCATTGAAAGATGCTTTAAGATTCATGGTTCCTCCAAGCTTCACAAAACCAGAAAAGAGAATGGCTGCTGTTTCTCAATTAAATGCTGAAGATGATTTCTCTGATGATTGCAAAATTACTCATAACGATCCTAATCATTCTATTACCACTGATCAGTATAATCATCTCATGACTCTCCTTGGTCAATCTTCTTCAGATTCTCCAACTACAGAATCTTCTAAACATGCTCTTCTAGCAGGTAATATGTGCTTACTCTCAGCTTTTGGTGATGAATGGCTCATTGATAGTGGAGCCACAGACCATATATGTCCTGATCTGAATATGTTTTCCACATATGAAACTCTTACTAACAATTATAGTTTTATAACTATTCCAAATGGGTCAAAGGTGAAGGTCTTACATAAAGGTTCAGTCAAGCTCAATAATGACATTACCTTACAACATGTCCTACATGTTCCAGATTTTTGTTTCAGATTAATCTCTGTATCCAAACTTTGTGAAGATCTTAATTGTCAGATGTTATTCACTAACAAAGGGTGTTTTATACAGGGCCTTTCTCAGAACAGGCCTCAGATTCATCTTGGTAATTCAATTAATGGCTTATACAGAGACCTTGCTTCTACTACTCAGTCTAATCTTGTTGATAGTCAATGCAATGCTTCAATTTCTGCTACTGAAGAAGCAAGGCTTTGGCATCTAAGGCTGGGACATCTACCTTTCTCATTACTACATCTGGTGGCTCCAATATCAAACACAAAGAACTGTGCTTAAGACACTATATGTCAAATTTGCCCTGCAGCTAAACAAACTAGAGCATCATTTCCTGTAAGCTCTATTAAGACTGTTTCTGCTTTTCAAATGTTACATATAGACATATGGGGACCTTACAAAACTAAATCTTTTTCTGGATGTACTCAGTTTCTTACAATTGTTGATGATCACACTAGATTCACCTGGGTACATTTGCTTAAGTCAAAATCTGATGTATATGGTGTTCCGAATGATTTCTTTCAATATGTTGATACACAGTTTGCTACTAAAGTTCAATGTGTTAGATCTGATAATGCTTTAGAATTGACTGAGGGATTGTTAAAGAAATTATATGTCAATAGAGGGATAGTAAATCAGACTTCTTGTGCTTACACTCCACAACAAAATGGTGTTGTGGAGAGGAAACATAGGCATCTATTAGAAACTGCTAGGAGTCTACATCTACAAGCAAAACTTCCTGATAAATTTTGGGGAGATTAAGTGTTATGTGCTACTTACATCATAAACAGGATGCCTTTGAAGTGTCTCAATTTTCAAACCCCTTATTTCAGACTCTACAATAAAAATGATGATATCAGTTATCTCAAAACCTATGGTTGTCTTTGCTATGTCTCTACTTACAGAGTTTTGAGAACCAAATTTGAACCAGAGCCCAAGCATCTGTATTTATTGGATATTCAAATAAAACCAAAGGTTATAGAGTTTTCAATTTGAAAACTAATTCTCTTAGCATCTCTAGGGATGTTATTTTTCATGAATCCAAATTCCCTTTTAAGATAATATCTCAGACTCATCAAACACAATCTCAATTTCTTGATAATATTTTTCTTCCTGTTATCCCATCTACCATTGATACTGATACTGATCATCAAATTCCTTCTGCTACTACTACTTCTGAATCGACTAGTAATCACAATAATGTGGTTGATCTTTCTAATACTGTGGTTGTACCTTCTAGACAATCAAGTAGAAATAAAACTACACCATCATATCTTCAAGACTATGTGTGTAATTCTAGTCTTAGCACTGATTCATCCTCTCCTCACTGGTGTGGAATTATTTTAGCTTCAAATATTCCTTCTTCATCACATACACATCATGCTCTATTGTCCCATACAAATATCATTGAACCTAAATCCTATGCAGAAGCTTCTACTAATCCTTTATGGGTTGCAGCAATGCAAAAGGAGTTAGAAGCTTTAGAAAAAAACAAAACTTTGGACTTGGTTCCTCTTCCTTCAGACAAAAAGGCCATAGGCTGTAGGTGGGTATTAAAAGTAAAATTAAATGTTGATGGTTCTTTAGAAAGGTGCAAAGCCAGACTTGTGGCTAAGGGGTACAATCAGAAACTAGGTATTGATTATGATGAAGTCTTTTCTCCTGTAGTCAAGATGAGTACAGTTAGGTGTATTATTTCTTTAGCTGCCAGCAAACATTGGAAATTACATCAACTAGATGTTAATAATGCTTTTTTACATGGGGATTTACATGAAGAAGTTTACATGAAAGTTCCTGAAGGCATAGATAATCCTATGAATTATGTCTGCAGACTCAGAAAATCTCTCTATGGCCTCAAACATGCTTCTAGAATGTGGTTTGCTAAATTGGCTTCAGATTTAATTGCTCAAGGTTTTATTCAGTCAAAGAATGACTATAGTTTGTTCATACATAAACAGAAGGGTCATACTACAATAGTGGTTGTTTATGTGGATGATATCATTGTCACAGGAAGTAATGATGATCATATTGCTTTCCTTAAGTCTCACCTTGATCAAGTTTTCAGTATTAAGGACCTAGGGTTACTACATTTTTTCCTTGGTATTGATATTTATTATCTCCAAGAAGGAATTGTTCTTAGTCAAAAAAAAATTCACTACAGAACTTCTGGAAATGTGTACAGTTGATCTATCAAAGAAGGCTGTTACACCTTTGCCTCTTCATATCAAACTTGATAACTCCCAGGGTGATCTATATTCTGATCCTGAGCTTTACAGATCAATTTTAGGGAAGTTAAATTTTCTCACTAACACCAGACCTGATATTAGCTATTCAGTTCAAGTCTTGAGTCAATTTATGCATCATCCAAGGGTTCCTCACTATGAAGCTTTAGTGAATACTCTAAGATATATTTCTTCCACTGCTAGTCAAGGCATTATCTTAAAGGGTTCAGACTCCTTGACTTTACAAGCTTATTCAGATTCTGACTGGGCTTCTTGTCCTGATTCTAGAAGGTCTGTCAAAGGTTACATTCTCATGCTTGGTAATTCCCCAATTACCTGGAAATCAAAAAAACAGTCAACTGTTTCAAGATCTAGTTCTGAAGCTGAGTATAGGGCTATGGCATCTGCAGCATCTGAGGTGACTTGGCTAGTCAGGCTTCTTGAAGAATTAGGTGTTACAAATCTTACTCCAGTTACCCTCCACTGTGATAATCAGTCAGCTATTTACATAGCCAAGAATCCTGTTTTCCATGAAAAAACTAAGCACATTGAAGTAGATTGCCACTTCACTAGAGACAAAGTTCTGGAAGGCCTTATACAACTCACCTATCTTCCTACACAACACCAGTTAGCTGATGTCTTTACTAAGACAATTCCATCTTCTCAGTTGCACTATCTTACTGCCAAGTTAGGATTATACTGTAACATCCCGAGTCCGAAAATATTAATTTTGATTATTTTATTTAGAATAAGATTTATTGCGGTTAAATTTTGAATCGTTTTGGAGATAATAAAGAATTTAGAGACCGAGACGATAAATTGTGGACTTTGAGGAATATTTTATTTTATTGGTTAAGAATTAAATTATTATGTCAAATATTAATTATTTGACAATGGATACATTTTTAGGATTTATTTCCGGGAATTTTGCAAGTGGGCTCGTAATTATTTAAGATACGAGATTTTTGGAGATTTGACGACTTTATTTTTATTAAGTCAAGTTGTATAACTATTTTGGGAATTTTGAAGAATAATTGTTTTAATAAAACAATTACAAGTGGAATAAAAATGAGATTAACGAATAAGTAGTGTTTTATTTGGGCTTGGAATAAATTGTAATAGTTATAAGAAGTATTGGGCTAAGCCATATAAGGATAAAAAACACATACACAGCTGAAATAAGAAACGGGGTAGAGAGAAAAGAGGAATTGGGGGAGAAAGAAAAAGTGAAATTAGGGATTTGGAGAAGAAAAAATTTGGGGGGTTTCAATTGGGGGAAAAGAAGAAGAAGAAGAGAAGAGGGAGATGATGTGTATGTTGTGTGTGTATATGCGTGCGCGTATGTGTGCTGCGTGTGTGTGTGTGTGTGTGTGTGTGTGTTGTGCAGGAGAGAAGAGAAGGAGAGAGATAGAGAGAGAAAGAAAGAGAGGGAGAGATAGAGGGATAGAAAAGGCTGGAGAGATTGTTGGATATTGGGAGAGATGCAGTGATATTTTAGAGAGAGCATTAAGGAAGATAGAAGAAGAGACTGAGATGGAGAGATTTCGGAGAGATGCAGGGAGGAGGTGGAGAAGAATGATTGGAGGAAGCTTGGGTTTTGCTTGGTGATTGTTTGAATTGAGTTTTAAAAGCTTCTAAGAGGTATAACATCCTTGTGTCAAGCTTTGATTTTTGTAAATTTATTCATGGGCATATATAGTTATAGCTTGCTGATTTTTGGAGTTCTTGAGGATATTATGTTGTGTGAATGATTAGTGATAATTAGTATTTAAGAATAATAAGGAATTGTGGATTATTGTTAAAGCTTGGAAAATCAGTTTGGTTGAAGAAACTGCCTGTTCTGCTCTGTTAATTCGTGACTGTTTGTCCCATGTTTTGGACAGTGGGTATAGGATAGAAATGTTCTACTCGGAGTCTAGATTGTCCACGCGAAAACCTTGTGTCATTTGAGTTAACGAGTAAAACGTTATGCGAGTTTTAGTAAAGAATGCGCAAAGCTGAAATTTTCTGTTCGGTTTGTGAGTTGATTTAGTTCGTTTTTGGCCTAAATTAAATGTTTTGGAGCTGAAATTTTTATGGTATGTTCACTGGACTCTTTAGATCCTCTCTACAAAATTTCGTAATTTTTGAATGTAGGATCGAATTATGAAAAATGTTTTAGTGCGATGTGTACAATGGCGTTTTAAGGTTCCAGATTTGTCACCCTGTTTTGGAAGGTAATTTTGAGTAAGTTAAAGACCTTATTTGAAGGAGGTCTATAAATAAAAGTTGTTAGTTATGATCTTGTTTAGCTGATTACCAGGTTTAGTATGCAGTGGATTGATGGTTAATGTTTTATCGCAAAATTTCTAAGGTGTTATAGTTGAAAATGATAAGATAAATGATGATCGGAAGTGAGAATGATATTGGGTTGTGTTGGTACATTGTTGTGATGAATTGAGATGGTAATTGAGGTGTTTTTACACCGGGAAATGTCCATGTTACGAAGAGGTCATGTCGAAATTTCTGTAGGAATGACATACACTTAGACCTAAGAATGTTTGATTGATTTTAGTAGGTGATTGGAGAAATGAAAAGAGTTATAGAATTTGATCATTTTAAGATTAGTTGCTTTGTAAAAATATGAGTAGAGTTATTTGAGAATATACGATTGAAGAGTTATCGATGCTTGTTCAGGTTCTTGGAAAAGTGGGTTGATGAACGGTTGGACTGCTTGGATAGCGGTGGTTGTAAGTATATCTTGCTGTGATAAATTGAAAATAATGCGTTATATTTTTGTTAACGTATTTACTGTGTTTTAAATTCTATGTGTATTTTGGTTTATGCATATAAAAATGTGAATTTTATTTCCAGTAAAATATTTATTTTGAACTGGAAAAGTGGAAAGTAGAAAAGTGTATTTGTGAATTTTAGAAGAAATCTATTTTTCAGTAGAAATGTGAATTTGTGGATTTTAGAAGAAATCTATTTTCAAGTAGAAATTGGTATTTGTGAAGTTTAGAAGGAAATATTGATTTTGAGCTGGAAAAGTAGAAATGTAGATTTATGGGTTTTAAAAGAAATATATCTTTTAAATCGAGGTGTTTAACGTGTGATTTTTATAATATTATGAATACTCGTTAAATTGTTTTAACTAGTATATGTTGAAATGCGATTTTGAGGAAAACTGAGCAGACTGGCATTGCTAGTGAGTCACTCCCAAAAATGGGATTGGTAGAACCTCCAGAAATGGAGACAGTATGAACCTCCAGAAATGGAGACTGGTAGAACTTCCAGAAATGGAAATTGTGTGAACTTTCCGAAATAGGAAGTAAAGGCCGGGGACCCCCACTAGTAGAACTTGATGAACTTGTCGTGTGTAGAATGCCCAGTTTTTCCTCAATTAAATTGTGAAGTTTATATTTTTATTATAAACTGTGAATTGTGAAATGATGTGGATTGCTTATATGCAATATTGTGAAAATGCTTTAAGATTCAGTCATTGTGAAATTGTGTTGAGTTTCAGATTATTGTGGAATAAAACTGTTTACGGAATTATTACTCAGTTTTAAAAGATGAATACTTTGGCAGAACTCTGATTTTGGTGTGGCTTTATATTTTATTATAAACTATGTTGTGCTGACATGTTGGTAGAACTCTGGTTTCGGTGTGAGTTATGCTTTATTATAAACTGTATAGTGATAATGATTTTCAAACTAAATTGTTTTATAAACTTCAGTGGATCACTACAAAATATACTTGCTGAGCTTTATAGCTCATTCTTCTATTTTTATAAATTATCACAGGAGATACTGAAGATTTCAGAAGGATACTGGGGAAAGTAGAAAGAAGTGATGGACCAGCAGAGCTGGTGTTTGATTTAGTAATTGTACTTTACATTCTGAAGTCGTAGGTTGACTTAAGATTGAAGCGCTGGTTGTAGGCTTTGGTCGTCTGTTGATGCGAGGTAAGTTAGGACATAGTTGGCTTGTAGTTGTACCAACTACAGTACATTGTAGATAGTAGTTGAGATGCATTGTGTGAGGCACAATTTTTGGTGAGATAGACTTTTGTTATAGATTTGAATTGTTGAATTGAAAAACAGGTGAATAGTCCTATTTACGAATACTTCATGCCGAATTTTTTTTAAAAAAAAACATAGCAAGTTAAGCAGGTTGAGAAGTAGTTTGACGGACCCTCGGGCTGGTTTCTTTCCAGAGGAATTCAAACCGGGGTCGGGGGCGTCACAGGTGGTATCAGAGCTATGGAGTAGAAGAGTAAGATATGTACACAGATAAAGTGTTGTATGACTGAAATTGTCAAGGAAATAAGGATTTGAAAAAGGGATGTGTAGAATTGAAGTTGTCGAGGAATAAGATTCTCAGAGCAAAGGTTTCTCGTAAGGAAAGAGAGGTTAAGTATTAGGGTCTTGAGTTGGTAAGATCCTTAGTAAATGTTGAAGAGCATGAGGCCTCGTGTAGAGTTTATAGGGGATTACTAGATTTGGTACCAAGGAGTAAGACAATAAGTATACTCATCAAAGATATTGGTTAAGAAATTGAGGATTTTATAGCATAACTCAATTTTGAGAATATAGGTTATCGAAATACTTTTGAGGAATGTTGGAGATCATTTAGCGATACATGTGATTTTTTAGAAGTGCAAAATTGTTTAAGGATATATAATTCTATGATAGTGCTTATTTCTTGTTTGAGGATTTAAATTGTTTTAAGGAGATAAACTTGCAGAATTGGACATACGATTTGACAACTAGATTATTATTGGAAGATGTGATTTTTGGTACGTGATCTCGTTGTTCGAGGAGATATTGATCGAGGATTAGTAGTGAGGAAAACCATGAGTTTTGGAATTTTATAATAATAAGATTTTAGATAGAATATTATTGGATATATATGATGAATTCACGAATGTGTGGGAATTAGAAGCGTTTTAATGTAAAGTGCATGATAATAGTTGATGTGATTGCTTTGGGGGAGCAATAATTATTTTTCGGATTTTTGACACGACTCTGAGGATATCTTTTGGGATTTAATTTTTGTTCGGGGATAAAACGTGTAACCCTGAATGTAAGGATTTTGGGAACTAGAATATTGTTGATGATGTGATTTTAGCAACTACGAATGGATATTTGTATTTGAGAAGCGAGCTTTGTTATTGTGGACATAGACTAATATTTATTTCAATATTTGAGGATTATGAGGTTATTAATTTTTAAGAGCATTCTTTTGAGATTGTAGACGATATTGGGATTTAAGATTTTGAGTATATGAGGTTTTGGTTGTTATTGGTGATAAGAATGTGATAGAATACATTGATACAAGGAACTTTTGGGAAAAATCATTGAGACGTGTATGATGGATTCAAGATTAAGTATTTCGAGTGACGATGTATAGATTCCTTTAAAATTGATATTGTGACATGGATTGAGGTTGACATAAGAATTTTGGGATGAATAGAAATTGAGAATATATTATTAAGTTGAGTTAAATTATTGTCAACGTATATGAAGGAGAAAGGTTATTAAGTTTAAACGAAGGCGTCACAAGTGTGACATAGTTTGGAAAGAAGAAAAGGAGAAGGAGAGATGACAAAAAGTTTAGAAAAACCAAATGGACGTATGAGAAATTTTTAGGATGTTATATGATGAACTTGGAATATGATGACATTTGAGAATTGGTGGATTAAATTGGGATCTTGTGATTAGATTCTAAAGATACTTATTGAGAATAACAGTGATTGATAAATTTTTGGGAATATATATATATTATGCAATCTGGATATATTATAATGAGAATGAGGTTAGCAACTGGAGAGATAAATTGTTGTTCGAGGTTTTACTCTACTAGTTACTGATACGAGAATTTGAGGATATAGATTGTTGATTGAGGATGATATTAGGAGAATTAAGGAAATTTTTGGGATTGTTGAGAATTCAAGTATTTGAGGATTTAGTATCTTGTTATTCGAGGATGTGATAACGTATGTGGGTCTGAATCGCTTAGACTTCTTGTCTCTATTGATTAATTATTCAGATAGCTGTTGATGTTGTTTTATCCGCTAGTTTCAATTTCGCAGTGACTGTGGTTCTACCTCAGATAGTGACTGTTGCACCGTGCGGAAAATTTTGATGCATCGAGAGATGTCGATATATTGGAAGCCAGTAGTAAGAGTCGAGATACATGATAGATAGCATCATGGGTATGTTTTATGTCAGGATGAGATGATATTCAGCTTAGAGATTAAGAACGATGTGAATTGATGCCAGGATTCCACAAATGGATAGGACTGATGTTAAAAAAAAAAATCTTGATGATATGTTTTTGGTAATGATTTTAAGAACTACAAGAGGAGGATGCTAATGACCGTGATGATAATTTCTGTTGTTACAGTTTTGTTGGAGACTATGTGTATGCTAGCTTGTAGATCTTTACCTTTTGGATCGTACAAATAGATCATGTAGAACGCGACATGTGGATGACGGTAGAGTTACGTATTGATGACTGGTGAAAGACCATATTACAAGTACTTGAGATGATGTTGAATTATAAAGAAAATATGATGATTGCGATGATAAAGTGGGTGTGTATTCTCAAATGGGAGATACATACAAGTGATGATGAGTAAGTATATGTGTGTACTGAATTACTGTTGATTTCCGACCGTGAGGGATATCTTGATTTTTGATTGATGATTTTTAGATGAGAAGTGAGTATTCTTACATTGATATCATGAATTGTTGATGCTTCCTTGTTGGAAGTGAAGCTTAACCGGTTGGTTAGCTGGTCGGGAACCCCACTAGTAGAATTTGTGAACCTATCATGTCTGAATACTCATTTTCTTAATTCTTGTGTGATGATTGTGATGAATTATTGATGATATTCTTTTGAAGATTGTTATAATTATTCTAGAAGAAGATTATGAGCTATTGCTGAAATTATGTGAAGAGATAGCGTTGTGAGAAGTACTGCAGAACAACTGTCAAGTTGAAGAGTTGGCCAGGAATTGGAATATGAACCGATAGGTGTTCAAGAGAGTTTAAAATTTGAGAAAACCATGTAGAGACTATGAATCGACGGGAGCAGATATTAAGAATGAAGGTAATACCTGTAATGAATATTATGTGACAAAGTCATGATGTTAAAGAAGAACTTGGAGACCAGAAGATAGTATGAGGAGGAAGTATCCTACTTTGTTTTGATGAGACTAGGTGCGCTCAATTTCGAGGACGAAATTTTTCTAAGGGGGGAAGGATGTAACATCCCGAGTCCGAAAATATTAATTTTGATTATTTTATTTAGAATAAGATTTATTGCGGTTAAATTTTGAATCGTTTTGGAGATAATAAAGAATTTAGAGACCGAGACGATAAATTGTGGACTTTGAGGAATATTTTATTTTATTGGTTAAGAATTAAATTATTATGTCAAATATTAATTATTTGACAATGGATAAATTTTTAGGATTTATTTCCGGGAATTTTGCAAGTGGGCTCGTAATTATTTAAGATACGAGATTTTTGGAGATTTGACGACTTTATTTTTATTAAGTCAAGTTGTATAATTATTTTGGGAATTTTGAAGAATAATTGTTTTAATAAAACAATTACAAGTGGAATAAAAATGAGATTAACGAATAAACCATCCATGCTCACTTTCACGTACGTTTTCGAGCTTTTTTCGCGGCCATTGAAACTATTCTTCTTTCTGTAAGAACACACCGGTGGCCATCCAACAACAACTTGAGTAGCAATACTTTTAGTGTAACATTTAGTATCATCCTTTTGGTTGTTTTCATCGGTAGTAGTACTAGATCCATTTTCTTCGACATCAATCTCCCAAAACGCCCTCTTTTTCTCCGTCAACTTCACTCCGATTGTCCCCTTTTTGCTCCCCATGCATGGAAGTCCCAACCTCAGCTCCGTTATCTCTAGCCCTAAACCTGGTGTTGCCATTTTTTCGGACTTCTAATATGCACGTACGTACCCTACTTGTACCCTATTTATAGAGATCAGTTATCTAGGAAAACCTTGTGTGTGAGAGTAGGAATTAGGTTTTGATATCAATTAGGGGAGAGCACGGTTCGGTTTGGGCGGTTTTGCCTCGAAACCGAACCCGAAACCGTATGTCTTCGGTTTTTAAAATTAAAAACTGCAACCACAACCGAACCGTCGGTTTCGGTTTTAAAAAGCTCGGTTCGGTTTTTAACTGTTCGGTTTCGATTATAAAATCGAACAAAAAAAATCATAAATTTATTACAAGACTTTAAATTTATTAATTATAAATTAGAGTTGTACTTTTTAGGTGTAGAGATTTGAAGTATCGAACAAATGAAATATTAGAGTTGTACTTTTTAGGAGTGTAAAACTCTAATATATGTTCGATGATTTTTTAAATTATTCTGATTGTATACATATATTCACTGTTCTTTTAAGTTTTGCATAATGAACCAGATCCTTTAAGTTAGTTATGATTCGACTATTCGAGTACTTCTCCTTCTACAGCTGCAGCACCCTAGTTTCACCATTACACCAACTATATCTTCTAATGAAATGTTTTGATTCATTACAGTTTATCCTCCTGTAATTTCACAAAAAACATTCTTTATTCATTAAAACATACTGTCTTCCCTAATATAGTCATTTATGTTATAAACATCAAGAATAAAAAAAATCTATAAACTTGTGAGTGTTAAAACATGTAAATTATTAAATCAAGATTGATTAATAATTCAAGATATAATATATTTATTAATTTTAAAAATACATATAAATTATATAAATTTATATAAATTATATATTTATTTATTTATTTTAATAATCGGTTCGGTTCGGTTTTAGCCGGTTCGGTTTTAACCTATACCCCGAACCGGCCCGAAAGTCTCGGTTTTTAAAAATCAAAAACCGCAACCGCCAGTTCGGTTTCGATTTCAATTTTTTCGGTTCAACTTTAGCCGGTTTCGATTCGATTTCGATTTCAATTTGATTTTTTACTCACCCCTAATATCTGGAAAGTGGCTTTTTATACATAGAGTACTAATTAGTTGTGAAGTGTGTGTGTAAGAGATAGGACGTGGAAGGCAAAGACAGTTCAAGGTGAGGCAAAGTGGTCGTTGGGTTGAGTTACAAACGTGGGGGGGACTATGTGTCAACATACGAAAAAATAGGATTACAAACCGGCAATATATATATATATATATATATATATATATATATATATATATATATATATATATATATATATATATATATATATATATATATATATATATATATATATATATAGGCTAGCGTTCAAATAGAAACCAACCTTAGAATAGAAACTAGAAACCTACACTAAATAAATTATATTTCATTTATTTTAATGGCCCCGCTAGGGGCACCATCACAAAAAACGTTTAAAATTCTTGGCTCTATTCAACAAAAATATAAAAAAAAATAAAAAAAATTTTAAAAAAAAGTTACTGTTCACGACACGTGCCACGTCATCACGTGAACAGTAACTTTTTTTTAAATTTTTTTTATTTTTTTATATTTTTGTTGAATAGAGACAATAATTTTAAACGTTTTTTGTATTGGAGTACCCCTAATTTGGTCATTAGATTAGCTTGAAATATTTAATTTAGGTTTAGTTTCTAGTTTTTATTCTAAGTTAGTTTCTATTAGAACAAGACCCTATATATATATATATATATATATATATATATATATAGGCTAGCATTCAAATAGAAACCAACCTTAGAATAGAAACTAGAAATCTACACTAAATAAATTATATTTCATTTATTTTAATGGCCCCGCTAGGGGCACCTTCACAAAAAACGTTTAAAATTCTTGGTTCTATTCAACAAAAATATAAAAAAAATTTAAAAAAAGTTACTGTTCACGTGCCACGTCATCACGTGAACAGTGACTTTTTTTTACTTTTTTTTATTTTTTTTATTTTTGTTGAATAGAGACAATAATTTTAAACGTTTTTTGTATTGGAGTACCCCTAATTTGGTCATTAGATTAGCTTGAAATATTTAATTTAGGTTTAGTTTCTAGTTTCTATTCTAAGTTAGTTTCTATTAGAACAAGACCCTATCTATCTATACTATTATATTAAAGCCGAAACATTGAAAGTTTTGGTTTTTGGTTTGGTTATCCTATTTATTTTGGTTTTCGGTTTGGTTAATTTAATTTTAAATATAAAATAAATCAATTTTAATCCGTTATTGGCTATAGTCCTAAAGACATAATACTATTTTATATTTACACCATTACTAATATAGCTAAACTTAAAACCTCCGTTGCCTTCACGAACACTGCGCACAGAACTCTATTCTTCTAAACCTAATTTACACCATCTTCATCAATTTAATACACAAGTTTCTTCGGCTTTTCTATTCTTTTGCAACACCATATATATCATTAAAGGGTAAGTATAAATAATTAAATTACAAAAACAACTCAAAAAGCTAGTTACTCATGTTAACGTAATTATATTCCGATTAAAATTCCTTCATCCATATTGAACTTCTACCTGGACTCTTTTTTCTGCTCCAACAACTTAATTACCTTTTTTTCTAAAGATTTTATTTCTAATTAAAACAATTTACCATTTAATTTAAAACTAATATTACTATAATTAATATATATCCAAAATATCACACCATATCTTTCTGTAATTATTTTTAGTAGTAATTTTTGTAATTAAAACATGTTACTTTTTAATTTAAAATTAATCTTGACATCACTAATATACACCCCAAAATATCTTACCATATATTCAAATCATTATTTTTAGTAATAAATAAGAATCGTTAGATCTAATAATAAGATATATTATAGAGGAAAAGGCAATTTGGCTGACTATCTTTTTTTCTTTTGACACTTGGATGGCTGAAAATATTTTTTGACATTTTGTCTGGCTATAATAAAATTTTTAAGCACTTGAGGGGATGCCGTCAAGCACCGTTAGGATTTAACCCCAAAATGCAGAAACCGGCCAAGATTTTCCGGCGAGCTTTTTCGATTTTTCCGGCGAACCTAAATCCAACACCAAACTACAAGTTCTATATATCAAAACGAAGCTTATGACTTCCACAATCTAATCCAAGCATCAATAACGACAACCAATTAACCAAGAACCCAGAAATTCGAAATCAAAGTTCACCCCCACCAAAACTCGTTTTTCATATTTAGTACACGAAAAATCAATTAAAAATCATCATAAAATTCCTGAGATCATAAAGAAGGTATAGACACTAACCACATAAACAACAAATCATAATAAAAGCAACACCAAATTCAAGAAATTCGAATTAATATCCGAAAATTATGAAATCACGAACAAAGCATATTCGAATATATACACACACATAAACATGTAGTACATATCATGAGATTCGATTTGATTACTCATATGAAGGATTTGAATTTCAGAATCACCTTCAAAAGGCTGTTTGATCTTCAAGAATGCTCAAGAACAAACATGCTGAAAAGTCACATTTACCCCTGACGTTTAATGGCGTTACTAGCGTTTTGACGGAAGCCCCTCAAGTGCTTAAAAATTTTATTATAGCCAGACAGAATGTCAAAAAATATTCTCAGCCATCTAAGTGCCAAAAGCAAAAAAGATAGCCAGCCAAATTGCCTTTTTCTCTATATTATATGATTAAATTAATTTACTAAAAATTCAAAGTTCGAACCCGTCAACGACATTTTTAATTTAGAATTTTACAAAATAAATTTTAAACCAAGCATATCATTATATAAATTTATATTAAATTAAAATTAAAAAATTATTAAAAATAAGGATTATATAAAAACATAATTATAATGTTAAATAAATTTTATAACCTATCAAAAGAAACCCGTGCTTCGCACGGGTTATAAGCTAGTACTATTATATTAAAGCCGAAACATTGAAAGTTTTGGTTTTCGGTTTGGTTATCCTATTTATTTTGGTTTTCGGTTTGGTTAATTTAATTTTTAATTAATTTTAAATATAAAATAAATCAATTTTAATCCGTTATTGGCTATAGTCCTAAAGACACAATAGTATTTTATATTTACACCATTACTAATACAGCTAAACTTAAAACCAAGAAAACACACGTCTTATAAGTTTTGGTTTTCGGTTTGGTTATCCTATTTATTTTGGTTTTCGGTTTGGTTAATTTAATTTTTAATTAATTTTAAATATAAAATAAATCAATTTTAATCCGTTATTGGATATAGTCCTAAAGACACAATAGTATTTTATATTTACACCATTACTAATACAGCTAAACTTAAAACCAAGAAAACACACGTCTTATATGCTTTTAAGGGTCAAGAATCTTGGCAGGTTCATTACAATTTTATTTTTCGTTGTAGTAATATTAGAGTGGACAACTCTGTTTGGTTCTTGATTCTCAATTCTATTGCTCTATTACACCATCTTCACCAATTCAATAAATATCGAAACATTGAAAGTTTTGGTACATGTTTTTTGGCACTGAGTGAATTTACTTATTTACTCTTCATTATAAAGAAAAATAAATACACCTAAAATAAATAATAACATAATATAATTAATGGTAATTAGTCGAGATATTAGCTTTTATAAACACCTAAAAACATCAATCGTATCATATCTTTCCATCATTAATATTTCCTTTCGAATTTACTTATTTACCCTTCATTATAAAGTAAAATAAATACACTTAAATAAATAATAACATAATATAATTAATGGTAATTGGTCGAGATATTAGATTTTATAAACATCTAAAAACATCAATCATATCATATCTTTCCATCATTAATATTTTCTTTCGAATTAAAAACACGTTATAATTAATGGTAATTAGTCGGTTAACATAATAAAATTATAATTTTCAAGAAAAATATAACACCTAAAATAAATAATAACATAATATATTTAATGGTAATTAGTCGATTGCCTTTTTCATATTTAATTTTAGTTGAAGATATTAACTTTTATAAACACATAAAAAGATCAATCGTATCATATCTTTCAATCATTAATATTTCCTTTATAATTAAAACAAGTTACCTTTTTAATTTACAAAATCTTACAATAATTAATATATACCAGAAAATATCACAGCATATTTCTCAATTATTAATAAAATATATTAAAAATCGTATACGTTGTTTATAATAAGGAAACATTAGTATAATTTATAAACATAAGTATATTAAATTATATTAAATTAAAATTAAAAAAATCATTAAAACATAATGATTATATAAAAACATAATTATAATATTAAATAAAATTTATAATATAAGAAAACCCGTGCATTGCACGGGTTATAAGCTAGTACTATTATATTAAAGCCGAAACATTGAAAGTTTTGGTTTTCGGTTTGGTTATCGTAATTATTAAAATAAATAATTAAATTACAAAAACAACTCAAAAAGCTAATTACTAATGTTAACGTAATTATATTCCGATTAAAATTCCTTCATCCACATTGAGCTTCTACTTGGACTCTTTTTTCTGCTCCAACAATTCAATTACCCATTTTTTTTAAGATTTTACTTCTAATTAAAACACTTTACCATTTAATTTGGTTATCCTAATTATTAAAATAAATAATTAAATTACAAAAACAACTCAAAAAGCTAATTACTAATGTTGACGTAATTATATTCCGATTAAAATTCCTTCATCCACATTGAGCTTCTACTTGGACTTTTTTTCTGCTCCAACAACTCAATTACCCATTTTTTTTTAAAGATTTTACTTCTAATTAAAACACTTTACCATTTTATTTAAAACCAATACTATTATATTAAAGCCAAAGCATTGAAAGTTTTGATTTTCGGTTTGGTTATCCTAATTATTAAAATAAATAATTAAATTACAAAAATAACTCAAAAAACTAATTACTAATGTTAACGTAATTATATTCCGATTAAAAGTCCTTCATCCACATTGAGCTTCTTCTTGGACTCTTTTTTCTGCTCCAACAACTCAATTACCCATTTTTTTTAAAGATTTTACTTCTAATTAAAATACTTTGCCATTTAATTTAAAACTAATATTACAATAATTAATATATATCCAAAATATCACACCACATCTTTCCGTGATTATTTTTAGTAGTAATTTTTGTAATTAAAACACGTTACTTTTTAATTTAAAATTAATCTTACGATCAATAATATACACCCAAAAATATCTCTTCATATATTCAAATCATTATTTTTAGTAATAAATAAGAATCGTTAGATCTAATAATAAAATATATTATATGATTAAATTAATTTACAAAAAATTCAAAGTTCGAACCCGTCAACGACATTTTTAATTTAGAATTTTACAAAATAAATTTTAAACCATGTATATCATTTTATAAATTTATATTAAATTAAAATTAAAAAATTATTAAAAATACGGATTATATAAAAACATAATTATGATGTTAAATAAATTTTATAACCTATCAAAAGAAATCCGTGCGACACGGGTTATAAGCTAGTAATTATATTATTAGTTGAATAAAAAATACCAGAAGGAAGATTGATCGTAAGGCTAATGATTTTTTATGAGTAATTTTAAAAGCTAGGTGGGCTCAATTCGATACTTTGAATCAAAACATACCATGTGATCTTATCTTGGATTGAAAGGCTCCATTGTACGGCCTGCAAACACACTCATTTGTTATGCAATTCCATGTCCACAAAGATTTTAAACACATTTGCAAATAGTAGCGGGCAGGGTGGGTAATTATAGAGACCCAATCTTAATTTTATGCTCATATATCTGGTGTTTAATATTGTGCATTTTGACCAAAAAAATTAAACATTTATGATAATTTTCGAGAATTGGAATAGGTTATATACTCCCTCCGTCCCATAAAACTTTTCCCAATTTCCTTATTGGTACATTCAAAATATTCTTCCCCTTTCCTTTTTTAGCAAAGAAAATATATTTAAAAACAAACCCACCAACTTAAAAAAATATATAACACTTTTCCCCAAAAACAAATTACTTAACCTTAATCATTTTACTAACGTTACTCCATCAGTCTTTTTCTCATTTGTTTTGGGCCGCGTGCCCCGTCTACTCTATTCTCTCATTTACACATCTCTTTTTCTCTACAACCCTAATTATCTCTCGCCGCTCTCTCTACCCTCTCTCTTAATTCATACACGAACTCTGTTCTAATGGATGCGCACTATGGGTTTTCCGATTCCGATGATGAGTCAAATGGTTCCTACAGTTGTTCCGATCCCGATAATTGTGATAGAGGCGTCGACTGTGACGGCGACCACACCTACAGTGAAGAATATCTCCGGTCAAGACTGGAAGAAGTACGATCTGAGGGTTCTGGAGAGCGTACGGTGGATGGAACGCCCGGATCCGATTTGCATGCAGTTGTGGAGGACTGTGACGGCGATGAGGATTCCGGTGAAGCCCCTCCAAGCGATTTGTGGCCAGAATCCGGTGACGATGCTCCTAATAACGACGAACCGAACTCTGAGGATTCCGATGATGCATGTTCGTGTTCTTAATGGTTTACTCTTTTCTCTTTTACGCGACCTATTTACTCTATTTGTTCTGGTTGTGTCTAATTGTTGTGCTTCGAGTTTAATTTTTATGTGTCTAATTGTTGTGCTTCGAGTTTAATTTGTATGTGTCTAATTGTTGTAATCGAGTTTAATTAAGTTTAATTCTAATTCGAGTTTAATTAGTTGATGCATGTTCATTCCTGTTAAGTTTAATTGGACTTGTGTATTTGTTTAATTACTTGATGCATGTTCATTCCTGTTCAGTTTAATTGGACTTGTGTATTCCTGTCTAATTGTTGTGTAATTCAGTTTACTTAAGTTTAATTCTTCATTCCTGTTAAGTACTCTGTCTAATTGTTGTCTAATTTTTATGTGTCTAATTGTTGTGCTTCGAGTTGAATTTGTATGTGTCTAATTGTTGTAATCGAGTTTAGTTAAGTTTAATTCTAATTCGAGTTTAATTAGTTGATGCATGTTCATTCCTGTTAAGTTTAATTGGACTTGTGTATTTGTTTAATTACTTGATGCATGTTCATTCCTGTTCAGTTTAATTGGACTTGTGTATTCCTGTCTAATTGTTGTGTAATTCAGTTTACTTAAGTTTAATTCTTCATTCCTGTTACGTACTCTGTCTAATTGTTGTCTAATTTTTATGTGTCTAATTGTTGTGATTCGAGTTTAATTTGTATGTGTCTAATTGTTGTGCTTCTGTAATTGTTAAGTACTCTGTCTCTTTATATTCTTCTCATTTGCCTAAAAACACATTATTCACTTTGCACACACATTATGCCCTTCCAATAAGAGCTGTCTCGGGGGTCCTTCGAGCTCCCTTGAATCTGCATCACTGTTGGACACGACCACTGAATTGTTATACATTATGCACTGATCATTCATACATTGTTATACATTATGCACTGATCATTCATACATTGTTATACATTATGCACTGATCATTCATACATTGTTATACATTATGCACTGATCATTCATACATTGTTATACATGTATACGTATGTAGGCCAGTTGAAGTCAAAAAGTAACCTTGCATTCACAGATAGTGCATTGTTTGTCATACATGTATTGTCTACATTACATTCAGTCTTGCCTTCGTACAATGCTTACTTGTATACATGTAAATAAAACATTGCCTGCTTCTAGTTCTGTTGTGGACCGTGTACTGCATTCCATGCTTCATATACTGCCCACATTGGTGCTGTGACCTGAACTGGTAGTTGTCCTTCACTTAGTAATTTTTTCTTGTTTACATGAGGTAGTAGGTAGTCGTTGTTGCCTTTTACTTTCAGAATTTCATTCATGACATACTGCAAAGTTAACCATACATTTGCAAGTGTTCTTGGCTCTAACTCATAAAATGCAACATTAACCGCATCCATCATTCCATCAACTGTTGTTGGCATCTTCTTGTGCATTAGAGACTGGATACTTCTAAAAAAACCCAAATCTAGGATGTTTAGGTCAGGACTGTTAGGTGGTTGTTGTAGAAGAATGAATGTGAAGTCCCCTTGTTTATGAACTTGTTGCCATTCTGCATCTGTTTGAGTAATGTGAGTCCTTGCATTGTCTTGTTGTATATATATGACCTTTGGTCCTTCAATTCTTGGCCATTTCTGCATGATTGCTGGTAACATCTGATTGATAAGCATGCTCCTTGTTTCATTTTTTCCTACTGATTCAACCACCTTAGTGATTATAGTGCTCTTAGCTCTGTTTTTAGATGCCCTCTTTGCTGGTTCCTTGTATGTGAATGGAAATATGCCTATTTTGCCATCAAATATGCATTCATCTTGTGCATTAAACCATGGTCTTGCAACTGCAGCAGTGAACATAACCTTTGGTATGAACTTACTTGACTTAGCTGATATGTACTTGCCTCTTTCATTTTTATCTAAGTAAACTCTTTGTGCTTTTTTGCTAAGGTAGAACCATTTTTCGTCTATATGCACAAAATCATACATTGCCTTGTACTGCCTCTTTGTTGCTGGTGTGTCTCCCATGAGTAGGTCTAGAACCCATTGCATTCTTTGCATGATATTTGCATCTTTTAATCCAGGATGTAGAGGATTTGTGTGAGGTTTGATCAGTCCCCTTTTTATCATTCTGTTAGCAGTACTTGATGAGACTTTTAACTGAGTTGCAAGGTCCCTTATGCATGATCTATCTCCCATATTAATGTCCGTGACTGCATTAGGTGGAAGTTGGATTCTTTTCCTTCCGGAATTATGTCCATTTGTTGCCATGTTGTATTCCTGCCTTGATGCCTTTTGTTTCTTTGCTTTGTTCCATATGCTGCTAATTGTTCTTCTTGTGACATTGAATTTTTGTGCTGCATCTTGTATGGCACCTTGGTAAGGTTTACCTTCTATTTCTGTTGATGGGTTGCTTAGCAAGAAAATGAGAACTTGTAATCTTGCATTTGAGCTGAGTTTGGTGAATTTTCTGCCATGATGATTACCATCATGTTGATGTTGTGCATGCCCTGTGTCTCCTTCTGCTGGTTCATTTAAATCAAACTGGTGGATAAATCCTTCCATGCTTTCATTACCTGCTTCTGTTGCTGGTGGTTTATTGAGATCGAAAGGGAAGCCTCCGACTTGCATTTTCTGAGCAGAGAATACCAAAGAGTGATGCCTCTGTTTTTTCTGTGTCAATTTTTGTTTATATGTAATCTGATTCTTCAATGTAATCTGTTTTTACTCCTTATGTAATTAGCTGATGTTGTAAGCTGATGTAAACTTTATTGTAATCCATGTTAACAAATGTAAGGTTCTGATTGGTTGCTTTGAATAATGGGGGGAAAGTTAATCTCCTTTTCCCCCCTAACTTTACTCTAATTTCCCCCCTTAAATCTCCCTCCCAATCATTAGATTGCTTTGTTTAATATTTTCATTAAAACCTGTGTTTTTGGCTAGATGAGAAGAATAAAAAGAGACAGAGGGAGTATATATAGCTAACGTTCAAATAGAAACCAACCTTATAATAGAAACTAGAAATCTACACTAAATAAATTATATTTCATTTATTTTAATGACCCCGCTAGGGGCACATTTACAAAAAACGTTTAAAATTCTTGGCTCTATTCAACAAAAATATAAAAAAAAAATAAAAATAAAAAAGTTACTGTTCACGTGCCACGTCATCAAGTGAACAGTAACTTTTTTTTAAATTTTTTTTTTAATATTTTTGTTGAATAGAGACAATAATTTTAAACGTTTTTGGTATTGGAGTACCCCTAATTTGGTCATTAGATTAGCTTGAAATATTTAATTTAGGTTTAGTTTTTAGTTTCTATTCTAAGTTAGTTTCTATTAGAACAAGACCATATATATATATATATAGAGTCCTACTCTACTACAAACTAAAATTAACTACAAACTAAACACTAATTCAATATTTCATGCTAATCTAATGATCAAACTAGGGGTACCCCAATACAAAAAGTGTTTAAAATAATTGGCTCCATTCAGCAAAAAAATAAAAATAAAATAAAATAAAATAAAAAAAATTCACTGTTCACGTGATGACGTGGCAGTGGATTTCACTGGTTAACGGTGCTTCGCACCTTCTTGTACGGCGCTTCGCGCCTTTATCATTCTAAAGTTGTAAGGAATGACAATCAATGGTAAAGACAATAGACGATTGACGGGTGTGTCGAGGGCCTGCGGCCCTCATGACTACCTAACTCATCCGTTTACTGTCTTAAATGCTTCGCATTTCCACGGCAAGTTTTTTTTTTTTTTTTTTTGGTGGATAGAGCCATTTATTTTAAGCATTTTTTGTGAAGGTACCCTTGGCGGGAACCTTAGAATAAATGAAATATAATTAATCTAGTGTTAGTTTGTAGTTTGTATTTAAGGATTTGTTTGTATTTGAGCAAAAGCCTATATATATATATATATAGGGTCTTGCTCAAATGAGAACCCTCACTTATGGTGAGATATGAGATCTAATCCTAGCCATACATTTTTATATCTAAATTAAATCCTAGCCCCACAATTATTATTTAAAATTTTATTTTTTTATTATTCATTTAATTCAACATAATCTTCCACCATCATCTTCTTACGTATTCCGGTCACCATCTCCGGCGACTAATTCCGGCCAATCCAGAAAATCACCACCGGTAAACAAAAAATCACCACCAAAAACACAAAAATCACCACTCCGACCAACTATAAACAAAAAATCACCACCGGAAAACGAAAAATCACCACCACAAACCACCACATCGCCTACGCCACCTCCCATCGCCTCCAACAAATCACCAAGAACAACCGAAAATCACCACAAAAACGACACAAAATCAACAAGAATCTAACAAAATCACCCCAAACCACCATATCGCCCAACCTCAGGCCACCCACTCCTTTGATTTATCGTCAAAAATAAAATCACCAGCAATTCCTTCGTACTTTCCGTCACCATCCACCTCAGGCCACCCATTCCGACCAACCACTAATCACCAACATCATGAGAAAAATCACCACATTTAAGCAGAAAATACCACAATCAAACAAAAATTACCGAATCATCGGATTTAAAATCAACATAATCACCATTAATCATAATCGTACTGCCACAATCTCCGACAACAACCTCCAATCATCACCGCGAAAACTTACCGATCGAAGATGTTATAGAACGATGAGAGAGATGCTTTAAAAATCGCGATTAGCTTGACCGTTAATTATCGATTCAGATGTAAGTTAACCGGAGAGATGGCGGTGAGATGGTGGTGGTCGGGGATGAAAGTGAGATGGGCGAGATGGTGGTAATCGGGTGAAGGTGTATAAAGATCTAATCGGAAAATTGTGAGATGGAAAGGAATAGAGGGGTCAGAGTGAAAGAGAGTAGCGGGGCAGGTAGAGACGAGGGGTGAGGGCCGGAAGTTGTGGTGACAGGTGGGGTGGGTGGAGTGAATGAGGAAATGGGGGAGACAAAAGGGGATGGTTAGGATTAAAAGAATTAATAAAAAATAGAGGGCTGAGATTAGATCTCAGTTCTCATTTTAATTGGGGTTCTCATTTGAGCAAGACCCTATATATATATATATATATATATATATATATATATATATATATTGTAACGATTATTTCGAAAATGTTTCGATATTATATATGTTCTGCAATCCGAACATATTACTTGGTTGTACAAAATGTGATTGTGTTCCTAGAGACATGTCAAGATGGAGAATCATGTAACATGGCTGGCAAAATCTCGTATCAATATAAACAGATTTGGATCAATGCAATTCTGAACTTGTATATCAGTAAAGATCACATGATCATCAGTTTGATTCAAATTTTGATTGTTGGCTTTCACTATCGTGATGATTACTTTTTTTTTTTTTTTTTGAAACAGATGATGATTACTTATTCTATAAAGATATTTAATGGGTAAAATTGCTTAATAACTAAACTCAGGTCCAACTTGCAACTGGGTAACTGAATTAAAAAACTTTGCAATTACATAACTCAATAAATTAAAACTTGCATTTAGGTAACTGCCGTTAACCTAACTAACAGAATAAAAACTGAACTTGCAACTTACATAACCGAACTTATCCGTAACTTGCATTTACATTACTAGATTAATAAAAACTTGCAACTGGGGTATTGAACAAAAATAAACTTACAATTGGGCCCTGAACAAAAAATTCAAATTTTTATTTTTTATTTATATATAAAAACTATAAAACAAATATTTTAAATCTTAATATTTTTTTAATTTACTAGCTTATAACCCGTACAATGCACGGCTCCTTTTCTAATATCTCTAATTATATATATTTTTTAAATTTTTATATGTTATTAATTTACATATCAAATTGTTGGTAAAAAATTAATATATATAAAATTTTACACATTCAATTTAATATTTGTGCTCTATCTTGAATTCTTATAATTTGATTTGGACAATTTTACAGGCCACATGAAATTAGCAAAATATTCATTAATTTAGTGATGACTTAAAAATTATTTTTCAATTAAAACTATGCAAAAACAAAAGAGAGAAGATTTTGACCATTTTTTTACGTTGAAAATCTATTCAATTTTTAAAATCTATTTATATTTCGTTTTGATTATCAAAATACCATTCTTATTATGGATAAGATCCCTCTTACGCTTATTATATATAAGGATATAATAAAAAATTCAATTTTCTTATAAAATTCATATACAATTTTTTATTTTAAAATCTTAATTTTTTTATTTAATCTTTGTTTAATTTATAAAAAAATTGAATTTTCTTATAAAATTCATATTCAGTTTTTTATTTTAAAATCTTAATTTTAAATCTTAATCTTTGTTTAATTTATAAAAAATTTGAATTTTCATAAAAATTTCATATTCAATTTTTTATTTTAAAATCTTAATTTTATATGTATAAAAACTATAAAACAAATATTTTTTAAAATAAAAAAATGAACTGAATCTCAGTCTCTCTCCTCTCTCAATCAGTTTATTTTGCTTATTCTCAATCTCAATTTTGTTCAGTGCCCCCGTTGCAAGTTTATTTTTATTCAGTTGCCAAGTTGTAAGTTTACATTTGTTTAGTGCCCAAGTTGCAAATTTTAATTTATTGAGTTATGTAATTGCAAGGTTTTTGAGTTCAGTTACCCAGTTGGAAGTTGGAGCTGAGTTCAGTCATGATTAAGCCATTTTACCCGATATTTAATCATCAACTAAATCCTTAATCTGTAATTAATTAGTGATTGATCAGTTTGTTTACCCATGAAATTAATTAGGTAACCATTAAAATAGGGTTTGACCCACATTCATAATACTATATTAATGAAATACAGTATAATATATAAGGAAAATGCTAGTTTCCGGAATTGGATCCCCAAAATTTTTCTCAAATTAAATATGTCACTCCTAATTGGCTATAACTTTAATGGACCCATCAGGATCACATCAATCTTATCAATTAAAATTGTTTATACTACCAACTCATTCGTGATTTTTTTTGGGAACTAATTCGGAATACCTAGTATGTATATAAGAGCATCTCCAATGATGTAAAGCCCTTAGGTAAAATTTAAAATAAATTACCTTTGATAAGATACATAGAGAATTTGTAAAATTTTGTCTACTCCAATGGGACAAAACTCTTAGGTAAAAATATAGATAATCACAATATGTTGGCTATATTTGTCGAACCTTTAGCAACCTGTAGTTTAACTCCACATCATCAATTACCATATAAAAATAATACATTCTATTTTTAACAACGTGAAATAAAAATAACATACCATTTTCAAAATATAGCCAACTAATATAGTCAATCCCATTGGAGTAAAACACATTACATGTTTAACAAATTTTACATAATCAATATTTAGCTAATCATTTTGCAAAACACCGTTGGAGATGCTCTAATATTATTATTGATGGGTTGGAAATGTACATATCCATGTATATGTTAGAACTAGTCAGGGTACTCTAAATTTCAACTAGCTAAATAAAAAGGGCATTGACAATATCTTTTATTTGCAAATCCACACATGACAAGATCAATTTATTCGCGTTAAACCGATACTAAAGATTCTTATTTTTAACCAATCACTTTAGCTAGACACTGGTATGTGATAGGCTATAAACAGCCAAGGCCCAACAAGGAGCCCAAAACAGTGAGCAAATCATCTCATGAGAATAAGAGCGGCCCAGCCCAGAGTAGTGGACCCCGGGCCCGGGGCCACTACCACGTGGCATGGTCCCCACCCCAGACTAGGGGACCCCAGATTGATGACACTCGACACACGTGGCACCCCACCTCAGCTGACATTCCTACATATGGCGCTGACCAACACTAAAAGACAAGGGAAGGCACGTGCCAAATCATGTCTGCAACAACATGGCCACACTCCAGTCAACGGTCACCCCAGACTAGTCCACGTGTCCTACATCCCGAATATTCAGCGGTTTGTCCCCCAGATCCAACGGTCGGGGGTGAAGGTAACCTACCCCTAAACCCTAGGCCTAGGGCTATAAATACCCCTAGTAAAGAGGGTTTAGGGGTTAGCCACTATTCTTCACACACACATTCATTACTCTTGTGATACTCTACTTGATTAAAGTCTTCCAAAGCCAACTCTTATTCTCACGCCGGAGGCACCTCGGGGCCAAACCCCCCTCCGGTGTTGTTTTGTAGGCACCCCACAACAGCTACACCCCTTCCGAGGCGGGAGTTGGCGAGGAAGTACCCGATCGAGATTCGGAGTTATCATTGGCGCTAGAAGGAGGGGAATTTCCGAACCAAAGAACCCCGAACTAAACAGACAGAATAGAGAAGCCCGAACCGCTCAGAACCATAACCATGCCCCGAAAAACCACTTCTGCCCAGCGCCAGGCACCTAGTGCAACTAGAGACGAACCCCTAATAACTATCCCGGAGCAAGTCCCACCTGTCCAGATCCCAATCCAAGAGAGGCTCGGAATTGGGCCAAACGACGCTCGGGTAACCGTTGAAGTGAACCGGTACAAGTATACAGATGTGCCCCTGGACTCCGCGCAAATGGAAAACCTGACACCCGAGGAGCTAGCCCAGGCAATCCGAAATTATAGGAACCGTCCCTTCCCGGAACCTGAACCTGTGCAAGCGGAAAATTCCGGGGAATCAGCCCACTCCCACCATTCCCGGGCCTCGGTCTTTGACCGCCTTGGAAACCGGGGCAAGGGAAACAGAAAGGATCAGGAGGTTCGGAGTAGGGACAGAAATGATGAAGCCGATAAAATCAAGAGACTAGAAATGCTCCGGGAAAGAATAAGGCAGGAGGAACAGGCTAAGTTGGAGCTCAGAATCCAGAAGAGGCTCCAAGAAGAAGAAGAAAGGATGAGGAAATCTAAATCCAAAAGAACCCGGAGGGAGGTAAGCCCGGAGATTATCTCAGATGATGAAGAAAATCCAAACAACTTGGTGCAAATGATCCATGAGCTACAGAGGAAAGTCAACAGTGACTCCGGGTTTGAGATCCAAGACACACTCACCCCTTTCAGCCATTCCCTTGAAGCCATACCCCGGCAAAAGAACCTCAAGCACTACAACTTTGACTCCTTTAATGGGCTGGAGGACCCAGAAGAACACCTCAACTACTTTGAGCAAATAGCCCAGATATACTTCTACAATGACCTAACCAAGTGCAGGTTCTTCGCTTCCACCCTAAAGGGAGCAGCTCAGAGATGGTTCAGCCGGATCCCTTCCCGGAGCGTACACAGCTGGAAGGAGTTCCGGGAAGCCTTTCTCCGGAGGTTCCGTGCCAACAAACCCCCGGAATATCACATGTGCCACCTTGAAACAATAAGGCAACATGACAATGAGACACTTGCCGCATTTATGAAACGGTTCCAAGAAGCCATAAACCAAGTCACGAACCTAGACGAAAGAGAAGCCTTGAGCATATTCCGGAAGAACCTAGACCCGGAGCGTAGTGAGCGCTATGTTATTGAATTGGTGAACAAAGAGCCCCAAAGTCTGGCTGTAGCCTACTCTATGGCCGCTAAGTTCATCAAAGAAACCGATGTCCTACAAGCAATGAGGATGACCCGGCAGGGCACCTCCTCGGGAAGAGGTAAAGATGATCGCTCTAGAAATGATCACAACTCGGATAAGAAGTTTAAGCCCAACAAACAGTACAACTATATCCCAAGTCATCAACTGACGGTCCCGGACAAAGGCCACTCCTCCAGGGCCAAGTCCGAAGCCAGACCCCCGAGACCGGGGAGAGCCGAACCAAGGCCGGAGCCAGAATGGACACCTTTGAACCGGCCACGCGCCGATATATTAAAAGAAGTCCGGAGCAAACCCTTCTTTTATCCTCCCAAACCCTTGGTATCGGCCCCAGAGAATAGGCCCCGTGACAAACATTGCGATTACCATGCAACCCATGGCCACGAGACGGAAAGCTGTGTCTCCCTTAAGTTCTTCATTGAAGACCAAGTCAAGAAAGGAAATATGGGCCAGTATCTAGCTCGGAGAACCACGGAAAGGGGCGAGGGACCCGGGGCCCAGAAGACCAAGAATGTGGTGCACGTTGTATTGGGAGGATCCAATTCCCCTCCGGGAAGCCCGGACTCCGGAGATGAAGTAATGATGATAAGCTCGGCCCCGGAGCAAGTCATATCTTTCAGTAACGCCGATTTTGAGGGAGTAGATCCTAACCACAATGAAGCCCTAGTCGTAACCCTGGACATCACCGAAAATGAGGTAAAAAGAATCCTTGTTGACAACGGTTCCTCCGTTAACATACTATTCAAACATACCATGGACAGGATGCAACTTGGAAGCATCAGGATGAATGAGTGCCGGGAAGACCCACTATATGGCTTCGGCCACAACTTGGTCCCGATTCAAGGAACCCTTTACTTGCCCGTCCAATTCGGCACCGCCCCGAAACAGATAGTTCATATGGTCAAATTCTATGTGATCAACAATCCTTCCTCCTACAATGTAATCCTGGGGCGCCCAGCCCTGACCAAGCTCCGAGCCGTAACCTCAACCCCACATCTCAAGTTCAAATTTCCCACGCCCTCCGGGGTCGGAGAGGTAAGGGGCGACACAGAAACAGCCAGCCGATGCTATGGCCAAGCCTTAGTCATGGCGGAGGCCGACCCGGAGAATAAGAGGAAAGCTTCCTCTTACCACAAGAATCTAAGCAGAAAGAAGCACAGAGTTTCAACTTACAAGAACCCCGGGAAAGAAGTACAAAACATTGAAATCTCCGGGGCCATGTCCCAGGGACCAAATATGACTGAGGCCCGGGAATACCAGACCTCCAACTCCCAGGCCCGAGTGCAAAAATCATCCCTACTTCTAGACCAAGCTAAGGTAGAACCTGCAGTAGAAACCGAAACAATCGAACTCATACCGGGAAACTGAGAAAGAAAAATTAAGATCGGAGCTGGTCTGGAAACTGCCTTCCGAGAAGAATTAATCCAACTACTCCGGGAATATGCTGATGTTTTTGCTTGGAGCCCATCTGATATGCCCGGGCTCCGGGAATCCCTCGCCATGCATAGCCTGGATGTTGATCCCCGGAGGAAGCCTGTGAAACAGAAAAGGAGGAACTTCGCCCCGGAGAGGCAGAAAGCTATAGACGAGGAAGTGAACAAGCTACTCAAGGCAGATATCATCTGCGAGGTCAAGTACCCGGAGTGGCTAGCCAATGTAGTTCTAGTCAAAAAACCTAGTGGGAAATGGAGGATGTGTGTTGATTACACGGACCTAAATGAAGCCTGCCCCAAGGATCCATATCCACTGCCGAGTATAGACCAGCTCATCGATGCCACCTCCGGACATGTGATGCTTAGCTTCATGGACGCCTTCTCCGGATATAACCAAATCAAGATGAACCCGGCAGACATAGCCAAAACCGCATTCATCACTCACAGAGCTGTCTATGCTTATAAGTTCATGCCCTTTGGACTCCGGAATGCTGGAGCTACATACCAAAGAGCCATGGTGGAGGTCTTCAAGGATCAAATCGGCCGGAATTTGGAATCCTATGTCGATGATATCATTGCCAAGTCTGAAACGGTCAAGGAGCATGTAACACCCCCAGATCCGGGGTCCGGGATCCGGTGGTTACGGTTACCAATCTGTCCACAACAATTGAACTTTCCTTAACATAAAATAAATTACGTCTCTATGACCCAACACAACAATATAAAACACACCCGTTATAGTCCCAGAGATGAAATCAGAGTAACAATCAAATTTTTATTAATCACATTATGAGTTCTTACAATCCAAAAGAATTTCAATATAAATACATACTCTTTGCCATCCATTTACATAAGTCATACTAGACCATATTCTTGGTACTGAAAGAATAAATATATCCTACCAATAGCTTCTTCTTCAGCTCTGGTAGTCTCATCGTCCTCGCCCGCGTCGAGTGCGCCTTGTGCGAGTCATCTGGTCTAGCTGTTGTTGTGATATAATAATAAAGCAAGGGTGAGCAATAGCCCACCAACAATAATATATAACTGAACGATAATGTATAACAGTTCAAAAGTATCTTTCAAACCATATGCCATGCCTTTACGGAAATGATGCCAGTATAATATGAACGATGAAGTTACAAGGTAACTTAAAGTATTTGTTTGTAGAAATATCTGCTACATCAAAGTAAGCGAGATATTCTTATTGTTATTAAGAAGAGGAACTTGCAAGAAAAGGTTGCAATTCCAGTTATGACCCTTTTTCCAACTCTGCCAACAGTAATCATGTTGCAGGAAATAAATAAATTTGGATGATGAACCAATGATGGAGTATTCACCGCGCCCGCTGTTCCAATCTTGATGATCAGTCGAGATCGTACAGCTCAATTTAGATTTACTACCGGTAGAAGGAAGAACTGACGGCTTTACTTGTGTACCGCCTTACTAGCTCTCCCCGGCCAACGGTTGGGCCAAAGGGGATGGACCGGCGCTACTCGGCCTCTTACACGACTCCTAGTTCAAATAGAATTCATGATTCTGAATGTAACGTTCGTCCCCCTTTCCCCAAGTATAATACTTGTTGATAAGACTCCACAAAGTAGTCGTATCTAGTTGGAAAGGAAAATTTACCAATAACTCCCAAGCTATTACTTGGTAACGGATATCAACTTGTTCCAGTGATCTTACCCCTCGAAAGATGAGAAAGTAAGCAACGACTTAATAAGTCAACAGCACCCGAGTTGCGAGTGAAGGGAATACTTTATGACCGGGAAGTCGACAAGATAAATAACATTTTCCAAGTAAGGTTCCCTTATTATTAAGGAGGTAGACTCAAATAAGAATGATGTCTGAGAACCTTCCTTGATATAGGATTAATAATAATATGACTCCGAAATATTTTTCGTAATAATCGAAGAAGATAAACCTTATTGAGGTTATTCTAAGTATGGAATAAATATTCAGAGAATATTTATTGAATTAAAAATATTTAAAGAATATTCAGGAATATGAAAGAATATCTTTAATCAGAGTATTTTTCAAATAATTCTTGAAGAAATATCGAGAGAATATTTATCGCATAATTAAATATTCAAATGAATATTCCAAATAATATTCATTAATCAATAAGACCTGAAAGGAATATTTAAAATATTTAAAATAATATTCGATGATTAAATAGAACCCTGGATGAATATTCAAAATAATATTCATAATTAATTAGGAATTTAAATGAATATCAATAAAGTAATATTCATTTAATAAATAATATCCTAAATGAATATCAAGTAATATTCATTTAGTAATCCAAGCTTTAAAGGAATATTCGATATAATATTCGATAAGTAAATCAAGCTTCAGATGAATATTGAAGATAATATTCATCAAGTACTTAATACCTTAAATGAATTTTCAAAAGTAATATTTATTTAATGAAATAATATTCTAAATGAATGTCCACATAATATTCATTTAGTAGTCTCATCTTTAGAAGAGTATTCGAAATAATAATCGATAATCAATTCGACTCCGAATGAATATTGACGAATATTATTCGTCGAATGATTACGTTCAAATAATTATTTGAAGTAAGGATCGTTAAAATAATTAGTCTCGAACGAATATTCAAATAATATTCGTCGCCCAAATAATAGAAAATATTTACTTAAATATTTTCCTCCGAGGTAATCTCGATATATCAAGGAATATTGACTCCCGGTCTATTTTTGATTAATAAGATGTATACGCCCTTCTATGAGGGTCTTACAATAATCGGCTTATAACTGATATATAACTATCTAGCTTATAAGCCAACAATAACATTCAGGGAACAAGTATATCACTTCAACTTGAAAGTAGGCATGCATGCAATGGCATATGTATATCAGCATATATATATATATATTTATTCAATCACAACAACAGCCTAAAAGAAGGGAATTGAAACTTGCCTGGTAGTCGAGTACGGTAAGGGGTAGTGGTAGCGGGTCCCGGTTCAGCTTGGTGATCTATAAATAGCCAAGGCATTCGGGATTAATCACTTAACATATTAAAAGTTAAGTTATACTTAATTCGAAACACGTTCTCGAGTTATCTCGTTATACCCCTTTTTGTGGATTACTTTTATCACTGATCCGACCCGACATTCGTTCGTTAATACGACATGTCATTGCATTTATACTTGGGACATACTTAAGTCATATGAGTTCTAAGGTTGATCGTTACGAACCAATATTATACTCCGAGTTTTATCGCCCGTTTTCTAAGTGTTTTACCGAAGTTATAAAAGAGTCGTCTTTTAGGGGTTCGTTCGCGTTTAACCTCGACTCGAACATTTTTAATAAATCGAAAAATGATCTTTTTGACATACGGTTTTCTTTCACGCCTTCCTTTTTACCTCTAGTATTTATTTACCAAGATTCGCCATGACGTTACATAGTTTACGAGGGTTCAATTACAGTTACGAACTTTCGTTTACGGATTCGAACTACTTTTAGTAATTTGGTCATAAATCCTAAACCGTAAGTCCGTTTCATGCGATCTTTATATCAAAACGAAGCTTGAAACATAATCTATCCTATCATGGCAGAACATGAAGCTGTACAGTGAGTTATAGCTACTGTGATGCTCGGTGTTTAATAGTCTAACGAAAATTCGGCATTACGACGGCTATAAATCGAACGTTCTAAAATTCATAACAATCAATCCAAGCCACACCGGGCATACTATACATGGTTTTCATCTTAACCAGTCCAAGAAGGTTTCAATTAACCATCATAATCATCAAAACTCTTAAATCATCACTACTAACTACATAATCATGCTTTTATGCATATAACAACACCATAATCTTAACTAATCTAAAACCATCAAGAACATATATAAAACTCAAAGTAAGATCTTGGGTTCTTAAGAATTATACCTTCCTTGGAGAGTGTACAAGCTATAATAACCCTTATATAGTCCTTGTATGGCTTTAACAAAGCTTAAATCATCCAAAGAAACCAAGAAATCAAAGTTAGTTTCTTGAAAACACTATTCACCCTCATCTTTGAGGATTTATTTGAAAATGGAAAACATGGAGTTTGAAGCTAAGATTTCTAGGAGATCATTTTTATGAAATATAGGACTCACCATAAAAATTTGGAGATCAAACAATGGTTGGAAGGTGGATTTTGAAATCTTAAAACTCCAAAATTCGAAGTGCCTTGGTTTTGGGGGAAAAACAGTGAACTTCTCGAATTTATTTACCCATCCAAACGATCTTCAAAAATTATGAAATTAAATCCCCAACTTCACCTTGATGTGTAGAAGCTCCATGAATTTTTTCATGATTTTTAGATGAGTAGATCTAGGTGAAAAAAAATGGAAAAGACCCCTGCCCTGGAAAATGCAACTGCTGGAAAAATGGGGGAGAGGTGGTGTTTGCTTGGCTAGTTGTCAAATGATATTTGTGATATGTATAAGTGGGTATAGCTGCTAATACTCCTCTTAATACAAGTGTCAAAGGTTTATGGTGTGTTAGAAAAATTGATGATGTGAAGCCTTGTTGTTTTCTTCTTGTCCATCCACCTCATTACTTCCTTTTTCATTTCTTTTCTTCATTTCATTTCCACCAAATATTCTTATATATAACCCCAGCTGATCAAGTAGGGTTTTTTTTTATCTCGTTACGTATTTAATCCGTAATTTCTTTCGCGTTTGCTTGATCGCTTAATCTTGTTATAAAGTTCTAGCGATTTCTAGAACACTTGTTATTCTAACTCAAAGGTTTTCATTCTAAATCCTCAAATCATACTTAATAAATAAAATCCTTGAATCCTTAACATTATAATACTCTTGTCTTGATCGTATTGATAGGCTCTTTACGGTTCGGTCAAATATTGTACCGAAAAAGAATTTGGAATTTCTGAATTCCGATCGTCTCTGCATTCACTTATTTCCTCCGCGTATTACTAATATGACTTCGAAACATCCATAACACGTCCCGTACATAGGGTGGCGTGAAAAGTTTTCCAACTTACAAAGTCACTATTCATCCACCAAATTACTATGCACGTACAGGAAACACTATGCACGTACGGGAAATACTATGCACGTACGGGAAATACTATGCACGTATGGGAAATACTATGCACGTATTCATTTCTCTTCAAGGATCCATTAGCTCCTTCCTGGATGGTAGATTATTCTTATCTAGGTCCTCAACCATCGAATTACTCTATTCTCACAATATACCAATGCATCAGGATCATTGTCCAAAGCAATATCCATTCATTAGAATCATTGTTCTTTGAAACCACCATTCATTAGAGCTGGTGACCTTGTTGTTGGAATCATTGTTCCTCATTTTATCATTACTTAATAAAAGTTTTAATTATACCCAAAATTTGGGGTTCTTACAGTCTCCCCTCCTTAAAAGGATTCCGTCCCGGAATCAGGTAGGAAGCAAAGAGTCGTTTGCCTGTCGTTCACTCTTTAGCTTCCCGGTCAATTCTTATTCGTTCTACCCTTCCTCAGCACATCTTCTAGTGCTACAATTCATACTTTATCCTTTTTCCATCAACGTTGCTACTTTTCGTACAACTCACTATACGGGTTATACTCTTACTCAGTCTTATCCTTATTGATACTTGCGGTAACATTGGTATCACTATTACCCTACGAATTCGGAGGTAACCTCGCTCGTACTGTGCATTTCCTGATCGCTTTAATCTTCGCAATCTCGATCAATATAGAGAAGTGGAAAGATTTATTGAGAGATCACTATGATCAATTGAACATTTGTTATATTGCATAGTTAGTACAGAAGGGGGCCAGCCTTTAGTACTTGACAAGCAATTAAACAAGTCATGGCATTCCACTTAGACTTCTATCACATAGACAGATAGTCACGTAGCAGTACCTCCCCTCCTAAAAGGGTTGTTCTTCTCAATTCATAAAGAAGATGAATAAGAGAGAAGAAGAGAAAAGAGTTCTAAAGGATTATAGAAAGCTTTCATGATTGTAGAATATCATACTCAGAATTTACCTCTGAACTATAGAGGTTTATCAAAGAAGAAATTAATCATAATTATATCCAATACTATTTGATCGCAATCTCACGTGTCAACATATCTTGCTGCTTTGTCCATTATTCTATGGACAAATACTCTTGTTCAATCTTAGCGATACTCACATTCGGGAAATCCTTCAACCTTTCAGGTTAAATCTTAGGTTTCTCACTTGGCATCATTATTACTGACATCCCATATCATGTTACTAGCTTTTTCATAACTATAGTATTGACACTATCAGGTTGTCATCCTGAGAATTCATTAGAAAACCCATTCATAACACTCCTTGCTTCTCATTCCATAGTTGCTTCCCCAGCCTTTTCTTTATCAATCGCATCCTTCTTATTATCTGATTCTTATTTACTTCTGTTATTTACTTTCACCTTCACCTCTTTATTGAGACACCTTTTTGCACTTGGTACCTCCTTATCGGTATTCCGTCTCATTTACTCTATAATCATCACGTTATTTCAATTTAAACTTTCCGAAATGAATCTGGCCCGATTCCTTTAACTTAGATTCCTATAATCTACTTCTGCCAACCTTGTTTCTCATTACTTGTTCTTTTCTATCCATGGTTTTCCACAGGTTGTCTTTCGTAAGTCGGACCAGGTCGTATATCTACATTCTTGTACTCCTATCATCTGTTGAACATTTGCATTTTACTGGCGTAGCCTGGCCACATGAAAACCCGTTATGACCGTGCTATAATTTTGGGGGTAAGGCTGGCTCGAATACCACCGTCCGAACATTTTAAACTCTCAGGTGGCCCAATAAGTCTCGGGCTCAACCGCCCTTCCCTCCAAATCTCATTAATTCTTTCCATGGGAATATCTTTAACATCATGAATCATCAACCTCATATTCTCTATCTTGTTTGCGCAGAAGTACACTAACATAAACTTGTTTGTCATTCATCAACATGCCATTTAGTTAATCAATGGCAGCACTGTCTTTATCTTTACATTGTCATCTACTTTCTTAGAAGAATCACCATCGCTTGTTGTTTACGTAGTGCATTAATAGCTAACCCTACGGGTTTCAAATCCCTTAGGGAGACAAAGTGATCACTATTCCTTATCCATACGAAACACTTCCTGAACTTGATGTAGATATAACATGAAGTAGATAGAATTGCAGAAGAGTTTCAAGTATCGCAGCTAGGTCCGGTTGATGAAACTATCACTTATGCATCTTCCATAAAAGACTGGAAACTTAACGGTTTACTTCATCAATTTTGTACCATGGTCCTGGTTTGCCTCAAAACGGGACCTTCTAAGGTACGTAATATGCTTAAGACTCCATCAGGAATCGAATCTTTACTTAAACTATTATTACCTTCGATTCTTGCACAATCATCAAAAGGAATGTAACTTCCTCCACTCCAATATGACCTTCAAGGTCTTTCTAAATATCATTTTGTTTCTTCGGTATGAACATTTATAATTATTCCTTTATACTTAAACTGTCGGCCACCTCATTGGCCTTTCCTGATAATAATAATTTCTGGTAATCCTTGTTCCTTGGATATATTCCAATTCAAACATTTCTACCTCATTCCCATCATTTTTGGGTGAAAGCATTCTCCCTTAAGCTCTGCTGATGAAGAAAAATATATTTAACAGTCTTTCTCCATAAGTCATTGCTTCCACCTACTCGTGGGAACTTTATCACGTTTATTCCCCATCCTACTTAGGATACTTCTCTTCTTAGTTCTTTCCTTATCTTAGGATAATCTCAACCTTTATAGGTTCAATCCATACTTCCTCATGGTCTCATACATGCCTCATCTAGCATTACTGTTACTATGTCATACATTCCTTACCAAACTTCCATTTTGAAGTTCGGAATATTACCTTTTTCCTTGTAAGGTTTCATAGGTCATCCTCATCCTTCCTCCTGTATTTTCTGGGTACAGGGTATATCAAAATGTCATTGATCAATACTCTAATAATTCTATCTATGTTCTTTCCAGAACTCTTTTTTTTTTTCTAATAATCCTTACCGGTCATTGTTGCCTTAGCAAGTCCAGCTCATATCATCTGAAGTCATAATGTCGTTATTAGGGTTAATGCCACCCCTTGTGCATTCCCTAGGGTTTGTCTTAATTCATTGATATCCTATCCTTAATTCAACTGTCAATGAATTCTTGCATCTTATAATTGGCAATCAGATCATGTATCCTTAATAAAGGTCTCTTTTCAATCATTCTCATTTGATAATCGATCGGTGGCTTAATGCCACCCTCTTCTTTCAGATAGTTGTCAGCCTATTTGGCCTTCCAAAAAGGCAACGTATGCCTATCTCCTCTCTTACAGAACTTGGTAATGGCAGCAAGGATGTTTTGGAAAATATTGGTCGAGTTCAACGTGAATCTATTAGTACTTATCGTTCTTCTCAAATGTACTTGCCTTAGACAAAATTTCTACAGCATACTGATCCATCTCTGACCATTTCTATACTCTCTTCATAAACCTTCGTTGTTTACTTCCCTTAGTCGTAATATGTTCATGGTATTCATGATACCCTAACATCATGCATCTCAAGTCACTATACTCCCATTTTACTCAAAATCTTGGACAACCATATACACATGAGTCACTTTAGTACGGGTTACCCCATCCCAAAAAGGTCTAGTAAATTCCCCATCAAAACATGGGTTGCAAAGGGTTTAGTAGAAGACTCCTACAATCTCATTAATATTTCCTTTATATCAGAAGCCCTTGCAGTCGGTGCTTACTTAGAAGCAACCCTGCTTTGTCTTTTCATTGCTGGTCTAGTCACTTTATAGTCCGTTGTGACTTGGCCTCAACTGGCCATACTAAAATAAAAATATATGATTTTAGGGGTTGGCTAATAGCATTACTTTTCTAGCAATTGCCGGCATAGTGCCTTCTTCTTTGATACCTTTCTACCTTTCCAAAACTTTACTCCATATAAGTCTTAATCGACTACTCGGCACCGTCTCCGGTCACCTTTCCTCCACTTTTATCTTTTCAACTATTCTTATCAATCCCGCGTGCCACGCAAGCTTACCATTCCTGGCATAACAGCCTTTTCACTTAAGTCAATCCCGGAGTTTCTCCGTCCGGCTAGTTTCTTACTTACATTTCCTGTTTTCGTCCAATCTCACTTCATCATATTATCACTACCGTCGATTGTAATGCTCAGGGTCCGTTTACTAACCCATTTTATAGCAACCTTACCCAAATCACAGGGTTTGCTCCAGTTTCTACTCTCTTCCATGACATTCTCTGATTATCAGAAAGACAAGGTTTGCCAAAATTCACCGAATTCCTTTCCAGACTCAGGGAAATTTTGATCAATCTACCCACCTACTGGTAACATCAAGGAGACCAGTTTCGAAACCTGAAGAATAGTTCTATGAACCTCCAAGCAGGTGGAATCATAAGCAGTCATAGTTAACGAAATAATCATCATCGGATTGGAAGTTTACCCACTGGAGAGGAATCAATTATATCCATCCCTTAGAAGGGAATCAATAATTTCAAACTGAAACCTGTCACAACGTCCTGATATTCAATACTACCAAATGTCGGTCTACCTAACCCTTTATGCGAAGCGTCATTGGAAGCACAAAGTCTCCTTTTTCCATTAAGCAATGCCAGCTCTTGGTCATTACCAATTTCACCTTTTAGCTCCAGGAAGATTTTCTCACATTTTTCTCTTTAACTGCTGATCGTATTACTTGATCTATTATAATTCCGTGTCGGAGTAAACTTAAGGTAACTACTATAATCCATTCAAAGAGAAGAAGGAATTTAATATTCCTCTGAATCACATGCATCTAACGTTTCTGGTTCATCATTTAACTGAGTTGAATTAACTCTATACTCAGTCTCTGGCAGTAGTCTCATTACGAGTTCATCTTGACTCACTGGTCTTATCTTCCGGTAGGTTCTGAGATCATTGTCTTGCTTACTACTTCCTTATATAACTTTTACCCAATCATTCTATTACTTCCCAATGTCTTTACTTTCTAAATGATTCATTCATAAAATGAACATTTTCCTTAATAAAACCACCTTATTAACCTCAATTTGGTTCCATAATTTACAACCTACGACACCTGCCTTCTCATGGCGAATTATTACTGACCATATTCATACTAATTCATTTATCAAATGATATGGCACTTACTGCCTCCTTCTCAACTATTCCTAGGGACTCTGCTCCTCGCCCTATATCACTGTCTTTGATAATCATACATCCCTCTAGCTCTTTCTTTGTTAAGATGAAAATCTCTAAGGATTCTCATCTATTTCCGTATAAGATCTTAAGTAATTCTTCCAATCCTTCTTTCTTGCTGGTACTACGTCTGGTAGTCCGGCTATGAATTCAACATGCATCTTCAGATCTCTTAATAATATATCAGTTCTTTATACTCACTTTTCTGAGCACCATATCTTAATCATCACAGTCATTCTGGCTGCGACCCTCATTACCCATGGGTAAGCTCCTCATCCTAACAGGATTTTCCTTATCTGCTGGAACCTCTTCCGGGTCTCCAGTAGGGTACTCCATCGAATTACCCGCTGATCTTCAGCATATAAAGCATCATCGCGTTGTTGCTCGTATGCCTCAAGGTCAGTCACCTTACTCGTCGATACGATATCGAGCTAAGTTACTATCATTATACTTACGAGTTCCCATAAGGGTTTTATATGTCATCACTACATTAAGTAGTCCGACTATGAACTTGGCAAGAGTTCTTATTATCTTATTGAATTTATTGTTTTAACGTCACCTCATCTCTGGGGTTTATAACGTACGCTCTGATACCACATCTGTAACACCTCCAGATCCGGGGTCCGGGATCCGGTGGTTACGGTTACCAATCTGTCCACAACAATTGAACTTTCCTTAACATAAAATAAATTACGTCTCTATGACCCAACACAACAATATAAAACACACCCGTTATAGTCCCAGAGATGAAATCAGAGTAACAATCAAATTTTTATTAATCACATTATGAGTTCTTACAATCCAAAAGAATTTCAATATAAATACATACTCTTTGCCATCCATTTACATAAGTCATACTAGACCATATTCTTGGTACTGAAAGAATAAATATATCCTACCAATAGCTTCTTCTTCAGCTCTGGTAGTCTCATCGTCCTCGCCCGCGTCGAGTGCGCCTTGTGCGAGTCATCTGGTCTAACTGTTGTTGTGATATAATAATAAAGCAAGGGTGAGCAATAGCCCACCAACAATAATATATAACTGAACGATAATGTATAACAGTTCAAAAGTATCTTTCAAACCATATGCCATGCCTTTACGGAAATGATGCCAGTATAATATGAACGATGAAGTTACAAGGTAACTTAAAGTATTTGTTTGTAGAAATATCTGCTACATCAAAGTAAGCGAGATATTCTTATTGTTATTAAGAAGAGGAACTTGCAAGAAAAGGTTGCAATTCCAGTTATGACCCTTTTTCCAACTCTGCCAACAGTAATCATGTTGCAGGAAATAAATAAATTTGGATGATGAACCAATGATGGAGTATTCACCGCGCCCGCTGTTCCAATCTTGATGATCAGTCGAGATCGTACAGCTCAATTTAGATTTACTACCGGTAGAAGGAAGAACTGACGGCTTTACTTGTGTACCGCCTTACTAGCTCTCCCCGGCCAACGGTTGGGCCAAAGGGGATGGACCGGCGCTACTCGGCCTCTTACACGACTCCTAGTTCAAATAGAATTCATGATTCTGAATGTAACGTTCGTCCCCCTTTCCCCAAGTATAATACTTGTTGATAAGACTCCACAAAGTAGTCGTATCTAGTTGGAAAGGAAAATTTACCAATAACTCCCAAGCTATTACTTGGTAACGGATATCAACTTGTTCCAGTGATCTTACCCCTCGAAAGATGAGAAAGTAAGCAACGACTTAATAAGTCAACAGCACCCGAGTTGCGAGTGAAGGGAATACTTTATGACCGGGAAGTCGACAAGATAAATAACATTTTCCAAGTAAGGTTCCCTTATTATTAAGGAGGTAGACTCAAATAAGAATGATGTCTGAGAACCTTCCTTGATATAGGATTAATAATAATATGACTCCGAAATATTTTTCGTAATAATCGAAGAAGATAAACCTTATTGAGGTTATTCTAAGTATGGAATAAATATTCAGAGAATATTTATTGAATTAAAAATATTTAAAGAATATTCAGGAATATGAAAGAATATCTTTAATCAGAGTATTTTTCAAATAATTCTTGAAGAAATATCGAGAGAATATTTATCGCATAATTAAATATTCAAATGATTATTCCAAATAATATTCATTAATCAATAAGACCTGAAAGGAATATTTAAAATATTTAAAATAATATTCGATGATTAAATAGAACCCTGGATGAATATTCAAAATAATATTCATAATTAATTTGGAATTTAAATGAATATCAATAAAGTAATATTCATTTAATAAATAATATCCTAAATGAATATCAAGTAATATTCATTTAGTAATCCAAGCTTTAAAGGAATATTCGATATAATATTCGATAAGTAAATCAAGCTTCAGATGAATATTGAAGATAATATTCATCAAGTACTTAATACCTTAAATGAATTTTCAAAAGTAATATTTATTTAATGAAATAATATTCTAAATGAATGTCCACATAATATTCATTTAGTAGTCTCATCTTTAGAAGAGTATTCGAAATAATAATCGATAATCAATTCGACTCCGAATGAATATTGACGAATATTATTCGTCGAATGATTACGTTCAAATAATTATTTGAAGTAAGGATTGTTAAAATAATTAGTCTCGAACGAATATTCAAATAATATTCGTCGCCCAAATAATAGAAAATATTTACTTAAATATTTTCCTCCGAGGTAATCTCGATATATCAAGGAATATTGACTCCCGGTCTATTTTTGATTAATAAGATGTATACGCCCTTCTATGAGGGTCTTACAATAATCGGCTTATAACTGATATATAACTATCTAGCTTATAAGCCAACAATAACATTCAGGGAACAAGTATATCACTTCAACTTGAAAGTAGGCATGCATGCAATGGCATATGTATATCAGCATATATATATATATTTATTCAATCACAACAACAGCCTAAAAGAAGGGAATTGAAACTTGCCTGGTAGTCGAGTACGGTAAGGGGTAGTGGTAGCGGGTCCCGGTTCAGCTTGGTGATCTATAAATAGCCAAGGCATTCGGGATTAATCACTTAACATATTAAAAGTTAAGTTATACTTAATTCGAAACACGTTCTCGAGTTATCTCGTTATACCCCTTTTTGTGGATTACTTTTATCACTGATCCGACCCGACATTCGTTCGTTAATACGACATGTCATTGCATTTATACTTGGGACATACTTAAGTCATATGAGTTCTAAGGTTGATCGTTACGAACCAATATTATACTCCGAGTTTTATCGCCCGTTTTCTAAGTGTTTTACCGAAGTTATAAAAGAGTCGTCTTTTAGGGGTTCGTTCGCGTTTAACCTCGACTCGAACATTTTTAATAAATCGAAAAATGATCTTTTTGACATACGGTTTTCTTTCACGCCTTCCTTTTTACCTCTAGTATTTATTTACCAAGATTCGCCATGACGTTACATAGTTTACGAGGGTTCAATTACAGTTACGAACTTTCGTTTACGGATTCGAACTACTTTTAGTAATTTGGTCATAAATCCTAAACCGTAAGTCCGTTTCATGCGATCTTTATATCAAAACGAAGCTTGAAACATAATCTATCCTATCATGGCAGAAAATGAAGCTGTACAGTGAGTTATAGCTACTGTGATGCTCGGTGTTTAATAGTCTAACGAAAATTCGGCATTACGACGGCTATAAATCGAACGTTCTAAAATTCATAACAATCAATCCAAGCCACACCGGGCATACTATACATGGTTTTCATCTTAACCAGTCCAAGAAGGTTTCAATTAACCATCATAATCATCAAAACTCTTAAATCATCACTACTAACTACATAATCATGCTTTTATGCATATAACAACACCATAATCTTAACTAATCTAAAACCATCAAGAACATATATAAAACTCAAAGTAAGATCTTGGGTTCTTAAGAATTATACCTTCCTTGGAGAGTGTACAAGCTATAATAACCCTTATATAGTCCTTGTATGGCTTTAACAAAGCTTAAATCATCCAAAGAAACCAAGAAATCAAAGTTAGTTTCTTGAAAACACTATTCACCCTCATCTTTGAGGATTTATTTGAAAATGGAAAACATGGAGTTTGAAGCTAAGATTTCTAGGAGATCATTTTTATGAAATATAGGACTCACCATAAAAATTTGGAGATCAAACAATGGTTGGAAGGTGGATTTTGAAATCTTAAAACTCCAAAATTCGAAGTGCCTTGGTTTTGGGGGAAAAACAGTGAACTTCTCGAATTTATTTACCCATCCAAACGATCTTCAAAAATTATGAAATTAAATCCCCAACTTCACCTTGATGTGTAGAAGCTCCATGAATTTTTTCATGATTTTTAGATGAGTAGATCTAGGTGAAAAAAAATGGCAAAGACCCCTGCCCTGGAAAATGCAACTGCTGGAAAAATGGGGGAGAGGTGGTGTTTGCTTGGCTAGTTGTCAAATGATATTTGTGATATGTATAAGTGGGTATAGCTGCTAATACTCCTCTTAATACAAGTGTCAAAGGTTTATGGTGTGTTAGAAAAATTGATGATGTGAAGCCTTGTTGTTTTCTTCTTGTCCATCCACCTCATTACTTCCTTTTTCATTTCTTTTCTTCATTTCATTTCCACCAAATATTCTTATATATAACCCCAGCTGATCAAGTAGGGTTTTTTTTATCTCGTTACGTATTTAATCCGTAATTTCTTTCGCGTTTGCTTGATCGCTTAATCTTGTTATAAAGTTCTAGCGATTTCTAGAACACTTGTTATTCTAACTCAAAGGTTTTCATTCTAAATCCTCAAATCATACTTAATAAATAAAATCCTTGAATCCTTAACATTATAATACTCTTGTCTTGATCGTATTGATAGGCTCTTTACGGTTCGGTCAAATATTGTACCGAAAAAGAATTTGGAATTTCTGAATTCCGATCGTCTCTGCATTCACTTATTTCCTCCGCGTATTACTAATATGACTTCGAAACATCCATAACACGTCCCGTACATAGGGTGGCGTGAAAAGTTTTCCAACTTACAAAGTCACTATTCATCCACCAAATTACTATGCACGTACAGGAAACACTATGCACGTACGGGAAATACTATGCACGTACGGGAAATACTATGCACGTATGGGAAATACTATGCACGTATTCATTTCTCTTCAAGGATCCATTAGCTCCTTCCTGGATGGTAGATTATTCTTATCTAGGTCCTCAACCATCGAATTACTCTATTCTGACAATATACCAATGCATCAGGATCATTGTCCAAAGCAATATCCATTCATTAGAATCATTGTTCTTTGAAACCACCATTCATTAGAGCTGGTGACCTTGTTGTTGGAATCATTGTTCCTCATTTTATCATTACTTAATAAAAGTTTTAATTATATCCAAAATTTGGGGTTCTTACAGAGCATGTCCCTGACCTGCGGGAATGTTTTGAAAACCTTAGAAAAAATGAGATGAAGTTGAACCCGGAGAAGTGCACCTTTGGGGTAGCAGCAGGAAAGTTTCTAGGCTTCATGATCAGCCAGAGAGGGATTGAGGCTAATCCGGAGAAGATAAAGGCCATCTTGGATATGCAATCACCCCGGACTCAGAAAGACATTCAGAAGCTAGCCGGATCATTGGCAGCCTTAAGAAGATTCATACCCAATTTGGCAGAAAAGTGCTTACCCTTCTTCACTTTGCTCAGGGGGGCAAGCAACAAAAAAGAAATCACCTGGAGCCCTGACTGCCAGCACGCTCTTGAAACTATCAAGCAATACCTCTCATCACAACCCCTTTTAACAAAGCCGGAGCCCGGGGAACCCCTACATCTATACCTCTCCGCCGGGCCCCTGACCGTGGCCGCGGCCCTGGTCCGGGAAGTCGAGGGAAACCAACGGCCGGTGTACTACATCAGCCAAGTTCTAAAAGATGCAGAAACCAGATACCCCAATCTAGAGAAATTTGCCTTCGCCTTAGTCACGGCCTCAAGGAAACTCAGGCACTATTTCCAAGGCAGAGAGATCAAGGTGATAACAGACCAGCCGTTAAGGCGGATAATCCATAAGCCGGATGCGTCCGGGAGGTTAATAAATTGGGCAATTGAGCTAAGCCAATTTCACTTGACGTTCGTGCCCCGGACCGCCATCAAGGCACAGGCTTTGGCAGATTTCATAGTAGAATGCTCATTCCCGGAACCGCAGCAAGCTAACACAGTAGCCGAACATATGGCACCCCCGGACCAAGCCCCGGGGTCATGGACTCTCAACGTGGATGGGTCCTCAACAGCTGACAGGTCCGGGGCAGGAATAATCATGAAAAGCCCGGAAGGCTTCCAAATCAAACAAGCCATAACATTCAAATTCCCAGCAACGAACAACCAAGCCGAATATGAAGCTCTTCTAGCCGGGCTAAGGTTAGCACGAACTTTGAGAATCAACAGCCTGAACATCTATAGTGACTCCCAAATCGTGGTGCGGCAAACCAAAGGGGAATACCTAGCTAAGGATCAAAAACTGGCCCAATACCAAGCCCTTGTCAAAAGTTACCTAGCCACCATTCCGGAGTATCAAATCAGCCAAATCAACAGGGAAGAAAACTCCGAAGCTGATGAATTATCCAAGCTGGTTCAGAACTTAGCCGAACTAGACAGTTCGGTCTACTTTGAAGAACTGGACACCCCGGCCATCGAACAGAAAGAGGTAACGGAGATAGAGGGAACCCCGAACTGGATGACCCCTTTCATCCTCTACTTGGAGAAAGGAGAGTTACCCGAAGATAAGAATGAAGCCAGAAGATTGAAAAACAAGGCTTCGAAATACTTCATAGAAGAAGACCAACTCTATCGCCGAACCTTCTCATCTCCAACACTGAAGTGTGTAGGCCCGGAGGAAGCCAACTACTGTTTACAAGAGGTACATGAAGGGATTTGTGGGGGATCATATGTCCGCAAAGTCCCTTGCATACAAAATCATAAGGCAAGGTTACTACTGGCCAACAATCCACTCAGATGCAGTAGAATTCGTCAAGAAGTGCAGAAATTGCCAACTGTTCAGCAATGTACCAAGACAAAGCCCGGTGTTGCCATCTTCAGTCTTATCCCCTATCGCCTTTGCTGTATAGGGCATCGATATAGTAGGGCCCTTCCCCCGGGCCAAGGGTGATCTGAGGTACCTCCTTGTAGCCATTGACTACATGACTAAATGGGCCGAAGCAAAAGCAATGCGGACCATAAACCAACAAGACTGCATCAAATTCATGGACAACATATTAATGCGGTTTGGCCTGCCCAGGGTCCTGGTTTCAGATAATGGTCCCCAGTTCATCGGCTCAGATTTTGAAAACTATTTGAAGGAAAGGGGAATCAAACACAAGAAATCTTCAGTAGCCTATCCCCAGGGCAACGGGCAAGTGGAAGTGACAAACAGAATTCTGCTAAGGGGAATTGAGAAGAGGCTGAAGGAAAGCAAGAACAAATGGCCCGAAGAGCTGCCACATGTGTTATGGGCATACAGAACTAGCCCACGATCCGGGACAGGGGAAACTCCGTTCAAGCTAGCGTACGGAACCGAAGCAATGTTGCCAATCGAAGTGGGTTCTCTTTCCCACAGGGTAATCAACTTTGATGAAATTGCAAATGAAGAAGGGATACGAGTCAATCTAGAGCTAGTTGATGAGGTCCGGGACAAAGCAGTACAAAGAATGGAGAAGTATAAAGAGAAAACAAGAGAATACTTCGGAAAGAAGTCAAGAGTCAAGAACTTCCAAATCGGGGACCTAGTACTCCGGGACACCGAGGCTTCAGACCCCACTAACACAGGAAAACTTATGCCTAAGTGGGAAGGTCCCTACAGAGTTAAAGAGGTACTACGCCCCGGAACCTACAAGCTCAGTCACATGGACAACTCCGAAGTCCCCAACACCTGGCACGGCCTCAGACTAAGAAAGTACTACCAGTAAAGGGAAATAGTTTCAGATCATATACGGGCGTTTTTTGGGAATTGTACTTGCAAACTATGTAATCGTTCTGTTATCAATGAAAAAGAGCTCTATTTCCTACTTGGCATTTCAATCTCACAATTATTATCCAAATTCCTACTTGGAAAAGTTTTCATCCTTTCCAAGTAGGCCAAAGCCCGGGACCTTAGCAATGCTCCGGCCCGGGAAGCCATAGGCATCCAAATTCCTACTTGGAAAAGTTTTCATCCTTTCCAAGTAGGCCAAAGCCCGGGACCTTAGCAATGCTTCGGCCCGGGAAGCCATAGGCACCAGAATTCCTACTTGGAAAAGTTTTCATCCTTTCCAGGTAGGCCAAAGCCCGGGACGTTAGCAATGCTTCGGCCCGGGAAGCCATAGGCATCCAAATTCCTACTTGGAAAAGTTTTCATCCTTTCCAAGTAGGCCGAAGCCCGGGACGTTAGCAATGCTTCACCCCGGGAAGCCATAGGCATCCAAATTCTTACTTGGAAAAGTTTTCATCCTTTCCAAGTAGGCCAAAGCCCGGAACCTTAGCAATGCTTCGGCCCGGGAAGCCATAGGCACCAGAATTCCTACTTGGACAGTTTTCATCCTTTCCAAGTAGGCTAAGGCCCGGGACATTAGCAATGCTTCGGCCCGGGAAGCCATAGCATCCAAATTCCTACTTGGGAAAGTTTTCACCCTTTCCAAGTAGTCCAAACTACAAACCACGACTCCCCAATCCGGAATACCCGAATTAAGGAGTGGGGGGCAATAAAAACTACAAACAAACCAACAACAAAAGAACAAGGCAAAACTTGCAGAACCAAAATAGACATAAGAAGAAAGCAGCAGACAGGCCGGGCTGACCGACAGCCCGAAACACCTGACAGTTAAAGTTATACATGACAACAGAATTTAAAGTTATACAACCAAGTTAAGATTACATCAACAAAATCAAGGAAATTACAAGGGCACGGCCCGGGCACTGGACGCAGCCACCTAAACGAGGTTAAGCCGGAGGAGGACGAGAGGGGCTGGGAGCAGCGTAAGGAGCCGGTTCCCCCTCACCCCGGGCAAGAGCATCCTCAGCTTCCATGTACTCTTTAACGAAGTTTTCCCAAGTGGCAGACCCAGGATCGCTCTTGCACATCTTCTCGGCAACAACCCAGCGGCTGATTTTCCGGGCTGCGACCAAAGAGAGATCATCGTCGTAAGCATCCGAAGCCCGGAACTCAGCGATGATATCCTCTTCGGACTTCTTGGCTTTCAGTTCATCCCGGAGCTTCTTCACTTCCTCTTTGTACTCCTTGGCCTTAGTCCGGAACGCATCCCTCTCATCAGCCACAAGCTTAGCCCCGGCCTTGAGCTTCTCAACCCGGGATTCCATGCGCCCCTCCAGTTCGGTAACCTGCTCCTTCAGGCCGGAAATCTCTTGATCTTTCCCAGATGCCCCAGCCAACGCAGCCTGGCCCTCCTTGATCTCTCGGCACGCAGAAGCCGCAGCCCCGGCCATCCGGACCCCGAGCTGTCAATATAAACACAGTTAGAAGCCTAACAAGCAAGATAAGTAGAGGAAATTCGGGGAGATGCATACCTGACCATAAACCCCCATCATTTCCTGCAAGAGCGAAGTGGCCGAAGTTTTGCCCATATCCTCCCACTCCGTCTTGCTGGGAAGATCCGCCAAAAAACCGATGAAGTTTCTTTCTTCCGGAGACACGGGGGCGGCCTCGTGAGGACGGAAGTTAGCCTTCTTCGGGCTACCATCAGCAGAGCTCTCCTGCACAAGCTCGCAGTCCGAGAGCATGGTCCCAAACTTCTCAGTTTGAACAGAAGAAACCCTGGACCTCTTCCTCGGCACCAGCCCGGATTCATCCACCACGGCTTCGGGGATCACTGGCCCCGGGCCCCCCGGTCTCCCCTCTTCGGCTTGCGAACCACTAGCCTCCCCGGGGGCCTTAGTGTTATCACGAACATGTCCAATGCTCCGGAGAGCCGCTGCCAAAGCCCTGTTGGATTTGTTCATCTCAACAACTTTCTCAAACTCCGGATTATAACCGGGAAGACCTGAAAATAAAAAAAAGAAATTTTTACATTAGTCCGGCGTAAAACCAAAACAACAGATATGAGTACAACGAAAATACAGCCCGGACTTACATCCTATCCGGTAAAGGTAGGCATGACTCATGAGATCCTCCCTAGTCACATGCCTTCCAAGACCTCGGCAGAAGGTATGTACCCGGTCCAACTCCGCATCCTGGAGATCGAACACATCGAAGTGCATAGCCAAAGGCTCCTCCTTGAAGGTGGGCATGAACCGGATATCAAGACCCCGGAGAAAGACGAACTCTCCGTTCCAGCCTTTCAAAGACGGAAGCATACCTAGGGGCTTCGAATCCGAAGAAGGGTAGCCACAGGCTTTGCCCCGGAATCTAAACTCAAACATAGGCACATTGTTGGACCGGACTATCTGGAAAAGATGGTGGAAAAGCTTGAAAGTAGGTAACACTCCGGCAGCCTCACAACACCCCAGAAAGTACGAAATCCACTTGACCGCGTTCGGAGTCAATTGGTTAATGGGGATCCCATACTCAAACAGGCACAAGGACTTAACAAACTGATGACACCTGGGCCCGTATCCCGACCTCAAGTGCTCCAACCACACCCCGACCCAACCGCCATCGGGTCTGTGGTAAATCTTTTCCCCGGACTCCGGCCATCTCCACTCCACGTCACTATCTATGTGGAAAGTAGCCCGGAATATGGTGTCCCACTCAACCGGAGTCTCCAAATACTCCGCTCTAAAGGGACCAACATCCATCCCGGACCCTGGCTTAGCCCCGAACTTAGAGTCAAGAAAAGCCCTATTGTATCGGGTCATCTCTGCCACATCCGGATTCTCCCCAAACTCCGCACTGAGATCCCTGAAGAAGTAAGCTTGAGGAATCCCCGGGTCCCTTTTCACAAAGTAATACTTAGAGTGGCCCCAGCTACCGTCCGGCTCACTCAGACTGTACCCCGGTCCCATGTCCTTGGTCGCAATACTCGTTAGTACGGGAAGACGGTTCTTCTTCTTACCCATTATACCCCAATCTAGGTCTATCAATTCTAGACTACTATCCGGAGAGTTAACACTACTAGAAGAAGTACTTGGATCGGAAAGAGGAATTAAAACTCGTCTAGCAGTTATTTTTCTAACCATACAAAGGGACTACCCCGGGCTACCCAACAAAAAGATAAAGCCTAGAGTTAGCATCTCTACGCAGTCCGGGCCAAGAAAGCAAAATAAAAAACTTAAAGACAAAAAGGAATACAAAGACCGGAGCAAGAAAACTTACAGTGAAGTCCGGAGGTCTGGGTGCGACGATGAACTTGGGATCAAATCACGCTTCTAGCCCGGAGTGCAGGTCTTCAGAGCAGCAGAATCACAACAGCAAATCAAAAACTCGTAAAAGACAAAATGAGGGGAGGGAGCCGCTATTTATAGGCAAAATCTGAATCCAAACCGCCCAAGACACGTGGCGGCCCAAAAGATCGGCCCACTATCTCCAAAATCCGGGGATAGTGGATGACAGCTGTTATTTTTCAAAAAAAAAAAAGAAAAAAAAAAAAGAAGAAAAGCGAGAAAAGAAACAAAAACGAAATCCAAAAACGCACTCAGAATATTACATATATTCCTTAATAGACGTGCATTTTTGTATATACGCAAACCCAACGCCCCGGGACGTACGTACTTCAGTGCACACCCCGGAACTGGGGACAACCAAGGCGAAAGCCCACCCCCCAAAGAAGACGCGGACTCATAGAACCACAAAACGTCCAGCCCCGAGGACATATGTCTAGCACCCCGGAGCATCCAGAAAGTTTACTCTCCAAGGCAGAAACACTCCTTACTACTCCCCCATCCGGAAAATCCGCATTAGGGAGTGGGGGGCAAATGATAGGCTATAAACAGCCAAGGCCCAACAAGGAGCCCAAAACAGTGAGCAAATCATCTCATGAGAATAAGAGCGGCCCAGCCCAGAGTAGTGGACCCCGGGCCCGGGGCCACTACCACGTGGCATGGTCCCCACCCCAGACTAGGGGACCCCAGATTGATGACACTCGACACACGTGGCACCCCACCTCAGCTGACATTCCTACATATGGCGCTGACCAACACTAAAAGACAAGGGAAGGCACGTGCCAAATCATGTCTGCAACAACATGGCCACACTCCAGTCAACGGTCACCCCAGACTAGTCCACGTGTCCTACATCCCGAATATTCAGCGGTTTGTCCCCCAGATCCAACGGTCGGGGGTGAAGGTAACCTACCCCTAAACCCTAGGCCTAGGGCTATAAATACCCCTAGTAAAGAGGGTTTAGGGGTTAGCCACTATTCTTCACACACACATTCATTACTCTTGTGATACTCTACTTGATTACAGTCTTCCAAAGCCAACTCTTATTCTCACGCCGGAGGCACCTCGGGGCCAAACCCCCCCTCCGGTGTTGTTTTGTAGGCACCCCACAACAGCTACACCCCTTCCAAGGCGGGAGTTGGCGAGGAAGTACCCGATCGAGATTCGGAGTTATCAGTATGTATACATGGTAGTATTCAACACTTAAATTACTGTCATAATGCATTAAACCCAACTTGATATTCTTTATGCTCGAATTGAGTTCCAAACATGTTCCGCTTGCAGAACATTGATCTGCTAAAATGTCGAAGATACATTCTTATTAGCCAGCTTTAACTCAATATTAGTAACAATTGTTCTAAAAAAAAAAACTAGCTAACACACACATGAATTTCGTAAACTAATAAAAATAAGTAGATGTATGTACTTTTTGCTGCATAAATAGGTAAGCTATAAATGAATATTGGTAATGTAAGTGTGCATTTGTGCGTGGGAGTGAAGGCATGTACAGTCCATGCCCTCGTCTTGTCCCCAGGGCCGTTCCATACTTTACGTGGGCCCAGGGCGAAACTCGAAAAAAGGGCCCTAAATTTTTTTTTCTCCAAAAAATTTAATATGGTAATACAAAAAATATTTCCATGTTGTTTGAGCCTTTCACCGAGATGTTACTTTAATCCTCTAGAATAAAAATAATATGAGAAATGTCTTGAAGTATCATCTCCTGGAAAGGTAAGATTTAATTCCCTTCAAGATCCTTTTCAACTATTAGCTGTTAAATTGTAAGTGAGAATAAAATTATAAGCATCAAATTATCACCAAAAAAAGTTTAAAATTGAATAAGAATACAAACCCTAAATCTCTCCTAATTATATGTAGAGGATTACCCTATTTTTCACATTTCTTTGCTGAAAATTGTGTGAGGCAAACAGTTCTTACATAAATCCACAAAATTGAATATTTGGGCTACATTTTACATTCTCGCTTGAATATTTTTTGTGACACTGTTTGTAAGACAACATTCTAAGTTGGGCTGACAATGTTTGGGCCTCTATAATTCTCTTAAAGCAATGTTAATTCGGTTTGGGCCTATGCATTGTATTTTAATATCTTTATCTTAAAACAATGTTTGTGGCAATGGTACGTGGTTCGTGTGAGAGTAGCTATTGTCAGGTTTTTTAAAATTTTGGGCCCCCAATTATTTTGGGCCCAGGGCAGTTGTCCTGGTGGACCTGCACCTGGACCGGGCCTGCTTGTCCCCGGCATATTCATATCGATCTGTCCCGCTCTGCTTGGTTCATTCATACATATACATAGCTAGCATATCCTACCTTCATTCACAACATAATAGAAGTTTGAAAAACATGTACTCCCTCCGTGCCATAATGTTTTTCTCGTTTCAAATGTCAGACTGTTCATAATATGAGACAAATTACTAATTTACGTCTAATTTATAAGACGAAATATAGTCATGATCTTGTTGGATTCGTATTTATGAGTACTTTAATACAGTGAAATTTTTATATTTATTACTAATACGAAATTAGAGATATTAACGATTAAAAGTGTGCGTTGGCAAACGTGTCCGACCGAAATGGGAAGAGTTTTTTGGGGCAAAGGAAGTACTTAGTATTATTGTATTGTCCTTGGAAATAAAAACTCTAATATTTCTCAACTCTTGGTATAACGGTATTTTCTTCATTTTTTTTATGGAATTATGAGTTTCGAAATATTTTAAAGATAAAGTGGATGTGTACGTGTGTATAAATGTCAAAAAATAAAAATAAAAACTATACTGGTACTCATATTTTTTATGAGTAAATCTTGGGCTACAAATATTACTAGCATTAAAAAAGTGATCCTGGCAGGGCCCATTTTAAGAAAATAAAAAATATAATTATAGAATACCACTAATATACTAGTCATATAATGTAGGTAGTGTTAGTGTATTCATTCTTTATCTTTTGCACGAGGGTTGCAAAGAAAGTTTGTGATGGAAAATTTGGACAAAGTAAAATTTTGAATAGAAACTCGTAACATTTCTTAGCCCAATAAACCAACTGGGCCGACTAATCAATCTAGCCCAATCACTTTCTTTTTATATACCGGCCACATTTTCACTTCCGGTCCCTTTTTTCCCCATCTCCGGCCAATAAGGTACCCTAAAACACCTCTATCTATCTGTTGTTGTGTATAATATTTGCTAAGTAAACTATTTAAGGTTAACAAGACTGTGCAAAAACAAATGATTGCATTGCCATTATTTCAACGAGTACAAGGAAAATATATAATTGGAAAGTACAAACTGAAATCCTAAAAAGCAGGACTACTTGATAATAAAACTCCTACACGATCTCAACTACTTAATTTATTCAAACACTTCCTAAAATACTGCATGACCAAGTCATCACAGCTAGACACGATCCAAAGCAAACACCAGACGCTGCAGAAAGCAAAACCAACGGCTACATTTTGAGATTAATACAACAATTTCCCCCTTAATCTCAAACGTGGCTGATCAAATCCTTAACACCAAGCAGACTTCGCATTCGTTCGAACTTAACTGTTGCCAGAGCTTTTGTCAAACTGTCAGCACGTTGCAACTCAGTCCTTACATGCTTAACAACAATTTCTCCTCGTTCCACACATTCCCTTATAAAATGATAGCGTATATCTATATGCTTACTTCTTCCATGGAAGACAGGGTTTTTAGCCAAGTCTAGAGCTGATTTATTATCAATGTATAACACAACTGGACCCATCTCCTTGCCTGTAATTTGACTTAACACATTTCGTAACCAGATGCCTTGACAAGCTGTCGCCGTGGCCGCCATGAATTCAGCATAACACGAAGATAAAGCCATGTATCTTTGCTTCTGTGACACCCAGGAAATCAAGCTCTCATTCAGATAATATGCCATACCACCAATACTTTTTCGATCATCGATTAAACCACCCATATCGCTATCAAAAAATCCAGTGACAATATTGTTTCCGCTACTGCTTGTATAAACTAACCCAAAATGTATGGTTCCTTTAACATACCTCAGTATCTTCTTCACAGCACTCAAATGTAAAGTAGTAGGATGCTCCATAAATCGACTTACAATTCCTACTGAAAACGCAATGTCAGGTCGAGTATTCACCAAGTAACGCAGGCCTCCAACCATGCTCTTAAACATCGTAGGATCAACAGCTTTTCCCCCTTCATCCTTAGAAATCTGTTCCTTAGGATCCATAGGATATTTCACAGAATTACAATCACTCAAACCAGCTTTTTCAAGAATCTTCTTAGCATATCCTGATTGCTTGAGTTCTATGTAATTTGCGCCTTGCTCCACTTCAATTCCCAGGTAATAGCTTAGTTTGCCAAGGTCAGTCATTTCGAACCTTTCTCCCATTTGCTGTTTAAATGCCTCCACATTCTCAATTCTAGCCCCTGTAATCAATATGTCGTCTACATACACAGCAATCACTAAGCAATCCTCTCCTTCACCCTTTGTATAAACAGCATTCTCATACGGACAACGTTTGAAACCAAGACTTTCTAAGCATTGATTGAGCTTAGTGTACCAAGCTCGGGGCGCCTGACGTAAACCATACAAAGCCTTCTTTAGTTTATAAACAAAATTTTCTTTGCCATACCTCTCAAACCCTTCCGGTTGTGCAACAAAAACATCTTCATTTATTTCACCATTCAGAAATGCTGTTTTGACGTTTAAGTGATGAACTTGCCAACCATTTTTTGCTGACAATGCTAACAACAGCCGCACTGTTTCCAAGCGTGTGACTGGAGCATAAACCTCGTCATAGTCTATTCCATGCTCCTGAGCGTAGCCTTTTGCTACGAGTCTCGCCTTGTGCTTGATCATCTTTCCAGTAGCATCCTTCTTTAGCTTGAATATCCATTTCAGTCCAATAACTTTCTGATTTGGTGGAAGTTTTGTGAGACTCCATGTGTCATTCTTCTCTATTGATTTCAGCCCTGCTTCCATAGCTTCTTTCCAGCAACGATCCTTAGAGGCTTCTTTGTAATTAGCAGGTTCTTCAATGCCCATCAAATTCAACTCTTCCTCTGTAATTGATCTGATTTTCTTGGGCTCACTACTATCATCGTAATTTTCAGGTTTCAGAGGTGATCTTTCGTCATGTGTCACAGGTGTATTAAGATGTTGTTGTTGCTCCTCCACTTCACGTTCCACTTCACACGTTTCATTGTTGTCTTCCTGTATCACAGATGGTGTAAAACAAAATGACCCCTCCTGGTCAGTTTCAGCTTCTTCCAATCCCTTCCAGGGCCAAGGCTTATCTTCCTCAAACACCACATCCTTGCTGACACAGACACGCCTTTCTGTTGGATTATAGAGTCGATATCCCTTTGTGCCAGGTTCTCTTCCCAGATTCACTACACACTTACTTCGATCATCTAATTTCTGGACACCCTTATTTTGCACTTTTATGTGAACAGTGCAACCAAACACTTTTATGTGTCCTATATCCGGCTTCTTTTCATACCATGCCTCATATAAAGTCACGCCCGTCAGAGCTCGAGTTGGAAGCCTGTTCAGCACATAGACTGTGTCTAACCGCTTCTGCCCACAGCATTACAGGCAACTTCATCTCCTTTAAGTAACTTCTCGCCATCTCCATCACTGTCCTATTTCTGCGCTCCACTACGCCATTCTGCTGTGGCGTGTATGGAGTTGTGTAATGTCTTGTTATCCCCATCTCTTCACAGTATTTGTTGAACTCGGTAGACATGAATTCACCTCCCCGGTCTGTTCTGAACGTTTTCACCCTCCTATTAGGACCATCTTCGACCAAAGCTCTGAACCTTTTGAATGCATCAAATGCTTCACTTTTCGCCTTGAGAAAATACACCCACATAACACGACTAAAGTCGTCCACCAACAAGAAAATGTATTTGTTTCCAGACGCAGTTTCAGGGGTTATTGGCCCACACAAGTCTCCATGAACAAGCTCTAATCTCTTACTAGCACTGAAAACGGCACGAGTTGGGACAGGTTTTCTTGTTTGTTTTGATGCAAGACAGTTGGTGCAAACGCCTGTTGGTTCCACGATTTTATGCAGTCCTCTGACCATTTTTTCTTTGAACATTAAGGATAGAGCTTGATAATTTACGTGCCCCAATCGAGCATGCCATAGTTTAGACACATCATCTATCTTCATCATTAGACATTCAGATTCTACAGATTCTATCAGCAATTTATACAAACGATTTTGTGACCTCTTAACTTTCATAAGCAAACTTTCTTGTTCATCGAAGACCCACATATATTCTCCTCTAATTAAAACTTTGTTTCCACCTTCAGTTAACTGCCCAATGCTAATAAGGCTGGGAATAAAGTATACCTCGCTGAGAATACGTACTTGCCCGTCCTTGCACTTCAAAGTGATTGAGCCCTTTCCTCTGATTTCAATAGTCGAACCGTCTCCAAACTTTACACGTCCAGTGATCCCTTCATCAAGAGTGCTAAACTTCGATTTTTGCCCAGTCATGTGATTGCTGGCGCCATTGTCAAGGTACCACAAGTTTGACTCTGGTTGTGCTATCTTTCCTTTCGACACCAAATGTGAATTTACATTCCTTTCATCGATCACCACTCTTGAGTCCTCCCTTTCATGTTTCGCCAATAATAATGCTGGTTCATCATCATCATCAAACCGAGTCAAATTTGCCTCTTGTTTTTGTTCTCCGTTTCGTTTTGGTCTGTGACATTCCCTTGCAAAGTGCCCATACTGAAGGAATTAAAGCATCTTACTGCACTTTTGTCTCGGACCATTTTGCCTTTAAATGTTGACGACTGACCCTCTGCAACTCCTTTCTTTTTCCGCCTTATCCACTCTTCTCGTGTAAGCAACAACTTTCCTTCATTACTCTCTTTCTTTCGCCAATCCTCTTCTGTGAGCATCAACTGGCCCTCATTTGAATCCACCTTTCGTTTAATCCTTTCTTCATGAGCCTTCAATGAGCCCATAGCCTCCTCCAGTGTCATAGTTTCTAAATCACCAAATTGCTCTATCGTGGAAGTGATCTGCAAGAACTTATCTGGCACTGCGCGTAGTACCTTCTTTACTACGTATGATTCCTTTAAATCTTCCCCCCAGAGCTCGTATGTTCGTTACAAGCCCATTGATCTTCATATTGAAGTCATCAAGATTTTCTGAATCCCGCATATTCAATGCTTCAAACTCGGCCTTTAGAGTTTGACCCGTGCTTTCTTCACCTTATCTGCGCCCTGGCAGAGTGTTTTGATTGCATCCCAAGCCTCTTTTGTCGTCCTTTTTTCTGCAAACGAGAGTAATATATCCTCAGGAATTCCTTGATATATCATGGCTACCGCAATCTTGTCTGATTTCTCTTCAACCGTTGATTTCTCATCGCTTGGTGTAACAGCGTGCCACACTCCATGAGCCTGCATTATGGCCTTCATCTTGAGAGACCAGACTGTGTAATTGCTCTTAGCCAGCATGGGGTAACTCAGCCCCAACGATCCTCCTCCTTTTGCCTTGCTTACATCCTTGCCTGCATCCATTTTTCACGTCCTTGATTCCTCCAGAAATAGTCCCGCTCTGATACCAAGTGTTGTGTATAATATTTGCTAAGTAAACTATTTAAGGTTAACAAGACTGTGCAAAAACAAATGATTGCATTGCCATTATTTCAACGAGTACATGGAAAATATATAACTGGAAAGTACAAACTGAAATCCTAAAAACCAGGACTACTTGCTAATAAAACTCCTACACGATTTCAACTACTTAATTTATTCAAACTTGGTTTGGTTTGGTTTTACTTCCTAATATACTCCATGACCAAGTCATCACAGCTAGACACGATCCAAAGCAAACACCACGCTGCAGAAAGCAAAACCAACGGCTACATTTTGAGATTAATACAACATCTGTATCTATACATGTATGTATTATTCTAAAACCCTTTCGAATCTGTTAAAGGGTCGAATTTCCAAACCCCACCTGCTTAAAATTCATGGCAAAGTTTTTGGTTTGGGTGCCCATCAAGATAATCTTATAGCTACTCGTCTCATTGGTCATTACCCTTCTCAATCAGGTCTATCTGTTTTTAGTTACTTGAGGTCACCTAATATATTCCCCTGTAATGCTATTATAAGATCATTGGCTGAAGAGGGCCATTTCTCTTCTGCTTTCTTCATCTTTAAAAGATTGATATTTTTGTCTCTTTTGCCTAATGACTTGACCTTTTCTTTTATTTGTAAGGCGTGTTTTCGAGCTGGTGATGTTGTTTATGTTAGACAGGTTCATACCCTTGTTTTGAAATTGGGGTATGGTGATGATTCTTTTGTTAGTAATGGATTGCTTGCTGTTTATGCTAGGGGTTTTAGTGATTTAGTGTCTGCGCGTAAGGTTTTTGATGATATTCCTGATAAGGGGTTGGTTTGTTGCTGGACATCCCTAATCGCGGGGTATGCAAAGTTAGGACAGTCTGAGGAAGCTCTGCACATGTTTTTATTTATGGTACGGGATAGTTTGAGGCCGGATGATGAGACCATGGTTAGTGTTTTATCTGCTTGCTCGAATCTTGACATAGATAACTATGAGAAGTGGGCAAAGGTTCTATCTGAGTTTGAAGGAAATTGCGGTTCCAACAGATTTTGTTTTGATGCGGTGAATGTTGTACTTGTTTATTTATATGGAAAATTGGGAAAGGTTGAAGATGGTAGGCATGTATTTAATAAAATTTCTGCGCATGGGAAGACAAGTGTGATTTCATGGAATGTAGTCATAGGTGCATATGTTCAAAATGCAGATGCGTTGGAGGCATTGAGTTTGTTTAGGCAGATGGAAGATTATAACAGTTGTCCCAACCATGTTACAATGGTTTCTGTGCTTTCAGCTTGTGCACAAATTGGTGATTTAGAACTTGGTGTCAAGATTCATAATTACATAAAATCTGAAGGATGGAAAGGTTGTCTTGCTTCGAACCGAAACTTGAATACCACATTGATTGATATGTACTGTAAATGCGGGGATTTGAAAAGGGCTAGAGATGTTTTTGGAGGAATGTTCGCTAAGGATGTTGTCTCATTCAATGTGATGATCATGGGTCTTGCAATAAATGGTGAAGGACATGATGCTTTGTCCATGTTTTTCAAAATGCAAGATGTTGGCTTGATCCCCGATGCTGGAACTTTTCTTGGAGTTCTATGTGCATGTAGTCACTCAGGATTCTTAGAGAAAGGACGTCGTCTGTTTGCAGACATGAGCCTACATTTTTTTATCTATCCAAAGTTGGAACACTACGCTTGCTACGTTGATCTTCTTTCACGATCAGGATGCATTCAAGAAGCGCTTGAAGTCGTTATGTCAATGCCATATGAACCTAATGGTTTTGTATGGGGGTCTTTACTTGCGGGATGTGTTCTTCACAAAAAATTAGAATATGGCGAAAACATTTCCAAAATGCTTATCAGAGCCGATCCTGAAAATTCTGCTGGTTATGTGTTGTTGTCCAATGCATATGCTAGTGATCGTCGATGGGGTGATGTCTCAGAACTGAGGTGTTTCATGAAAGAAAAGGGGGTGAAAAAACATTCAGGAAATAGTTGGATCACCATAGAAGGAACTGTCCTTGAATTTCTTGCAGGGTCCCCATCACATCCACAAATTGGACAAATTCTTGATATTTTGGATGAATTGTCAATGAAAATGAAGCTAGGTATCACTTACGGAAATTATGATGATTCAAAATGCGTAGCATGCTGATTGATAAAAAAGATTAGTGGTAGTGTTGCAATCAAACTGGTGAAAATGGAGCGTAATAGGCATCGTTAGTGGGTAAGTCCTTTGCTTCAAGTCTTGAACAATATGCAGTTGACCATCTTTAGCATAAATTTCATTTTCTCTTCTAGGCTACACAAGGGCATCTGATATTTTGTTATCATCTTTCTATTTCTTTAAGCACATTCTTTATAGGTTTTGTACTATCAGTGAACTATAGTGGTACCTTTCTTCTAAGACACAACATCATCTTATCTTCCAATACAACAGCTGCATAACATATTTATGTTTGAATTTTGATTGCTGTTGATGATGTCGTATTCTCATTACTTGAGTTCATGCTCTTTCCGTTTTTGTATAGCTCTCTGACTGAAAGGTTCTTGAAATTACGTAATTAAACCTTAATTTTTAAATTTGCTTGTGTATATTTTATGTACATATATGTGCATAGGCTCGTGTTATCTTGCAAATCATCTTAGCCTGAAAACAACCTCCAACAATCAAAATTCACCAATATAGACACGAGCTTCACCAAATATATGATCAAGATTCTTAATAGCTATTGGTTTCTTTGTAAACAGGGATTGATTATGAATATATAGCAGTGGATATGTTTTATTATGTTTTCATAAGTTATTGGTTTTGCAATAATTTTAGCTGAACCTGACAAAAATATAAATGCTCACAATGTTTGCTTTTCAACCAGTCTGAGTCCTAGTTTTTTATTTTTTGGAACATAATGTAAACTCTGGAACTATTAATCCTACAGGAAGATGTGCGGCTATTAAAGAAAATGGGAGCAGATTCTTATAGATTTTCTATTTCCTGGTCTAGGATCCTCCCAGGTATTGCTTTCCTATATTATAAATTATATCTGTTTTTTCTAAAGAAGACCATCACATTAGTTGACTAACATAGGGTAAAAACATTCGAATTTCAGAAATGATGTAATTACATTGATTATTAATTTATTATGAATGTTTGAATGTATAACTCAAGTCACCAGTTGAATTTGTGGGCGATTACATGTAGTTGCATTATTTGTCCAGAAAAAGAACTTACAATTGTGTCAAGTTGTACCTTTGTTTCACTCGTAAAAGGTTACAAATCAAATTGCATACTATAGAACTTAGTTTTTTGAAGCGAAAGCAAGCAATGTTTACTAAATAGGATGCACGAATGTTCCATGAACAAAATGGAAAGTGAGTAATATGATTAGTACTATATTGTTATTGTATGTAAATATTGAGGTCCAGCAGCTAATGATATCAATAACATGTATGCTTTCTAAATGTGGACATCTTTGTGGCTGGGAACTAATGATGCTTTTTTATAAGTTTCGGTATGGCCCCTTCTGCATGAATGGGAATGTCACACAGAGTTCATCCACTTGTTTCTTCGAACCCAGAAAAGCAAACATGCACAACTATAAGAATGCCAGAATTTAAGCCTTGACTATATAATTAGTTATGTTATTGTACCTTTAGTGAACTTATCATGTCAATACTATACCAATTGCAAATGTTATTGGTGTGGTCTAAAGTGTATCTTCTACAATGAATAATCGGAATGAAAGTAACAATGAGACTATTTCGAAGCGTGACATAACTCTGTGGGAATAAAATGGTGTATTATTTGCTGTTAGAAAACTGTTTTCGTTTCATGTAGTGCAATCTTTGTTTGCTTCAGTAGGTGCTGTGGATTCATCTTTACCTGCAAGCATCGATTTGTCTGGAACTGCAATACCTTTTAGAACAGATGCATCTGCATTGGGTTCTTATACTCCACCAGTAGCTGCTGGGAGCAGTAAGAGAAGGTTCTCCGAGATGCCAGTGCAGCCAGCTTTCTCACAAAAGGAACAAAACCAGACTACCTACAGGGATCGTGCAGCTGAGCGTAGGAGCTTATACGGTTCATCTGCTTTTGGAAGCAATCAATATGACCTCGAAACAGGGGACTCAGGTAAGCATTTTTAATAACCTGCAATTGGCTGTCATTTTACCATGGTTCCAGTAGTAAGTGCTTCTTTCCATTTTTCTATTGTCTTTGTGCAAGTAGTACATATCGTCTTTATGCAAGTAGTACAGTATCTCCATTAAGTAAAATCCTCGACTTTCTCTTTCAATTGGATTGACTCAGCATAATACCTTGTGCAAGTTCCTTTTTTGTCTAAGTGGTTGTGAATATCGTGAAAACATTAAGTTGTGTTATGGGACTTAGAATGTGTTGCCTGTAGCTTTCGTTCTTGCTGTTCCTGATGCCACTCCCAATTTCTCCTACTATGAACGATAAAAAGAAGAGTGGTCCATATATTAAGCTATTATGACATATCTGTTGACTTGTGAGGAACACTCTGTTTTACCATTTGTGAACACTAAAGATCGAGATCCAGCTTTTAAAAGGGGTGTGACGGATTCGATGCCCTTCCCCCCTGGTGTTGGAGGACGAGGTGTTGCCGATGGCAATTACAATGTTCAGAGCTATGAGGTGATTACCGCTGAGAAAGCTATTGGTGAGAGTAATGTTGGCAACAGTTTGCTTCGGAACATGGGCTGGAAAGAAGGCTTGGTAACATATTCAACTCTTAAACTCTGTTATACTTGCCGTTAAGTAAAACTGCACCATTTTATTTTTCCAGAAAAAATAACAGTATCACTTAAAATTTCAAATAAGAATTGTTGAGAAATTTCTTTCGGGCTTGAGTAGTATTACTGGTTGCTTTCTATTGTAAATGCTGAAGCTTGGTAGGCTACAAAGTCCATGTGTAGCAGTATCTGACTTTGCACATGTTTGGGCAATTTTTGCTTTTCTGTTTGTGTGGGAAGGATGGGAGCGGCATGGTTGAGCCTGTTCAAGCCCAGTCGGTTGAGAAAAGAGCAGGATTGGGGAGTCAGCCGAAGAAGTTGGATCCTAGCCTCGAAGTTCAACCTGGAGATAGCTATCGGACTCTTACACAGAAGAAAGCTCTTGCTAGGTTTAGACAAATGTCATAGAGAAGTCTTAGATCAAAAGGTTGATTCAAAAGTATCTTATCATTGTCATGAGAGTGATTAGTCTATATGCATATGAATGTGAAAAGTAAGGTTTGTAGTGTGAAAATTTTGCAACATTATTTTGCAATTTTCTATCGTTTGTCCTTTTGATAATCACCAAGATTTGTCATAAATTGTTTTTGTGTAAATGTTTGCTGGTGGTAAGCATGAGATGCAGTGATTTGATAAATATATTTATGCAGCAATTCGAAGATTGTTTTCCGGGGTTTAAATTTTGCATTCCATTTTATATAAATTTATTTTATTCTTCTTTCTCATGGTTAAATTATTAAGCGAGCGACACAAATTTTATAGCTTTTTGAGTTTTTCCTCCAAATGAATTTGGGTAGAGGTAGATAAAACTTGAAAGTGTGAAACCAGACCAAAAAAATGCAACTGTTTCTCAGGAAAAATATGCAGTGCAGATATTCCTTGCAGTCTTTTCACATTAACCATTGCAGAGAATATTGGTGTAGCTATATTGATTTCATGGAATTGTGTTTAAATTTTAAATTTCAAGAGGTTACTCTGAATTGCGTAACACTATTACAAGATGTTACTCTGAATTAGGGGTGATCATTCGGTCAGTTCGGTTTTTAACCGAACCGAATAACCGAAATCCGATTTTTACCAAACCAAACCGAACCGAACCGATTGATCAGTAGAAACCGAACCGAAAAATCGAAAAACCGAACCGAAATATTTCGCCAAAACCGAACCGAACCGATTTAAAAAAATATATATAATATTATTTTTTTTAATTTTAAAATTAATTTTAATAGCAAATATATTAAAATATGTAACAATTAAAATAAAATTAAAACACAAACTATCAATTTAAATATTTAAACTTAATTTTGAATTAATTAAATCATGCATATATAAAATATAAACATATACATATATAATATAAATAAAATATATATATAATTCGGTTATTTCGGTTTGAACCGAAGTTTTTAAAAAAAAACCGGACCGAACCGAAATAAATTTCGGTTTAAACCGAAAAACCGAATTAACCGAAATTTTCAGAAAAATACAATCCAAACCGAACCGAAATTCAACATTTCGGTTTCGGTTCGGTTTTGCTTAGCCCTACTCTGAATTGCGTAACACTACTACTTGACATTATATATCATACAAAAATAGATTAATTTGGTAGTTCTTTTTGATAATTATCGAGAGAACGTACTCACGTAAAATTAGATTATTCATTCGAACGCTCAAGTTCATGAAAGATCTAACTAAAATTTGTTCTTAGTTAATTAGAAACAGCTGCTACTTTTAATATTCGAAATATCAGAGCTAGCACCTAGCTAGTAGGCCAAATGTACACAAAATTTAGGCACGTCTTCCATTTTGTATAACAAGATATCAAGACCAAATGCCATACTATGATAGGTGATGGTCGTCCATAACCAGAAACCGAGCAAATCTTGGAAAACCAAGGTTTAAAATGTAGGTTGATACAAAAGCTTTCATGTTTAGACTTTACTAAGTGCTGAAGCTAAAGAGTTGTATGCTTTATCTATATCCTCTTCTGTCATCTCAATTGTTTCGTCACTGTCATAGTCAGCACTTCTACTGGGCGTTTCATTCCGTTCTTTGCCTGTTCTCTTGTTTTCACCCGTCTTCAGCTTTTTCTTATTAGTAAATGAATCATTTAACATTTCGAGTTCCTTCTCGTAAATGTCTTTGCAGGCCAGTGCATGCTTGTATAGATGTTTTTTGGGAAGTGAATCTGGCTCATCTTGAGAACGTTCAAGCTTAGCCAGCTCCTCCACCACCCGAGGTACAAAGTTCCACTGCTCAGTTATATGTTGGATTTCCTAGAAGAATGCAAATCTGTTAGTTGAACATCTGCAGTTATTTGACAAAAATCACAACTCTCGACTAGACTACTGTGGCCGAAACTCCTCTTATAAATTTTGTTAAAAAAGAAGACCGCAAAGATGCCCAGGAAAATAACATTTCAGGGTAAACAGTTAAGTGTTAAGGTCCCCCCCAATGAGGATTTTGGGTAGTTTGACAATACAGCTTGCAGTTGATATGATTAATTTGTCCAAGATTTATGACAGCTTATGTATTGGTAAACAGTATCTATCATTCAGTACTTTTCTCAAATCAATCTTTGAACGTGCATTAGGTGTAACTAAAACCTGTGTAGATGATTCATACCTGATCTTGCTTAAGAGAATCTATAGCATCTTGTAAACAAGTGAGAATCCCTTCAGCAGCTACCTTCTTTATATCGCTTGGATCTGGCTGTTAAAAGCACACAAGAAAATAATTTGTAGCTAAATGGTAAAACTATAGAAAACATGACTACTAGATATGTGATTTGGCAAAATTTAAAGGCCCGCTGAATGGTAAAAGACAAAACAACCAGATATATAATCTGGCAAAATTCAGAGGACCGGGCTAATCAACACATCAAATACTTTTTCTGTTTAGCAGGTTCCTTTGGGTGCAAGTCTATATACCATATATTCACATATTAGACTTGTTACATAATTAATAAATAAATAGTACCAGACTTAGGTTCTTAAAGTAAAGGTGAGACCCCAACCCATGCCATGCAGCATTTAAAACTGATTAAGGCCATGCACTATAATTAATAAAACTTGCAGAGGGCCATTGGTATAGCCTCAAATCCCTGACTGCTCTGAATGTATTATCAACAAAAAAAAAAGAGTCACAAAGATAAACTCATGATACAGTTCAGATGTATGCAAATTACAGTAAAACCCTAATCTACATAATCACAAAATAGAGAAATTTATCGAGTAAATCTTTTGCGATTGGAATTCAGAATGACAAAACAACAGTAAATATTTCATGGTGCAAGCGCACATCATGAGTAGCAGTGCAAACATTACTGACAAAATTGGTAGTGCAAGATTGGCAAGTAACAAGAGCAATGTAGTTTACCTTTTCATCTTGGCTCTCCAACCAGGATATGGTTTTGCTAAAATCATCTTCAGCCCATTTCTTCACTTTAGAAGGTACAAAATACTCTTGCTCAGTACCAGAAGCTACACCATGCTACAGAGTGAGTGGGAAGATGTGAACAATATATAAATATAATTTGTTTAACATGGCTAATATATATGTTGAAATAATGCACATGCAAACATTTTGACTATAAAAAAGAACCTTTAGTGAAGCTTTAGGATTGGGCTTCGAGTGTGCAGCCTTTTCGACTTGCTTTTGAGATTTCTTAGATGTTGATGGTTCTTCGTCTGCACAAAGAACATGTGAACAGACTTCCAAAACTAGATTTGCGAGACAACTATAGCTCATACAACTTTATATGACAAGAACGAAAGTGTACATAACTTGGTTCATAGTTGAAGCTATATAATTAAAAGAAGTCAAACGTATCTATATATAGAAAAAAAAACCTCAACTTATAACTACTTGTATGCGGACAAAAATCATTAGATGTTCAAAGTAGTCACGTAGTTATGTATAACTGAATTAAAATAATTAAATTTATAAGCTCAAGTGGAGCAGGTTTGCTTGATCTTAAAAAAAGACATTTTTTGTTCATTATCAAAAGAGAAGAAAGAAAAGAATAAATACAGAGTCAAGATCATCATATATAAAGGCAACAGATTATCATAAACTTTGTTGTCGGCATTGGGTGCTTAAACATTCACTTATAACAGAAATGCACAAAGAAACAGACCTTGGGTGGTTTTAGAAGCTTTACTTTGTTTCCTCCATGGTTTACCAGCATGCATAAGGTAAGTGTCAATATCAACAAGTTTCCTCTTGTTGTAACATTCTGATATCCACTCCTACAGCACAAAATTACAGAATATCTACACTATCATATATGTAATGAAAATCTGCCTTCAGGGACTAATAATATGCACAATGGCCTTAAATTGTTTACTATGAACTAAATCACAAATAGCAAGATACCGATTTCAATATTATAACACAATTGTAGACCTTCTAGATATAATTAGTAGCAATGACTTCCTATGCAGCAATACCCCAAAGCCATATTGAACTTGTAGGACATTTACCTCCTCTAAGTAACATACACTTTTTACAAAATAAATATGCCCAATGCTCAATAAACATTGGACAAAGTATCAATGAAGGATCAAGAAATAAACATTACAACAAATGTACTCTTTAAAAAGATCAAACCTTTGAAACAATAGTTCCACAATCTGACTCAACTTGTCGAAACTTTGGCGTATTAGGAAATGCACACACCAACAGTGTGCAATTCGAATTCCAGTCAGCTTGAAACTCTGCCCCCATCTCCATGGCCCGAGACCTCAATACACCACGCTCCGGGTTAATAAATCCTGACAGTACAAAAACTACCCCTTCCTGCACAATAATCACTTGGTCATCCCGCAAAAGACAAAAATCAACCGCTATCAATTACAAGACTAAAAATGCAGGAATTCATCTACTATGCTAATTTTACGATACCAGTAGCTTCGAAAAGTTATCCTTCTCCTTCAAACCACCCTCACCACCCCCTCTACCTTGTTTCTTGTTTTCGCCTTCATCATTTTTCTGTTTTTGCCTCGAACTCATCCACGACGGAAGATTTCTCTTTTTGCCAGGACTTGCACTTGGATCAGACATTCTATCATACATACACAAATCATATACATACAAACATAGTTACAGACTTACATCAACATATCAATTCAAATATGAAATAAAAATACAAAATTTGTCATACAATTCAAACCCCACAATAAAGATAGAATCTTTATCAAGAAACACAGTCATCACACTCAAGATTATACATAAAACCCATGGCAAAAATCAAGATAAACTGATTAATGTGATAACATAAACTGAAAACTAATTACTGAGATATGGTGTTAAGAATTAAGATCTTGCCTGTAAATGCCTTTGCTGTGATCAAGAAATCAGACAGAACAATGTTCCAGCCTGATTAAACAACTTTTTATCTTTCCAATTTACTAAAGAGGGCTTTACTTTAGTAAAGTCGTAGGATATAAAAAATTATTCAACTTTAAATAAAATTATTTTAGTAGTGTATTGATTATTAATATAAATATTATTGTTATTGATAAAGGTCCACAAAACTCGTGTGTGTTTAGTTAAAAAAAAACAAAAATCTTCGTACTATTTATAAAGTTAAAGTCAAACATTATATTGTGTGATTTTCAGTAATATTTTTATTTTATTCACTTGATAAAATGATTAACATTGTAATGTCAACAAAATGAAATACTGTAATTTCGTACCTTGATCTTGTAGCATAAATGTTTAAAAATTACAAACAGGAGATATCTTAACTTATGAAAGATACTTATCACAAGCAAGATTCGATCAATCAAAGTAACAATATAAACCCAACACAGTAACAGAAACTTCAAACTGATACACTTGAAAAATGTAGTCCGATATAGACAGATGATTTGTCGCTGTTTAAAGTACCTGTGCTCTCAATAATGCACAAGAAAAAAAATATTGCCGAAGTTTATGTACAGAGCAGAAATTAAAAAAAAAATGTTAATCTCATTTGCCGCAACCCATGCAACCAAGAAGTAACCAGAACTATTGAGCAGTATGAACTCTTAGGATACTCAATTTTGAGAAAAAGACGATCGGGACTTTGGGTTGCCACAGACAAATACTGCTTCTCATATCTAGCTCATGAATTTCTAGCCTAAAAAAGAATGAAGTTGAATAAGTGGCTGATGTTACTTTACTCTCAAGGTCTTTAGCAGAACTTGTGCAAACATCTTGTACATGTGCTTTTTCAAGTACATCTTCTCTACTTTCTGTCTTCCTCTGATTCCCATCTCCTGCCTTGCAGAAGGATTTTGAAGCAGATACTGCAGATTCTTGGAAAGAATGTGAGACCCTCGACGCCCCAGAGGATGAAGCAGACCAGTTAAATTGTGTTCAACAATCTCCTTTGTGCCTCCAGCATCTGTACCAAGTACCTGCATAAAGGGTGAATGTGAAACACAGCTTGTTGATCTCCGTGTATACATCAGATCTGTGTATACATCAGATAGATGTTGCATGTCACCCATGGACAATGAACCATTTTCTGATTAAATTTGTAGCCCCTTGTGTCGTTAAGGATAGTTGCCTTATGCTATTACGGCACCTGGTTGATTAGCTCTTCTATATATGACATAGTAAAAAGTCTCTAGAATCTAATGATTAATATTTTTTTTCATTGTTAAATAGTTCATAATCTCGCTTCAGTTTTGGCCACAAAGAATGAAAGGTTAAGAAGACTAGCTTTTAGTACCGCAATATTTTTCACTGAAAACTATTTTATTTAAAAATACTGATATATGACTGTCTTCTCTGAGTTGCAATATCGAGTTGGAACATTAATTCATAAACACACTTATGTGATAGACAAGTGAACCAGCAACCTCCTCAATCTCACTATATCATTGTTAAGACTTGCATAAGGCAGCAAGTATAATTGTGAATGTATACATTGAAGTATAAGATTATATATGAAAAACAGGTGGTACCATCATATTCAAAAACCTAACGCTTACACTGATTGATACAATTGACATTCATAAAATATAGACTAATTAAAACAAGAAAACAGATGAATTATTCCAAATAATAATTACAATAATAATAAAGGAAACAAGTACATACCGGAAGACCAAATGCCATAGCCTCAATTGTGACTCTTCCAAATGTCTCTCCTAGTCCCTGTATGCAGATTAGAAACTATTTAGATTTTAAATGAAATAAACATTAGCCATGAAATGAAACGGCAAACAAGGATGAAAAAAAAAATAGATCAGAAAAAGGATAGGAATTTTGTGTCAATATCGACTCCAAAAAGGGTTCCCAGCAATATTTTGAAAAGTAGAACTTAATATAGTTATTTTCAACTAGGCTGTGTTGCTCAACATCAGTACCTATGTTTTAAATTTCGGATTAAGTTACCAACATGTTCTTCGTTCGATTTGGAGCGAACGACTGGCATATCATCCTTTGCAAATGCCCGTACAGTGGCATATATATAAGTTGAAATATGTCTCAAGCAATTGAAGGACAACTCAAACAAACAAGTGACAGAAACCCCTTTCATCATTTCCCCACAACCTGTTGACCTGTTCTCAAGTGATAAGCCAGCTTAATATAGAACCAAATTAGCATGCGTCAGAAGCCCCCCTCTCCTGCCAGTACTCTGCTTCCACAGCTATGATAGTATAATCATAATAATATCTCCCTACAGATAACTTTTTAAATTTTATTTACATCTCTAGCCCTTTATGAACCTACAAGAGTTCTTGCACCAACGGTATCCATAGCTTTAAGGTCTGGTTAAGGTGAAAGGTCAGTTGTAAGTTTGGGCCCCATAGACTTACTATTAACTGAAGGTGTTAAAATTTTCTTGTAACGAAAAGGAATATAACTAAAGAGAAAATCTTTAAATAATTAGCACGAGAAAAAAATTGAACACCCCCAACAGATATGTGCCCTAACTGACTATTTTTTTCAGAGAAAAATTGGTCCACTATACCACATTATGAAGTTATATAACAAACTTCAACAACAGATGCTGTAAATATTAACCTGTAGCAATGCACTCCACAGGGAAATCTTCTTATTATGAGTCATCATGTATGAAGATATAATTTCCAAATGAATTGAAACTTGATAAAGGAATTATACTTCACTAGCCAAAAGCATCTGCACTAATAGCAATAATAAGCTTTCTACAGTTCTAAATTCGAAAAGAAATTTACCTGAGAATTTATAACATATACATCTGCAGCTGCATAAAGAGAGGTAACACGTGTGGTTGCTAAAGTCCAGAGTACTGATTTTGATAAGTTTGGTTGACGAGATAAAAAGTTGAGTATTGCTTTAACATAACGTACTTTGTTGCTCTTAGATCCAACTGAACCAATCAGGACCTTAAGGTTCGCTTCCTTCTTTCGTACACTATCAGAAAACAGTTTCCTAAAATTGCCAGTATTGCCCAGATGATACGTATCAGAGTCATTCACGGACTGATAATATTCATCCTTCTCAGCTAAACCATCAAAAGAAACATCTTTAAGAGATGGTTTTGGGTCAAGTATGTAACGTGCTGATTCAAGAAGCAGGAAATGGCCCTTTCCAGGATTAATACTGCTTAAGGACATTACAAGCATATCATCATCTGTCAATCCCATCTCTTCTCTGACCGACTTTCGCAGTAGCTGTCTTTTATCTAGCATATTCTCCATGCTAAAAGCCGGAGTATTTAGTGAACAAGGAATTCCTGCTACAAAAGCCAGTTCATCATTAACAGAAAGTGTAACTAGTGCAGGCCGCAACATCAACTTAATATTTTCTTCTGCACACCATGCAAGCCATTGCTTAGACTGCAATTTGGAAAGAAAAATCAGCATTCTCACACGGTCGAGTACACTCTTTGAACGATCAAAGTACTCACGCCTGTTTTCCATGATCCACCAAACAATTTGCCGTGAAGCAGAAGCAGGGGAATGGTCAAGATATTTCTCTGAATCCACAATTAAAAGAGTGGTCACAAAAATATAAATTGATATAACAATGAATAAAGAAGCGAATATGTTACGTGATACATTAATCAAATCAAGAGAACTCCAAATGCTCGATTTTAGAAAAGAAAACCATATAATATACTAAATTACAATTTAAATGACATGTGTTATCAGCTATTGGGTGATAAATTATATGGGTTAATTTCACAGAAGAAGTACAAGTTTGGAATGATTGATTCATAAAAGTTCATGGATAAACTATGGCAAATAACTTACCTATCCATGATGCACACACTGCCGATCCTGCAATGACGAGATCTGCCTTCAACGCTTTCTTGAAGCTAATTTTTTCTTTATCCTCTACAATTTTAATCCTTCTTCTAGCAAGCTCAGGCATCAAACCACCTTTTTTGCTAAGAACTACAGCAGAAACTGTTGCACCACAGCTAAGAAGCTCGGTTGCCAATTCCATCATTGAAAGAGGAGCTCCAGTCATAGAAAGCTCATGAAATATCAAAACAAACTTTTTGGACCAAACAAGACGTTGAAATTCACTCCTCCGGTCACACGTTCCTGACCGCTTTTCAGGACTCCACTCCAAAATACTATCTTCTAGAGAGCCAAAGGGACCAACAAGAAGCCCGTAAGAAGAGTTGCTCCTAGGAATGTCTTCCTCCTGCACTTCTTGCACCTCCTGCACCTTGTTATTATCATTTTCTGTATGTAGAGGTGCTGCTTTCTTACCAAGATCCCCCCTACGTGAACTACGTCTAGGTCTCTTGCTCCTCTTTTTCAAAAGCACAGCTGGATGAGATGAGGCATCTTTCTCCTTCTTTGTCAAAATCACGTCCATCTTTACTGCATCAGCATTATTCCTACCAATCTCAGATTTAGCTAACAAAGTATCTTCATCTACAATCAAGCCCCAGCGATGAACATGTTCAGATTCAGGATCTTCATCACTATTTGAACTCACATTACCAAAAATCCCTTCCTCGTTGTCCCCATGAGCCCACCTTGACTGGACATAAAACCCAGCATAAGCCCAAAGTGTAATCAAAAGCAGCCACAGCACAATACGATTGCTCCGAAACCAGTTAGTACCAAAGGCACCATTAGTCCGACCTTCCTTTCCAGGTGTTCGGCTAGAGCTTATCCTCCGAAATGAAGGAGAATTCCTAGGACTTGACCTTCCTGATAATGAAGACTTCATCTGTTCCCCTAAATTTCATGCAAATCTAATCTATTCAAATTCACATCCTCCATTACATGATTATATCTATAAACAACATTACATACCAAATCTACATTATAAAAAAAAATCAATACATGTACTCAAAAAATCATCCAATAAAACCTCTGAATGCACCTAAATGCTACTTGCATAGATTTAAAATGTACAAGATAACGAAACCATACATATAAGATGAACTCGGTAAATTCACAGTTGACTATCGCTTAATCGATAAATTCATTATTGCTAACAACGAATCTAATAAAACCTATAGATTCTCAATCAGAATTATCGACTCAAATAAAATTTACAAATTCTCAATTAGAATAATAAAATATAACTCAATTTAAAGATTAATTACACCGAGATGGAACATGAACAAATAGAACTGAAATATTGCGTAATACAAGTAATCAGCATTCAAGTACCGGAACAATCAAACTTCACAAAAGACAATCCAATATATAGTTGAAATTGCAAGCCCTAGAGCTATAGGCGAACATTAATTTATCAATTAAACTGAATTATACGTATTGATAGTTATTATTTAACAGATTGTGATCGAAAAGCTTTGAAAAATCGAAAGAGCAAATGCGAGACGGGAATTGAAATGTTGTGCAGTTGAAGAGATAAGTTAAGCGAATAATGTTGTGCAAGTGTATTGATCATTGTTACTTACTTGTTTAGTTAGATCGCCATAGCTGAGAAGACGGTAGTTGCAGTATGAACTCGCTATCTATTCTCTATTCTCGCAGCTTTATTTTATATGTATGCGTGTGTTGAGAGAGAGAGAGAGAGAGTTGAATTGAGGAACTGGTGAAACTTGAAAGCTGTAATTAACAAGTTGACACAGAGAGAGAGAGAGAGAGAGAGAGAGAGAGAGAGAGAGAGAGAGAGAGAGGTGAAAGCTGTAACTAACAAGTTGACAGGGAGGGGGGAGAGAGAGAGAGAGAGAGAGAGAGAGAGAGAGGTGAAAGCTGTAACTAACAAGTTGACAGGGAGGGGGGAGAGAGAGAGTCTGACACGCGCGGTGAGCTGCTGGTTTTAACTTTTTCATTTTTGGCGGGGTAAAATTGAAGCTACGGGTTTACGGTTACTGTAAATATCTACCCCTGATTTTTACTGTATTATTATTATTATTATTATTATTATTATTATTATTATTATTATTATTATTATTATTATTATTATTATTATTATTAGTACTACTACTACTACTACTTAGATATAATGTCCTATAAGATCAACTAATACTTTCCTAAACACTAGCTTAAAACCCGTGCGATGCACGGATTTTTTAAAATATTATATAAAATTTTTTGTATTAATTTAAATTATTTTTTGAAATATTAAATTTGGAGGCTTAAATTTTTATATGAGATGATTTGATAATAGTTGTATAAATGTTATCCATGATATTTCTAAAAATGGAGAGATTTTAGTGAGAAAATGTAGAAAGATGATAGGTTTTAGTTCAAAAAAATAATTGTTTAATTATTATTAATTATAAAATAATTCTTTTATTTTATTAAATATAATGCCCGTGTAATGATATTAGAATATTATTAGTTTCTTTTATTAAATAGAACCTCCCGTGATATAATTGGAAAAAAATATATTTTAACTACAGAAATAGAAAGGTAACGTGAAAATTAAAAAGATTATACGATTTATGTGAAAAGGGTAATTGATTAGTTTATAGTAATTATAATTTAATTTAGGCAATTGACTATTTACCATTATTTTAATTAATGAATTTTAATTTAATATAATTTAATATACTCATGTTTACCGATTATACTAATGTTTCCTTATTATAAACAACGTATACAGATTTCTAATATATTTTTATTAATAATTGAAAAATATGATGTAAAATATTTTCGGGTATATATTAATGATTGTAAGATTAGTTTTAAATTAAAAAGGTAACATGTTGTAATTTGAAAGGAAATATTAATGATTGTAAGATATGATACGATTGATGTTTTTATAAACAACGTATACAGATTTTTAATATATTTTATTAGTAATTGAAAAATATGATGTGATATTTTCGGGTATTGTTGTGGAATAAAAACTAGGTTACTAGTATTGCGGCTAGGGTTTGTGTATTTAATGCAAAAGTGCGTGAGCTTCGTGCTTTAATTGCTGCTCTCGTGCTCGTGGCTGAATCTGCCTTGGCAAGATGCCTACGTACTTTGATGAATATCAAAGATCAAGCCAAAAAACGTAGTTCTAGGATGAGGGGTCTCACCCTTTATATAGGCTGAAAAACCTTAGAATTATGGTAGGAGTCAAAGACTTGGTGGAGGAGTCAAAGACTTGGTGGAGAAGTCTTCCTTGAGGAAGGTTCCAGATCTATTCCTTGTAGGAATCAGTTTCCATATCGAATTAGATGCCTTGGTGGCTAAGTCTGATGGAGATAATATCCTTATCCAACTCTTATTGTTGAGCTGTTTATTTCCCCCAATATTAATTACGAAATTAATATTATAATTGGGGTTTTGGGTCCATCTGGTGGGCCCCACGTTTGGACCATGCTGGGTCTAATTAATGCAACATTAAATGTGCCGTTAGGGCTTATTTTTAGCCCATATCATTTGCCCCCCAACTTCTAGGAAAACTGATCAGGTTTTCGTAGAAGTTATATTTGCCTTAATCGAGACTCAAGGTCGTTTTTATCCCTTACCTGGGACTTCTTAATTTTCCTACCCTTATATGGAAATTTTGGTTTACATTAGTGTTTCACGAGTATCGTCTTGATTGTAAAGTGTGGAGCGACCTACACATTTACGACGATTTGCCTTATTCGAGGCTTTAATTTGTGCTTGCTTTTAGCAATTTCGGCACTTTCATATAGCTTTTATGCATTATTAGCATAAATTATTGCTCAATTTGTCAAGAAGATATTTCTATAATTTTCCTCGTATTTTTCTGTACTTTTCCTAATAATTTAGGAATTTTTTATGTACCCACAGGTATTTTTCTAAATTATTCCTGATAATTTAGAAATTTTTACGTACCCACAGGTATTTTTGTTAATTATTCCTAATAATTTAGGAATTTTTATGTACCCACAGGTATTTTTCTTAATTATTCCTAATAATTTAGGAATTTTTATGTACCCACAGGTATTTTTCGTAATTATTCCTAATAATTTAGGAATTTTTATGTACCCACAAGTATTTTTCGTAATTATTCCTAATAATTTAGGAATTTTTATGTACCCACAAGTATTATTCCTAATAATTTAGGAATTTTTATGTACCCTCAGGTATTTTTCGTAATTATACCTAATAAATTAGGAATTTTTATGTACCCACAGGTATTTTTCGTAATTATTCCTAATAAATTAGGAATTTTTATGTACCCACAGGTATTTTTCGTAATTATTCCTAATAATTTAGGAATTTTTATGTACCCACAGGTATTATTCCTAATAATTTAGGAATTTTTATGTACCCTCAGGTATTTTTCGTAATTATTCCTAATAAATTATGAATTTTTATGTACCCACAGGTATTTTTCGTAATTATTCCTAATAAATTAGGAATTTTTATGTACCCACAGGTATTTTTCCTTAATTATTCCTAATAATTTAGGAATTTTTATGTACCCACGTATTTTTCGTAATTATAAAGGGAATATTCTGTCAATTTTCAAACTTTAAGGAAGAATTTTGTAGACTTTAAAATCTTAGGGACCTTTTGTCATATTGACAAAACTTCAGGTACCTAATAGCACTTTGGCCATTCAACCTCTAATATAAGCTTGGCGGGGGTATGACCGCCCAGGAGCCTTAATTGTTTTCCACGCCCAGGAGAGAAGCTTGGGTGGCGTGGGTGAGTAATCTTCTTCTTCCCTTTTTTTTTTGAACCTTCAGGTTTTATACATTTTATTTTCGATAATTTTTACCAAAAATATAATATTGGGCCTCATGCCTCAAAAATAATTTTATAAATTATTTCTTTATTTTTTCTTGATTTAATAGGTATTTTTACCTATTTTTATCATCATTTTTGGCCTATTTTCAGAATTTTTAAGGATTTTATTCCTTTTTTAATTTCTGAAAAATGGCTTGTCGTTCGAAGAGGAGCCCTGGGCGTGGGTACCCCCGCCAAGGAGACCTTCTCCTTAGGCACGCCAAGGAAGTTGGTCTCCTGGGTGTGGGTATTTCATGCCTTCATTTGTACAACCACTCTAGGCGTGGGTATCCCGCCTAGGAGATGTTTTTGCCAACCACGTTTAGGAGATATGGCTTCCTGACCGTGGGTATTTTTTCACCCTCAATTCGTACAACCTTGGCGTGGGTACCCCCGCCAAGGAGGCACTTTGTGATACCTTGTCTTATGATTTTAAGTCTTCTTGGCATGGGTACTTTAATACCCTTCATTTGTTACTCCAGCCTTGGCGTGGGTATCCCCGCCAAGGAGGCTTTATTTGATCCAACGCCTAGGAGATTTAGCTTCTTGGGCGTTGGTGTTCTAGGCTCCTATCCTTTGGGCCAATTTTCATTTATGGACCGTTTCTTTGGCTTTTGTCGGGCTCCCAGCCTTATTATTTTCGAATTTTTGAGATTCCTGCGGAACCTTGAAACGACCCGTTTCTTAGCTTTCGTGACCTTCAGGGCCTTAATTCGTTTGCTAAGTCCTTGATTCGAAAACGAGAATTCATTCGTGGTTGTTGGTTATCATCAACCATTCAACTTTTAACTCTCATTCTAAGATGTTGAAATGATGGAGTCCCTTAGTTTTTGCCCCCTTGCTTCATATAGTGGAGGTCTTGCTTCTCGGTTGATCGTTCAAGAAGTTCACTTGCCAATGAGCACTTGACTTCAAGTCTGGTGTGCCTTGGCTGGTTGTCAACCCTCTATCAGGATTTCAACCTTCTTCTTATACTCATAGGACCTTGCTTAAGTTTCAATTTTGGCTGGCGGCTCTTAATTTCTAATGACAAGCTCGATTGGAGACAAACTTCCTTGTTGGCCATCAAGGCTTAAATTTTGTGTCGGGATTTGAAATTCAAGACTTTAAGTATGTAATGACAATGGACCTCTTATAGAGGAGACCTTCAATCAATGCGTATCTTAACACTCTCACAGACAGTTTCCGTGCTTTCAATGAAATATCAAGGAGCCAACCAGTCCTAAGATGAGCTTTGATAGGGTCTATCTGACAGCTTCCTACATCAAACGGTGCCACCAACTTCGAATCGATGGTGGGGGTCTTCAGGACTTGGAAGTAGACGCTCCCAGAATGGTCTCGACCCTTGAATTGAGATAAGGCATCGACCTTTGTATTCTCCTCGGGATATACCTGGCACTCATCTAACTGGGCTATCGCAGCTTTCACAATCCTCAAGTATTTGGCCATATTCTTTTCTCTAACTTCAAACTCTCCATTGAATTGTGAGACTACCAACTTTGAGTCTCCACAGATTTTCAGGTTCTTGACCCTCAGGGCTCTTGTCAGTCTAAGGTCGGCTATCAGAGCTTCATACTCCGCCTCGTTGTAGGTTGTTTGGAAGTCCAACTTCAAGGCATACTCGAGTGTGAACCCATCGGGGCTTTGCAGAACTTAACCTGCACCACTGGTTTTTGTTTTTGATGCCCCATGAAAATAGAGCTTTTTGTTTTTGATGCCCCATCAAAATAGAGCATCCAATATTCCTTATTCTCTTCCAGGGGTTTCTCACCTTGCTGACCTTCCTGGTCTATTCTTGCTGACCTTCCTGGTCTATTACCTCCTGCCCCCCGACTTCTTGGTTGTCAATGGTATATTCAACCACGAAGTCAGCTAGAGCCTGAGCTTTGATGGCCGTCCTAGGCTTGTACTTAACATCGAATTCTCCTAGTTTGATTGCCCACTTGATGAGCCTTCCATTGGCTTTCGGGCTATGCAATATGTTTCTTCAGCGGGTGTTCCATCAGGACTTCAATGTTTGTCTTTTTTTCCAGGGTCCTTCAAGGACTTAAACTCTTATCTGCTGTAACCTAACTCTACCCTTCGGGGTATGCATTTGTTTATTTCCATTCTTGTATTCTTTTATTTTCGGTAATTAGTCATCTTTGACTCACACATCAGGTGCTTGGCACATACACAATCAATGAATGGAAAATAAACTTGCATTAATAACTTGAAATAGGTTCAACCCTTACATAGAGTACTACTGTCCTACTCGGAGCAACATGCTCTGCAATGGTTTTAATGAACCTTATTTCTACTTCTACTATATAAATATGAAGCTAAGTCTTACTAAGATAACTTAAGCCCAATCAGGGTTTTGCAAGACTAGGTCTGCACCACTTGATTTTGTTTTTGATGCTCCATCAAAATAGAGCACCCGCCACTCCTTCTGGTCTCCTCATTCTTATTCTGCAGTTCACTTCCTGCTCGGGGTACTACCTCCTGCCCCCCAACTTCTTAGTTGCCAATGGTACACTCAACCACAAAGTCAGTTAACGCCTTAGCCTCAATGGATGTCCGAGGCTTCTGTGTGATGTCCTCTGCTGACCTTTCTTTGTGTTCCTTACCATTGTGGACTTCCATGTCTTCAATCGGAAGGACCTGCCCCCGACTCCATCAGGCCTTAACGAGGCTACATAACAGCTTCGTGCCATCTTCTGATCACCTTTATGTTCTCCAACACCATTCCTGGTAGGGAACTTGATCTTCACATGATAGGTTGAGGCAACAGCCTTAAATGCATGAAGTCCAGTCCTTCCAAGGATAGCGTTGTACGTTGAATCCGCCTTGATTACCAGGAAGTTCAACATCTGAGTGGCCTCCTTGGGCTCTTGCCCAATAGGTACAGGCAGCTGAATAGTCCCTTCAACTTTGGATTTTACTCCATTAAATCCGTATATAGGCATGTTATTGGGGGTCAACTGAGAATCAGTGTATCCCATCTTCACAAACGCATCATGAAACAGAATCTCAACGGAAGCTCCATTGTCTATCAAGACTCGCTTCACCTCCGAGTTTCCAATCACAGGAGTTATGACCAACGGGTCATCATGGGGGAACTTCACCCCTTCCAAGTCTGAGTCATCAAAGCTAATCGCTACCTCAGTTTTTGCACGCTTCGGGGCCTCTCCCACGATGTGCAACACCTCTCGGGCATAAGCCTTTCGAGAGTTCCTAGTTGTCCCGGCCGCAGTCGGGCCTCCTGAGATCATGTTGATTACTGGCCCTCGGGGCTGTGGGTTGCGATCTTGATCGTCATCCCTTCTATTATAGTCTCTTCTCTGATTACCACGGTCTTCACCCTTAGTGAAGTGCCTCAGCTTCCCTCTACGGATCAAAAACTCGATCTCATCTTTGAGTTGCTTGCAATCGTCAGTGTCATGCCCCACGTCTCTATGAAATCTGCAATACTGATTCTGGTTTCTCTTTGCGGGATCACCCCTGAGTGGCTTCGGCCATCTGAAATCCTTATCATTCTCAATGTCCAACAAGATTCGACTCCTAGGAGTATTCAACCTTGCATACTCAGTGAACCTTGACCCTTGGTTCTTCTTAGGGGCAGAGTCGGAGTCCTCGCTAGTTCGGGGATACTTGTCCCTAGCATCATACTCTTGATCATCATAGTCCTGGTCTTGCTTTCGCTTCTTGGAGTCATTGTTACCTCCTCCTCCACCTACGGTGGTTTCTTTCTTCAAGCTATCCTCAGCTTTAATATACTTATCAGCCCTTCGTTGGAGCTCAGCCATGTTCTCAGGGGGATGCTTCGCCAATGATCTCTTGAAGAAGAGGTCAGTGGTTCCGTGTTCCAGGGCTACCATTGCCACCTTATTTTCCAAATCAGTGATATTCAGGGTCTCCTTAGTGAATCTCTTGAGGTAATCCCTCAGATTTTCATTTTTTCCTTGCACTACATACATAAGAGATGCGGAGCTCTTCTCATGCACCCTTCCGCTAATGAATTGGCTAACGAAAGCGGCACTCAACTCCTTAAAAGAGCCAATAGAGTTCGCAGGCAATCGGCTATACCATCTCTGAGCCATGCCCGACAGGGTTTGGGGGAACGCTCTGCACTTTAGGGTATCACTTGCAGGCTGTAGCAGCAGTGCGTTCGAGAACGTCCTGACGTGATTTGCGGGATCACCCGTTCCATCATAAGCCTTAATTGTCGGCATCTTAAACTTCCTAGAAATATGAGCATTCATCACCTCCTCAGTAAACGGGGGTGTGGGATCATCAGGATCTCCAAGTGGCATGAGATCCTTGGGGTTACTCCTGGGGGTTTCCACCCTCATAGCTTCTCTTGTTGGGACATCAGCCCTCTTCTGTCTTCTTGAGGACCTCTCCAAATCTATAACGGGAATCCTTCCTGAGATTGGAGGGGGTCGAATCAAACTCTGTCTTGCCTGTTCCCTTGCTATGTCATCCTTTAGCCTTTGGATCTCAGCCTCATGAGCCTTAATCCTCTCCTCAGCCGTTTGTGGAGGTCCATCATGGATTCCTTGGGTCCTCGCTCGAGGTTCTCTGCTAACACGTCGCCTCCTTGAATGTTCATCACGATCATCATCCTCAGATGACGAATCATCAGAATAGGGGCCAGAGTAGTCGTCCTGATAAGGACCCAATCCTCTAATATAGGATGGATCCTGTATTTGCATGGCATGTCCGCTTGGCCCTGCTCCCCGAGCAGCTAGAGGGTGGTTAGGCAGACCATACCTCGGGTTAGTATTCAAGGGGAGATCCGTGGTGTGGATCTGTACCCCTGGTGGTGGGTTGTCATGATTAAAAAGAGGAGAGACCACCATCTGAAGAGGGTTGGTTCCTCGTCCTGCTTGGTCGATCAGAGGCAGCGTACTCTCAACGTGGGGATCTCCCCTGATTGTTGAGATACTTGAGACTGGGTGATCACCCCTGATGCTGGGGGAGCCTGTTGGATGATCGCCCCTGATGCTGGGGGAGCCTGTTGGATGATCGCCCCTGATGCTGGGGGAGCCTGTTCGGTCAGGGGTGGAGCAGAGCTGATTGGCACGGCCTCAGTTACAACTGGTGTTGTTCTTCGTGTTTGAACCATGGTTGATGTTGTCTTCCCACAGACGGCGCCAAATGTTGTGGAATAAAAACTAGGTTACTAGTATTGCGGCTAGGGTTTGTGTATTTAATGCAAAAGTGCGTGAGCTTCGTGCTTTAATGGCTGCTCTCGTGCTCGTGGCTGAATCTGCCTTGGCAAGATGCCTACGTACTTTGATGAATATCAAAGATCAAGCCAAAAAAACGTAGTTCTAGGATGAGGGGTCTCACCCTTTATATATGCTGAGAAACCTTAGAATTATGGTAGGAGTCAAAGACTTGGTGGAGAAGTCTTCCTTGAGGAAGGTTCCAGATCTATTCCTTGTAGGAATCAGTTTCCATATCGAATTGGATGCCTTGGTGGCTAAGTCTGATGGAGATAATATCCTTATCCAACTCTTATTGTTGAGCTGTTTATTTCCCCCAATATTAATTACGAAATTAATATTATAATTGGGGTTTTGGGTCCATCTGGTGGGCCCCACGTTTGGACCATGCTGGGTCTAATTAATGCAACATTAAATGTGCCGTTAGGGCTTATTTTTAGCCCATATCAGGTATATATTAATGATTGTAAGATTAGCAGGTGTTTATAAAAGGTAATATTTTCAATTAAAAGTAAATGTGAAAAAAGACAATCGACTACTTACCATTAATTATATTATGTTATTATTTATTTTAGGAGTTTTATTAGTATATATATCATATATATTTTTTATTTATAATGAAGGGTAAATAAATAAATTCACTTAGTAACAAAAAACAGATACCAAAACTCTTTTATTGTTTCGGCTTTTATATAATAGTATAGATATTTGTGATTGTAAGATTAGTAGGTGTTTATAAAAAGTAATATCTTCAATTAAAAGTAATTGTGAAAAAAAAAGCAATCGACTACATACCATTAATCATATTATGTTATTATTTATTTTAAGAATTTTAATAGTATAGATATCATATATATTTTTCTTTATAATGAAGGGTAAATAAGTAAATTCACTTAGTACCAAAAAACAGGTACCAAAACTTTCAATGTTTCGGAATTTATATAATAACTAGCTTATCACCCGTGCGAAGCACGAGTTTCTTTTGATAGGTTATAAAATTTATTTAACATTATAATTATGTTTTTATATAATCCTTATTTTTAATAATTTTTTAATTTTAATTTAATATAAATTTATATAATGATATGCATGGTTTGAAATTTATTTTGTAAAATTCTAAATTAAAAATGTCGTTGACGGGTTTTAACTTTGAATTTTTAGTAAATTAATCATATAATATATCTTATTATTAGATCTAACGATTCTTATTTATTACTAAAAATAATGATTTGAATATATGGTGAGATATTTTTGGGTGTATATTAGTTATCGCAAGATTAATTTTAAATTAAAAAGTAACTTGTTTTAATTACAAAAATTACTACTAAAATAATTACGGAAAGATATGGTGTGATATTTTGGATATATATTAATTATTGTAATATTAGTTTTAAATTAAATGGTAAAGTGTTTCAATTAGAAGTAAAATCTTTAGAAAAAATGGGTAATTGAGTTGTTGGAGCTGAAAAAAGAGTCCAAGTAGAAGTTATTTTTATAATTTAATTATCAGTGAAAACCAAAATAAATGAATAACCAAACCGAAAACCAAAACTTTCAATGTTTCGGCTTTAATATAATAGTATAGATATAGATTTGTCTAAGTTTCCCGAGAGCGAGCAAGGGATGATTTCTATATTATTTATATAAATAAAAAAAAACAATCGCGCAAATATTTTATGAGTTCTTGTGAACAAGTATAGCGAGAAAATCACTATCCGCAAGAGTCGAACTAAATCCACTGAAATAAAATAATTATAAATAAAACATAAATAATTGTGGTGCTTATATTTTTTAATCATCAGACACTTTTCAAGAAAAGCAGAAGAGATGTGTGCAACAAACGCAGACTCGTTGAAATATTTTTAAAATATAGCCCCAACAAAAAAAAAAGTTGTCAATATACATTTGACTTATTTACGTGTTGTTTGGCTCTCCTTTTTTTATGGACTTATTGACTTATTTTCGGGTAAAAATTTTATATTTTGATACTCTTTTTTTTACAAGTATTTAATGTATGTTTGAGATTCAATAAGTTGCAAAAATAAGTTGGAAAGCTAGAAATCTCTAACTTTATCTTAAAATAAGTTGACTTATTCTGGAAATAAGTTCCCCAAACACCCCCTATGAATTCAATTCACAAACTAACTAAACGGTCATTTTGTGGGGGATACTAAACAAGTTTGTTATGGCTACAATGTGACACTGTCCAATTAAAATAACTAAACAGAGCGACCAAATAATCTCAAGCACAATTTAGAAATAATAATAATAACAATCTCAAGCTCAACTGTCAATTTTTTCAATAAAAAATACCAACTTCCTGATAAAAAAGAACATTTGCAAGTTTGATCACTCGGGACAAAGCAAGTTCTCATCCTGATGGTGTAGGAAATATGAATCAAATAGTTGAATGTCTAAATACATAAAGCTCAAAGTCTTGCAGTTTTCAAAGCATTTACCTACATATTGACGAAACTCTAAACCGGTGCATCAGAAAGAAGATGCCCTGATTATGATACATCAATGTAATAATGCAACCAAGATAAAAGTAAATATAGAATACTTGCAATAGTAACTGAAAGAAAATTACACAACCATATGTCGATGTCTGAACAAATTCCTTTCAAATAACATAACTCTATAAAGTACAAACATTCAAAAAATATTTAGAAAAAGGGTACTCGTTTTAAAGACAGGGAAAGGGTACTAGTTTAGCAAGAAATGCACCAACTCCAAACTATTTCGATACTGACTGTAAAACCACACGAAAAAGAGAACCAGCTAAGTTTAATCCATGTGCCACTTCTACCCGGGAAAAAAAAAAAAACTAACTTTGAATGCCCTAAAAGAACCAGCTGCTGCACAACATAGAGTTTTCCTTTCCCATGTTTTCCATTTAGTATTTGAAGAAGCCAGCACTGAGTTTGACATACTTCAACCATAGAAAAACCAAGCCACAAGAAACCTGAAATTTAAAAGCGAGTGTCAAAAAAGTTTCCGACAACACCCAGTATGTCGCAAGAACAAAGATTTCAGGTGCATTTCCCTACCGCATATTTGAAAAAAGAACTGCCACCCGTCAAACTGCTAGTGTTTTCTCTCGGGTGACCACAGCATGAGCAGGTATATATACATACTACAAATATATATCAAAAAAATATTAATATCATCGATATCTGGACTAACAAACAAGATTAGTAAGACTTTGGGTCCATTTGGGGTTCCTTACTAGTTTAAAAATGCATCCAGTCACAAATTAAAAGATGCATGCAATATTATATTAATGGGCCAGTCATTAGGTCCAAATATCACAGCAGGCTCGGACTACAACACTGACATGCACAAAGTTGTTCACATCATACCACAATACCAACGGTCTAAATACCAAACTGTTGTACTTCATACATACTACTAAAACTGAACTTTTGTCTAAAACAATCTAAATTTGTATATACCTCAAGCACAAGACATGATTGTGTTTAAACAGAAAGAGCCAACACAAAGAAAGCGTATTTGGTGTACAAGATCAGAACAAATGATCGGAACAAATGATCAGCACACACACAGGACACATTTAAGAAAATAAATAGCAACCTCAATAGTAATTCTTTGTGTCAACTGTCAGACATAAATAAATAGTGCCAGAAAGGAAAAACATCATTTAATGCCCTTTTCGTAGATTACCTATGATATCATGTAAAGTAAAACAGCCCAAAGTAATCCAGAAAGGTTGCTGAACTACAAAGGGCCAGAACGAAGGCCTGGAACACACAGTACCACCATCCGTAACAGGATCAGAAGCGACAGTTAATTGTGACCATTTGACAAGGTTCCACCTTCGAACAACCCATGTCCTTCACTGGTCAAACTTCATCTCTGTATATCTGTAAAATATCAAGTGGCAATGCCAAATTAGACGACTAGAAAGGGAAAATGTAAAATAGCTGAAATCTAGGTAGGAAATGCCACAAAAACGACTTGCCTGCGAGGTTTGTTTTGTCTTGGACCAAACTCATCAGTTACAATCTCTGCAGAGGAATGAATAATAAGATAATCAAACTACTTAAAAGCAATCCCATTAACAATTTACAAAGTATCTAAATCGGTTGATACCTTGTTTCTGGGAAGGCATCAAACCATTAGAAGTCTTGTTCACATTGTTTTCTTTGCTGAAAAATCAAATTTAAAAAAAAAATTATACAGAGAGATGAGCCAGAACGAATCGACGAGATTGTAACAAAATAAAAGATGATTGATCAAATTCTGGTTCAATGAAGTCCAACTCTGCTATATAAAGTGCAAGTGGACTACATTAACTTTTCCTAAAATCTGGCAAAAATTATAAACTCGTCATTTGCTGGACGACATAACACGTGATATTATATTACCCGTAGAGTAAATAGGATCTATAACATTTAAATTTTCTGAAAATCATTTCTCATATGTTAACATTATCAAATTCAACTTAGTTTTGAGCCAGAAACAAACAAAACTTCAATGAGGATTAAATTTGGCACGAACCCTCTGCGCAATATAATATTCATAGAACCCGGTACTCAACAGTGTTCTAAGAATATGCGAAAAGGACAAAGCCCAGAGTACTTTCTATCGCCTAAGTGGACATAATTTAATATTATTTTAAATTAGAATGTTCATAATTAAATATTACATACTTTATCAGTTGAGTGATTAGACAATTTTTCGACAAAAAGTTTTTCTAATATCTTTTTCGTTATTAAAATTGTATACATTATACTGTTTAACTTTGTTTAAATTAAGTTTATTTGTTAAATTTTCAGATAGGTCAAGCCCAACAAAACCAAAGGAATTGAAACCCTAATCATAACTTGTTCTGCTCTTTGCACCTTTCTTCCATCTCATTTTAACAGCAGATATCTTTCTTCTGTCTCATTTTAAATTAAGCACATATCGGCAAATTCACCAAAACATAGATAGCCGGATTATAATGAAATTTCCTACTAAAATTGAAGAGAACGTTAATTTCCCTAAATCTTGATTTGTCAAGGCATCTTTTTTTAGAAATAAATTGGAGACGTCTCCATGAAGGGCAACACCTTTAAGCCATACCCTCATCTCTCAGACCTCTCTACAATCTACAACCTCGTTGAAGCTTCTTCGTAAATGCTTTTGGTCCAAATCCATACACTAGACTTTTTTTTAAGCTCCCTCATCACAAATATTTCCTATTAAGCACCAGTTGACTGCTTAATTCATACAATACCCCAATAATGTTAACAGTGAGTTGGTACTATCCAGCTTCCGCCTAACGCTTAATGTAATTTCTACAACACAGGTACAGTAGTACTCAATTCGAAAGCAGAGGCTTACCGGAAAGAGCAACTACATAATCATGGTGTATCAGATTATAGAGAAGAAGACAAAAAGGTAAACACATATCAAAGTAATGAGTGTTTAAGAACAGGGGTATTTTCAGGAGACACTAGAACTGTGCTGTTCCTAAATGTGTTCCTAGTCTCAGATACCGACTCAGGTTCATTAGGTTCATTCTGTGCTATTTATTCTCTACACACTACAGTAAACTAGACTCCAATTAATGTATATATATATTGTTTGTTTGCCTGTTTTCCAACCAAGTGTGCACATAGATCACAAAAAGGAAGCAAAATTTTAAGATTATTATACAGTTAAAAACTAATCACAGCACCAACCTTGAAGCACCAGCCAGAGAAGATACTTGGCCAGAAGGAAGAGAATGATAGGTACCATCAACAGAAAGATAGGGGGAATTATATGATGCACCCAAAGCTCCTGCAGGCCCTGCCAAAACTGGAAGCCTGCATGTCACAAATGAAAATATAAGAAACTGCTTTAGAAAATATTATGAACCCTGAGAGTGAGATATAGAAAACAAAATTGGATGTGAATAATGGTAGAAGTAACAATAAGATATGTGGGGAAACTGATAATTTTCACAAACTGATAAAGATAAATTTCAGAATCATAAATTTGCATTAACCTGCAAGATATGATTAATTTAATGCAATTTCAGGACTCGCCTTACCAACTATTAAATAAAAAGATGAAGCAATGCAAAAATCAACTACCTATTTTATTCTTAACATAGTTGTTACATCTACAAGTTTAAACATAAGTGTCTAACTCTGCTTGTATAAATACCATGTCATCTCAGAATTCCCTGACCCGGGATTATTCACATATCCCGGAAATGCCATACCAACAGCAGGAACCCCAATTCCACCAGGATGTTGACCTCCAAATTGCATAACTGCAATTCATTCCCAAAAAAATAAGAGAGCTTAGTAAAATATATCAAGTACTAGTATATATAGAAGAATCAATGGATGTCAATGGATTACTAATTTAAATTTAGAATGATATATGTCAACCAAGACAAGTACTCTATTTACCGACTCCATTCCACTAACAAATTATCAAAAACTTGATTTCAGAAGCAGTACTACCTGGCAAGAAAGTCGGCATTCCAGGAAAGTTAACATCGCCATGGCTGCTGGCCAAACCTCCAGAAGCTCCAATAACCTGAGTCCCACCATAGGAAAAAGAGCCCCTTCCATTACCTTCAACACCCTTTCCTTTACCAATCAATGCAGTATTTGATTTACTTGATTCCTGAGGAGATTTGGTTTCTCTAATTTCAAATGAATTAGTTGTGAGAGCTGAATCTGGTGACAAGGAAGCTTGGATCCGCTGTTCTAACTGACGCCCAGAAGTTTGAAAGGAACCCTGACGTGTTTGAGTAGGAGCTTGCTGGCCATTATGATGTTGCGATGGATTAGAAACTCTGTTCACTTGATTTTGAGGAGTTGATTGATAAGCCATTTTCTCCATAGGAGTTTGAACTCGGCCCTGAACTCTTGAATGAGGATATTGTGAAGAATTAGTCCAAGAGGATACCGAGACTTGAAATTGTGAGCTATTCAATGGCTTCCCAGTGTGAGTGGGGGCTGGATTGTCAATGTACAGCTTGTTCATACCAACATCAGCTAAATTCTTCTCTGCAGACCTGGAAAAGCTTTCATCTGTAACAGATGACTGCAGGTTCCGGTGGAGTGGTGCAGCTGGACCATCCCTTCTCAGTGTTGCACTGATTTCTTCCTTGGACGAAGCTGATGGATAAAATGGAGGCGAGGCATGATTTAGGCTAGACGACACATGTCTTTTAGCTGAATTTTGGTCAGATTCTACAGTCAATGGGCGTTCTGATACTTTTGCAGATGTAGCATAGTGACCTCTATCCGCTGACTTCCCATGTCTATTAAGTTGAAAAAACATAACTAAGTTAAAATAATATCCCAACAGCCAATGAATCACAAAATAAATGGAAAATGTTCAAACTTTTCTACTCACTGTTTATTTTGTACTGGAACCTCATTCCAATAAGATTGATATCTTCTAGGGCCTCTCCCTCTCACACCCTTAGGCACATTGTTCGGGTTCTTGGGTACACTGTTCGGGTTCTTGGGGGAATTATTCTGCAGCCGACTGTTCTGGTTGTTGGGCACATTGTTCTGATTGCCAATGTTGAACGTTTTAGGCCTGCTACTTCGTGCATAGCCACGTTCTTCTCCCTGGATCTTGCCGCGGCCACGATTACGCCCTCTAGATGCCTTTCTGCCCTGTTAAAATAGACAGAGTGCCTTAAAATATTAAAAAAAATATTCTAAACATAACTTATGAAGAAAGACACCAACACCACTCACCCCTCCGTAGTGCCTTTCTTGAGTACTCATCTCCTCGAACTTGTCATGTCCCCATTTTCTATCATCCTTTGATTCCCACAAATTTCTTCCACCAAGGTTCCGCCTAACAAACGTGTGTAACAAATCAAAATCCAGACCAGAAGTAACACTAGATGTAAACCAACTTGAATACAACTATATTACATAATATTACCAACATTCTGATTGGAAAAACCTTTTTATTAAATATTTATAGGAAAAGCAAAGATTTGAACCCATCACGACGACCTCAAATGTAATCGATGCAAAATACCAAGTAATTAACCAAATAATAAATAATCTCCATGTTGTTTCAAAGTAACTGTCTGAAGAAAAGAGTCAAAGCTTCAAGCAACCCCATTAGATAACAAACAGTAGAGAATACAGAATTACAACTTTCTTATGCCTTGCTCCCGAGTTTTAATGGAACTACTGTAAAATTTTGAATTAAGAAAAGAGTTAAAGGTTCAAGCAACTCCATTAGATAACATACAGTAGAGAACACAGAATTACAAATTTCTTATGCCTCCCGAGTTTTAATGGAACTACTGTAAAATTTTAAATTGGTTACATTAACATAGGCAGCTACTACTATACTGTAAGTAAATACTAAATATACCAGGAAACATATTAATGAGAGTCAGTCTCTTGATTCGTCGTGCAATGAATGCTCCTATTTATACTTTACATGAAAATTTAATTTCTCCATTCCAAACATTAAATAAGCTAGCCGCATTTACTAATTAGGGCACCTAGATATTCTATTCTATCCCCAAGACTAAGTCCACTGCATTTGTTCTAAAAGTCCACCTCAGATAGAATTGTTAAATCTCCGCTACCATTATGTTTATTAGTTTTTAAACAGGGTAAAATAGACATACGTCGTTTACAGATGAGCAAAAAAATGTCCTTGATCAATATAAAAAAGCAGCTGTTTGAATCATGGGATTCCAACCTGCTTAATGGGAACGGGAATGAAGTTTCGATACGGAATTGTATAAGAATCTCTTTCCCATTAACCAGGTTAAAAACCCATCCAACCGCAGCTATGAGTTTATGTTAGTCAACAATCTCCACAGAGATAACAAGGTAACTAAAAAGTTGTAACTAATCGAATCTAGGTTAACACAATCCCTATCTATTAAAAAATGTATAAGAATCTCATTCCCATTAAACAGTTTATAATCCCATTCTCCAAACGGCACCAATAAGTTTATGCTAGTCAACGGTCTCCATAGAGATAAGGTAGTTATAAAAGTAGAATCTGATCGAATCTAGGTTAACGCAATCCCCATCCATTAATAGTATTATTATTCCCGCTGGACTTCTAAAACAAAAGATAACCAATACTATTCACTACCGCCTCTATCCATCTCGCCCTAATAAAAATCAAACATGCCCTAAACAATTTTCAAACAATTTTCCCAACATAAACCATGTAGTTACTAAATGTATACCTAAAGCCAGCAATTGTAATATCACCATAGAAACGAAAGCATGCATCAGATTATATATATACACAAATTCAACAACACTCTATATATCAATCACAATTGACAATGACAAAAGACCAAAATCATATCATACCTATGTCGACCACCACCACGACCACCAGACCCATCACGAAACCGATCATCATGCATATAAAAAGCACCAGCAGTCGGAACAGCAAACGGCTCATTCTCCTTTTTCTCATTCTTCCCCTCACCACCAACCTCCTCTCCTCCCTCCTCCACTTCCACCGCCTCTTTCTCCCCCGAAAACTCCTCATCACCGCTTCCAACAACCTTCACCTCACTCTCCCTCTCCTCCAATTCAACCTCCTCATCTCTCTCCACCTCCTCTTCATCAAACTCCTCACTCTCATCATCATACTCCTCCACAGCACCTTCAGATTCACTCTCCGACACTCTCTCCACTCTCTCTCTCATCTCTCTCCCATCTCTCTCCACTCTCTCTCCCATCTCTCTCAAATCTCTCTCATCTCTCCCATCTTCTTCGTCCTCATCGTCACTCGCTTCTCTCCGACGAGCAATCAACGACATCTTAGACTCCTCCGGATCACTCTCGTACTCCAATTCATCTTCAACAACACTCGCCATCGAAGCTTCAAGCTATAAACCCTAGCTTTTAGGAATTAGGGTTTTGAATTGGTTGATTTGTGCAACGAAGAGAGAACCCTAGATTGTTTTGTTTTGGATTAGGAACAAGAGAAATTATATAGATATCTCCGTTTATTAAAGTCATGTAAAAAAAGAAAAATGCGAGAGCCCAAAATATATCTTAAAATTGTTTCTAAATATGGAATCCCGCGTGCATAAATATTTTTTTTGAATATTTTGGCTTATAGCCTTTTACAATGAGTATCTGTTCATTGACAAATCACGTGGTAAGCGAGTATCGAACCCAGAACCTCTGGGTCGACTAGAGGTAAGCTCAACCAATTGAGCTACCTCAACTTGCATAAATATAGACTCACGAATTAAAACTAATGTCAATGCCACATCATTTGAAAAAAGTTTTGGGAATATTTTTGGATACTACATTGCTCATAAAAAAATTATTTTATATACACGTTAGGCCCCTTTATAAATAATTTATAAGTTATTTATTTCAAAAGAAAAATTATATTAACATATATTTTTTAGAAAAAATTGTATGTATGGGGTTTAATTTTCGTTATTGTGTAAAAATAAGTTATTTATTTCAGAAAAACGTACATATTTACGTATTTTTTTAAAATAAATAATTTATTTTTGAAAAATAAAATTTTCCAAATGAGACCCATATCATAGATAAAAAAGTCAATTGGGTCTGTTCGATCAGGCTTCGAAATATTCGAGCTATTGTGTAAAAACTCAGGCCTGAATTCAATTTTTGTTGGACCAGGCCAGTAAGATTTCGGATAAATAACGAATGATAATTTTTTTTGATTGATTTCGTTTTTTACAATTATAATTGTGGTATTTCTTAACTCTGTAATTAGTTGAATTATGTATGATATAACTCCAATTTTGTTATGCTTATTGACATAAAAAATATAATTTGTAATGTATTAAAATTAAGTATTTAAAAATTTAACAATTTAACTATAGCAAAGGTTTTTTTTAACAATTTTGTAATGTATTAAAATTAAGTATTTAAAAATATAATTAAGTTTTTTTTTAAACTATAGCAAAGTTAAAAAATTGATGTATTACAATTTTATGATTGTTATGTGAGTAACGTCTTAGGAAAAGTTTCTCATATAGAATTGTTTTATATTATGACTTTTTTATTAAAAAATATAAGTTGGTTTTGAACAAAATTTAAAATCATTCTAAACAATTTGTGTATACATAAATCATACTTCCTCTGTCCTAAAATTACTGGCTATATATAAACTTTAAAAGTCAAACCAATCTAAGTTTAACTTAAAATTACACATTACTTATTCATGGTTTTACAAATTTAAAAATACTAGTGTTTAATAGTAAATCAAATATCCTATTTAATGATATTTTTCTCATAATTTTATGTCTAATAATAATTATTAGTTAATGGTCAAAGTTAACTTAATTTGACTTTTAAGCTTTATAAAGCGCTAATATTTGCAGGACGAAGGGAGTAATCATATTGCATTCATAGAGCTGTTAATTTGTGTAATCACAAATGAAAGATTAATATCACGAAATTTTATAATAATAATAATAAAAGGGTAATAGAAAAAAGAATTAAAATTAGATAATAAATAAGATTTAAAACTGGATTAGAATAACCAGACTTAAATAAGGATCAGATTTCAAAACAAATATTAGTAAACAATTCGTACAAAATTCATCATTAGTCAGAATTTGTTGATTCTAAACTTGTCGGAAAGATCTTTTCGTTCTCTATGACTTTCGTGTTTTGAGTTTTTCAACAAAACATCATTTAGAGGGTCAAAAAGGTTAAATACTGGTCAGATTTGTAATCATGGGGTCGTTCAAGATTAGGGCTGAGCATTCGGTCGGTTCGGTCCAGAACCGGACCGAACCGAATAAACCGAAAACCGAAATGTCATTTTTTTCTGGACCGAACCGGACCGAAGTTTAATCATGGACCGAACCGGACCGAACCGAATTATTTCGGTTCGGTTCGGTCCGGACCGAAAAAACCGAATTTTTTTTTGAAAAAAAACCTATATTATAAATAAAGCTAAAAATTCATGATTTATCACAAAAATAATAATCAACTAATCACCACTATTTCACCAACATAGATATAATTAGAATTTGCAAATTAGATAATATAATTATATTTTATAAGATATATATAAAATGTATATAACATAAATATAAAAATTAAAGTATATATTATTCGGACTATTCGGTCTATTCGGTCCGAACCGAAATATTTTTCAAAGAACCGAACCGAACCGATTTTTATTTCGGTCTATTCGGTCCGGACCGAATAAACCGATTTTTCAAAAAATTAGAACCGAACTGAACCGAATTTGCACGGTTCGGTTCGGTTTTTCGGTTTCGGTTCGGTTTTGCTCAGCCCTATTCAAGATTTTAGATATTCTGATTTTGATGGATTGCTAAGGATTTTATACATGCTTTTATGTGACTATGTGAATTCTTGATTTGCATAATTGAGGTAAGTAACTATTCATTGCTCCGTATTATTGTAAGTAATTATTCTTTGCTTCGTATTAATTTGAAACCTCTTTATAATATTTGATTACATGTTTTTCAATATTTGTGGAAGTAATAATCTGTTACTTCGTATAGTTGTAAGTAACTTTCTGGTTGCTCTGTATTATTCTCAAGCGTGCTTTATGTTGTTTGATTACATGTTGTTAGATATTTGTTTTAGTTATTAAAAAATATGATATAGAAGCCCCCATCCAACCATCGAATTATAGAAGCCGTGTCACTGAGACCGTAATTTACAACTGTGGGAATTAAAATAAGAGTTTGATGTTAAGATTTATTTGTTCGATTCAGAATTTAGATTATGTGAGTTATTGAAAATATGGTGTACACCGATTCGATATTTGTTATCGAATATATTGTGTGAATATTTGTGGTAATTATTGTCGAGTATGTTGTGTGAAACTATGTGATAGATGTTATGTGCTATATGTGAAAATCGTGTTTTTGAAAAATATAAAAATATTATTTTGAGCCGTCGGACGGTAATTGCTTGTTGGGCTTTGTAACACATTATTTTAATATTTCAGGGTTCGATGTAAGATCGAATTATCATTTTTATTTATAAATATTCTCAATTACATCTTATGTCTCCCTTATTTTTGTTAAATTAACTTCGGAACTCAATATGCTTATTGACTTGAATTGTATTAAAATTAAGTATGTAAAAATCTATGATGAAATTAGAAAAAAAATGATGTATTAAAATTTAATAATATCATATATAATTAGTAAATGACATGCATAATTGTATTTGCATCCTAAAAAATGTGAGAGTAGACATGCATTAATCGACCACATCGAGTCTGACAAAATTTTAAAATAATGAAATTCTTTTGGAGTTGGATTAGCTAAACTCTTATATTTAAATTTGGTCGGGTTCAGATTATCACGAAAATGTCTTTAGTTTTTTTATTCCACAGATCATACCGACAGGGATTGGATAGATTGTTACTTACAATTCGAATTTTGATAATTTTGAATTTTTTGAATGATATTATGATATTTTATTTTTTGTGAGTTTTCTGGATTTTGTTGAAAAGTTTTGGTTTTTTAATAGAGATTTTATTCAAATTACGTAAAAGTTTTGAGTTTTATTCATGATTTATCAAGATTTTTTTTGAATAAATTAAAAGAAAAATAATAATGCAATCATTAAACAAAATTTTGAGCTTTTTTCAAATAAAGGGTTAAATGATCTCATAAAAAAAATGGGATCGTTGAATATAAATACGGTGGGACAAATCGGATTTAAGTAATGTAAACACTCCAAAGAACAAAAAATTTAGAGCGCACTTGATACACCGTAAGAGATCGGATTTAAGTAATGTAAACACTCCAAAGAACAAAAAAAATTAGGCGGCACTTAATACACCGTAAGAGCTTCCCTGGTATCAAATTTTGTAAATAAATTTTTTAACATTTTATCAAAAATTAAGAATGAAAGTGGATCCGGGTAGGGACTTACGCTGTGTTCTAGAATCAATGAAATAAAAAAATAGAAAGTGGGTTATTTTATTTTCTCTCTAATTTTTTTCAAAAATTGGAAGAAGATTTTGAAAACAAATATATGAGGATTTTCTTTCCAAATCTTTAGAGTTCTTTTCTTTCTACAAAATTTTTTTGGAAACAAGCTAAAGAAATAGAATCTTCAACTTTCTTTTTTTTCTTTAAAAATAAATTTCTGGAATATAGTGTAAAATAAAGGGTAAAATCATATCCCTACGTATGATTCTTTCACAATCTTATCATAGGTATTGCCTTTTATTCTCATATAGAACAAAGAAACATGTAAAATGGTTGGCTAAAATGATATAAAATATTGATTATGTATAATTTGTTGAACCTGTAAGGTATTGTGCTCCAATGGAGTTTGGTATAATGATTTACTATATTTTAAAAATGGTATGTTATAATTATTCCAACTTATTATAAATAGAATGTATTATTTTAAAATGGCAACATATGATGTGACGTTTCGTTACAGGTCCGAGGTTCAACAAATATAGCCAATGTAAAGAGCTTGGCTAAATTTTTTCCTAAAGGTAATGTAGCATTGTAGTGCAAAAATGTTTAGACATTCTTTATAATTATTATTTATGCTAGGTAATTTGAAATTTTAGCTAAGAGATCTCTTCTATTGGAGATGCTCTAAAAGAAGAGAAAATAGATGGAGGATTGTGTTGTGTTCTAGAGAAAGAAGTAAAGCATGTGTCTACGTGTATTGAAGAGTTAACACACACGCAAAGGAATGTAGGTAAAGAGTAACAATAGTGTTCTATTAGGGCACAAATAACCAATTTCGTATAATTTAGCGTAACAAATTACTCACAGTCCAAGCTCACAAATTAATGTGGACTATACTAGCTAATGATTACTGTGAAAGAGATGCAAAGTCACCACACAATCAATTTAGCATGTAAAAATGACAGAAAGAATGAAAAAGAATGTCAACCTTTATATTGTGTTTGGTTAGTATGAATGGAAAAGAATGTCACCACACAATCAATTTACCATGTAAAAACGATAGAAAGAATGAAAAAGAACGTTAACTTTTATATTGTGTTTAGTTCGTATGATTGTATGAATGGAATGGATGAAATTAGAGGAATCCCTTAATCTCATTCCATTCTAATCACCCCAACCAAACACAACATTAGTGTTATACAAAATCAAGCACTGCACCTTACAACCAACAACTTTGGGAATCAATCCCATTAACCAATGAAATCACATCTCAATCACAATCCCTTAATCCACTTTTACTTTCTTATTTATACACTGGATAAAACACAATGGAACTTGTTGACTCATCCCTAAAAGTAATAATTCTTTAAAGTACTTTCAAATTTAAAGTATACTAAAAGTAATAATTCTTTAAAGTATTTTCAAATTTTATTTATATTTTAAAAAAATTATATCTTATTCCTCATTTTCATCTCTATTTTTTTTTATTAATTTCTTAAAATGGTGGACAAGTAGCAAATAGAAAGAGAGAGGTGAGAACATGATGATCAAACAAAAATGAGTGCATATGGGGATCTGCAGTAAAATCCAGGGGATTGAATTTTAGTCCCTAGAATTATACCCATTTTGGGAATCGGGATGCAAGAAGCTTTCCATAGAAAATGTTACAAATTTCCTCAAATAATTTAATAAAGATGAGACAAACAATATAAATGTTCTAATGGAAGGTATTGGTGTCCATTTTCATTGGATGTCCTTTTTCACCACTAAAATTATATTAAAAGGAGTAATCCTTTAAAATTAATCCCAAATTTTATTTATCTCTTAAAGAAATTTTATATCTCATTTCTCATTTCTCATTTCCATGCCTATTTTCCTTTTTTAACTATTTCTTAAAAAGATGGATGTAGCAAATAGAAAAAGAAAAGTGAGAAAATGATGATCAGACAAAAATGAGTGCATATGGAAATCTACAATAAAATTCAAAATATGGTGATCAACTTTTAGTAGCTAAAAATATATTTCCTCAAATAATAAAGATGAGGCACACAGTAGAAATGCTCTAATGGAAAGTATTTGTGTGCATAAATTATCATTCATTTTACAGCAAGTGAGCCTAATATGCTTAAAAATCTATTACGGATTTGTGTTAATCACAAATCTATTGTTACAGTGGTACTATCCCTTTGATACTATACATTTTGATTTGTTTTAATCACAAATCTATTGTTACAATGGTACTATCCCTTTGATACTATACATTTGTACATTGATGAAACATTTTTTGGGATGATATTAGTTACTAAACATAATTATATCCATTTACTAAATTTCACAACTCTTTACCAAGCCACAATAGAGTGAATCAACCTGTTCTCCACCCATGAATTGAGATTATAAGAAACATATTTTTATTTTCGATCGATTCATTTTTCTTGACACAAGACCCTACACTTTTATATTACAACTTTCAATATTCAGCTCCACAAAATAACAATTAATTTACCAAAGAATTTGGGAAGTTGCGTAGCCATATAGTTGAATATGTCCAATGACAAATCACCATCAAATGGAACATGTCCTACATTGTATCATGAAATTGTCAAGTGGTTGTATCATATTCATGGTATAGTGAGCATTCCTTTTCCTACCAATTTTTTTTATAACTAAAGGAATCAAATATAAATTGTTTTGTTTGTATCATAAACGAATTTATAATTCATAACTAGACTTTCACTGGGTTGGACTAGGACAAGCCCGACAAGGATGGTCATTTTCCAAATTCAATAAATTTTAATATGTTATTATAATAAATTAAATATAGAACATATATTTTCTACAATTAATGATAGACGAATATGAATATTGATAATTATTCATTCAATTATAGATTTGATGATAAATCATTAGAATGCCCATGTACTTGATATATATTTAATTCATGTATGATAAATTTAAATATATAATTAAAATTTTTAGTTATGAACAAGTAAATATATATTTATTTAAAAAATATATATTTTTTAAATAAATATATATTTATTTAAAAAATATATATTTTTATCAAATTTTATCCATATCTAAACCAATTTTTATTCGAATCGGATCAAAGTCCGAATTTTACAAAGGACTGGGCTAAAAGTTCGAGGTTTTGTTCGATCAAATTGAATCCGATATCTCTAGAAAAAAAATAGAACCCGTTGAAGGTCTTAAACTTGGTCCTACCATGCGTAACTTTTTCAAATTGAATATTGACCAAGTTTTGGCAAAATATGAAGTGAGAGTATCAAGATACGAACATCCTTTTTTCAAGCAATTGTTACCATTCTAATTTTTTTCGAATATTATCACTAGCGTAATTTGATAATTAGAACACTCGAATTGATGTATACAACCAGGAAGACCCGAAGGTAAAGAATCATGAGACAACACTCTTGCGTTTTTGCTCTACATTTTTAATTTAAACTGAATTTTTTTAATTTTTTGTTAAAATTATAAATCATGTTTGAGTACAAATCAAAGTTTATTGAGTTGATAAATTTGGGCATATCATAATTAGAATAAGATAGAGTAAACGTTCTGCATCCTATATATGTAGCTAAACTAATAAACTTTTGAATACTACTAATTAATCGTTAACTATGATGATTTTTCAAATTTTTAGTAAAAATTATAAATCATGCATGAGTGCAAATCAAAGTTTATTGAGTTGATAAGTTTGGGGATATCATAATTAGAATTAGATAGAGTAAACGTTCTACATCCCATATATTTAGCTAAACTAATAAACTTTTAAATACCACTAATTGATCGTTAACTATGATAAATTTTTCAAATTTTAACTAAAAATTTATCTAATGTATAATCTAGGGTAGCCATCATATTTGTCTTGACCAAACACTTCACACTTGTTCAATTTTCTATACTCCTCAACTTTCTGACATCTACTCTTGTCTATTCAAGTCATACCCATTAGTCACTAATCCTATTGGATGAAACACCATTATATACATGCATGGAGTAGTCACAATCCACACAAGTTTAATAGTTTTTTTAATAAATCTTGGTTCAGAATATTGAAAATATCCAAGAAAATATCGAACAAAACATTGATATGGAGGATGGGAAAAACGAAAATGATTTAGATGGTGAAAGCTCACGGCCTGAGCCCATATGGAGGCAAGAAATAATTAGTTTTTTTCATTTTAAAAACTACATGTCTGTATTTACGGTGTTTGTGTTTTCTGTTAAGTGGCTTATACTTATGTTAAAGACTCGGTTGGCTATCCAGACAAATCCATTGGCAAAATAGCTTATGATAGTTCTTTAACTGTTTCTGGGATAGGAGGAGCTGCAACTTTTGTCTTTGAAAAGGTTTTGAAGAAGCCTCCTCTAACTACAGAGGAAGTTCAAACAATATTTGAGAATGGTATCAAGGTATAAATATTATGTATATACACATATATGTATACCAAGCTATAAAAGTTTTAATTATTCCGATTTTGCTTGGTTTTCTTGACTCTTCAATTAGAATATGGAAGCAATGAAAGTATCAAATGAAAAAACAATCGTAGCGGTGATGAAAAAAAGGAAAGAGAGGAGTTGGCTCTCTCTCAAAAAAAGCAAGGACTGAGGCTGAGGCTGCGTCAACAACAGCAGCGAAGAAAGGATGGTTTAGGTAGGCTATTTGAGAAGTAATTAATAAAGATTTTCTAGTTGAAGTGTTAAACATCATATTTGGATTAAATGTCGTTAATTCTGTGTTGATAGTAGCATAGTCCAAAATAGTACTGGCATCGAATAGTTCAGAACATAAGCCACATATGATGTTTAACACTTCAACTAGAAAATCTTTATTAATTACTTCTCATATAGTCTACCTAAACCATCATTTCTTCGCTGCTGACAAGGCCTCAACATCAGCCCTTGTTTTTTCTTGAGAGAGAGCCAACTCCTCACTTTTTTTCTTTTCATTAGCTAGTAACTTTATGACCGCTTCGATTATTTTTTTCGTTTGATGCCTCCATTGTTTCCTTCAAATCCTAATTGAAGAGTCAAGAAAATCAAACAAAATTAGAATAGTTAAAACTTTATAGCTTAATATACATATATGTGTACATATATAATATTTTTACCTTGATACCATTATCAAACATTGTTTGAACTTCCTCCGTAGTTGGAGGAGGCTTCTTCAAAATATATTCAAAGATAAAAGTTGCAGCTTCTCCTATATGAGAAACAGTTAAAGAACTGTCGTAAGCTATTTTGCCAATGGATTTGTCTGAATAGCCAACCGAGTCTTTAACATAAGCAGAAGTCACCTAACTGAAAACACAAACACCGTAAATACAAACATGTAGTTTTTAAAAATGAAAAAAAATGATTATTTCTTGCCTTCCATGTGGGCTCAGGCCGTGAGCTTTCACCATCTAAATCATTTCTGTTTCTCTCATCCTTCATTTCAGTATTTTGTTCAACATTTTCTTGGATATTTTCAATATTCTGAACCAAGATGTATCAAAAAAACAATTAAACTTATTTTGATTTTGCTTACTTTTTTACAGATCTACCAATATACTCATACACAAACAAAATCTAGAGATTACAGTCCACTCCAAAAAATATAAATATGCTAAATATCTTGAGTTTGCCTCCATTTTTCGGCACTAAATGGAGACACTCCTTCCTTTGGAGTGTTGAATCTTCTCAGACTTCCCATTCTCTTCATCCTTTTATTTTTTGTTGTACGGTACTTAGGTGGTGTGTTTTTGTAGTGAGAGATTATTTAGTGCGTTTATACGTTTTAATAATAGTGAGGGAACATTTAGGTTAGGTTGCGAGCTATTTTACAAAATTGGTCTGGGCCTAGATCGGCCTGCCTACCTACAAATTTTTATGGGTCACTAAATTAGATCATGGTTTTGGTCTATACTACTTTTCTACCATTTGAAACATGTGAAATAAAACCTGTAATTTTTATTAAAATGTTCATTTGAACTTTTTAACATAAATTGAAATCAATGATTTAAATAATATGACAATTTAATAAAATAATTATAGTCAACTCTAAAATATGCAATAATCAACCATTCATTAGTACACAAACAAATTTTTGTACCTTATTTTTAGGGCAACAAATTTTTGTACTTCAACATGAAAATGAAGAAGAAATATAGACATCTTTGAACACATTCCTTCCCATAACAAATCGATAATAAAATGTTAACAGAGTTTTTTTTCTTTCGCTAAGCGATACCTATTTTTTTCCCTTTTCCTACCTTTCAATCCATATCCTACGTTTTCCAAAATACGTGTATAGTCATCTGCATGTAATGTTAGTACTACTTTGCAAAAACTATAAATACTTAAAATTTATCCTGATATTCGGTCTCGTGTCAACATTCCTGCAGGATCCTTCCCTCCAAGCCGCAACCAAGATCATTTTAATTACTTTTGTTAGGTCCCGAAGTATCGTAGAAGGGGGGTTTAATACGATACTACCAAAAATAAAAAAATAATTCCGAGAATATATCTTTATTGATAATAAACTCGAAGGGGTGTTACAACTTCTAATCCAATGAATTAGCTTCAAAACATAACACTCCTAAGAATAGTTTAGGCATGAGGACCTTATACCCGACACTTCCTGAAAGCGGGCTAAACCGGCTTTCCTACTAGATGGAATGTCTAGCAGCTTACACAGAGAAGATATAAGAGAGAGAAGAGAGAGTTGTGTGTTGAGGTGTGTTTAAAAATGAAATACAACAGGCCTATTTATAGGTTATAGAAAATCACTATGCAACTAATATACGTAACGGATGACGATGTTGCCGCCTGCTTATTCCAGCCGAATCTTTCTAATTTCAAAAGCTAATTTGAATATAGCCCCACCTGATGTAATTTGTTTTGCTGATTGAAACTTTTGGTTACTATTCATATGAATAGTAATTTCGATTACCATTTATATGAATAGTAATTTCGGATACTATTCATATGAATAATAATTTCGGATACTATTCATTTTCCTCTTAATTTGACATCATTAAATATTCAGCTTCCAACTAACTAGAGGATATCAACACTGCTCTACACTCAATCATACCTCTTAACAGTTTTTCTGAGTTAGATACTTAGATTCCTTTGTGAAGTGTTGACGCCTAGTGCAACTGGTCTGGTTCACAGACGACTAACATTCACTTGTGGTCTTCGTATCATGTCTTTAAGAACACTGCTAAGAATTGTGAAACCATAAAAACTTTATCACTGGAATCTTTTGGCCCTTCAACTGAATCATCTGTACATTTTATTTTTTCACTGAGGCTTGATCATGTTAATGAACTTCTTTCAGCGACTTGATCCTTCTTGATGCCTGTTCTTCAAATTTCACGATCCCTGTATAGAGTTAATATTATTTATCTTTTATCCTAGTTGAGTTATATATGTCTCTATTACATATTACATTACATTATGATTTACGACTTTATTATGATCATTCTTATTAAAAGTTTAAATAGAACTCTGACTCAAACCAAGATATGTCTATCTTCTTCCAACATTTTTTTTAAAAAAAATTCTTTCGAGATTGTGTTGTGCTCAAAATCAGTCTTGGACTTGATTTAAGCCCATTAGGATGACGGGTTCAAATAATGTAAACGTGGTGGATCAGGCAAGTCTGAATATGGATATCTTGACCTATTATGTCTTAAAAATAAATTGATGGTTAAAAGATCTTGCATCTAGTGCAGGATTCAATAATGCAAGAGTTCAAGTGGTTGAACAAGTGGTATGACTGTGGGAGCCTAAAGAGAAGCCTAGCAGGGGTTCATGTAGGTGAAGGGCTCGCGGATAGGGGTTTCACTCCTACACTGAAAACCTGCTGGAAATCAGCATACAGCCTCCTAAATTGTAGGAGAGCGGATAAATATCATCCTAACAAATTTCTAAATAACTCCTAAATATCAGGGACGGTCTAACAACATTAGTTACAAGGATATTATCTATATATACATGGAATATGTATATATATTTACATACATGGTAGATAATCATATAAATATGAAGATAATGTGGAATTTTATGGAAGGATAACAACTGGATAATCATGGCAGGTGGAATAACAAATTGGATCAGCTTGGTTGAGGAGGATAAAGTTTATCAGTTGGTGGCTAGATTATCAAGAATTACATAGGATTTGATTCGTTGAATATGAAATACACAAAGATAATATAGGGGTAAATGTATTATCATACTTTTCTTTGATTTTATTGCTTGCCTAACTTGTTTGAATTTGTTTCGATAATTGTAGCTTGAGTATGTATGCTAACTAATAGATATTGCGAAATAATATCAACATACAAACTCACTTTAAATCTAATATTGTATTAGATTCGAAAGTTGCTACAAACTGTGAATACAAAAATGTATTCTGAGCTTCAATTTTTCTCAGAAAGATATTGTAGATATTACAATGAAAAATTTGACAACTAAAGAGGTGAGTGTGAGCCTATGCAGTATGCACTTATAGAACATATGCATAGTCCACTTTTACAAAACTAGTAACAGACAAACTAGTAAGCTAAACCTGTCTATACTATTTTGGTAAAACTTGGTATCATGTGATTTCTCATTGTTTTGCATACCGACCAGATCCACTTCTTTAACTATTTCTCCTTGAATTCTCTCCAGACTTCTTTATAGACTTGTCAGGTGCACAGTGCAACAATTGGACCACTACAGGTGCCTTGATTTTTGTAGATTTTCTTTCTTGAGAATCTTCAATAATTTGCCTTCTGAAACATTCGAAAATTAGCTAAGTACTTGATTCGAGAACTGTTTTTGAATAGCTAGATATCTACGAGTTCTCTATCAAGTCTTTTGAGATATAGAATCCATTTCTCGAATGAGTATTTTACTTCTGGAATCCTTGAGATATCGAATTACTCTTCTGACTGGTGAATACTTGAGGTATCGAATATGTCTTTTTACAGATGAAGTCCTTGAGATATCGAATATGCCTTTGACTTGTTTGGCTCCTTGAGATAACGAATGAAACTTTGACCTGTTGACTCCGTGAGATCTCGAATAGAGACTTTGCCATATCGAATCCTTGAGATGTCGAATTAATCTTTGACTTGTTCACTTCTTGAGATATCGAATAGTGCATTTTAATATATCGAATTCTTGAGATGTCGAATTCTTAACTTCTCTAACAGTGCAAATTACTTCTCGAATTTGTACTTAGGCAAATCTTCATTATTCAAACTTCAATTGTGATTATTAAAACCTTCTTTCTTTAAACTTGAGGCATGATCCATGGATTTTCTTTTAAGCATTATTAGGTGACTAATTTGTACAATACAAAAGTGAAATTGATGCCAATATAGATAAGTATAATTACAAGACAGAAACCTAACAAAAGAACGAATCAATAACAAAACAATATTTAGCACAAATTTGATTTGTACAGATCATATAGACCATTTATGCTGGACAACAAAACAAGTATTATTCAATATGTTAATACATTAATTATCCAAGTAAAAATTTATAATGCTAAGACTTTCAAGATCATCTCTACTCGAAAAATAATCACAATTTGTTAGTAGTATAGTGATCATGGAATTAACACCAACGTCTCTCTTTTGTAACTATCACTTGTTCTGAAAATCAACCGATGAGAAGCAATCTTGTACAAAGTGTCAACCACCTCTTTAAAGCGCAGCCTTGAAAGATACAGATTTTGTACACCACTGGCCTAATTAATAAGTTTACTTTCACATTAGGAGCCAAAAAATTCACATTAAAAAATATTATGTAAATGTGAAATTTTTTCAGATAAAATAAAGCAAAATGTAGGAGATTCAGAATGTAGTATGCTTCTTATTCTTAATAGAAGATCAGTAATTAGGTCCCCGATTTTTTAAAAATCAGGAAGTCGGATTCAATTTTTTAATTTATATTTTTAAATGTTATTTGTATTTCCTTGAAAGAATGCCCAAAATACCCAATTTTTCCCTACCCACTACCCAAAATGCCCAGATGCGGAAATACTGCCCAAATTACCCACGGGATGCGCCATTCCATGTGGTGTATCCGTGAGCACTGTAGTAGTCAGAAATCGAACCAACTTGCCAAAAATCGAGAGCTCTTCCTCGCCGGCGACTTGTCGACCTTCAACTCGCCTCCATCGATCTAACTCTCAGGCAACTCTCCACCCTCCAAATCATCACCACATGATCAGCTACGCATCTCCTTCTTCCTCCCGTTATCAGTTTCTCTCCGGCGGCCCCGTAGGGGCGTGAACAAGCTCGCCAGAATTTGCAATCGGAGAAAAAAGGTTGAATTGGGTGTTTCTAATCCGGCAAACGAAATGTAACAAAATTGATATGGATGTGTAGAGAATCGAATTGCGATTCTATTGGTATATAAAACGTAATGGGAAAGATTGTGGTATGGACGAATGAATTGAAAGAATTTTGTAGCCGGAATTGCCATTCTCACCAGCTCTAGCGACGACGAAGATGATGTCGGATGCGTGGTTCCATAATGCGTATCACCTGTCACGCCTCATGAAGGTGCGTATGCAATGCCATTTCTCGCTGATGTCATGGGCGTAACTAGTTGATACGTTATTGCTATAGGCGTGACACCACATACGCCCATACCAGTGGCGTATGTGGTGAGCATTCTGGGCAGTGTTCGCGCGCCGTGGGTATTTTGGTTAAGGATAAATAAAATGTGGGTATTTAGGGCACTCACCCTATTGCCTTGGGGTTTCAACAGTTAACCTTTGGGGTTCAATAATTCCTTTTTTGGTTTAGAATTATTCAGAACGACAAATGAACCATATACGAACTTAGGCTTTAGGGGTGTTTAAAAATCAGGCCCGCTAGACTCAGTAAAAAAATACAATTTGAATTGATCATTTGATTATAATTTTTTTAATATTGTTTGAAAATTACATATTAGCAAAAAAAATTGCAAATATATATTTAGCGAAAAGAAAAAAAAATAGAGTTTTCAATGCCACATAAATAAAATTGTTGACAAAACCAGTAACGCATCAACACAATGCGTTTCATACCACGCAGACATGGCCAAACCGGACCGGAACCGTAAAACCGGACCGGACCGGACCGGGTCAAAACCGGCCCGAACCGGAACCGGCCCTAAACCGCCGGTTTATTTATTTTAAAGGTTCAGGTTCAGGTTTGTATTAATAGAAAACCGGTGAACCGCCGGTTAACCGCCGGTTCAAACCGCCGGTTCAAACCCGGAATTAATTACAAATATTAAATTGTGTTCAGCATCTTAAGGATGACTTTTGGTGCTAAAGAAATGTAGCCCCGCCTACTTGGCTACTTGTCTCATTGTCTGTAAAGTTTTAAAGTGTGGTGGAAAATGTTGACTACATTATTAAAATATCGCATTATGTCAATTTACATTATCAATACTTGTCTGCTATCATGATCCGCTGGAAAAAGCAAAAGTAACGTTAATATTTTAACGTTCATATTCTAACGTTCATATTTTAACGGTTCATTTTTTTTAATATAAATACCTTACATATTAAAATTCTTAACTCACAATTTACAACTCAAACTCTCTCATTCTCTCATTCTCTATTTATTCTATTCACAACTCTCTTATTTTATTATATATATTTTATAAATATATATATATATTTATTTTACATACTATAATTTTATATTATATATTAAATGGCTAATATTGGATCGCAAGAAAGTAATATGCAAGCCGGTGGAAGTGGATCGAGTTCGAGAAGACAACTTTCATCCGATATTTTTACAAAACATTTTAAGAAGGGTCCATTGAAGTCGGATAATAAATTAGATGCCGTTTGTAATTATTGTGGTACGAAATATTCGTGGCAAGTGGGTGGAGGTTACGGCACTTTGAATCGACATTTACAAAACAAACATCCTGAGAAGGTAGGAATGGCAATGGGACAAACACAATTATCCGGGTTTGCAACTTCTTCTCCTAATCTTCCTTCATTATTTCGTTATGATCATGCTAGTAGTTCTTATGGTTTAGCCGAAGCTATTTCGGTTGACTCGTTATCTTTTAGTTTTGGTGAAAATGTTGGGATTTATGTGCTAAAGTTATGGAGATTTTTAAAAATTTTAATGATGCTACTTACACTTTTAGTTATGTTTACAAACCAACCTCTAGTTTATTTATTGTTGAAGCTTTAAATATTGCATTTGCATTAAACGAGGGTGAAAAAATATATGAAATTCATGAAGGAGTTGCACAAATGAAAAAAAAATGGCTAACTTATTATAAAATAATTCCTGATATTTATCTTGTAGCTTCTGTATTTGATCCTAGATTTAAATATGATGGTTTACAAGAAATGTTAGAAAATTATTATGAATATTTAGGATTACAAGATGATCTTGAAATTGATATAAATAATATAATGATTAGAGTTAAAAGACATTTACATGATTTATGCAGTCATTTTCATGTAATTGATAATGTTGACTCTCCTCTTCCTCCTACACCATCATCATTTTCATTACGTCCGGGAACAAAATTTTTAATGGATCGTTCTAAAAAACAAAGGCATTCGAGCTCACATTCGGAGCTCGACATTTATCTAACAACAATTTTTGAGTTTGATACAGATTTAGATTTTAACATATTAGCTTGGTGGAAAAGGCATAAGAGGACTTTCCCTACACTTGCTAAAATTGCGAGTCAAGTTTTAGCGGTTCCAGCCTCAACCGTTGCGGTGGAACAAACATTCAGCATAGGAGGAAATATTTTGGATCCAAGAAGATCAAGATTGGCTCCCGAATCTTTAGAAACACAAGTTTGTGTGAATGATTGGAAAAAAGCAGAATTAAGAAAACAATCCAACATCGCTTCATCATCCTCATCTGATGAATATTGTGGAGATCCTACTACAATTCCTACTACCTCTGAATCAGATGGATCGAGTTAGTATAGATTATAAAAATTATTGTAATAAATTATATTGTTTGTTGTATTCTTGTAAAACATATAAATTTTATTGTAATATATTTACTAGTTTTTTAATTAAAAAAGTACAAATGAATTTAACAATATTTTTAATATAAATAATTTTTTTATTTATAAGGTTCAAACCGGAACCGGAACCGGTCTTGAACCGGGTCAAAACCGGATCGAACCGTGAACCGGAACCGTCTGAACCGAAACCGAAGGTTTATATCATGTTAAGGTTCAGGTTCCGGTTCAAGATTTTTACGAACCGGAACCGGCGGTTCACGAACCGGAACCGGCGGTTCACGAACCGTGGCCATGTATAATACCACGCAAGGAAACAATACGTTTTTCTTTATTATTTTTAAAAGAAAAAAAATTGTGAGTAGCATCAAAGATTAATTGATTACCACCTGCCAGGTCAAGGGAAGCCACGCAATGCATTAGTTAGTAAACGTGAAAAAAAAATGAGTTTCCATATGATATAAAGGGCCATTTTCGTGGATTGCGATATTTTGGGCATTTTTACTCAAAATTGTGAGAGAAGGAGCCAAAACACTTCGAGAAAGGCTGGTTGTTGTACATTAATTAGTTTCTAAAATTGTTGGGAGAATTATTTCATGTACTTAAGGATTTTAAAATTATTTTATAAGTTATATTGCATTTAAAGGATTTTTATTTGTAAAATTTTATTTAATTCATTTTTTATCCTAAAAATATTTAAAAAAAATATGTGGGTGTTCATAATTTTATACTCTTTATTTTAAAAATGAAAAGTTTTATTTTTCACTATTTTTCCATTTAATTTCAATTTTTAAAATCTATTTAAATTGTTTTTAAGGTAGTTTTCAGCATTTTGAATTACAGAAATACCCTCACCCCTTCTAAATCCCTAAATCGGCAGATCTCTTCGCCAAATCGGTTGCTTGGCTTTGTTTTTCTCGTTGCTAATCACTTTCCAACTTGAATTAGAAAAGACCACCTACTTGCCCTAATAATCAATAAATACACGCCCTACCTCCACAGGAAAACACATTCTATCAGCTCTCTGGGAACAAACACACATCATAGTTTTGATTATTAGGAAATAAAGAAGAAGAAGAAGATGGCTGATAAAGAAATAAGAAAATATCCAAAAGGATTTAGGTTTGACCCATTTGATGAAGAACTTATTAGCGATTATTTGAAGCCCATGATCAAGGATGAACTTTCATGTGATTTTATCAAGTTCAGGCAAGTGTACGTTGACGATCCGTCTTCGAATCTGTGGCTTGTTTTTCCTAATGATGATCAATCTTGGTTCTCCTCCCCTCATGTTAAAGACACCGAAAAGTGTATGTTTTTCTTTTCCAAGTTATCAAAAATTTCGAAATCAACTACTAGTACTTCTTCGAAAAGGGCCGGTTCGAGAAAGGCTGGTTGTGTTACTGCTGAAAATACAAAGAAAAAGGTGGGGTGTGGTACGTGGGATGGAAGGACTCTGCGGAAACAAATCAGAGATGGTGGGGGTAATGTCATTGGGGACAAGAGATATCTCGTGTTTGAAATTAATGAGGTTGATTCGGGGGTTTCTTGATTTGACTGGAGGAAAGTCGGACTTTTCTAGATGCATGAGTATAGTTTGAGTGGGATTAATGGGGATGTGGATTCTGCCCATAGTATTGTTCTATGTAAAATCACTTATGATTATGCAACGGTATGCCCTATTAATCTTAAGTCGGGAAACAAAATTGCTGGTAATGTTACAAAAAGAATCAGTGAAGAGCACGAGAAAGAAGAAACCTGATAGTGTTAGTGCCCTAGAGACAATGTAGTTGTGCTTCTAGGAAAGACTATTTTGTTATTTGATGATTATGTTCTATGGATTATGCTACATTAATTTATTATGTCTTAATTTACTGCGATATAAATGTTAGAGTAATAAATGTCCTTGGAATATAGAACATGTATTCTATATCTTTAAGTATGTGACTTAAAAATGAGATTATACGAATAGTGTTTATATTTCTAAATATCCCTAATCAAGCATTATTATTAAGGGACAATTATAATGCATTAAGATTAGTATGTTTATTGACAGATGACCACATCTCATTGGTCATAGGTATAGTGATACTAAAGTCAATAACATAGTTGCATGTAATATTATACATGGCACTGGATTAACCCGTTGTGAGATTCTACATGTTAATAAGGTCATTAGAAAGACTCACAGTGATAATGGTGTAATGATCCTTAGACTTGACATCATTATATTTCTATATGAGGATTAATATACTTTGACTACATTAAAAGTTACCTTTGACCGGGTGATGATAAAAGTGGAGATCGGGTATATTATGAGTCGTATGAAAAATATGAATGATAGATATAGGATTTAACCCTCCTATTATTAGGAGAGATATTATTGGCCTCTTGATTGAGTGAGACTATGAAAATGCATGGCCATGCTCAAATATTGATTTGTTTTAATAGTCTACTCATTGATCAATGAAATCCGGATTAAACGTTGAAGAGGATGACTAATGACATGCCTCGAGTTTAATCTATAATATATTGTTAAAGGGATTATATTACATGGAAACATTAATCACGAAAGGTTTAATTGGATCACCAATTATTATTATTACTTGGGTAGCAATGATGTATTACTAGATGCCGCTCATTGTTTATAATTTTATTATTGGATATTAAAATTATTGCCAACGTAATAATAACCTAAAGGGTTACACAATAAGAACGTTTAAAAGGAGTTTTAATTTAAATTAAATTATTAAATTCGAAATTGGATATTTAATTAATTGAGCTAGTCTTAATTATAATTAAATATAATTCGAATTTAAAATTAAAATCAAATAAGAATGGGTTTGGAGAAGCCCAATTTGATTTAGGGTTTAGCCCAATCTCTCTTCCCTATAAATACATTATGATGTATTGTTTAGGGTTACACTTTTGCAATTCGTTTTTAGAGGAAAAACGTATGAGAGGCTAGAGAGAGAGAGATAGGCATGTTCTTCGGCTAGTACCGGCTCCGGTGATCGTTGGACGATCAAGCGTTCGTGTGGACTACTTTGACAACGTAGATCTCGAAGAGGGCTGCGTGGTGATTGCTTTAGACCTCCATCTGTCATCAATTTGTAAAGCTTCTTTAAGGTAATCATCTAATTCCGAATTAAATATCATGTTTTTGCATGGATCCTGCGATTGGGTTTCGATTTTATTGTTTTTAATTTTTGCTTTCCGCTGCGTTTGATGCTCGAAACCCTTCAAAACCATCAACAAGAATTTGGAGGAGGGAACTAGTGGTGTAACAGCAGAAACCAAAAATCAAAATTGCCCGATTAATCTTTCTTGTGAAGCTAACGAGAAAGAAGTGATTACCAACAAGAGTTTGGAGACAACTAGCAATGTAACAGTAGAAAATCTCGACGTGATACATGGTGGTGTTGATGATCGGTCTCTTGCTACTAAATTACAAGAGTTGGATGCTTTTTGCGGGGATTTTTGTTTTGATGTAGACTGGATCATGGGGTGTTTGGATTCCGATCCACAAGAAGGACCAATCGAAGACAATAGTATCAGCAATCTTGGTAAGAGAAAATTTGATGCAGAGGAGAGTTCATGCAATAACAAGAAGACGTGTCTATAACGATTATTAGTAGCAGCTACGACAAGTGATGGGTAACTTTTTGCAGAAGTAGCTTCTTTGTTCATACATAGGATCCTTATTGTCAGTTTCATCATTTTTCTTTGAACTTTCCATTCGCTGTATGAATTTTTTGTATAATTTAGCAGACTGAAATATATATATATATGACACGCTAGATTGATGAAAGCAACTTTTTGTGACTTTTACTAAATTAATTCTTGCCTTTTATTGCTGCACAATTTTTGATTTACTATATGATGAATTCTGCTGATAGTAGAAAAATAGATTTCAATTTGTATATTAGTGCTTATGGAGTGATGATTCAAGCGGGGATGTTTACTATAATATAGCAAACAGTGTAATGTAAAGAATGGAAATTTTGAAATTCCAGTATTACTCATCTTGTCAAAACAGCTAGCACAGTCCCTGTAAGGGAAGTTGGTTTTTCCAGTCTTGCACATACTGCAAAGCTTAAAATACAAGTTTGAGTGTATGCAATAGTTTATTTTTGGGTTTTAAACTCATTACAAAGTCTTCTTAGTCTTGTCCATAGACAAGCCAGTGCTACCAATATTGTCAATTTAGTTGATACTGTCTGTACACGGAGTTGATTCCTTTCATCTTTCATACAGTTAACAATAACTGCTTTCCTTTTAAGTTTCCGTGAAAAGGATTCCTTACTTTAATGAAAGTCACAGAAACGAATCGAAATAAAGTCTGGTAGCGGAAGCAGGTATGTTTATCTTTTGTTAATTTGGTATTGGATTGCAAAGCTAGCCGGGTGGTTTTGTTAAGGCTTCCCACACTTCAATAGTTATGACAAAATTAGAGTTGATCAAATCATACACGTGCTTGCTGATCTCACCTCTCTATCTACATTTCTTTGCTTGTTAATATTTCATATATCAATTTGTGGTATTGCAGTGTTGCTGACTTGCTATAAGCATATACGCTAGGATGTAAGAAGCAATGTCAAATAATCTTTGACATGATGTTCTTTCAGGAAAACACAGGACAGGTCTTCTTGTTTCCGTAGTTTATACTTTCAGTATTAGTGTTTCAAATTGAATTTCTCGACTCCTATAACCTGGTGGCACTCCATGGTTTCTTAATAGTAATTTTTGTGTCAATTGTTCTAGTTATTGTTGTAATTTAGGTCTTCATTCAGACAGCAGCTTGGAAGCTGAATGAGTAGTCCTTACTTTATGGATGGCTTTGCCCGATATAGCCTTTTTACAGTTCTCGAATATGTCTTTTTACAGATGAAGTCCTTGAGATATCGAATATGCCTTTGACTTGTTTGACTCCTTGAGATAACGAATGAAACTTTGACCTGTTGACTCCGTGAGATCTGGAATAGAGACTTTGCCATATCGAATCCTTGAGATGTCGAATTAATCTTTAACTTTTCACTTCTTGAGATATCGAATAGTGCATTTTAATATATCGAATTCTTGAGATGTCGAATTCGTAACTTCTCTAACAGTGCAAATTACTTCTCGAATTTGTACTTAGGCGAATCTTCATTATTCAAACTTCAATTGTGATTATTAAAACCTTCTTTCTTTAAACTTGAGGCATGATTCATGGATTTTCTTTCAAGCATTATTAGGTGACTAATTTGTATAATACAAAAGTGAAATTGATGCTAATACAAATAAGTATAATTACAAGACAGAAACCTAACAAAAGAACGAATCAATAACAAAACAATATTTAGCCCAAATTTGATTTGTACAGATCATATAGACCATTTATGCTAGACAACGAATCAAGTACTATTCAATATGTTAATACATTAATTATCCAAGTAAAAATTGATAATGCTAAGACTTTCAAGATCATCTCTACTCGAAAAATAATCACAATTTGTTAGTAGTACTGTGATCATGGAATTAACACCAACGTCTCTCTTTTGTAACTATCACTTGTTCTGAAAATCAACCGATGAGAAGCAATCTTGTACAGAGTATCAACCACCTCTTTAAAGCGCAGCCTTGAAAGATACATATTTCGTACACCACTGGCCTAATTAATAAGTTTACTTTCACATTAGGAGCAAAAAAAATTCACATTAAAAAATATTATGTAAATGTGAAATTTTTTCAGACAAAATAAAGCAAAATGTAGGAGATTCAGAATGTAGTATGCTTCTTATTCTTAATAGAAGATCAGTAATTAGGTCCCCGATTTTTAAAAATCAGGAAGTCGGATTCAATTTTTTAATTTATATTTTTAAATTTATCTGTATTTCCTTGAAAGAATGCCCAAAATACCCAATTTTTCCCTACCCACTACCCAAAATGCCCAGATGCGGAAATACTGCCCAAATTACCCACGGGATGCGCCGTTCCGTGTGGTGCATCCGTGAGCACTGTAGTTGTCAGAAATCGAACCAACTTGCCAAAAATCGAGAGCTCTTCCTCGTCGGCGACTTGTCGACCTTCAACTCGCCTCCATCGATCTAACTCTCAGGCAACTCTCCACCCTCAAAATCATCACCACATGATCAGCTACGCATCTCCTTCCTCCTCCCGTTATCAGTTTCTCTCCGGCAGCCCCGTAGGGGCGTGAATAAGCTCGCCAGAATTTGAAATCGGAGAAAAAAGGTTGAATTGGGTGTTTCTAATCCGGCAAACGAAATGTAACAAAATTGATATGGATGTGTAGAGAATCGAATTGCGATTCTATTGGTATATAGAACGTAATGGGAAAGATTGTGGTATGGACGAATGAATTGAAAGAATTTTGTAGCCGGAATCGCCATTCTCACCAGCTCTAGCGACGACGAAGATGACATCGGATGCGTGGTTCCATAATGCGTATCACCTGTCACGCCTCTTGAAGATGCGTATGCAATGCCATTTCTCGCTGATGTCATGGGCGTAACCAGTTGATACGTTATTGCTATAGGCGTGACACCACATACGCCCATACCAGTGGCGTATGTAGTGAGCATTCTGGGCGGTGTTCGCGCGCCGTGGGTATTTTGGTTAAGGATAAATAAAATGTGGGTATTTACGGCACTCGCCCTATTGCCTTGGGGTTTCAACAGTTAACCTTTGGGGTTCAATAATTCCTTTTTGGGTTTAGAAATATTCAGAACGACAAATGAACCATATACGAAGTTAGGCTTTAGGGGTGTTTAAAAATCAGGCCCGCTAGACTCAATAAAAAATTACAATTTGAATTGATCATTTGATTATAATTTTTTTAATATTGTTTGAAAATTACATATTAGCAAAAAAATTGCAAATATATATTTAGCTAAAAAAAAATAATAGAGTTTTCAATGCCAAATAAATAAAATTGTTGACAAAACCAGTAACGCATCAACACAATGCGTTTCATACCACGGAAGGAAACAATACGTTTTTCTTTATTATTTTTAAAAGAAAAAAAAATTGTGAGTAGTATCCATGATTAATTGATTACCACCTGCCAGGTCAAGGGAAGCCACGCAATGCATTAGTTAGTAAACGTGAAAAAAAAAATGAGTTTCCATATGATATAAAGGGTCATTTTCGTGGATTGCGATATTTTGGGCATTTTTACTTAAAATTGTGAGAGAAGGGGCCAAAACACTTCGAGAAAGGCTGGTTGTTGTACATTAATTAGTTTCTAAAATTGTTGGGAGAATTATTTCATGTATTTAAGGATTTTAAAATTATTTTATAAGTTATATTGCATTTAAAGGATATTTATTTGTAAAACTTTATTTAATTCATTTTTTATCCTAAAAATATTTAAAAAAATATGTGGGTGTTCATAATTTTATACTTTTTATTTTAAAAATGAAAAGTTTTATTTTTCACTATTTTTCCATTTAATTTTAATTTTTAAAATCTATTTAAATTGTTTTTAAGGTTTTTTTCAGCATTTTGAATTACAGAAATACCCTCACCCCTCCTAAATCCCTAAATCGGCAGATCTCTTCGCCAAATTGGTTGCTTGGCTCTGTTTTTCTCGTTGATAATCACTTTCCAACTTGAATTAGAAAAGATCACCTACTTGCCCTAATAATCTATAAATACACGCCCTACCTCCATAGGAAAACACATTCTATCAGCTCTCTGGGAACAAACACACATCATAGTTTTGATTATTAGGAAATAAAGAAGAAGAAGAAGAAGATGGCTGATAAAGAAATAAGAAAATATCCAAAAGGATTTAGGTTTGACCCATTTGATGAAGAACTTATTAGCGATTATTTGAAGCCCATGATCAAGGATGAACTTTCATGTGATTTTATCAAGTTCAGGCAAGTGTACGGTGACGATCCGTCTTCGAATCCGTGGCTTGTTTTTCCTAATGATGATCAATCTTGGTTCTCCTCCCCTCATCTTAAAGGCACCGAAAAGTGTATGTTTGTCTTTTCCAAGTTATCAAAAATTTCGAAATCAACTACTAGTACTTCTTCGAAAAGGGCTGGTTCGAGAAAGGCTGGTTGTGTTACTGCTGAAAATACAAAGAAAAAGGTGGGGTGTGGTACGTGGGATGCGTACACTCAGCGGAAACAAATCAGAGATGGTGGAGGTAATGTCATTGGGGACAAGAGATATCTCGTGTTTGAAATTAATGAGGTTGATTCGGGGGTTTCTGGATTTGACTGGAGGAAAGTCGGACTTTTCAAGATGCATGAGTATTTTTTGAGCGGGATTAATGGGGATGTGGATTCTGCCCATAGTATTGTTCTATGTAAAATCACTTATGATTCTACAAAGGCATGCCCTATTAATCTTAAGTCGGGAAACAAAATTGCTGGTAATGTTACAAAAAGAATCAGTGAAGAGCACGAGAAAGAAGAAACCATCAACAAGAATTTGGAGGAGGGAACTAGTGGTGTAACAGCAGAAACCAAAAATCAAAATTGCCCGATTAATCTTTCTTGTGAAGCTCACGAGAAAGAAGTGATTACCAACAAGAGTTTGGAGGCAACTAGCAATGTAATAGTAGAAAATCTCGACGTGATACATGGTGGTGTTGATGATCGGTCTCTTGCTACTGAATTACAAGAGTTGGATGCTTTTTGCGGGGATTTTGGTTTTGATGACCTTGGCAGTGAGAGTTTCTGTCTGGGAGACCTAGATGATATAGGTCCCTCTTTTGATGGTCTGGGGGACCTAAGTGATGTAGGTCCCTGTTTTGATGTAGACTGGATCATGGGGTGTTTGGATTCCGATCCACAAGAAGGACCAATCGAAGACAATAGTATCAGCAATCTTGGTAAGAGAAAATTTGATGCAGAGGAGAGTTCATGCAGAAACAAGAAGACGTGTCTATAGCGATTATTAGTAGCAGCTACGACAAGTGATGGGTAACTTTTTGCAGAAGTAGCTTCTCTGTTCATACATAGGTTCCTTATTCAAAGTTTCATCATTTTTCTTTGAACTTTCCATTCGCTGTATGAATTTTTTGTATAATTTAGCAGACTGAAATATATATGTGACACGCAAGATTGATGAAAGCAACTTTTTGTGACTTTTACTAAATTAATTCTTGCCTTTTATTGCTGCACAAATTTTGATTTACTATGATGAATTCTGCTGATAGTAGAAAAATAGATTTCAATTTGTATATGTGCTTATGGAGTGATGATTCAAGCGGGGATGTTTACTACTCCCTCCGTCTCAATATGCTTCTCTCGTTTGATATGTCGGGACTGTTCATAACATGAGACAAATTACTAATTTACGTATAATCTATAAGACCAAATATAGTCATGAGTGATTTTGTTGAATTCATATTTATGAGTATTTTAATACAGTGAAGTTTTTATATTTAAAACTAATATAAAATTAAAGATATTAACGATTAAAAGTGTGCGTTGGCAAACGTGTACAAGGGAAATGAGAAAAGTTTTTAGAGACAGAGGGAGTATAATATAGCAAACAGTGTAATGTAAAGAATGGAAATTTTGAAATTCCAGTATTACTCGTCTTGTCAAAACAGCTAGCACAGTCCCTGTAAGGGAAGTTGGTTTTTCCAGTCTTGCACATACTGCAAAGCTTAAAATACAAGTTTGAGTGTATGCAATAGTTTATTTTTGGGTTTTAAACTCATTACAAAGTCTTCTTAGTCTTGTCCATAGACAAGCCAGTGCTACTAATATTGTCAATTTAGTTGATACTGTCTGTACACGGAGTTTTTTTTTTTTTGACGAGTAAAAGGGTTGGGAGAACCAACCCAGAAACACTAATATTATAACAAATCACACCTCATTAAAGAGGAAAGATCACAGGGAGGGCAGCAAATCCAATCTAAAGGAAGAGCTGAATACAAAGCTTTCTTAGCAATCCAATGTGCTGGAGCATTACAAAATCTAGGAATAAAATAGAACTTTAAATTTAACCTGGAAGCAATAATTCTTATATCTTCAACTACTGCAGCAACATGCCAAGGAGGAGTCGTATCTGAAGATGCAAGAGAAATGGCCACAAGTGAGTCTGATTCGATGTAAGCCGAATGAAAGTTTCTTTGATAAGCAAGGCTACAACCTTCCCGAATAGCCAATACCTCAGCAAGTAGAGGAGAAGAAGCTTTAACCAAGCAACCATGACCATCAATAATAGTTCCAAAATTATTCCTACCTAGAACGCCGATTGAAGCTTTGCCATCCTTGAAACTCCCTGTTAACACAAAATTACGCAAGCGCACGTAGTCACAAGTAATATAATTAAAGTTCGTTCCGCAGAGATCTGGTTAAGTTTCAATCAGTAAATATACCTATGCAACAATGTTTAGTTTTAATCCACTGCTAAGACAAATAACAATTTTGGTTTTGAGTAACTAAATTAAACTAGGATGCAAATTTTAAACTAAGAATTAAATTAACTAATGAGATTGAATTCGAATTACTAATATGAGAATAAACATGGGATCCCAACTTCATTAAATACTTCCCTTAGATCTGACACCTTTAATCTCTATATGCAATGATTTTGATATCTGATCGGATAACACGAAACCAGTATACGCTACCTGTCAGCATACGCATACCAAACTAAACATACATCCACAAAAGAGATAGAAGATGATTAGACACCAATTATGCTTAGACCCTATATGTCTATAGAATTTGAAAACATAACGGTTGAAGAACAGGTTATCCATTAAGATCACATAGGGTAGTATAAGTATTTTCATCTCACACCACAAATCATATTGACAATCAATTATGAACCTATGCTAGCATGGCAAGTTCTAAATCTCAAGATCCACTTTCACTTCACAAGAGATTAACAATTCAATTTAGATGTTAGCTACGCATCTAAAAGCATTAAGATTAACCATACGAGGATATCAAATTCACATCACACACAGATCTTTACAGCATCAAGATACTAAGTTTCATAAATAACTCCGTTAGAATCCCATGACAACGTTTAGCCCATAATTGAACTATTCATCGTCATGGGATTTGATGAAAACATAATAATTAACAAGATATGAAAGAAAGAAACAATAATATTAATAAAAACAAGAGTTGAGAAAACAAATCTATATCCAAAGTATACAGAAGATGAAGTAGATCTAGATCTTTGCTTGTCACCGAGCTTGAATCCTTCTCCACTTTTCTCTCTTGCAGTTTTACGTTATAATACTAATAATCTGATACAAATTACAAGGTATGATGTGTTTATATAGGCACTACAAGTCTTGCCCAACAAGAAAATACAAAAACAGAATTATAATAGAATTTCTGCAAGATACGTTTCCTAATTTGATTCTGTTTTGTAAGGAAATTTCGTGGCTGACTTTTCTTCAAATTTTCTGGAACGCTCCCCACGTAATTGGGCTTCTGGACTATCTTAGAATGATAGAAAATCTCGTTATCTTCGCGTGGACTGCTTACGGGCCTAAAACGGACTTCTAGAACTCAAGATATGGCCAAAACAATGTAAACTGCGCAACCCTTCTCGAAAATCCGAATTTTAATCAATTAATTCCCAAAAAATTATAAAAGCATCCACTTTAGTCAACATTCTCGTAATCCTGCACAACTAAGCAAAACACATCAAATCTACAACAACTTGAGCCCAAGACAATCAATTTAAGCCGAAATTAAGCGATCCAAGTGGATATAAAATCCACTTATCACTCCCGTCACAATTATACTTCACAAGATGTGCAGGTGGGGGAGACCACTGCTGTGAGTGAATAGTGGGATTGGGAGGATCAATAGATGGACAGAAGAGAGATGCAAACTCACACGAAAAAGCTTGATTTAATTTGTGAGTGAGAGATGGATTTATGGGAATATCCTCAAAGATATGTGCATTTCTAGCTTTCCAGATAGCCCAACCAGTGAAAGCAAAAGATGCAAGAATACCCAGCGCAATTTTCTTTGAAGAAGCCTGCGTAATAATGGACATAAGAGCTGATTGAACCGAAGTGTAGTTGTCCAGTGACGTTGGACGCAGAGAAAGGGGAGAAGCAAACCAAACCGGAACTGTCCAAGGGCAGCGAAAAAGCATATGTTCTGTAGATTCCATCTCTTGAAAACAAATCTGGCAAACTGGAGATTGAGCACACTTTCGATTGAAAAGATTTAAAGAAGTAGCAATAGCGTTATTTGAAAGGCGCCATAAAAACATCTTTATTTTCGGAGGGGCTGAAATATGCCAAATGAGCTTCCATAAGTTGTGATGATTATTAGAAGCGGACGTGGAAGCGCACGGAACCACCGGATGCTTGAAGAAATCACAAGCAACATAGTAACCAGATTTGACAGTGTATAATCCATTAGATGTGTGGTGCCAAACCAACTTATCGCAACCTCCAATTCTACTAAGAGGAATGAGAGAAATATCATGAACCGTATGATCTGCTACAACTGAAGCAAGCTTATCCAAATCCCAACTACCATTTGAAATAAAGTCAGAGACATACGAATTATTTCGGAATGGGCCTTTCGCATTAGGAATGAAAAAATCTGGAGAGCCAGGAAACCATTTGTTACACCAAAAATTAATTGATACACCATCTCCAACCTGCCATCTCATGCCAGCCAAAAGAACTTCCCTTCCTCGAAGAATAGAGTGCCAAAACCATGAAGCCTTACGACCTTTCCGGGCTGTCAAAAATGAACCATTGGGAAAATAGATTCCACGAATAATACGAGCCCAAAAGGAGTTTGGATTCATCAATAGGCGCCACCCCTGCTTAGCAAGAAAAGCCAAGTTTGTAGCATGCAAATTCTTAAAACCCAGACCACCATCCTCCTTAGATTTTATAATCACATCCCATGCTTTCCAATGAATATGTCTTGCTTCTACATCTCCACCCCAGAAAAATTTTCTTATATAAGACATAATGGAGTTTAATAAACTGGAGGGAAGCAAAAAACATTGCATAGCAAAAGAGGGAATAGCTTGAATGATTGATTTTATTAGAACTTCTCTACCTGACTGAGACAGATTTTTTGACTTCCATCCTTGCAATTTTTTTAAAGCTCTTTCTCTAATAAAATCAAACATGATCTTCTTGTTACGTCCAAGAGCAGCCGGAAGACCCAAATAAATAGCTGATGGCTGCATATCCTCGAAACCAAACAGGTGGGAAATACTTTCTTTTACAACAAAAGGGGTGTTTGGTGAGAATTTGATAGAAGACTTGTTGAAATTAATAAGCTGGCCAGAAGCTTCTGTATATGCATTGAGAATAGCTAAGATATGTCTTGCATTCTGATTTGAAGCTTCAAAGAAAAGGAGTGAGTCATCTGCGAAAAAAATATGTGACACTACGGGACACTGCCGGGCCATATGCATACCATGAATAACACCATCTTCAACAGCTTTTTGGATCAAACGAGAGAGAACATCAGCAACCAATAGGAATAAGTAAGGTGACATTGGATCACCTTGACGAATACCTTTTTTGGGGTTAATGGAGCAAACAAAATCATCATTCATCATGATATCAAGGGATGAAGTTGAAATACATTGTTTAATCCAGTGCACAAAAGAATAATTAAAGCCCATTTTTTCAAGAATAGCAATGAGGAAATCCCATTCTACACGGTTGAAAGCCTTGTTAAGATCAAGTTTGAGAGCCATGAAACATTTGGAACCTTTTTTCTTGTTGTCCAGATAGTGAAAACACTCATGCCCAACTGCTATAGCGTCTTGAATGAGGCGACCAGGAATAAAAGCAGCTTGTTGAGGCGAAATGATTTTGTTCATCATAGGCTTAAGACGATTCGCCAAAATTTTGGTAATTATCCGATAAATGAAATTGCAAAGGCTGATTGGACGGAAATTACCAAGATTTTCTGGATGAGGAACTTTCGGTATTAGGATTACGGAAGTGGCATTGAGGTAAGAAGGTAGGACTCCTGTGCGAAAAAATTCTTTTATAACTGAGCACACCTGAACCCCAACAATGTGCCAATATTTACGGTAGAAAAATCCTTGAAACCCGTCCTTCCCTGGTGCTTTAAGAGGGCCAAGCTGCTTCATTGATGCATAAATTTCATCATCTGATATATCCTTTATGAGTTGAGCATTCATTTGATCAGATATGAGCCTCGGAACATTATCAATCAGGCTTGAAAAATCGCGCTCCCCGCTAGTCTCAAACAAGCTTGTAAAATGTGATTTTACATGATTTTTTAAGATAGCTGGATCATGCACCCAAGTCCCATCCGGAAGTTGGAGTCTTAATACTTGATTCTTTTGCTTGCGAATTGTAGCCATCAGATGAAAAAATCGAGAATTTGAGTCCCCAAAATTAATCCAATTAACTCTAGAACGTTGATGCCAAAACATTTCCTCTCTAGTCCAAAGCTCATCGAGACAATTTAAAAAAATTTTCTGATTTTGGAGGTTCTTGTGAGATGGAGGTTGATCTTGAAGGTACTTGAGCTGACTAGAGAGGGCCGAGATCTGATTTCTATTGTTACCAAAGGATTCACGACTCCAGGATGTTAGATGAGATTGGCAATTTTGCATCTTTGCAAAAAAGATACTAGATTGAGAACCATCTGAAGAAGAAATCCAAGCTTTCTCAATGATTTTTTCGCAATCTTCAGAACGAGACCACATCATTTCAAAGCGGAATTGACGCTTTCTAAAGAGCTTTGGGCAGATTGTAAACACCAGAGGGGCATGGTCACTGCCAATTAGAGCTTCATGAATAAGCGAACACTGTGGAAAAGTTTCAATCCAAGTGTCATTTACCAAAACTCTATCAATTCTTTCCCTAATGTTTTGATAGTCCTCCCTTTTATTTGTCCAGGTGTAGCTTAAACCTTTAAAAGGCATTTCAATAAGGTTTGCAGAAGAAATAAAGCCTTGAAGCTCCTGGACATGCCGTGAAATATTACCATTTCCCCCTGTTTTATCAGCTGCCTCTCCCACAACATTTAGATCACCAATAAGGACATGAGGATTAGTAGAGGAACTAAGAACCATTAACAGATGACGCCAAAGAGCTTGTCGCGGAGAGAATGATGTTGGCCCATACATAAAATAACAGTCCCATGTTCTAGATAGATGCTGCCGAATAGTAGTAGAGATAAGATGCGAGTTGCTGGAATTTATAGATAAATGTACTGAGTAGTGCCACCACAGGGCCAAGCCACCTGAGATGCCAACTGGATCAACATAGAAAAAATTGTCCAGGTTTGTTTTCTTTCGAATTCGCTCCAACTTCTTGCTTTTATTTTTGGTTTCTATAAGAAAAACCACACAAGGACGATGAACTTTGATGAGTTCTCTGATGTTCGAAACTGTTAGGGGTCGTCCAACTCCCTGACAGTTCCAAGAGATCATCAACATGAATCTTGTGGCTGATTTTGGACAGCCACCACATCCATACAATTTGTTGTCTGAGAGACTTCTGATTCTTCATTAATTTTCACATCATAAAGATTTGCTGAGCTTAGATCACCAACAACGAACAAGTCCTGAGAACGATCAGATTGAGAGAGCTTTTTCTTTTTCTGATGAGAAGTTTTGGATTTTTTCTGTTTTGCGGATAAGGAGGATTTTCGAGTGAAAGTGATGAGATGGTTATGAGGTTTAGGAATGGGATCCTGGACGGGACAAGGTTCTTTTATTCTCTTGTGTAAAGGCTCATCACTGCAACTTTCCAAGGTGGGTTGTTTTCTTTTTATTAAAGATAAATTTGTAATAGCTTGGGAAATGTCATATTGATAATAAGGGCCGGCCCAATTGGTTGATGGGTTAAGAAAAGGGAAAAAGTGCTCTTTATTAATATTATAAACATTATAATGCTGAGCAGAGTCACTAGAGGGGGTGGGAACACTTGTTTCATTTGGTTCAGTTACAAAATAAGCTGGTTGATGAGTAACTGTGTGAGAAACAGATTGAGTACTAGAAGACTTACAGTGGGTAGTGTCAGAAGTAGCAATATCCTTGACAGGACAAATAGTATCTCCAGCAGATTTTATATTTTCCTCGAGACAAGAGCTACGTAGTAGCCTCCTACTTTCCTTTTCTGGTATGGTATTGTTGCATGTTTGTTGACTTCTGTGGTTTGAGTTGTTTCTAGTACCAGACCTGTGCACCGGAATATTTTTCCTGATGGTCGGAGTGCGTATCCATGGTCCAAAATCTCCTTGGTTCGAAGTGTTATCTTTATAAGAACAGTTTTCATCTTCATGACCGATTCTCCCACATTCATAGCAAAAATTTGAGAGTCGCTCGTATTTAAGCTCGATCCACAAAGTGGGCAGACCTTCTCTTTTGAGATTATAACCCGGAAGGAGAGGATCAGTAATATCAACAGCGACACGAAAACGAAGAAAGCTACGGTTTAGTTGAATTCCATCTCCAGTGCAATCAGTTTCAACTAAATCGCCAATCATGTTTCCAAGTTCTTCTGCATAACTTTTGTTCATCTTGCCAAGCGGCAACCCATGAGCTTGAATCCAGAAAGGCACTGTTGAGAAATTAATTTCTGATAAACAAATATCTGGTTTCCAAGGTGCAAGAGCCATGAGATACCCTGAAATGGACCATGGACCTTCATCTAAAATCTTTTGTTTATCTTGCAAGTTAGAAAACTGGAAAAGAAAGTATTTTTGATCCCATGGGTGTATCGTGAAAGGCTCAGATGTTTTCCAAGCACCATTAAGAATGCTTATGACCCCTTGCTTGTGTATAGATCTATGTTCTGACCAAATTTTTCCAACAAGACATAGTTCTGGAGAAGGATTTGAGGAAGAGTTTGGTGGGTTCATGATGAGAGAGGAACTTGATGTGAAAATGAGATGATGTATAAATGAACTGCTGTAACACAATGGAGTGATTTAATGGGACATTGGTAGGTAGAATCGTGATAATAACAATACTAGTTAGTGAAACCGGTGGATGAGAAGTAAATATGAAGATAATAAATTTTCAGGTGATCCTAATCCACAAAGGGTAAAGAAACTCTCATGTAGAGAGAGAAGCTCTCATAAAGAGAGAGAAAAAGTTTCCAGACGAGTACTACTCGTCTTGTCAAAACAGTTTATTTTTGGGTTTTAAACTCATTACAAAGTCTTCTTAGTCTTGTCCATAGACAAGCCAGTGCTACTAATATTGTCAATTTAGTTGATACTGTCTGTACACGGAGTTGATTCCTTTCATCTTTCATACAGTTAACAATAACTGCATTCCTTTTAAGTTTCCGTGAAAAGGATTCCTTACTTTAATGAAAGTCACAGAAACGAATCGAAATAAAGTCTGGTAGCGGAAGCAGGTATGTTTATCTTTTGTTAATTTGGTATTGGATTGCAAAGCTAGCCGCGTGGTTTTGTTAAGGCTTCCCACACTTCAATAGTATGACAAAATTAGAGTTGATCAAATCGTACACGTGCTTGCTGATCTCACCTCTCTATCTACATTTATTTGCTTGTTAATATTTCATATATCAATTTGTGGTATTGCAGTGTTGCTGACTTGCTATAAGCATATACGCTAGGATGTAAGAAGCAATGTCAAATAATCTTTGACCTGATGTTCTTTCTGGAAAACACAGGACAGGTCTTCTTGTTTCCGTAGTTTATACATTCTGTATTAGTGTTTCAAATTGAATTTCTCGACTCCTATAACCTGGTGGCACTCCATGGTTTCTTAATAGTAATTTGTGTGTCAATTGTTCTAGTTATTGTTGTAATTTAGGTCTTCATTCAGACAGCAGCGTGGAAGCTGAATGAGTAGTCCTTACTTTATGGATGGCTTTGCCCGATATAGCCCCCCCCTCTCCCCCTCCCAAACTATTCTAAATATCAGCAATCCTTAAATGGATCTAAAGTTTCTTACTGTCTGGTTTAGGTCTGCAGTTTGTCTCAAATCCAAGTGCTCCCTCCAAATTTATTTAAGTTTGCCAAAGATGTGTTTGCGCCTAATTACAATGCAGCATCTGATTGTAAGCTTGGTGAGTAGTACAATCATTTCTTTTACTTGTACCACAAAATATATGCAGACTCACCAGCTATCTGACAGGAGAGACTGGAAATGGTGCGATTATTAAGCTATGAAATACAAGATACCATTTGTCTTTGTGCATAGAAATTTGTTCAATGAGGAGCCATTTCTAAGAAATATGCAGAGGTACTAGTGTTATTGTGTTACCATATGCACGTTTCCTTAAAACCTTTGGTAGAAGATATCAGTTTATCCTTCTCAAAGTTCATAGGAAACAAATCTTATTGCTATTTTTACGTTCAGTATTTCCAAGGAGGTGTTGAGATATGAAGGAGAGATCTGCTAAGTGCTAACTGGGCAACAGAAACCTAACCTTGAAAGTGCAGTGCAGTAACTTTAAAACCTTGCTACGAGGGAGGCTGTAATGATAATGAGTCACTTTACATCGTCTTGGCGATTATTAACAAGATTATTGTTAATGGCCGTTTCTTGGTTAAGATTTTACTTTCTAGAATGAAGTCAATTAGTACCATTGATCTTCATTAATTTTGTTATCAATACATGAAAATAAATTATAGTTTAATATGTGCTCTTTGAATAAGTGTAAACAGATAGAGTATTGGATCAGAATATCAGATGGATGTGCTAGACACAGGAGAAGAAAAAATGGGTTTTATATTAAACAGGCCACTGATCTCATTAAAAAATATCAAGTACCTCCCCAGTCTCCACGGGGACTCATTTAAGACTAAACTAAGAAATATATCATTTGCCCCCTGCATTCACAAAAATAATACAATTTTTGGTTGCCTAACTGTCTTGGATAAAATTTATGATTGCCAAAAAAAGTTCAATCTTGGATAGATTGTATTATTCTCACTTAGGCCACCATAAATTGTATTATTTTTGTGAATGCAGGTGGGGCAGATGATATATTTCTTAGTTTAGTGGCTTAAATGAGTCCCCGTGGAGACTGGGGAGCTACTTGATACTTTTTAATGAGATCAGTGGTCCATTTGATATAAAACCCAAGAAAAAATCATTAGCAATTAAAACACTTTAAATTATGGATGACACCGGTGATTAATACATTTTTGGGATATTCCAAATGATACCACTATACAATTGGCTTTTCCATTTGGTACCATCCAACATTTTTTACTTCCAAGTGGCGCCACTGTACTTTTGGCTTCATCCATTTTATACCATTATATCAAGCAAACGTTAGTCGGACGTTAGATTATTCTTAATGGTACCACTATACAATTGACTTTTTCATACGGTGCTATCCAATATTTTTGACTTCTACATGGTACCATTTTTCTCTCACTAAAATCAAATTTTTCTTGGAATTTTCACAACTTATCTATATGCTTTGTCTGTAATAAGTCATTGATTCTCTAACTATCACTATTTCTGATAAGCAATCAAGTCATTCATTAAACTTGGATCCAATTCTCCAATCATAATAAACTTTGATCAATAGTTCAGAATATTAAATTAATACATAATATATAGAATCAACCCGTATGAACATATACATATATAATGTGTGCTCGGATCTGTCTAGGAGCTTCCGGAGGATTTACTTTTACCGATGAAAGCGTTGAAAGAAACTAAATAATTTGAACTACATAGTTTATTACGATAAGACAATTGGATACGAGACTAATTAATGACTTGGAGGCTGATCAGAAAAAGTAAGAGAATCAATGACTTATTATAAGGTAAAATGTATAGATAAATTGTGAAATTAAGAGGAAAATTTGACCTTAGTGAGAGAAAAATGGTACCATGTAAAAGTCAAAAATATTGGATGGCACCGTATGAAAAAGTCAATTGTATAGTGGTACCATTAAAAATAATCTAACGTTTGCTTGACAGAATGGTATAAAATGGATGAAGCCAAAAGTACAGTGGTGCCGCTTAGAAGTCAAAAATGTTGGATTGTACCAAATGAAAAAGCCAATTGTATAGTGGTACCATTTGAAATATCCCTACATTTTTATATCTTCTGCCTGCAGTCTAGGAAGTAGGAAGATATTGACATTCGAGAAATTATATTCATCGACAATTTAACATACATGTTTCACATATTCTGGACTCTGTACTGCATTTCTCGTAATAATATGAGGCAACTTAGGGAAGGGTAGGTGTACAAATTACTGAATCCAGTTAATAATAATGAGAACATTAATCCTATAATAATCCTAGTTGTTATTTTTGTAGTTAATTTTCTCGTAAATTTTACCGAGTACATCTTTTATATACTGTTTTCGACCTACACATTATAAAATTGATGTGTTAGAATTACTAGCATTTTCACATTAGGAGCCAAAAAAATTCACAATAAAAAATATTACGTAAATGTGAAATTTTTTCAGACAAAATAAAGCAAAAATGTAGGAGATTATGCTTCTTATTCTTAATGAAAGCATGTTACTCTTTATCTTAGAGTAAACTTCAGAATGGTGATCAGATTTTACACTCATTTTCAAAATAGTAGCCAGATTTTCAATTTTGCAAAATGGTGGTCAGACTTTCCTTTTTTCCTTTCAAAAAGGTGACTACATGTGATTTTCAGCTTTTTGGTAGGGGTAAAATGGAAAAAAAAAATGCTAGAAATCCCAAAAATTGTCCACAAAAATTCCCAAATTAATATGTATCACCATATGATTGGTTATATTCGTAATAATAATAATAATGCCCACATGTATGCAAATCAATTCATCAAAAAATCCACAAATATGAGTTGTCAAGATTTAATTAGCCAATTTATGTGCATGCATGGAGGGGGCATTATTATTATTATTACGAATATAACCAATCATATGGTGACACATATTAATTTGGGGATTTTTTGGATAATTTTTGGGATTTTTAGCATTATTTTTTTAGTAAAATAACATATTTTCTCATTTTACCCCTACCAAATAAGCTGAAAATCATCTCCCGCCACTTTTTTGAAAGAAAAAAGGTAAGTATGGCCATCATTTTGCAAAATTGAAAATCTGGCAACTCTTTTGAAAATAAGTGTAAAATTTGGCCATCATTTTGCAAAATTGAAAATCTGGCAACTCTTTTGAAAATAAGTGTAAAATTTGGCCACTTTTTTGCAATTAACTCCTTTATCTCAATTTTATTCAAAAAATTTAATGGATTTTATTTGCATATCCACTACTCACTTAACTAATATTTGCTATTGCTTTAGTTAGGTTCAGTGGACCTAAAGCCATACCTTAATGTAGATGAGAAACGGTGAGATAGTATTAAGTAAATAGTTTTGTAGTTATGAAAATGGTGATGGCGTTCTTGATCGTTCTGAACTTTGCTGTTGCTGCTGCCAATACCAATCACAATTCTCCAGCAACTTGTTCCGTAAAATGCACTTTTCGATGTCTTCTGCGACGTCCTTTATGTGTTTCCCGTTGCCTAAAACGTTGTCAAAATCTCGCCCTTTTCTTGAGGGCGAGATTTAGTTGTCAGAACTGTGGAAACAAGTACTGAATTGCGAAAAGCGCTGATATTCAAATCAGCAAAATACACCCGTGGCTGTGATCATGTCACAACCTCACACTTTTCTTGAGGTTCAGGATTGGCGAGAAACCATGGGAGCGTGAGTATTTAAATTCTTGCAATCGACTCTTTAGAAAATGTAAAAAAAAAAAGGCTCGGTGGAAGCTTGTGCGAGTACTTGAATCCGTGTAATTTGACTATTATTTGGTTTCTGAATCTTCCGATCTGTATCGTTGAGGTCATATTAAGTTGGAAACATTCTAAATTCTAATAGTTTAGAGCATGTGAAACATTATTTGAAAATGTTGTAAAAATCGGTTAATTTCATCGAGTACTCGAAAATTTAAGACCCACTGAACCGAGTATGTGTAAAAAAAGTAACAATTACTCAGATTATAGCAGCAAAACCGAGTATAACTGATTTTCGATTTATACCAAAGAACTCTGGATAAGATTAAGCAAGAAGTACTGAGGAAGTGCAACAATCGATATGTATATTTTATCCTAATTTATGTACATGTTGGGAACAGAACTGAAGAAAGCCATAGTTAGAGACAACTAGCTGCTTCCTGTCATCCCCTTCCCCCTTTTTATTAGCATTTATAATTGTTTTTTTTTTTTTGATAATTCGGTGTCCGAGCCAATTTTCGCGCACCTCGACTAATCCGGAGAACCGCTAGCACACCCGTACCCACCGAGCATGGCAGTCTGCATTTATAATTGTTATATATTACTACCAATGCTAAAATTGTCACCCGTGAAAAGCCAACTGGCTAGCCTGGTTGAGACAAAATAATAGCTGCATGTGATTTTTTCAATCAAATATAGATCACAATGAACCAACATTGTCTTTTCTATATAAGCAGTCCTCTAGCTTCAACTGTGTACATTACACTGGAGTGCAGATCAATTCAAATACTTAGCTGTAGCTCGAATCGGAGAATCGATTAATGGAGGGAGGGAAATTTAGATCACTAGTTGTAGTAATGGCAGTGGCAGCAGCTCTGTTAGCTGTGGGACAAGCCGACACGGGCTCATTCAAGGACTGTTACATAAAATGCTATGTGTTTTGTATAATTGAGCCTTCTCAGACTCTTTGCTCCTGCACTACCCAGTGCTTCAAAAACTGCATTCTTCCAGGTGACAGTCCTTCGGTTACTGTCCAACGCAAAGCCGATCATGTTAGTGATGCTAGTGAGAACCACGCCTTCTGTAAGCTTGGTTGCGCCTCCTCTTTGTGCTCTAACATCAGCACCAGTAAAAATCCTAGTAAGTCTTTTTTTTAATGATTTTGCAGTTATGATGGTAAACTAGAGATTATTACTATGTTTATCAAGGTACATAGCAATGAGCCTTCAACGAATTTGCAGTACTTAATTATCAAGATATCACTTCATTTGAACTAGTGAAAACCCAAGAATAACTTGTGTTGATTGTTGATGTGTTTATCAGATGGAGATAATATGGAAAAATGCGTTGGATCTTGTTCTCAGAAATGCGATAACACCTACTCATCGAATGCATCGTCTCCTTGATCGATTTCGGAGGCTTCATTCTCCTAAACCATAACTTGTTTACAATTCAAATTCACATTTCCACTCTTTTTTCTGGTGTTTATGTTCCCAGATTCCGATATTTTTCGTAATTAATTAATTATATTGATCAAGGAAATGAATGGTTGTGTATCTTTACACATGGTTTTTTTTTATTGCTTCTGAATACTACAGTAGAGAATCTAATAATGTGGTAACAGTTACGAATAATAATTTGGTAGCTCCATGCGACCACCCGTGAATTGCTAAAAGATTAAACAACATCATAGCTTATGGGTACCTGGGGAGAAAATGCTCACATGCAGCTTCATGAGTTAACTAAATGGACCCAAGATTTTTTTTTTTTTTGTTAGAAGTTAGAACCCAAGAATCTCATTAGACGTTTACACTGTAATCCTGTTTGCGAAAGTGAACCATTTTTACCCAAATTGCAACATCTGTTGAGGTTTGTAGAAATACATGGTGACAAGATTCCGGCGGGGTATGATCGGGAAAAGGTCCTATCGTGGCCGATACGTATAGGAAAAGTGAACTTGTTTTCAAAATATAAAGCAATAACCAAATATGAATAAAAGCTTCAATGATCAAACTGTATGGACAGCAAATAAAATTGCAAAGATTCTTAAACAAGCTATCCCTTTCCTTTTTAGGGTTCAATGACGACGTAAATTGTGTAAATATCTACAAAATTTCCAAACTTCACTCAGTTTAACAAGAGATGTTAATGCAGGAAGAACTTAACAACTTTCTATAACCTTGGTACATACTATCAAACAACCAGCTTGCATAAATGCAATTTAAACATTCCTATAGGTACTCCTGACCACCTATCTAAAGATGATGATAGAAGCTATGAAACACATCCCTACAAACTGACTCTACATTCGCTGCAAAGAATATGATAAATTACAGGTGAACTGATGACTGATGTTGAAAGTACTCTTTAGTATCCGCTACTCTGACAAAATCTGTGCTACAAACCACTCCACTGGGAATAATAAGTGATCCCAATCAGCATTTTTGGCTAACCCAACAGAAACCTGTATAATGAGATGCATGATAGTTAAGCTTTATAGCTGAAGAAAACAGAAGAAAAGGCGGGTCATGAAAATATCATGAGACTACTGGAAACCAGTAAAGAAAAAAACAAGGATAACAATGTTCCTGAAACCAAAGTTCTACAGAAGGCCGGATATTACAAAACAAGTACAACTTAACCCATATCCAAAGATCCAGCAGCGAAGGAAAGTCCATGCATATTAACCCAATATCTTCATTACAAGGATCATGGGACCCCCAAAAGTTCTTATCACATTAGTTATTTTCATAAAAACAAATCTTAAAGGAATACATAATTCATACTGCTGAGTAACTACAAGGAGTCGGTGATAATATCAGATTATCTGACAAAATACAATCTCAGCTTGTGATATATGTACTACAGCAGGAACCATCTGCCTTGACTGAAGCTAGTGGTAGAAGCACTGGGGAACCATTTTTAAGCGAGAGAAACCACGGTAAGACAATGGTGAAAACATCTCAAGAATGTCGTTCCAAGATAGAGGTGTAGGGTAGGGTTTGGGAGTAGACCCTCAAAGCAAGACAAATAACATAAATATAGATATACGAACTATTAGTGTGTATGCATGTCCAGAAGCAAACTTTAATATCACGTAAATTTGTCGAGACTGAAGTATAGCCTGTGTATGCAACCCAAGTTTGACTCTATCATTTAATAGTATGGTAGTAATGGATCATAAGCTGCTTATAGCATTGGACGGCAGAAATGTGAGTCAGTGACTCAGTGTTAAGATCAAAAAGAGATATCTTTTACCAGCAAAACACTAAAAAGGGTTGTCACTGCCCAACCAATTGCTTTAGGATGACGGATTTCCTGTTGTACCGCACTCTTCATCAGCTTCATTACCATTGACAAGTACTGCTCCATCTGTAGAGTCAGCATCCACCACAACAGCCTCATCGTGACCCTCTTGCATATCTTCTTGCCTCTTTCCATTCTGTTCTGTGATCTGAGCAACCTTATAAAAACAGACTTCCGTTTTAACCTTGAACTAAAAAACATATCAAAATTTGAGATGAAAAGCAATTGAACCAAGAAAGCTACGGTATATGGTATCAAGTATAATGAGAAAATGACAGACCATCCTCTATCACATTTTGTTCCAAAATTAAATTAATCCTTCATCAAGGACCATTAGAGCATCTCCAATAGGGGTCGCCAAGAGGTTGCCAAGTCCTATGTGGCATGGCACCCTTGGTTGCCCACCTATTGGAGTATTAATGTTGCCAACAAGTTGCCCACCAAAGTTGCCAAAAGTTGGCAACTTCCTCATTAAGTTAAAACACATACAACTTCCCAAAAATGTATTTAACTTTACCCTTTTTTATATCTCCCATATTTTAAATGTATTTATAAGATAATATAAAATTTATGTATGGGACCACATTGGCAACTTTTAAAGTTGCCAACTATTGGAGTAGATTTGTAATAAAAGTTGTCAACAATGAGATGGAGGAGAGAAGAAATAAAAAAGTAACATATTTGATGATGTGGTAGAAGTTGGCAACTATGTTGGCAACCTCTATTGGAGATGCTAAATGTCATTCCAAATTTAGCCTATCATTCTGACATAAATCTTAATACAGTACAAAGAAAAAGATTTTTTTTTTTTTTTTGAAATACAAAGAAAAAGAATTTTTAACAAGACTCGAGCAGTTGCCTTTCCTTCCCTACTATTCCTCCCACATGGAATATTTATAATCCAAAGCTCCTTAAAGTGTTAAATTGTAAACAAAATCTTCTGGGAACAGCTTAAAGTATATGAAAGCAAAAACCCAATGATATTAATTAGCAATAAAAGCAATCATTTTCTTCCTAATAGTAACAATCAGCCTTGAGCCGAACTTCAAAATTCACAAGTGGGGCCTAAGAAACCAAGTAAGGGGCACAACAGTAGTGGTAAATGATCCCTGTTAGTGCTCTCTATGATTTCAACCAAACCTATAACAGTTTAAATTTCTTTTTCATAAAATAAGAAAGTTGTTTACTGAATCTATATGAGACTAGGGGACAAATTAATCAATCTAAGTTTTGGCCAGTCTCCATGTACAAGGATCTAACCAAACTAGGCCCAAAGCATGAGCAAGATGCACGGTATTGAGTGATTTGGTACATTAACATTCCCTCGAAACTGATATGAGTGACAAGCGAGATTCAAATATGAGCACGCATTTTCAGTATACCTCATAATTAGAGCCTCCATTCTCAAGTGTTTCCTCTTCGTCCATTTGCATGTTTCTAAAAGCTTCCACAAGACTGGCACGGGATCTGTTGGTGATATTCATATACTCTGCTGCTGGAGGATAATTACTCCTGCAAAACAATTAGACGATGTTCATGTATGCCTGATTTGATTGTCGTTATAACAGATATTCAGCTTTGATAATGCTGTTAATATATATATATAAAAGAGACAAGCATGCAAGAATTATAACAAATTGAACAAAGTAAGACTTCAAAAAACAAAAACAATAAAGCAAGAGAGAATGGGTTATACCTTGTATCTGCAACTTTAGATTCAACACCAAGTGCAACTTGCCAGTCCTCAAAAAGGTTCGGATACTCTTCAGGATCAGCCAAAGACTCTGCAGCCTTCTGGTTAACCTGATATTAACAGCTTAGCAGGTCAAAATCATAATACTTACTGCAACAGATATTCAAATCCAAGGTGCATGCAAAAAATATAGATGTCACCAAACATACTGCTAAATGCTAAAAATATCGATCTTTTTTATTGTTTTGATAGTTTTGCCAATTATATTTAACAAAAAAGCATCTTTAGTTATATGCATTAGCCATGCTTTAATGTCAGAAGCACCCACAAAGTGCAGAGGTCTTGCTTATGCAAGTTTTTAAAAAGCATTAGCATGCATGATGCTACTGATGAGAGAGGAACAGAATTTAGGCCTTGTTTGAATCAGGCTTGTATGCAAAATAAAGCTTGCAGCAATACTTTGTAAAATGTTTTTGGTTTTTACTTTGAAATAAATATTTAATGTTATGTCTGTTTTACAAAACAGAAAATGTATACCAAAAGAAGTATTTAAGGGATACTTATTTCGCATGCCTAGTTTTGCATACCAATTACCAACCATTTGATATGAGGAGGAGGGAGTATTAGACTGATTTAGGCCAATTTTATACAAAGTAAAAACTGAAACAGCAAGGTAGATGTTCAGACTAGTGGTAATTCTGTTAACAATGCTCCTGCAGCACGTGTATACACTTCCCTTCTGTTTCCTTGTTTTTGGACTTTTCTCAAAACGTGCATAGTGAAAAAATCGTTTATAAAAAATTCAGATCTATCACTACGTATGCATGCACGCACAAGACACTATTACAGGAACATCAGCCAGTTCCCCGAAAGCTCAAGATATACGTTTAAGAAGAGATCACTTATTTATTCGCTCATGACCAACACTAGCATCCGTGATTCAACTGGAAAAATTTTGATCAAGAAGTGAAATTGTGGACATAGACAGAATATGGAAAGAAACCTTATTGAGATCTTTCCTCCAAAGTGCAACAATTTCTGAGACCTTGCTTGGTAAATAAGATCTCGCCATTAAAGCAGCCTCTGGTATTCGGTTGCTGCAAAGAGAATACATACAACATGAGCAGTCTCACAAGAGCACAATGTATATCATGGATCTTTTATGCTTACCTGTCAATTAACAGCTGCAGGCACTCTTCAACTTTACCCAGCATAAATAGACAAAGGAACGCAACATTGTTTCTCCCATGCTCTTTAGCAAGTGATGCAAGCTTTAAGATTTCCTCGGCATCTCCTAAAGAAGAGTACAGTAGCAACAATCCACTCAAGTCCTTTGCATGCTTTAAACACTCCTCAGCCATCTCCAACTGTAGAAATTGAAATGGCACAAGTCAACAGATTGAATCATGGATAGAGTACATAGCTAGAGTTAGTGAGACCATCTACAATTCAACAAAAAATGTTACACGTCAATCTTTGTTATCAACAAAAGAACAAGGTTCCATAACAGTGAGGTTACTTTTGCAAGGTGGTAGAGCAACATCCACTAATGACTTTCCAAGAACAAAAAAACAAGGTATGGATCCAGTAGGATCATATAGGAGGCCTAGTTACTTTCAATCAAGAAATAAAATAAATAACCAACTGACAGTAGCAAATGCACTCCATCTTAAATATATAGTGTATCCACTCCAAAATTCAAACTAATACAAGGCACATCAAGTTGAAGGAATTAGGATATACCATTCCAGTGGACATAGCTAATGCACCCAACTGCTTCCACTTAGGCTCGCTCTGCGCTACACCAGCAATTTCCTGCAGAGTGCAGACAATATAAATTGGTTATCAGAAGTATCCACATAAGTGCATAACATGACCGATCTGATAAAGCATTAGTTATGTAAACTCTGATCTCACACTTGATAGCATTACCTGAGCAATCTCTAGCTTCCCGAGCTGTATAGCTAGATCAAACCTGTAGTCAGAGTCTGTGGCAACATCCAGAGCATCTTCTATCATCCCACGTGATTCCAGGAAATGAGCCACGCTAAACATGAAATTGCGTTGCATAAGCTTTAGGAGATTATGTAGAAAAACTGAGAGAAGTTCACTCAAGGCACTTGTAAATGACAGTTTTACTAGAAACACCATGTTGGAAAAATAAGAGGAAATTAGAACTAAGAGTTGGAAATCTAACTTTGCCAACCTAACCAGAATATAAGAACCATAAGTCCACCTCTCTCCCTATATATATACCATATATATATTTACACACAAACAAATTTCATTCATTATTCTCGTACTGCCTAGGAAAATAGTAAATTTAGCACCTTTGATTCACTTCAAATAGAGAAGATTGCTTGTTGGGAATTAATCTAAGTTTGTTTTATTTATTTATGTTTTGTAATATTTGATTTGATTTGGTCAGAAGTCTTTGATTTGGTAATTTGTTTTGGTCGTAATCTGTTAGAGTAATTGCTAGGTGTTAGCTAGCAGTGGCGGTTGATAAGGTAAGTGGTTAGGTTGTTTCCAAGATTATAGCCAGTATGGGTGGAAAGTTTGTCTTTTTTCCTCTTATTTAATCTCATGTAATCGTTAGTTTCATTAAGAATAAAGGCAGTAGTTTTTGCTCTCTACAATTTCTCTGTGATTAATTGGTTATATACATCAATTGGTATCAGAGCCCCAGGTCTGTAGGTCTTTTGTCTGCCTAAATATCAGCCCAAACACATAAACAAAACTATGGAGATAACCAAGACAAAAGAAGGCTCTGTGGGTTTAAGCTATCCAATGCTAACGAAAAGTAACTATACAACATGGTCCCTGAAGATGAAAGTGTTCATGAAGGCGCAAGGAGTTTGGGGTGCAATCGAACAAATGGATCCCAAAGTAGCCGTGGATGAAAGAACGGTGCAGATGGCCCTTGCAGCGATATATCAAGGTGTGCCAGAAGAAGTATTGCTGACCATTGCTGAGAAAGAAACCGCAAAAGAAGCTTGGGAAGCCATTAAAACGATGTGTGTGAGAGCGGAGGAGAGCAACTTCTTTTGTCTCAGAAATGGCAGGCAAGAGGCCAAGGAGGAGTATATGGCAGAAATGGTGGACGTGACAAGAGTAAAATTAAGTGCTATAACTGCAACATCTTTGGACACTACGCCTCAGAATGCAATAAACCACCACGAGACAGGGGACAAAGACAAGAGGTGAATCTTGCACAAATCATTGATGATGAACCAGCATTGCTTTGACAGAATAAAGGCGGCCAGATGGGCAAAGCCAGATGGGCAAAGAATATGTGCCAAATGGGCAAATAAATGGTAACCAGATGGGTGAATAAAGTATTGCCAGACGGGCAAGTTTTAGTAGTGTCAGACGGACAAAACGAAAGCCACACCGGCTGATGAACGTGATGGCCATACGGGCAGTTGCAAGCCAAACGGGCTTAGTTCATAACCATACGGGTTAAGTTGAATGTCATATGGGCTATGTTAAGAATCTGCAGAAACAAACTTAGATTAAGGGGGAGATTGTTGGGAATTAATCTAAGTTTGTTTTATTTATTTATGTTTTGTAATATTTGATTTGATTTGGTCAGAAGTCTTTGATTTGGTAATTTTTTTTGGTCGTAATCTGTTAGAGTAATTGCTAGGTGTTAGCTAGCAGTGGCGGTTGATAAGGTAAGTGGTTAGGTTGTTTCCAAGATTATAGCCAGTATGGGTGGAAAGTTTGTCTTTTTTCCTCTTATTTAATCTCATGTAATCGTTAGTTTCATTAAGAATAAAGGCAGTAGTTTTTGCTCTCTACAATTTCTCTGTGATTAATTGGTTATATACATCATTGCTACTATAAGGAGAAGTGTCTTCTTAGTGGTGCAGGCACACTTGTCCAGTCTATTATAACAACAAATATAAACTGTCCAGTCTGTTATAACAACAAAATATACCTATTAAGCTGATCTCTTGGGATGGAAGATAAAATCTGATTTGCTCTTTCCAGGTCATCACGCATCACAAGTGTCTTGTACTCAATCAAGCTGAGAAGTAAGGTGTAGCTAATCACACTGCAATAGGTTTTTGAAAAGAAGTAGCTCATTAGCAATAAAATACAGAAAAATATAGCAGTCTATGCTTACAGAATAGCTGCCAAAACTCACTTGAACTCTTTATCGATAAGATACACCTTACTTTGACCAGCAAGATAGCCTAACAAGTACATGGGTCGATCCAGATGAAACATTGTTGTTACCTGTAAATTTAATTTCAATAGGGTTTCTGACATGAATTTAATATATATATATATATATATATATATATATATATATATATAACTGATATATGATCGATAATATTTCAAGCTTATTTTATGCCCTACCTCACCACCAACACAGTAATTAAGCCTCCACGAGGAGTTATTGTATATGAAACAATCTCCAACCCAAATTCCAGTTCTGACCCGTTCATTTATCTCATACAAAAGCTCAAATGCATCTTCTACCCCTTGTTCATCTGCTGAGTTTCCACTCTCTAGATGTGCATAAACTACATCACGCTGCAAATTTTGGAATAAAGTAGATCTATCATACTTACGTAACAAGAATAGATAAAAACGAAGGAGAGACAAAATCTGATACAAGTTGAAATTAGCAGGAAGATAAATGATGATCCTCACGTTGTACTTCAAAATGTAGAATGATGCATCGCTGGAAATGGCCACTAGGTCCCCACTATCTGCCCAGTAGAGATTCTGGTAGATGTTCATTTTAAAACAGAAAAAATATTAGAGTAATTTCTCCCAGATTGAGCAATTAGCATAACTATTATGAAATAAAAAAGAGATCTTTTAAGAGGTAGCCATTGCTTACTTTGACAGTGACATCGATACGTCGTATCAACCTGCACTCTGCCCAGTCATAAAAGCAAATAAAATCATTTGAGCACATTGCCAGTAAGGCCCCCCCATATATACGCTCGGCAGAAAATGTTGGACGGATGCTCTTCTTTTCCTGAAAAAAAAATGCCTCATTGCCTTTACATTCTCCCAGTTATGTGATATAAGAGAACTCTTTCATATAGACGACTATAGTTTCTAATGACAAAATCATTCAGTAGTTCAAAATAACACAAAACAAAACAGTTAAAGATAAAATTTAAATAAACGGACTAAATTGCAAACCTGGAAGTTTTTACTGAAGATTTTAATCTTCGACGTACTTTCCCTAGCAGCATATTCTCCATCAGTAGACCAAACAATCTCCAGGGCAGAACCAAATGATCTGTTTCGCCAGGCCAATGCTGTATATATGATATATTCACCATCTCCGCAGACCACAACAAATCTTCCATTGGGGTTATGCTTCAAACTCTGGGTAACAAAAAATTCAAGTCATTGAATTGGATCACAATTTGAGGGTACTGGAAACTACATTTTAGCATTTGTCACATTGTCATTATATATGCTATGGCCAAAGATAGAAATTAGATCCATCCCTTCTCATTTGCGATATAAAATGATACTGAGCAAATAAATTGAAAAGAAGCTCTGGAAAATTTAAAATGGCACTCTTCAGACATCTTAAAAAGTTCTCAGTTCATTTAATCAGACATTGTATTCAAAAAAGTATACTAGGTAATCAAATTGAAAATGGGGAAAGATCATTCTATCAGATGAATGCTAACTCACCTGTGGGTAAAGATCACAGGTACCCAGCTCTCTAACTGCCAAGGGCAATCTTTCTCCATCAGTACCCTAACAAATCAAGTGAAAAATACTAAAAAGTATTATTTGTAAGCTGATTTAGAATAGCCATTTTTGTGAGTTGAACCCATACAACGAAGAAAATATATTGAGCAGAGCAAACCTCGTAATCCGCTCCCACATTTCTAATATTAACAGTTTGAATTTCATTATGCTTGGCCCATATAACTTTACCGCTGTTGTCCATACTAGCAACAGGTTCCTCTCGGCCAATTTTAACCATAATGGTTCCTTCATCATACCCAATTATAACCCTGAAAGCACAGTAAAAAAGACAATATTTTGCAGGAGATGAGTATTAAGTCACGAAAATACCACGATACTAAACATTCTAACATATTACTGAAAGAACATCAAACTTAAGTTCCCTTCAGACAAGCTCTTAGGAATGAAAATACTATCACATCCTTCTTATACGGTATTGTGGAGTTGCAACATTTTGAGCTAGTACTCCACTCACATTTTCTTCTAAAACTGAGCACCAAACATCAGGCACAATTGTAAGACTATGCTACATCCTCCTATTTATTTAGTTCTTCTAACATACATAGGTTACAAAATATTGGGCATGCCAAGATGTTGTAAGGATCGTGTATATATATAGACCTCTATGGCCCTGACCCGTAAATGGTCCTTTTTGAGTTTCGAAAATATATTTTAGGCCGTAACCAATGCCTCGGTTGGTCTTATATATATGACATTATGACCTGCCATCAAGAAAAGAACTGGAATAGCTAAATGATAGTGTGCATTACTGATAAGCTAGATACCCATGATTATGGAAGCCACTACATACTAAACACAATCAAAATATCTGAGCATAAAGATAAAGGTGTGAAATTCTACTCACCTTCTAGAACCTTTCATGTATCCAATAGCCCAAACTCTTTCAAGGCCATAGTTCAGTGTGTTCTCAAGCCTGCAAGAGAATATTTCAGCATAAATGGATGGTTATATTACTTAAAGAAACCTTCCAGTCAAAAAAGTCAAAATACTGATGAGAACAAAAATTTCTGCATGTTGTAGGAAGAATTAGAAAGTTGACATTGCAACAACTATAGAACAAGTAGGTGAATAAAATTTTCAAATCGTTCAACTCTAATTTCACATGCTTGTAATCAAAGAATCAGGGAACTAAATATATACATCATATTACAACACAAACACACACATATATATCATTAAAAACCTTGCATACTCAAAAGTGCTGATCAAAATACATTACATAGCAGGTGCCTATACTTTTTCACTATTTTTTTTAGATTCTTCATGGTGTCTGTCATGGATTGGTCTGTCTGTCATGCTCATCAGTCAAAAAGAATAATTTTGGAGGCATCATAAGACTATGAAAACATACTTGCCAAGTTGGAATTGTGCAGAGAGCATATGAATGTTACATATCTGCATCAAAATGCAAAAGTACACGAAGTCCAGAAAACACTTCCGCTTGTCTCCCATAACCAAATTTTATCTCAATCCCAAGAAGATAAATGATGATATATTAATTAGGAATGCACTTTAACTTACCTATATGTTGTTGAATGCCATATACGGACAGTACCATCCTCGGAACCGGTTATTATAATCGGAAGTTCAGGATGAAAACATACTGCAGAAATATTGTGTGCATGGCCTTCTAGAGTCTGGACGCAACTTTTGGTCTGGTAATCCCATACCTGTTTCATAGAAGTTCAGTCAAGCACTTCCACATTACACAAATTTATATAGGAAAAGAGGGGTAGGAGAAAACCTTTGCAGTGTGATCATCAGATCCAGTGATAAGGTAAGGTTTATCACCACCACTGAAATAATCAACACAATTGACACCTTTTAGATGGGCGTCCAATGTGAAGTTTGGGTCGGGAGAACCAAGATTCCATATCTATGGGAGAAGATATCAGCGACATCTGAAAGTCAGCTTATTAAAGATATTATATTTGATAAATGATAAAGTCATAACAATACCTTTATGGTACGATCAAGGGATGCACTGGCAAAAGTATTGGTGTCCTTTGGATTAATTGTCACTTGCATGACATAGTGGGAATGACCCTCAAAAATTTGAGTACAGATCCAGCCCTTCTCCCAGTCCCACAGCTTTATAAGCATGTCATCCGCTGAAGAAAGTACATAAGGAAGTGTAGGATGAACAGCCACACACCTAATGTAATCGGTGTGTGCCTCAAAGACTTTAACTTTATCCATGGTATTGTAATTGTATACACGGATATACATGTCATCTGCTCCAGCAACAACCCATTGCTTGCGTGATATGAATTTAGCCGACCTAACTGCAGAGGAAAATGAGTAGCTGTTACATCATCATTGCCAGTGTACTCATCAAGATGGAAGAAATTTTCTGCAGACATTGTCATATTGCAATTGTAAATTATGCACCTGGTAAATCCGTCACTTCAAAAGATTTTGCCATTGTCTGCAATAGCAAAATGAGGATTTATTTTGTATAGCACTAATAATCTAGGAATATGCAAGGACTTATATACACAACATATAAAAGCTGTCCAAATATCTGAAAAACATTGAACTAAAAAACGACTTGGGAGAAAAAAACCATGTTTGCTCCATAATTGGCATAAACACTTGATAGCTACCATAACAAATTTACCCATACCTGAGACTGATAGTTCCATATGCAAACGGTACCCGTGTATAAACTTGTTAGGATCCTGTTACACCAACAGTGAACACACAGAATGTAAGTAAACCAAACAGCTGCCTTTAGCTGTTGTCCAACTCTTTGCATTCACATATATCATCTGTAACTAACAGCAGTTACGGTTTAGGTATCAGTCCTTTTACCACAATTTAATTTTTTTTGGCCCAAATTACCATATTTTTTATGAGCTGGGCCTTTTTACCCAGGAAAAAAGAAACAATTCTACTGAGACGCATGTGCAGAATGCAAATTAACTGGATACGCATTTGTCTTACCTATTACCTCAAATTATTTAATTTTCTTTTAATAAGAATGTTCAGGATGCGTGTAGTGTGTAAAATATTCAGGGCAGTCCACGCATGGCACGGGGTGACATTGACATGCAGCTCCATGATGTGCAACATGCAACACACATCTCCGTGGTGTGCTACATTTATATGTCATGCGTAACAGGCCGTGCCTCAAAATTTTCCTACCGAGTGTTTGTACATTTCATGGTGGTGCCGAATTACTCAAATGTGCTGTTGCGCCTGGTGCGACCCTCTTACCTTAATTCTTAGGCATTCTAATAGTCTGTATATAAAGTAAAAAACCCTTTCCTTTATTGTGGTACGTTGATCCAAAGTTGTTCAAAATGTGGTCTAGTTATTCATTTTCTCAATTCTTTTCTTTCATTGGAGCTAAGCGACTACGGGGGCGATCGGATGGAATGATTTGAGAGGGGTTAATGGGAATGGGAATTCATTAAGCAAGTACTACTGTTTGGATTAGATTTTAATCACTTAAACATCATTGGTACCTTCATACCCACCCCCCATGACCATTCCGGCATTCCCACTACTAATCCAAACACCCCATATAACTCCATAGACACAACTAAATTCCAACAATCACAATGTAAAAGACACACTCATATACAACAAAACACGAATAAAGGTAAATTACTAACCATGGCTCAGTCGGATGTAAATCGACAGACTTAACCCTATCCGACCTATTAGCAAGCTTTCTCTGATTCATCACAACAACAAAAATTCAGCATCATTGCTCACAATAATAATCAAATTGCCACATAATCAAAATCAAAACTAATACATCAAATTCATAACTAATATGAAAAGATACCTTAATTTCAAGTCTGAGAGGCTGTTAATAAAAAACAACAAGAAACAAAACAAAGTTAAAAGTATGATGAAACAATTAAACATGAAACAAAACAAAGTTAAAAGCATGATGAAACAATTAAACATGAAATAAAAATTAATAAATTGAGATCTGAATAATTAAAAATATGGACTGACCATTTTGATGAGAATAAGTTGAAAGAATTAAGGTGCAGATCCAAATCAAAAGCCTAAGACTGATTTTCAGATTGTGTGTATGTATGTGTGTATCGCTGCTGCTACATACAGAACACAACACTCTCCAAGACCGACCGGAAGTACGAGGGACACCGATGTCTTACGTTTTATGTGTTGCGTTGAGCAGCCACGGTTTTTGTTACGAAAATTATTAAAAATGATAAATAAAAAGGTTCATATAAATAAAAAGGTTGATATACTTAAAATTATATATTGTTTTTAATAAAAGGGTGCATTTTTGAATTTTGTATTCTTTTTTTTTTTTTTTTTTTTTTTTGAATTTTTGAATTTTGTATTCTTGAATTAAAGTAGTAGTATCAATTCATCTATCTATACTATTATATAAAATTCGAAACATTAAAAGTTCTGGTACCTGTTTTTTGGTACGTAATTAATTTACTTATTTACCCTTCATTATAAAGAAAAAAATATATGATATATATACTATTAAAACTCATAAAATAATTAATAACATAATATAAATTAATGGTAAGTAGTCAATTGCCTTTTTTCACATTTACTTTTAGTTGAAGATATTACCTTTTATTAACACCTAAAAACATCAATCTTCAGATCATTAATATTTCCTTTCGAATTAAAACTTTACCTTTTTAATTTAAAACTAATCTTACAATCATTAATACATATCCGAATATATAACATCATATTTTTCAATTACTAATAAAATATATTAAAAATATGTATACATTGTTTATAATAAGGAAACATTAGCCGAAACATTAAAAATTTTGACACTTATTTTTTGGTATATGTTTTTTAGTATTTCGTGAATTTACTTATTTAAACTTTATTATAAAAAAATATATACAATATCTATGCTATTAAAACACCTAAAATAAATAGTAACATAATATAATTATGGTAATTAGTCGATTGTCTTTTTCACATTTACTTTTAGTTGAAGATATTACCTTTTATAAACACCTAAAAACATTTTAAAACTCATAAAATAAATAATAACATAATATAAATTAATGGTAATTAGTCAATTGCCTGTTTTCACATTTATTTTTAATTGAAGATATTACCTTTTATTAACACCTAAAAACATCAATCGTATCATATCTTCCAATCATTAATATTTCCTTTCCAATTAAAACACGTTACCTTTTTAATTTAAAACTAATCTTACAATCATTAATATATACCCCGAAAATATAACATCATATTTTTCAATTATTAATAAAATATATTAAAAATATGTATTTATTGTTTATAATAAGAAAACATTAGCAGAAACATTAAAAATTTTGGCACTTATTTTTTTGTATATGTTTTTTAATATTTCGTAAATTTACTTATTTAACCTTTATTATAAAGAAAAATATATACTATATCTATACTATTAAAACACCTAAAATAAATAATAACATAATATAATTATGGTAATTAGTAGATTGTCTTTACACATTTACTTTAGTTGAAGATATTATCTTTTATAAACACCTAAAAACATCGATCATATCATATCTTCCAATCATGTCATATCTAGCAATAATTAATATATACCCAAAAATATCACATCCTATCTTCTAATCACTAACAAAATATAATAAAAATCCGTATACTACGAATAATGACCATTAAATTTTTAGTAAAAAATCAAAATCGTTACATCTAATGATTAAATATATTATATTCAAGGTTCGAATTCTATCAAAAACGTATTTATTTTAAAATTTTATAATATAAGTTTTAAACCATGCACATCATTAATTAAATTTATATTAAATTATTAATGTTAAAATTAAAATAAAATATTGTAAATAATGATTATATAAAAATATAATTATAACATAAAATAAAATTTGTTACATATCAAAAAAAATTCGTGCATCGCATGGGTTATAAGCTAGTATCAATAAATTCTGTAATTTATTATATAATAGGACAATATATCATATTTTATTAATATTATTTTACATTATACACTCCTATGTATTGTAATATTACTTTTACGTTCTTCAAAATCTATAAAAATATTATCAAATTATCATATCGTTAATGATTGAACATATAACCTCCTCATTGTCATATCTTAGTAAATATTATTAGAATTCTTTAGCTATTCAATAATACTTTCCTTTTCTATTTTTTCAATATATTATTATTGATAAAATATTTGTTTCGCACATATATACTATACTAATTTAATATCATGTATTTATTGTCTTTTTTAATGATTGTTTATATTTTTATGCACACAAGCATCCATATATTTATTCGATTAATAATATTTATATTATTCATTTCATGTTAAATTAAGAATAGAGGTTAAACCTGTTTCAAATAAAATCTTTGGAGTACATAGAAAAAAAAAAAAAAAAGAGCAACTGCTCTAATCTATTATTTGTCTATTCTATTATTATCTATTAATTTCAGACCACAAATTATAATTGTCAATAGATATAATACATATGATTATCATTATATAATAATAATTTTTGAAACTCCTAGGTTTTGATGATAACAAACAGTAAGCTATTTGGCGCTTACACATATAAAACAGCATGCCATTGTGTGTTAGCTCTAACTTGGTTTTGCAGGTTAAAACAGCATGCCATTTGTGTGTGCTCTAACTTGGTTTTGCAGGACAAAACAGCTTACTGATTTCATAATCAGTATACCTCAAACAACAAGCCAATTGTCACAAACAGCGTGCCAATTGTACAATCAGCAAGCTGATTGTGTCTGATGGAATTAAAGATCCATTCGGGAAAATCAAAGAGCATCAAGAGGGAATGATATATAGATTATATGTAAAGGTCCTCAGAATATATGATGAACATTCCCACCACTCAAGCTTTTGGAGACAAGCTAATATTCCTTTTGGTTAAATAAGGTTACTTTACCTTATTTTATTACACCACCTTACCTCCACTCAAATACATCACATGGGACTCATCATAACATTATTCCCTGCACATTCCGCTTCAAATCTTGAATACATATCTACATTTTAAACTTGAAAACCCTCAGATACATAACATTATAAGAATATAAAATAGTATTAAATGACATATATTGCTAAACTTTGTTTTCAAGTTGACAACATGAGTAATTAGATTCAACAAAGAATTAAAAGTTAACCTACCCTGTTGCAACCTTAGTCGCTTATTCCCAAGTTCTTGCATTTCCTCGTTATTCAAACTATGCACGATTGAGGTTTTTAGGTGTTTATAAAAGGTAATATCTCGACTAATTACCATGAATTATATTATGCTATTATATATTTTAGGTGTGTTTATTTTTCTTGATAATGAGGGGTAAATAAGTAAATTCACTTAGTACTAAAAAACAGGTACCATTTCCTTTCTAATTAAAATATGTTACCTTTTTTATTTAAAACTAGTCTTACAACCATTAACATATACTCAAAAATATCACACCAGATTTTTAATTATTAATAAAATATATTAAAATCTCTGTACATTGTTTATAATAAGAAAATATTAGCATACTATTATATAAATTCCGAAACATTGAAAGTTTTGGTACCTGTTTTTTGGTACTGAGTGAATTTACTTATATACCCTTCATTATAAAGAAACATAAATACACGTAAAATAAAGAATAACATAATATAATTAATGGTAATTAGTCGAGATAATACCATTCATAAACATCTAAAAACATCAATCGTATCATATCTTTCCATCATTAATATTTTCTTTCAAATTAAAGTACGTTATAATTAATGATAATTAGTCGATTAAGATAATAAAATTAATGGTAATTAGTCGATTGCCTTTTTCAAATTAATATAATAAAATTAATGGTAATTAGTGATTGCCTTTTTCACATTTACTTTTAGTTGAACATATTACCTTTTATAAACACCTAAAAACATCAATTTTATCATATCTTTCAATCATTAATATTATTACGTTACCTTTTTAATTTACAACAAATCTTACAATCATTAATATATACATGAAAATATCACATCATATTTCTCAATTATTAATAAAATATATTAAAAATCGTATACATTGTTTATAATAATGATACATGAAAATGTATCATCTTTGCTATTTTTTCTAATTAAATTTCCTTTTTTTTCTATAAATATCACGGAAAATATTAGTTTCTCATTTTCTAAAAACTATGAGCAGTTTTATTTACTAAAATAACATAATTAAATTATAATTATTGTAAAGTAATCAATTACCATTTTCACATTAAATCACGTCATTTTTTTAATTTTCACATTACCTTTCTATTTTCTCTAACTAAAATCTCTCTTTTTCCAATTTATATCACAGACGGTTATATTTAATACAAATAACTAATAATATTATAATGTTAATAATTAACCGATGTCATTTTTCAGCTAATGTAACGCCCCCAAATCCACCCTGACCGGGGACTCGGGTCGTCACATTGTCTCAATATGATAATGCAATAACAATACCAAATTTTATTACAACGGAGCATAAATGTCCCACTCCGCAGGTCCAAGATCGTCTTCACAACATAGTACAAACCAACTTGATACATTTCGAAATAATATGTTACAAAAGTTCACAACAGTAGAAATATAAAGATTCCATCTGGATCTTCTAATTATTGTCGCCATAGCCTTGCGCTTTCCCCTTGCCTTTATAGCCCTGGCTGGACGTCTCGCCTCTTTCCGTCTTGACAGCTGAACAAAATGTTGTAAATCAAGAATGAGCAACTATAGTGCTCAGCAAGTTCTCTTCTCGCTCGGTATATAAATATAATAAAGTTTACCGAAATAAATACTCAAAATTTTAATATCGGATATCACAATATGATTTAGCTCAAATTCATCTTGAAAATATCATACTCGAAAGGCTCAAAACTCATCTCAAAACCGAATACTCAAAAGACTCATTACTCATCTCGAGACAGAATAGATAACTCATTTGATATAAATCTGATAACTCATGATTTAAGAATGAACTGGTCTTCCACCTCTCCGTATCTCGGTGGGGCGATCAACTAACCAACCAAGAATACCGGCCTCCAATGACACCGCACTTCGCCCGATCACAGCTACAATACGATATCAACTATAATATATATGTATGAATGCTAGCATCATAATGGTTATCAATTCAACCAAGGCAACAAATGCCTAATTATTCTCGGGTCCGTAAAACGGTACACGAGTCTCTCTTTCTCTTTAATGGGCCTCTTGCCCAAAATTGACCAGTAGAATACAGAATTTCCGAATATTTAGGGTACAGATAACTTGGAATAGTTCTCCCAGAAAATATTTACGAATCTGGCGGACTGCCAGTATGACTCGATTGTACCACCAATCCGAACAATGGACTGATGTAAATAATAATAATTTATCGGTTGACACGAACAAAATGCCAAACCTTGACAATAAAATCGACTATCTCGAATTTATGAGAATAGTCTTAAGATTGAAGTAATTGGGAGTCGTACTGAACAAATAGTACTTCTCAATATTTATAATACTCAACATTGATGAACGTTTAGATAGAATATTTTTCACTTGATCGACGAATAAAAATCTCTAACAATTATAATTTTAAACTCCTATCGGTTAGTTCAAACGAGGAACTAACTAAAAGATAATCAATAAATAACGATTGAATTTGTACAATAAATTCAATCGAAAAGAATAAATTTAACTATCTCAAACGAATGAGATTAGTTTCACTGAATCAAAATAATAGTCGTCTCGAATTAATGAGATCGACTCGATAGCAACTAAATTATTTATACGCTTATAGGGATTATAATTCTCAAATAAACTAACTTAACAGCATAATAATATTTAACGAGAAATAATGCTCAAAAGAAATTATTTCATCATACGAAGCAATAGATAAATCTCAACATACAATATCTCGAAAATAATTAAGGAATTAAATAATACGAACAGAAATTCACAGTTTCCAAAAGTTAGGGTAGGAATGAACTTGCCTCGATCTCGAAGTGCAAATGAATGCAGATAAAAATATACTCTAACCGTGAACTTGGCGTCGATCTACGGTTCGGGGATTATTCTCTAAAAATGGCAACCAGAAATACGTGAGCGATTCTTCAGAATAAAATACTCCCGATCCGATAATATAATTAATAATAAAATAATATCTCATAAAATCTCTGAAATAAATAACAGAAATTAATTCCGGGATAAATAAATATTTCTTCGAACACAGGAATTAAATCTGGAGAATATATTCTATTTTTAATATATGGAAATCTAAATTCTTACTCAAAATGAAAAATTCAAACATCCATTATTATTCAATTTAAATCCAAATAATTATTCTCATTTTTAAAATAATTTATCAAAGGATTCTAATTTATAAGAAATCTCACAAATTCTAGTTTACTAAACTCATTAATAATATAAAACAAATTTTAAATCCCTAAATTAAATCTGACTCGATCCGGTTAATTAAAATAAATCGGAAAACATTAAAAACAGCTTTTCCAAAAATAAAACATATTTTATTCTATTTATTTCACAAATATTCTTCTTTTTATCAACAAATTATTAAATCTCTAATTTTCGTCCAAAAATCACAAAATAACTCTTTTTAACAAACTAATAATTAATCCATTTTATTAAACCCTTTTTATTGAAAATTAATAAATATCTAATTTGTTTTCAAAATCACATAACAACACTTATTTAATTAATAAATAATAAATTCTAAATTACATTTTAAAAACTCTAAATAATTCTATTTAGTTAATAACGCAATTAAATTATTATTTACCCAATAATTTAAATAACGGTTCAAATCATAAAATCTTGATTTTTAACGAACTATCGCCAAATTACTAAACGGTATCGTTTTATTAGTACCGTATTATTTTAATATTTTATTCGGCGGCAACCACGGCGTGGGCCCCACCGACACCACCACCGTGGGCCCCACACCCCCTCCGTCTCTCTCCCCTGCACCGTCTCTCTCCCACGACCTCTCTCTCTCTCTCTCTCTCCCTCAAATCTCTCTACCCTCTATTTCTCTCTTCTTTCTCAATCTCTCTCTCCACCTTATATCTCCGGCAAACTCCCCGTCTCTCTCCCTGCATAAACGAAACACCACCAATCACAAACACCACCATTTTCAATCGAAACCAACTATCAATCCTTCCCCCTTATAACTCCGGCCATTTCTTCTCAACCCGACAACAACCTCCCTCCTCCTCCTCTCTTCTCCGTTATCTCCCCCCCCCCCCCGAACTCCTCTGTTTCCCGTCCTAATCTCACCCTTCACCTCCCTCTTCTCTCCGATACAAACCAACCACAACAAAACCCGAAACCAACCATCTCCCCACCTCTTCCTCTTTCGACCAACAACAACACCAATACAATAATACTACCGAACACAAGTACTAGTTTGGTCGAGCATAATACAGTAAAACAAAACTTAAGAAGAAGAAAACAACTACCTGGGTCTTGCTCGGTTGTATGTATATAATGGATCGAGATTTTGGGTAAAAAGAAAAGACAAGAGCTGTGTTGTATCTGTGTGTTTTGTAAGCCTACGAATGGGTTTTCTTTGGTGAATAAAAGAGATGGTTGGTTTTGTTAATGCAGAGATCAGTCTCTTTTATAACCAAAAATTAGGTACTGTGATAATCATGATATTGATAATGGTTGTGATAAAAAATTAAAAGTTTAAAACATGGAGACAAAATCATTGTAAAACATGTAGTGGTGTAATCATAATAATTTTTTTATTTAATAGGTGGGTAATTATTAAATTAAAAGAATAAAAATGGGGGACAATTATAATGATGCAAATATTTAATATAATTATTTAATAAAAAGATTTCGTTTTTCTCCCGCTGATTAATTAAAACGAGACTCTAAAATTCGGCTCAAAATAAAATATATTTCGAAAATTTACGGTTATTACAGTCTTCCCCCCTTATAGGATTCCGTCCTCGGAATCAAAACTATGCACTAAACAATTCCGGATATTTATTCCGCATTTCACTTTCTAATTCCCACGTGGCTTCCTCAACTTGGTGGTTTCTCCAAAGCACTTTTACTAAATTCACTTTCTTAGTTCTTAACTCTTGCACTTTGTAATCTAGGATCTCCACTGGCTTTTCTTCGTATGTCAAATCTGGACGAATTTCCACTGGTTCGTAGGTTATAACGTGCCTGAAATCAGAATGGTACTCTCTTAACGCAGAAACATGAAACACATCGTGGATATGCTGAAGGTCTGGAGGTAGGGCCAACTGATAAGCTAGTGGTCCTATCTTCTTAAGAATCTCAAAAGGTCCTATATATCTTGGGCTTAACTTGCCTTTCTTTCCGAATCTCATCACTCCTTTCCAAGGTGAAACTTTCAACATCACTTTATCTCCCACTTCAAATGCTTTGTCTTTCCTCTTTTGATTTGCATACTTCCTCTGTCGATCTTGAGCTGCAATCAACCTTTTTCGAATAACCTCGGTTGCTTGCTTAGTTTGTTGAAGTAATTCTGGTCCTAGTATCTTTCTTTCTCCTACTTCATCCCAATACAACGGTGATCTACACTTCCTTCCGTACAAAGCTTCATAAGGTGCCATACATATGCTCGAATGGTAACTATTGTTGTAAGCAAATTCGACTAGGGGCAAATGCTCATCCCAACTTCCTTTAAAATCAAGTGCACAGGCTCTTAACATATCTTCAACTGTTTGAATCGTCCTTTCACTTTGTCCGTCGGTCTGTGGATGATATGCAGTGCTCAGATTTAACTTCGTGCCAAGACATTCTTGAAAACTTTTCCAAAATCGAGAAGTAAAACGGGCATCTCTATCAGATACAATTGAAACAGGTACTCCGTGACGAACTAAAATCTCCTTTAAGTACATGTTCACCAATCTCTCAACGGAATACTTATCACTAATTGGTAGAAAATGTGCAGATTTAGTGAGTCGGTCGACAATAACCCAAATAGCATCGTGACTGGCTCTAGTTCGGGGCAATCCTACGACAAAACGGAGACGCAGCTCCATAAATCCAATATTCAATAACAATCTTTATTCTAATAGTGCAAAGAGTCTAATCCAATAAAGGCATCTAACAGCTAGCACGAAAGTCCACAAAATTCACATCCTTATTCTTATTAAGCTTCCAAGATTGAAACCTGAAAATTGTAAGTAATGAGCTATACAGCCCAGCAAGTAACCAATCGATCTAACTAGTAAGGCCAAGTAACACGTACATATAAAGATAGTATAATTCAATACAATACAATAACGATATACGAAACAATCACTTACGATGCACTTATTCTTATTTGATATAATTCGATAGCACATAACAACAATGACAATAACTTGAAACCCACAATTCATACCACGACCACTACAACCCGGTGATAACGGTCCTAAATTTTCAGAAAACTGTCACTACAACCCGGTGACTCGGTCCTAAGTCTTTATTTTCGCAAACCATGGCATAAATCAGAGTTTCAAGACTATTGCTTACACATAACAAATATACTATAACACATATCAATTCAAAATAAATAATCACTTAGCCCAAGTTTTAATAATCAAATATACACACATAACACATAATTTTGAACACACTAGAAAGAACGATCAGAAACTTACCTCTACGCGGAAACTCAAGAATCAAATCATCCTAGATCATGTATTCAATTCTGACCAGATCTGTATTTTGCCTTTTTGACCCTCTAAACGATGTTTTCTTGGAAAACTCAAAACACGAAAGTTGTAGAGCATGAAAATATCTTTCCGAAAAGTCCAGAATCAATGAATTCCGACGTACGATGAATTTTCTACGAATTTTACAAAACTGCTGAATTATGTGTGAAGGAGATCTACGAATTTTGTTATAAAAGATGGAGAAGGAGAATATGATGTATTTATAATGTCTTACAAACCCTAATTAAATAAGGTAATTCTAAAAATTGATCCTAATAATTTTACAACCTCCCCAAGTAATTCTTAAAATAAAATATCCTATTTATGATATCAATCTTCTAAAATTTTCTCACGCTTCTTTCCCATAATAACAAATCTTATCTTTGATTAACTAACTTGTACAAAAAGAAATTAATGTTCTAAATAAGAATTAATCTAATATATTTTTTAAAACTCTAATTCCAATTTTACTAATTATCCTAATTTTAGAATCTCATCTATATTTTAGACCAATATCTTCAAATTAAATTTTAATACCTAACTTTTTAGTAATTTTTTTATTCATTTTTTTTCTATTATTCTTTTATTATTATTATTATTATTATTATTATTATTATTATTATTATAAAATAACGGGATATTACAATTACCTGTTACCTGTAGTTTATATTTTAGGATACGTCTAAGTGTTCGCAACACTTGAACAGAATCATGGTAACTTTTTTCCCTCTTCCTCGACAAGTGGAATTATGTGTGTACCGGTTGCAAGCATAAACACTGTAACCACGGTATACTGATCATTTTCGGTGTTGCTATTAGCTATAACACTACTGCCCTTGCTATTATACTCAACTTTGTCGTCTACATTTACCAATGCATTCTCCCCTTTTTCATGTCCATCCAGCTCTCTATTTAAAATTTCTTTGAAAGACTTGCGTGTGCACGTCATATAGTTAATTTGTAATTATACATATAGGGTAACATTTGAAGTAATATGAAGTAACCTGCACTTGAAGTACAGGAAATTCATAATCTGCAACCTACATTTTTAATAATAAGGGAGAACTACTATGACGATAAGTACACGTGTTTAAACTGTTGCTAAGGTTCAGAACATCAGATACAACCATCCTGTTTATCAGGAAAAGTTTTCATCGGCTTACAGAGTTGCAGCATCCAAATGGAGCCTAATCTAGTGAGTTAAAACTCTGTGTGTCTGTTATACAGTTGCAATTAAGAATGTTAGCTAGTAGATAAGTGCACTGACTATAAGCCACTAAATCTTAACAAATTCTCTTGTAGTACAAAATTTAATTATTAACTATTATGCAGAAGATGTCGTTATGAACTTGTGAAGTTCCAGCAAGCTAACGCGCTAGTATATTAACTATGAGCATGTTTTATTTATATAAAGATGCAACTAACAGTAGGTTGTAAGCAAGTCTAGTTGGGTAAAAAGATGCCCTAGCATTGTAATAATCGGAAAAAAGCCTAATTTTAACGTATGTGGAAAGATAATATTTATCTGAATGGACGGGCTAGTATTCTGGCAATTGCAAGAACATGATCTTGTGCCAGATGATAAAGACGATGACGCCAATAATGATCCGCCCATTCTATCGTTTGATGATGGCCTATTAGCAATTTCGTCGTTGTTTTTATAATCGTCTTCTTCTTCTTCTTCTAAACTAGTAGAACAATTATGAGTATACGAAGAACACGACAAGAGAATTGTTTAAGACTTGGTAAAATGGTAACTGGACGGGATTGTAAAGTACTTAGTCTCGAAGAAAATTGAATATATTTATTATAATGATGATTCAGATTGTAGTAAAGTGATGAATGAATATTAACAAGAGTTACTACTTGTTTCGCATAAGAACGAGAAGAAGCAGCTAAAACCCTAGTGGTTGAGTTGAGGTTTGAGAGTGTCATGGCCACCATGAAGAATAATACTTTGCTTGGGTGGCAGTATTTTTTAGGGTCCAGTTCCATCGTACTGTAATCTGTTGGGCACGTAACTAATATTATATATTTTTTTGCTTTATTATAAGTCCTTTCGGAATTTTATATAGAGATTAACATCTCACTAAAATTAAGATTATAGTTAAATTGTAATTTACAAATACTAGCTTAAAACCCGTGCGATGCTTGGGTTTTTTTTAATATTGTATGAATTTTTTTCATTAGTTTAAATTACCTTTTTAAAACATGAATTTTGGAGGCTTAAATTTTTATATGAGATGATTTGATAATAATTATATAAATGTTATCCATGATAATAATTATTATTTAATTTTATTTAATAGAATGCCCGTTATATGATTAGAAAAAGAGAGGATTTAGTTAGAAAAAAATCAAAAAGGTAACATGTTCTAGGTGAAAAGGGTAATTGATTAGTTTATAGTAATTATAATTTAATCACGTTATTTTACTAAATACAATTGCTCGTAATATTTTTAAAAAAGGAAAAATTAATATTGTCCGTGATATTTCTATTAAAAGAGGGATTTTAGTTAAAAAAATATAGAAAAGATGATACATTTTAGCTGAAAAAGGTAAAAGATTAATTATTAATATTATAATATTATTAGTTTATTGTATTAAATAGAACCGTCCGTGATATAATTTGAAAAAGAGAGATTTTAGTTAGAGAAAATAGAAATATAACATGAAAATTAAAAGATGACACGATTTATTTGAAAAAAGGTAATTGATTAGTTTATAGTAATTATAATTAAATTATGTTATTTTACTAAATAAAATTACTCATACTTTTTAGAAAATTAGAAATTAATGTTGCCCATGATATTTTTAGAAAAAAATGGAGTTTAATTAGAAAAAATAGAAAAGATAATACGTTTTAGCTGAAAAGGTAATCAGTTAATTGTTAGTATTATAATATTATTATTTTATTTTTATTAAATAGCAATGCCTGTGATATAATTGGAAAAAGAGGTTTTAGTAAGAGAAAAGAAAAAAGGTAACGTGTTTTGACTTAAAAAGGTAACCGTCCGTGATATAATTAGAAAAAGAGAGATTTTAGTTATAGAAAATAGAAAAGGTAACGCGTTTTGGCTGAAAAAGGTAATTTTAGTTCATAGTAATTATAATGTATTTATGTTATTTTATTAAACAAAACTGCTCGTAGTATTTTTAAAGAGGAAGAATTTTTATTTAGATAAACTGTAAAGATATTGTATTTTTAGGAAATTATTAAGTCATTGAAAAAATTGAAAAGGTAATATGTTTAACCTGAAAAAGAAAATTAATTAATAAAGTAAAAGATATTGTATTTTACCTGAAAAATGAAATTATTTATTTATTGAAAAATAGAAAAGATAATATGTTTAACCTGAAAAAGGAAATTGATTAGTTAGTATGATGGAAATTATTAATATTATTAGTTTATTGTATTAAATAGAACCGTCCGTGATATAATTTGAAAAAGAGAAATTTTAGTTAGAGAAAATAAAATGGTAACATGAAAATTAAAAGATGACATGATTTTATGTGAAAAAAGGTAATTGATTAGTTTATAGTAATTATAATTAAATTATGTTATTTTACTAAAGAAAATTACTCATACTTTTTAGAAAATGAGAAATTAATGTTGCCCATGATATTTTTAGAAAAAAAGTGGTATTTAATTAGAAAAAATAGAAAATATTATACGTTTTAGCTGAAAAGGTAATTGGTTAATTATTAGTATTATAATATTATTATTTTATTTTTATTAAATAAAAATGCCCGTGATATAATTGAGAAAAGAAAGGTTTTAGTAAGAGAAAAGAAAAAAAGGTAACGTGTTTTGACTTTAAAAGTTAACCGTCCATGATATAATTAGAAAAAGAGAGATTTTAGTTATAGAAAATAGAAAAGGTAATACGTTTTGGCTGAAAAAGGTAATTTTAGTTCATAGTAATTATAATGTATTTATGTTATTTTATTAAACAAAACTGCTCGTAGTATTTTTAAAGAGGAAGAATTTTTATTTAGATAAACTGTAAATATATTGTATTTTTAGGAAATTATTAAGTCATTGAAATAATAGAAAAGGTAATATGTTTAACCTGAAAAAGGAAATTAATTAATAAAGTAAAAGATATTGTATTTTACCTGAAAAAGGAAATTATTTATTTATTGAAAAATAGGAAAGATAATATGTCTAACCTGAAAAAGGAAATTGATTAGTTATGATAGATTTTATCTATAATTGAGTAAGGATAAATAAGTAAAATCAACAGGTACTATACCGATCGACCGACCGACCGAACTTTTAATGTTTCGGCTTTTATATAATAGTATAGATTACACAGGCATATCAAACTATATACTTATTCATTGTGTTGTATACCGGTAGATGTTTTTAATAAGAGTGAATTTGAATGTAAATATATAATATCTTATTTATTGAAGAAAAACATTATTTTAGAACACAACTTTTAGGCTTTAGCTAAGTGTTTCAAGGTGTTATCAAAACACAACTTCTAGTTAAGTCGCAAAACTGCAAGCATGCTTTGGGCTTATATGCTAAAGGAATTACATATTAGGATTAACATGTCTGAAGTTCTCTATATACAAACAAGACCACTCAGTGGGCCTTCTCTAGATTTCGCCTATAAACCATACAAACAAGACCAGTCAGTGGGTCTTCTCAAGATTTTGCCTATAAACCAATTCGCCTGGCACACAATCAAGAGCTAAACTTATACCCACACATTCTGTCGCAGTTCTGTTGGATGCCCGGCAGACCTGGGAGAAGCAGTAAAGTGTCGAAAATCAGTATGTAGACCCATTAAGAGGAAATAAACGAAAATGAGTGATTTAATAGTACGAAACATCCATGGAATAATGGAAACATTTGCATCTGCAATTCTTTGTTCAGGATGTACTTGCTACCATGGAAACAACACTTGCACAAAGGCCTACTGTAACCTCTAAATTTTTCTACATATAAAAGAAGTAGTGATGATCACACTTCTAAGATTCCTAGGTTTGATTGTGTAGATATTGTCTTTCAAAATATGTAGTGAGCTGAAAAGAAGGCTAATAGCCAAAGACCCGAGTCTTAGCCACGCTAAGAGATTTGCCCTGTGAGAAATTGGAACGATCTAAAGATCCAAGACCAATAAATCAAGCAAAAAAAAGACTACACAAAAGGTTACTACAAGTTAATGCTCCTTTAAGGGGATGGAGAAGAGTTTTTGTCCGGGACAAGTCTTATAGGGTGGTGTCTACTTCATTTTGAAGAAAAACTGAAATAGTAACGGGAAGTTAAGTTCCAAGATGATGAATACATGTATGTTGCTAAAGGCTGATTTACATACCCGAGTCCGGAGAGGAGCTCGGTGATTGGATGTAGGAGTATATATATCTACTAGATATAAATATTGCGAACTACGTGAATTTACTCTCAAGGTATTCCCTTCCCTTAATTATATTTTATTTCTGCGAGTATAAACTGCTATAACTTGTAAAAAAAATTCAAAAGAGAAGAGAATTTTTGATGCCCACAAGTTTAATTTTGAATTCTTATTAAGCTATATACTCCCCACCCCCTTCTCCAGGCCCCACCCAAACACACACAATGTGGGACCTAATAGAAAATCAAAATAAAAGGATGACCACCGTATACTTGCCATTTCCTTCATTCAAGATCAATATGGTACTGCCATCAGCCGAGAAGCCTAGCTTTAGCATGATCTCATCCAGAGGCACTGTGTTTGTCAAGTACAGGTGACCAACCTGCATAAAAAATTTACTACATAAAAGTTGCAACATACCAGGTCCTCATCATAACTGTAGCAAACTTGTTTAGATGCCAGATACTTGTTAAATTGAATTAGTTGTCAGTTACTATAAACTTAATGTGTTATCACATTACAATCTAAACCAGATTACAGAACAATATCTTACTTTAAAGTGGCAGATCCGTAAATTTATACACCAAGGGCACAATTAATCCTAAACTAATATGAAATATTTATGCTGTTTTATTATGATATTTATTTTTTTCCCCTCAATATATATAAATCAACTTTTTTTAATAGAATTGATGATTTTCTAAAAACAATATGCATTTAAATATAAGAATTAAAGTTTATATAGAGTTATGTAATTTACAGCCTACATGTAGATATGCCCCTGTTTGGAATCTAACCCAGTTATTGTCGTTTTGAACTCTTTATAGGCAAATTAAAAAGCAGGCTCAGTTGAAAAATGCATCTTTTGATCATGCATATGCTATACAAATCCTGAGCTGACTGAACCTACAAACTTATTTATTACCAAGGCTTTCAGCGGATGTAAAAGATATCATCTCAGAAAAACCATAACATTGATAACTTGAGCTCTGTTTCAACACTAAAATTAGAAGGGGGGAAGTAGGCAAAACAGAGCTAACAAGTGTTTCAAGTGAAGATGCTCTGTTGTAAACAGCCACACCAGCACGTTTCTTTGTCCTTGTTTTGGTTCCTGAGCCGATATTTTTTCCCCAGCGAAATAATATCCCAGCAGTGGATGTTTATCAGATGCTATAAATAAATGCAACTCTGGTACATAATACTTATACTGAAGCCTTCTTGTTAAAATCTTTCTGAAGGCACATCTAGTATCACTACTAGGCTACTAGCATCTAAGACAAAATGCCTCTGGCCCATCCAACTGAAATCAAAGAATGATTTTCATTCACTAGACGTAAAAAAAAATCCTTCCGCATTACTGCTATTAGCACATTCAACAGCAGTGATACAAGTTTTTGGTATCTTTCCAACTTAAAGGAAGGTTAATTCTAAACATTTCCTGGATTTCAATCATTCAGGTGTCAATAACCTATTTCTTCGATTGCCACCAGCATCCTAACATAAAATCAAGAGAGCAGCTTGTTCTTGATGACTCCGGATTATCTTGAAACCCAAGTGATCAAAAACCTGCTGGTAGCAAAAGGCATATAATAATAACTTTATTCCGAATTCTATAATCCTGGTCTAATCAAAACAAAAATGTAGACAGTACAAAACACGCCAGAAGCTTCACTGATATTATTATTATGATCACATATTATGGTCACATAAGATAATGTCTAATCATATACTCCCTCCGTTCCCTTTTATTAGTCGTTTTCAAAAATTTTACCCAAACCAAGAAAAGGCAGTCAAACACTGTATTGTAGTTAATAAGATTATGTTATTACTTTTGTATCTTAGAAGTTAAAATGAGAAGGATAGCGACCTGTACAATACAGGGGTACGTTGGGCAAAGTAATAGAAAATTAGCAATTAATATGCATTGGGTGTCCAAAACGTCAGCTAAAAAGGAATTTAAAAATAGAGAAAATTGTACATATGGTATGTCTTATGCAGTAACCGAGCTTAACTGTACACAAAAATTCAGCATAGTAACATATCAGTGTAAAAAATCTTCTTACAACAGGTAAATATGACACCAAGTACGGAAAATTTGAACAGATAACCACAAGGTCATGTTTCAGAGACTACATTCTTCCATTTAATCATTCTCATACTTAAGTTGAGAAATAATATGGAGTACCTTCCAATTTTTCAAATCAAATAAAGCGAGTAGAGTCTTTGGAACAATACTTGGTATCTTTATTGCATTAGCTATAATTTAGTCATTTTCTGGATCCTGGGCGAAAATACTTTTACCTTTGTTCTTTCGAATATCTAAAGTTGTTGAAAATCTAAAGAGGATTTTGTTTTTATAAATCCAAGAGATGTCATCGTAAATAGTCATCTATACTGGGCAAGTCATCGGTCCCATCTCATCAGCAATATTGGAAAAAAAAAAGAAGTTAAATCTCACTTAACTATTTTAACTATTTAGGGATAGAAATGTTGTGGAGTTGCGTTTCTAACACTGTTCTAAATAAACTGTAATATTCATGTGGCCCGAGCAGGATAGATTCTTAAAACTAGTAAGTATAGCGGATAAAGAACCTACCCAGCTACCTAGATATAATATAAAATTAATAATAATTTGAAGCTCCCAATCATCAACCATCTGACTATCAGAAATAATGATATAATGGCAATATTTAACTTCATATGAATAGCAAAGTATTTCAAATCTTGAGTTCTAGTTAAACGTCTGTATAACTTGAGAACAGTAAACCATACCTGGGCTTCACAACGTACAACAGCCATCACACGAACATTGTATTCTTCAATATTTAGCGGAGGAAACAAAAAGTGTCTCCGAGCATATAGCTGCATATAATTTTACATCAGGTAAGCAAGCTTGTGGCTCAAAAGAATGTTTAATAACTTAACAATGGTTAGTTATACAAGTACTTGTAAATTTAAGGATACATTCTATCAATTATTACTAGTAATAGACATTTTGTGACAGGAGGAATGATACATAGGAATTGTACCAATTTAATGTCTCTCATGAAATGGAAAAGACCGTGTTTCCTTTACAGTTGTATATGTGATAGAGTGCATACGTAATCATGACATCATACGCAAAATATGCATCTATAATTAACCTTGATTAAACAAATGATGTGGTGACCTATTATTATTTTATTTCTCTTACTGCACCCGTCAAAGCTGTGTTCCAGTCCCCAAAACTCTAAGAAATTATGATGATAAGAATAAGATAAGTTGATTGTGTTTCACTATGCATTTGGACAGGTAAAACAACTTGATCTGTTTTACAATAAGGAAAAGACCAGAAACGATGGTCTGCTACTTAAAACTGAAGCTCCAGCCAGAAAACGATAGCCTGCTACTTAAAACTGAAGCTGCAGCCAAAATACCAGAACGAGGTTTTCAAGATTTAGTCGAAATAAAAATCCACAATTTTGGTAAATTTTTAAACAATGATTTTAAACAGAAAAAAAAAACTGTTCGCCTCCTAGGCTGGTACTCTCAATTCCAAATAAACAGCCCAACTAATGCCGATTGCTAATTATTCAAACAGAATTAGAGCTCGCAACCTACCGACTGAACTTTAAAAACCAGATTAAACCTTCATTTACGCAAAGCCTAACCACCGATAACAAACTACGTACTTACATTCACATTGTCTTCCGAATTCAACATAATAACACACCAATCACCTCCTAAACCCTACTTCTGTCTATCACCGTACACATGCATACAGCACAAATTCAAAAAATCATAACATATACACCTCACAAACAATGTGTCCAAAGCTAAATCAAACCTCATAAATGCTAACGACGCAGCATTGTAGACAGGCCAGGCTTATCTACTTTAGGCGGAGTCTGTAACCAAGCATCATACCCCATAAAAGTAGTCTCACTAACTTGTACTGTCACAAAAACAACATCAGTAAGCACAAAACAAGCAAACAAAACTATGCACACCACGTGTTCGACGAAATGTCTGAATGAAAAACTACCTTGTTCAGTGTCCTGCTTGGTGCGACTGAGGAGGTCTTGTACGGATAAGGTGGGTGAGCTTGTTATAGTGATGGTGGGTGAAGAAGGGGTGACTGTGAGTTTGGGACTTTTTGGGGTGGTACGATGTGGTGTGTAAGGGATTCTTTGGTGTGTGCCTAGTGAGGCTCGGACAGTGAGTGAGAGTATTGGAGAGTGGATAGTTGCTGCAAATGTTGTCATGATTCTGTCTCAACTGTCTACGTTAAACGGCTTCATGGCCTTCTAGTACTTGTGTTGTGTGTCACTGTGTGATGGATTATTATTTAAAAATAAAACTAGTTGATAAAGTCACGTTTCACGGTGGCATTACAATTTTTTTTAAAAAAAACTCAATACATATTTACGTGATATTATATTATCAATATTAAATTTTAATAGTTATATAATCATTTCTAATTAATCGATTTCTTGTTAAACGTGATTCTTTCGATTGAGCCACTCTCTCGTTAAAACCGAAATCCCAACTTTAACATATATTATAAAGACTTATATTATAATTTTTATTCATTAAAATCCAACCCTAAAAAAAATAAAATTTATGACATCAGTATCAAATTCTAATAGCTAATACAATCTTTTCTAGTAAGTCGTCTTCCCGTTAAAACATGTTTGGAGTCGTTCTTATTTTGAACCGAAATTCTAACTTCATTACATATTATTGATGACACTTATCTTATGAATTAACTTTTTATCTTAAAAATTAAAACCTTAAAAGAGAGTAAGTTCCAATTTTTACATTCTTTAAACCTTATAATATTTATGGAGTTTTAAAAGATGAAAATACATTTATATTTTCTTTATATTATAGATATTCCTGTATTAATTTACAACTTTCATATGGAAATGTTTTCCTGTTATGTTAACACATCAATTTTTTTAAATGCACAGATTTTTCATTACGGGAATAATATTGAATTTATGACATATTTTTCTAATGCAGGTATAATTAATTAACTTGTATAAAAAAAAGTTAAAATAAAGGATTTCTAGGAAAAAAGATATATAGTTTTAAAAAATCGTATAAGACGCCGTCCTCGTATTCTATTTCCAATAAAACATTTTATTATGTTTTCTTTATATATTTAAACATCTTTTCTACCTCCAATCAATAATTATATGTATTTTTTTTTATAAATTTTAACTATTTTTATTTATAAATTAGAACTCCTATTTTACCTACAATAAAACTCATAAGTATATATCTTACAAACACTTATTCTACTTCCAAAAAAACTTTTAATTATATATCTTCCCTGTAAATTCAAACTCTTATTCTCAATAAATTTGAACACCTCCTTTGCTTCTAAAATGTTAAAAGAAAGTTTTTTAGTTAATAATATTTAAAATCCTAAAATTCTAAAAAAATTAAATATATTGATTTTTCATTATATCATCAATATTAAATTCTAATATTTAACACGATTTTCTTTAATGAACCGCTTTCTCGTTAAACATGATTATTCCTATTGAGCCGCTCTCTCGTTAAGATCAAAACCCTAACTTTTACATATATTACTTGTATAATAATGTTTATCCATAAAAATCGAATCTTAAAAATGAAATAAAATTTATAAAATCAATATCAAATTTTAATAGATGATACATTTTTTTCTAGTGAGTCATCTTCCCATCATTAAACACGTTTCGACCCACTCTCGTTTGGGATCGAAATTCCAACTTCATTACATATTTTGATGATACTTATCCTTTTTTTTTTTAAATGATGATACTTATCTTATACAACTTTTTTCCTTAAAATCAAAACCTAAAAATAGATTGAATTCCAATTTTTATTTTCTCCAAGATTTTTAAAATTTATGGAATTTTTTTAAAAAAATATTCTATTTTCTCTTTATATTATAGATACTTCTGTATTTATATAGGATCCCCGCATGAGAATGTTCTTTTATTATGTTAACACATCAGTTCTTTTTTTAAATACGAAGACTTTTTTATGAGATTAATATTGGATTTATGAAAAAAAATTCATAATATTAAATATAAATAACTTGTATAAAAAATATATAATTTTAGAATATTGAAAAAAATGTCACCACCGTCCTTGTATTCTACTTTCGATAAAATTTTAATTATATGTCTCCTTTATATATTCAAACACCTGTTCTACTTTCGATAGAACTTACAATTATATGTTTTTTCTATAAATTCGAACTTTTATTCTTTAAAAATTCGAACTCCTATTCGAGTTCCAATAAAACTTGTAATCATATGCCTTATAAATATTTATTATATTTTCAATAGAACTTCTAATTATGTGTCTTCCCTATAATTTCGAACTCTTCTCATCCATAAATTCGAACATCTATTCTAGTTCTAATATGGTAAAAAGTATTATATTTATTAGTGCTTACTCGAACTCCTATTCTATTTTTAATAGAATTTTTAATCATATGCCTTATAATTAAATAACTACTCTACTTCCAATAGAACTTCTAATTATATCTATTCTCTATAAATTCGAACTCTTATCGTATATAAATTCGAACACCTATTCTATTTCTAATATATTAAAAGATATATTTTTATAATTATTAGTGTTTTAAAATCCTAAAATTCAAAAAAATTAATAAATTAAATTGAAACGATCTTAGAATGACACATAAACGTTCACGTATCCAATATCCTCCTTCAACATTTGATATATTGATATATTGATGATTATTATATCCAATATCCTCCTTCAACATCTACTTAAGAGTATAAAGCCTGAAGCCATTTTTTGTTGTTTAAAGACCTAAATGCCCTCTACTTTTTAAATAATTACAGTAGATTGCCATCACCTTATTCTATTATACCTACAGATACGTATTTTAAATATATACATATTTAGGCCATTATTCTAGAGAGGACCTCCTTATATGGAGAATATGAGAGAACTACTAATTTTATATGATTCTATAGTAGAATCAAAGTTTTAATTTTTGGTTCTATAAAAAAAGACCAATTTTTTTTGGTTCTATAAAAAGAAATTCTGATTTTGTAACAGAACCAATGCTGACGTGGCACTGCTAATGTCAGCTGCCACGTCATCACTGCTAACATGGCAGTGCCACGTCATCAATGATGACGTCACTAATGACGTGGCACTGCCACGTGTCACTACCACGTTAGCCGTGATGACGTGGCAGTGCCACGTCAGTAATGACGTGGCGATGTCAATTTTTTTTTAGAAAAATATTTTTGGAAAAAAAATATTGGTTCTGTTGTAGAATCAGAAAAATTATATGGTTCTCTCATATTCTCTATATAAGGTGGTCCTCTCTAGAAGGGGACTCTACATATTTATATCACATGTACATTGAGCACATTTCCCTATAATTCAAATTTGCAAACACTCACAAAAAATTATCCTCTCCCCTTGCGGTCCCCCTCCCATGTATTTTGAATTTGAATTTTAAAATTCAATATATCTATTTCTTCTCTTTCATCCCTCAAATTCAATTCATTCTTTAAAATTGAATTTTGCCTTTCTTTTTCTTTTTCCATATATTAGTTGCATACAACGAGGTGTGCATAAATGTGTTCCTATAATTCGTGTTTATCTAATAAAATTTATTGGCTTATAATTCGTGTCATGTACGATTTTTTTATATGTTATAAATTTTATTTTATGCTATAATTATGTTAATGATATGCATGGTTTAAAACTTATTTTATAAAATTTTAAAATAAACACATCGTTGACGAAATTAGAACCTTGAAATTTTAGTAAATTAATTTAATCATATAATATATCTACTCATTAAATCTAATTATTCTAATTTTTTACTAAAACTCTAACGGTCATTTTTCGTTATATACGGATTTATATTATATTTGTTAATAATTAGAAGATATGATGAGATATTTTTGGGCAAATATGTATTATTGAAAGATTATGTTTAATATTAAAAGTTAACATGTTCTAATTCGAAAAAAGTTTACTAATTGAAAGATACGATATTTTAGATATTTATAAAAGGTAATATCACCTATTAAAATTAATTTTTTTTTAATTAAAAAGGCAATTAGCTAATTATCATTAATCATATTATTCTACATTTTATTTTAATAACTAGGATAACCATTCCGAAAATCAAACTGACAAATTTTCAATGCTTTAAACTTAAACCTCTTTTAATTATAAAAAGTAGTGGGCTAATTATCATTAATTATATTATTTATAATTTATTTTAATAATAAGGATAGCTGTGCTGAAAATCAAATCGCCAAATTTTCAATGCCAACTTTTCAATGCCGGTGCGATGTACATGTTTCCTTTCTTATGTTATAATTTTTTTAATATTACAATTATTTTTATATCATCATTATTTTTAATAATTTTTTAAATTTTAATTTAATATATTTTATATAATCATGTTTACGGATTATACTAATGTTTCCTTATTATAAACAACGTATACGGATTTTTAATATATTTTATTAACAATTGGAAAATATGGTGTGATATTTTCGAATATATAGTAATAATGGTAAGATTAGTTTTATATCGAAAAGGTAACGTATTTTTTAGCAAAAAAAAAAAGGTAACGTGTTTTAATTGAAAAGGAAATATTAATGGTTGAAAGATATGGTGCGATGGATGTTATTAGGTGTTTATAAAAGTTAATATCTTTAACTAAAAATAAATGGGAAAAATGTAATCGGAATATTACCATTAATTATATTATGTTATTATTTATTTTAATAATTAGGATAACCAATCCGACAAACTTTTAATCTTTCGGCTTTAATATAATAGTATAGATTTGAATATTATTGTGTTTAATGGAATATTTTTAATATTTGTTATTTGTTACTCCCTCCGTCTCAGTCAAATGTTTACATTTTGTTTGGGCACGGAGACCAAGGATAGCTGGTGTAATATTGTTAAAATAAACGAAGTATTTGGTGTAATAGTGATTTTATTGTTAAAATAAATGAAGTGATGAGTGTAATAGTGTAAAGTGTTGAAAAAGTTAAATGAAGTAGTGGATGTAATAAGGAATTTTATTGTTAAAAGTTAATATTTTTAATAATGTAAAGAATTGGTGGGACGTACCAAAAAGGAAAGTGTGAAGAAATGAAAAGGACGGATGGAGTATTAGTTTATTTGTGTTAGTAATATCTTAGGTATTTTCTTAGTGAATTTTAAAAAAATGTAAAATATAATAGTAATATATACTTGATGAAAATTTTAGTTGTTTATATTTTAAAAAAATAATATTGTAAGTGAAATTTTTACACGTATTTTAATGTGCTTGGTCGGGGTATTTATAACTAATTATTTTTATTTTTTATATTAAAATGCATAAGTAATTCCTAATACTATTTTTTTATGCAGGGAGGCGGCAGTATTAGTTAGTTAGAGCATTTCCAAAAGATTATTAAAATGACTTTTAACTTAAGATTTAAGAAGAGGGAAGAAATTTTTAACTCCTAATAACTCTTAAATTCAATAAAATTCTACTATCTCTGCTCCTAACAACTCTTAACTAATACTTCCTGCGTCTCTAAAAACTTTTCTCATTTTCCTTTTTGACACGTTTACCAACACATACTTTTAATCATTAATATCTTTAATTTTGTATTAATTTTAAATATAAAAACTTCACTGTATTAAAGTACTCATAAATACGAATACAACAAGAACACTCATGACTATATTTGGTCTTATAGATTAGACGTAAATTAGTAATGTGTCTCATGTTATGAAAAGTCCCCGACATATCAAACGAGAGAAGCTTTCTAAAACTGAAACTGAGGGAGTATTATATTATAAATTTATAAGACAACATTTTCTCTCTATCCACTTGCTTTTATAGTTTTATGGATGTAACTTACTTTTAATTAATAATATAAAATGAAATGAGGAGAGTAAGCATTGTTGGATGTGAATACACATTAAATCACTAAAAACTATTATTTTATAATATATTTAAGAGTGATTTAAGAGACTTTTAGGTTACACATTGCTTTAATTACAAATGATTTTTTTGACAAATGACGATGGTCAATCTTTACTCTTACTAGATTATAATTCGCACGAATTACTTTTATTTTTTTATAATTTATTTATAGTATAATATGATATTATAAATTAATATGTTTTAGACGGAATCGAACTTTACACCTCTATATATAACAACTTTTAGTATTTTGTATCTAAGTCTCATGATTTATTTGAATTGAAAATCTAACGTTGTGAATAGGTTGGTTAACCAGACTAAAATCTACAAAAGATTTTAATTTACTGATATGGGCTGAAAATAAGCCCTAAAGACACATTTAATGTGGCATTAACTAGGCCGAGAATAGTCCAAACGTGGGGCCCACCAGCTGGGCCCAAAACCCTAAATATAATATTAATTTCGTAATTAATATTAAGGGTAATAAACAGCTCAGCAAATAAGAGTTGGATAAGGATAATATCCCCTTCAGACTTATCCAATAAGGCATCCAATTCAATATGGAAACTGATTCCTACAAGGAATAGATCTAGAACATTCCTCAAAGACTTGCCCACCAAGTCTCCAAATCCTACCATAATTCTAAGGCTTCTCAGCCTATATAAAGGGCCTGACCCCTCACCTCAGAACTACGTTTTATTGGCTTGATTCTCTAATTTACAGAGATACGTAGGCATTCTGTGAGGACCGTTTAAGTCTCGAACGCAGAAGCAGCCATTAAAGCACGAAGCTCACGAACCTTAGCATTAAATATACAAACCCTAGCCGCAATATTTTCAACCTAGTTTTTATTCCACAACATTTGGCGCCGTCTGTGGGACAAAGACATCAACCATGGTTACCACTCGAAGAACAACACCGGTCTCAACCGAGGCTACTTCTGGAACCATCGTTCCACCAATCGCTGCTCCTCCTGTTGGTACAGGGCCAGAGTCTGTACCCCCATTGACGGAAACAAACCCTCGTAGTCAGGCCTCTCAACCACAAGGGACGGATCCCCCCGCTGAAAGATCTCAACCTGTAATCGTCCCTCTAGGCCAGGATACTAACCCGCTCCAGATGGTGGTCTCTCCTCTCCCTCTGAGCAGCCGCCCGCCGCTTCACAGTCTCTCCACTTCTTCGCTCCCTGTCAACACCAACCCAATGTATGGGCTGCCTAATTACCCCCAAGATCCAAGGGATCCAGGACCAAGCGGTCATGCTCGGTTGATCCATGGGCAACAACAATCCCCTTATCTTAGAGGCCCGGCTCCTCCTGAACCAGGATACTATGATTACTCTGGTCCTTATACCGGAGACTCGTCATCTGAAGACGATGATCGAGACGAAGCCCCAAGGAGGCGACGCGCTAGTAAGGAACCTCTGAGGAGGAATCCATCGAACCGAGATGGTCCTTTAACAATCGCAGAGAAAATTAAGGCTTATGAAGCCGAGATTCAGAAGCTGAAGGACGACCAAGCAAGGGAGCTAGAAAGGCAGAACCCTAATCAGACTCGACCTCCTCCGACTTCAGGAGAGATTCCCTTCATAGATCTGGAGAGGTCTTCAAGGAGACACCGAAGGGCTGAAGCCCCAACCAGAGGAACTACCAGGGTGGAACTCCCCAAGAATAATCCTAGAGATTTGATGCTACAAGGAGATCTGGATGATCCGACCCCTCCATTCACTGAGGAGGTGATGAATGCACATATCTCCCGAAAGTTTAAGATGCCCACGATCAAAGCTTACGATGGAACGGGGGATCCCGCAACTCATGTGAGAACGTTTACAAGCGCATTGTTACTGCAGCCTGCTAACGATGCCCTTAAGTGTAGGGCGTTCCCCCAAACCCTGTCGGGCATGGCGCAACGTTGGTATAGTCGTTTACCTCCAAACTCGATTAGCTCTTTCAAGGAGTTGAGTACCGCTTTTGTCAGTCAATTCATTAGCGGAAGAATTCACGAGAAAAGCTCCGCATCCCTTATGTATGTAACACAGGGAAAGAATGAGAACTTAAGAGATTACATCAAGCGATTCACTAAGGAAACCCTGAATATCACCGATTTGGAAAATAAGGTGGCCATGGTAGCCTTGCAGCATGGAACCACGGATCTCTTTTTTAAGAGGTCTTTGGCAAAACACCCCCCTGAAAGCATGGATGAACTTCAACGAAGGGCGGACAAGTATATAAAAGCTGAGGACAGCATCAAGAAAGAAGCCACGTTGGGCAATGGAGGGAACAAGCGGAAGCAAGAACAAGAGTACGATGCTAGGGACAAGTATCCCCGAGCTAGCAGAGACTCTGAATCTGCTCCAAAAAAGAACTCGGGTCCAAGGTTTTCCGAGTATGCCAGACTTAATGCTCCGAGAAGCCAGATCCTGTTGGACATTGAAAAGGAAAAGGACTTCCGATGGCCGAAGCCACTTAGAGGAGACCCAGCTAAGCGAAATAAGGAGCAATACTGCAGGTTCCACAAAGATGTGGGACATGACACCGACGATTGTAGGCAACTCAAGGATGAGATTGAGTTCTTAATACGAAGAGGAAAACTAAGTCAGTTCACCAAGGGTGATGACCGTGGGAACCAGAGAAGGGACAATGACAAAAGGGACAATGAAAGGAGAGATAGTATTAGGAGGGATGACAACCATGATCGCAATCCACAGCCCCGAAGGGCAGTTATCAATATGATCTGGGGAGGTCCGACAGCAGCTGGCACAACTAAGAATTCTCGAAAGGCTTATGCTAGAGAAGTAATGCACATTGCGGGAGAAGCCCCGAAGCGTGCTAAAACCGAGATGGTAATTGGTTTCGATGATTCAGACTTGGAAGGGGTGAAATTCCCCCATGACGACCCGTTGGTCATAACTCCCGTGATTGGAAACTCAGAAGTAAAACGAGTCTTGATAGACAATGGGGCTTCTGTGGATATTTTATTTTATGATGCATTTGTAAAGATGGGTTACAACGACTCTCAACTGACCCCTACAAACATGCCTATATACGGGTTTAACGGAGTGGAGTCCAACGTTGAAGGGACTATTCAGCTACCCGTGACTATTGGGCAGGAGCCTAAAGAGGCGACTCAGATGTTGAATTTCTTGGTGATCAAGGCAGCATCAACATACAATGCAATCCTTGGAAGGACTGGACTTCATGCGTTTAAGGCTGTGGCCTCTTCCTATCATATGAAAATTAAGTTTCCGACACGGAATGGTGTCGGAGAACAAAAGGGTGATCAGAAGATGGCAAGAAGTTGCTATGTGGCCGCATTAAGGGCCGATGGAGTCGGGGGGCAGGTCCTTCCGATTGAAGACATGGATGTCCGCGATGATGAAGAGCATAGAGGGAAGCCAGCAGAGGATTTGATTCCCGTACCTCTAGAACCTAATGATCCTGACAAAGTTACTTATGTTGGAGCATCTCTGAAAGAACCCCTGAAGGGAAAGTTGATAGAATTCTTACAGAAGAATAGCGACGTGTTCGCTTGGACAGCAGCTGATATGCCAGGGATTGACCCCCAACTCATAACTCATAGGTTAAATGTTGACCCCAAAAGGAAGACAATAAAGCAGAAGAAGAGAAACTTTGCTCCAGAGAGGCAAGAGGCCATTAGGCAAGAAGTGAATAAGCTCTTGGAAGCTGGTTTTATTGAAGAGATTCAGTTTCCTGAATGGTTAGCGAACCCAGTCATGGTCAAGAAAGCAAATGGGAAGTGGAGAATGTGTATAGACTTCACTGACTTGAATGATGCATGCCCAAAAGATTGTTTTCCCCTGCCGAGGATTGATATGTTGATAGATGCCACAGCTGGACATGAGATGTTAAGCTTCATGGATGGATTCAGCGGCTATAATCAGATTAAGATGCACAAGGATGACATACCTAAGGTATCTTTCATAACTGACTTTGGTGTCTTCTGTTATCTTGTCATGGCTTTTGGTCTAAAGAATGCAGGAGCTACTTACCAACGATTGGTGAATAAGATATTCGCCCATCTGATTGGAAAAACCATGGAGGTATATGTTGATGACATGTTGGTCAAGAGCCTACTTAAGGCTGATCATATCAAGCACCTCGGAGAGGCATTTGAAGTGCTGAGGCACCATAAGATGATGTTGAATCCCGCCAAGTGTGCTTTTGGCGTTGGATCTGGGAAGTTTTTAGGGCTGATGGTTTCAAAAAGAGGCATTGAGGCCAATCCTGACAAGATCAAGGCGATTTTAGACATGGAGCCACCACGCTCTATAAGAGATGTGCAGAGGTTGACAGGACGAGTTGCAGCTTTAGGAAGATTCATCTCCAAGTCTGGAGACAAATGCTTGCCTTTCTTCCAAGCGTTAAAAAAGGTGAAAAATTTTGAGTGGACACCTGAGATCCAAGAGGCCTTTGAGCAACTGAAGAAGTACATGGTTGAAGCCCCGTTGTTGACCAAACCAAGTCCTGGGGAGATTCTTAGTTTATACCTGGCGGTATCCGAACAAGCCCTGAGTGCTGTCCTTATTCGGGAAGAGGAGAAGGTCCAGAAACCTATCTACTATGTGAGCAAAGTGTTGCATGGGGCTGAGTTGAATTACTCACCCATAGAAAAGTTTGCTTTGGCATTAGTAACTGCCTCAAGAAAGCTGCGGCCTTACTTTCAGGCACATAAGATTCAAGTTCTGACAAACCAGCAGTTGAGGAACATATTGCATAGCCCAAAGGCCAGTGGAAGGCTAATCAAATGGGCAATTGAGTTAGGAGAGTTTGACATCGCATACAAGCCTCGGACAGCTATCAAAGCTCAGGCATTAGCTGACTTCGTGGTTGAATGCACTATTAACAACCAAGAAGTCGGGGGGCAAGAGATAATGACTACCCCTGGGCAAAAGGAAAAAGAAGAAAAACTTACACCCGATCTGAAGGAATATTGGGTGCTCTATTTTGATGGAGCATCAAAAACAAAATCTAGTGGTGCAGGTTTGGTTTTGAAAAGCCCCGATGGGTTCACAGTTGAGTACGCTTTAAAGTTGGATTTCCCTACTACCAACAACGAGGCGGAGTATGAGGCATTGATAGCTGGTTTGGGCTTGGCCAGAATCATGAGGGTCAAGAATCTCAAAGTTTGTGGAGATTCAAGGCTTGTGGTATCACAAGTAAATGGTGAATTCGAGGCTAAGGATGAGACTATGGCAAAATACTTGAGAGTAGTAAAGGCTGTTATGTCCCAGTTTGACGAGTGCTACGTTGAGCACATTCCAAGAGAGGAAAACATTAAGGCCGATGCCCTATCTAAGTTTGCTTCTTCTGAAATAGAAAATTATGCTGGGAGTGTCTACTTTCAGGTCTTGAAGGCCCCGACCGTTAATGCAAAGTTAGTGGCACCAATTGATATAGGAGGCTCTTGGATAGATCCTATCAAGGCATACCTGGAGACCGGTTGGCTCCCAGACAATGCCATGGAGGCACGAAAACTCTCAGTAAGAGCGTTGAGATATACTTTGATTGAGGGTATTCTGTACAAAAGGTCGTTTGTCATCCCGTACTTGAAGTGTCTAAGGCCTATAGAGGCAAGGGAAGCATTGGAGGAAGTTCATGAAGGGATCTGTGGGCAACACTTGGGGGGCAGAGCCCTAGCTCACAAGATAATTCGTTTAGGGTTTTATTGGCCAGAGATGTTGGCTGATGCACAAAACTATGTCAAGAGATGTGAGAGATGCCAGAAGCATGCCCCAATTGTGAGGCAACCGCCTGAGATGTTGACCTCGATTAACTCTCCCATTCCATTTGCGATGTGGGGGATGGACATACTTGGACCCTTTCCCATGGCTTCAGCACAGAGGAAATTCCTAATAGTGGCAATTGATTACTTCACTAAGTGGATTGAGGCTAAACCCCTGGCCAAGATAACCACCAAGCAAGTTTCCCAGTTCTTTTGGGAGAACATCATCTGCAGATATGGAATCCCACGAATCCTTGTGACAGACAATGGGACACAATTCAATAATGAAGAGTTTAAGAAGTATTGTGAAGAGAATGCGATTGAGCTCCGTTTTACCTCAGTGGCACATCCACAAGCCAATGGGCAAGCTGAGGTAGCTAATCGAATTATCCTTGATGGACTGAAGAAGAGGGTCGAACGCTCTAGGAACACTTGGGTAGATGAATTGTTGCCCATACTTTGGGCATATCGTACCACTTGTAAGGTAACGACTGGAGCAACCCTATTTTTGCTGGCTTATGGAGCCGAGGCAGTTGTGCCTTTAGAGATCATGCAAGCATCACCTCGAGTTGAGGCATATGAGCCAGAAACTAATGACGAAGGAATGAGGCTTGCCCTTGACTTAATTGATGAAGTTAGAGATGGAGCTAATGCAAAGAATGCTGAATATCAGAAGAGAGCATCTTTTCACTACAACCAGAGAGTTAAAGAAAGATTCTTTCAACAAGGTGACATGGTTTTAAGGAAGATTGAAGCCTCAGGAGTTGGCCAGAAAGGAAAGTTAGCACCAAAATGGGAAGGACCATATCTAGTCAGAAAGGTGTTAGGGCAAGGATCCTACAAGTTAGAAACCTTGGACGGGGTTGAGGTGCCCCGAACTTGGCATGCTGTGAACCTCAAAGTTTATTATGTCTAAGTCCTTTTGAAAAAGGCTTGGACTTTTACCTGTTTATTAAGAATAAGGTTCGAATGAAACCATTCTAGAGCATGTTGCTCCCAGTAGAAGATAGAATATTTATGTAAGGGTTGAACCCATTCTATTGATATCTTTTGACAGCATAATGGAATTTATACTGTTTTCTCTATGAGTTATTTCTCTTTGTTAAAATAAACACGAGAGGCAAATGTTGGATTAGCTTGTGAGTTTAGTACCAGCCAGGAGGCCAAGTACTTGAGAAATTCTAAAAGTTTAACGAACTATAAAAAAAAATGAGAATGTGGAAACAAAAGAAACTACTACATAAATAAGTTAAGTCATAAGCCCCGAAGGGCAAAAGTTCAGAATAAATAAAGACAAACAGAAATAAGCCACGCAGGGCCATCTACTCATCTAAGTCCTCAATAACAACATCTCCCTGGGTAGAAGAAGGATCTGCTGTCTCTACCCCAGGAGAAGAAGGTGGATCCTGAGTGGGCTGAGAGTCCCCATCCACTGCTGCCTCTGGAGCAACCTCCAAAGTATCTGTCAATCCAGGGATAGCAGGTACCGGGAACTTCTCCAGGGATACCCCCTCGATCTTCCCACTCAGCTCCTCGATGATCCCCTCCCAACACTCCTTGAAGGTGCCAGGAAAGTTTGCATCATACTCGGCATTCAGGACATCTTGAAAGTCCTTAGAAGCCTTGTAATCAGCAATGATGTGTTCCCTGTTCTGCTGCACCTCCAGCTGAAGCTTCCTGTTCTTCTCCTTCTCAGCAGCCAGCTCCTTCTCCACCTCCCTAAAACGAGCAAAGTTTGCCTCGGAGGCATCAAAGTATCTGTCTCTATCCCTCTCAGCAATGGTCTTATCAGCACGCACCTCCTTCAGGTTATGAACAGCGGCCTGAAGGTAGGCGTTCATCTGCAAAGGAAACAAGTAAATAAGGGAAAAGTAAATGCAATTAAATTAAAGAAGTTGAATAAGAAATTACCGAAGCAACAGCTTGAGCCCCGAGAAGCTCAATCTGCAAGTCATCAGAGGATTCCACAATGTGGACCCTGTCTCGTGGAGTAACCACGCTCCTGGACCACTCAGCTGCAGCCCTGGAGTCACCTACAGCTGTGTCCCTATTGCATAAACCCCATCCCATTGTAAAGGGAGTAAGGTCTTCCTCAATAGGAACAGGCTTTTCCTGAAGAAAAGCAGGAACACGCTCCACCGCGGGAGAAGCCTCATCTGTCCTGGCCCTTTTGGCCCTAGGGTTCTCTGTTACCACCCTAGCAGTGGCAGCAGTCTCCCTCTGCCTAAAAATTGCTCCCAGAGCAGTTTTGGCTGCAAAATGATTATAAGAAAGTTAGAAAATTATATCTAGCATAAAATGTTAACAAAGCAAGAGGTGAGAATTACCCTCAGGGCCCAAATCGCTTAGCCCATGGGCCTGCAACGAATCTTCAGAAATCAAATTTGCACATTGATGCAAATTATCCGATGTTAACAAAGTTATGGCGGCCTCTTCTTCCACGCCCAATTTTAAACTCCTAACAGGCCCATCAACGGCTCTGCAGAAGTTGGGCCGAAAATAGTTGTCCCAGTCATCCCCATCCAAAAAGATATAAAACCATTCCCTTTTCCAATTAGGAAGGGAATCAGGAGCGGAATCCGAAACAAAACAAGAACGGGCTAAGGAACGGTGTTGGATTTTGACCCAGCCCGAATTGTCAGAAGAATTGACAAATTTGAATAGATATCAAAAAACAGAGATACTGGGCTCAAGCCCATGTTTCTTACATTGGACCAAGAAACAATAGATAAAACGCCATGCATTTGGCATAAGTTGGGTTGGACAAACCCGGGCTTCGGCCAAAAGACGGTAAACAAAAGGAGGAGGAGGAAGGCGAAAACCAGCATAAAAAGTTTCTTTATAAATCCTAATGGCCCCAGGCTTTGGGTGACAAGCCCTTTCGTTTGAGGCCGGAACAACGGCCCTATAAGGCCCATTAATATGAAAAAGTTGGGCTAGAATGTCTACCCTATGTTGTTTGTATTTCGATTTATATTCATAAGCATCTAAATGAAGCATATTTGGAAAAGCTTGACCAAACTCATTTAAAAGATCTCTAAGGGAAAAAACACTGGCATGGACAAGAGATGTTTTAGGGTTCTTACCCCTTGAAAGCCGTGGAGCGGTGGTAGAAGTGTTAGCAAGTTGTGACTGGCCTGAAGAGCTAGAGTCCTCCATTGATATGCTTCCCTTGAAGGCTTGAAACCCAGAAAAGTTGAAAAAAGAGGTTGAAGAAGATGAAGATTCAACGATCTTCAAACAGAAACTGGAAATTAGGGCGGAGGAAAGACGCCGGAAATCGCCTCACGACAGAACCCTAGCAGAGCTTTTTTGAAAAGTATTTGTGATAAGGGAGAGATAATTTTTGCTGAATAGTGAAATGAGAAATGAGGGATGCACACTACTCTTTTATAGAGTTCACGGTTGGTCACTCAACCGGTTATATCCAGTAAATGGGCTGTCAACAGGTGACTGGGCCTTTGAATAGGCGGGAAGCCCATGAAATTCAAATTTTAAAAATAATTCTAGAATGTTCTACGACATTTTTAGAAAATAGGATAAAATCCCGTTAGAATTTAAAGGCAGGAGGCCCAATTAAAAGGCTATACTCACGCCCAGGAGACCAAACCTCCTAGGCGTGCCTAAGGAAGGTGTCTCCTTGGCGGGGGTACCCACGCCTAGCTCGACTTTCCTTAAAGAAGGCTATACCCACGCCCTGGAGACCAAACCTCCTAGGCGTGCCTAAGGAAGGTGTCTCCTTGGCGGGGGTACCCACGCCTAGCTCGACTTTCCTTAAGGAAGGCTATACCCACGCCCAGGAGACCAAATTTCCTAGGCGTGCCTAAGGAAAGTGTCTCCTTGGCGGGGGTACCCACGCCCAGAAAGCTTTTCCAGGGACAAAGATCACCCACGCCCAGGAGACCAAACCCCCTAGGCGTGCCTAAGGAGGGTGTCTCCTTGGCGGGGGTACCCACGCCCAGGAAGCATTTCCAGGGACAAAGATCACCCACGCCCAGGAGACCAAACCCCCTAGGCGTGCCTAAGGAGGGTGTCTCCTTGGCGGGGGTACCCACGCCCAGGAAGCATTTCCAGGGACAAAGATCACCCACGCCCAGGAGACCAAACCCCCTAGGCGTGCCTAAGGAGGGTGTCTCCTTGGCGGGGGTACCCACGCCCAGGAGGCATTTCTTGCCAGGATGACTTTTTTAAAAGTTAATCCTTTAAAAATTTTAAAATAATGTTGGGAAATCGAAAAATAATTCCCAAAAGATAATAAAAATACCTGTTGGTACTTAAAAATTCCTAAATTATTAGGAAAAATTACGAAAAATACCTGTTGGTACTTAAAAATTCCTAAATTATTAGGAAAAATTACGAAAAATACCTGTTGGTACATAAAAATTCCTAAAATATTAGGAAAAGTACAGAAAAATACGAGGAAAATTATAGAAATATTTTCTTGACTAGTTGGGCAATAATTTATGCTAATAATGCATAAAAACTCTATGAAAGTGCCGAAATTGCTAAAAGCAAGCACAAATTAAAGCCTCGAATAAGACAAATCGTCGTAAATGTGTAGGTCGCTCCACACTTTACAATCAAGACGATACTCGTGAAACACTAGTGTAAACCAAAACTCCCATATAAGGGTAGGAAAATTAAGAAGTCCCAGGTAAGGGATAAAAACGACCCCGAGTCTCGATTAAGGCAAATATAACTTCTACGAAAACCTGATCAGTTTTCCTAAGAAGTTGGGGGGCAAATGATATGGCCTGAAAATAATCCCTAAAGACACATTTAATGTGGCATTAACTAGGCCGAGAATAGTCCAAACGTGGGGCCCACCAGCTGGGCCCAAAACCCTAAATATAATATTAATTTCGTAATTAATATTAAGGGTAATAAACAGCTCAGCAAATAAGAGTTGGATAAGGATAATATCCCCTTCAGACTTATCCAATAAGGCATCCAATTCAATATGGAAACTGATTCCTACAAGGAATAGATCTAGAACATTCCTCAAAGACTTGCCCACCAAGTCTCCAAATCCTACCATAATTCTAAGGCTTCTCAGCTTATATAAAGGGCCTGACCCCTCACCTCAGAACTACGTTTTATTGGCTTGATTCTCTAATTTACAGAGATACGTAGGCATTCTGTGAGGACCGTTTAAGTCTCGAACGCAGAAGCAGCCATTAAAGCACGAAGCTCACGAACCTTAGCATTAAATATACAAACCCTAGCCGCAATATTTTCAACCTAGTTTTTATTCCACAACATTTACTTATGATAATATAATATAAATATTTGAATAAATGAAAAATTAAATTAACTATATGTATTATTGAATCGTCATCATATTAAAATTTTAATATCTAAAATCTATAAAACGAACCAATATTAGCTTTAAGAAAAATGATCCAATGTTAGTGTAAATAAAATAAACCGATTTAAAGTAAAAGGACTAAAGAATCAAACTTAATTGATATTTATACCAAATTTATAATTAACTTAGAGTTAAAAAAAAAGCAAACAAAATCATCAACTACAAAGAAAACAATTAGAACGAAAACATTTGATTTGTTTATTTTATATACAAAATAATATTCTAAAAAATATAATTTAAATATAATATTATTATTACAAGGTATATTTAAGTAAATTTATAAATCTTCAATAATAGATATTATTAACAATTGCAACTTTAAAACTCGCGCGTGAGAAAATAAAAAGACATTAAAACTTAAAATAAGTAAGATTTTTTTGACAAACAAAATATGATTTTATTAACTTAAATCAAACATTAAAGCATAAAATAAAAAGACAACTGAGAGAGTTTCTTTAAATCAAACCAGTAAAAATGTTTTAAAAAACAAACTAATATAAGAAAGTTAATAAAAAAAATGAAGATTTAAAATAAATATTTAATTACTTCTTCCATAATCCATTCCATTTTTATTGTTCATCCATCAAAATCCATCTTTTATTCAATAATGTCGAATAAACTTATGGTTACCAAATAATTATTGTATTTTTTATATAATTTAATATAATTAGTACATAATTTACCAAAATAAAAAAACACATAATCTATCTTTTTTTTTCTTTTTCATTTTGGAATAAATACACATAATCTATCTTATTAATTAAATATGAACAATAATTTTGAAAAAAATAAAATAGAAATTAATAGAAAACATAAATGGGATCCACCGATTGATCGACGAATACAACGATACAAAAAACATCAATCATGACCATGCGAAGCGGGCAAAAAATCCTAGTTTGATATATTGATAAATTGATGATTAGTATACATCCATATATACGGATGTTGAGAATAATGACTATTTGGTAATAAAAATTTAGTGTTGCAAATACTATACGACTCCCATTAACAATAGAAAAAAGAAACTGCTATACAATTCCATCCAAATTAATCATCGTATGATAAATAGTAATTTTTTACTGTACTTATTTGTTATCATCTTCGTTCAGTTCTTTTCTAAGAAGATTCGTTCAACTTGTGTGTTGCATCAACATATAACATAAGAATTGCATCAAAAAAATTTCGTTAATAATGTTGCTTTGTAAGTTCCAAATAGATAAAATAAATTAAGTTCTAACATCAAAAGTCGAGAAAGAATTCTTGTACATTCACAAAAGCCATAATGTTACTCAAACATATCAAGTAAATTGTAAAAGAATTTCGTGTTTAGATTCGATCCATCAATATCTTTATATTATATTTCTTTTTAATAAGTTTGAATTCTACTTCTTTATAAATTCGAGTTCCTTCTTTTTTTCCTCTAAATTTGCATGTCTATTCTAGGTAGAACATGTTAAAAGAAGTTTTAATTATTGTTGTTTAAAATTTTAAAAATCTAAGAAAATTAGACTAATAGATTGGTTATTCTACTTCCAATAGAACTTCTAATCATATGTCTTTCCTATAAATTCGAACTATTTTCCTCTATAAATTCGAACACATATTCTACTTCTAATATGTTAAATGAAATTTTTATATTTATTAGTGTTTACATTCTAAAATTCTAGAAAATTAGAAAAATATATTGAGACGATCTTAGAGCGCCGCCTAAACTCCCGCGTATCCTCCTTTATATATATATATATATATATATATATATATATATATATATATATATATGGGGCTACTCCAATACAAACCTCCTTAAAATACAAACCTACAAACCAAGCATAATCTAATATTTCAAGCTAATCTAATGACCAAACTAGGGGTACCCCAATACAAAAAATGCTTAAAATAATTGGTTCTATCCAACAAAAAAAATAAAAAAATAAAAAAAATTAAAAAAAATTCACTGTTCACGTGATGACTGTTCACGTGATGACGTGGCAGTGGATTTCACTGGTTAACGGTGCTTCGCACCTTCTTGTACGGCGCTTCGCGCCTTTATCATTCTAAAGTTGTAAGGAATGGCAATCAATGGTAAAGGCAATAGACGATTGACGGGTGTGTCGAGGGCCTGCGGCCCTCATGACTACCTAACTCATCCATTTACTGTCTTAAATGCTTCGCATTTCCACGGCAAGTTTTTTTTTTTTTTTTTTTTTTTATGGATAGAGCCAATTATTTTAAGCATTTTTTGTGAAGGTACCCTTGGCGGGAACCTTAGAATAAATGAAATATAATTAATTTAGTGTTGGTTTGTAGGTTTGTATTTTAAAAGTGGTTTGTATTTGAGCACTTGCCTATATATATATATATATATATATATATATATTGATATTTGGAGCTCAAAAAAATTACTATAAATGAACAAGATTATTGAATTAAATATTAACTAAAAATACAAATTACATGATTTGTTTTGTTTTTCATTTATCTTCCATCATTTTTAAAATTCGAAAGGAATGTGTAATAAATTAGTTTATCTCTTGTCATCTTAGATCCTGAGTTCGATATTCCCTATATTTGTTAGAACAAATATTCATAGGTCATTGTTCCACATAAAACATTTTTATTTAGAGTTCCGAGAGAAATATTGATTCCACCATAGAAGTTTATCAATAAATTACAAATAAAATTTTAAAAACATAAAATTTGATTCCACCATAGAGAAAGATAGGTTTGAAAAAAAAATTCATATATTTATTTTGAAAATAGAAATGAAAATAAATTTACGGAAAAAATTAATTTTGAAAATGAACAAATAAAACTAAACGAAAAAAGATAATTTGACTTAAATAATTTCAACCAAAAATGAACTTTTATAGATAAGTGTTAGTACATACTACTCAATTTATATTTGTTATACTCTAATCTGTTTTCAAGTTTTGTTTGCCTAATAGGAAGATCCTTTAAAGTAAAAAATTTAAAAAGTAGTGATCACTTATGTGGGATTGAAAGATATTAAAATGTCCAATAAATAACAAAGATTCAACTTTGTCGAGCAGTATGCAGTGATGCACTGATGCTGACATCTCTCTTCTTGATGATCCTCTTATGGTAAGGGGATTATTGTAGTAATTAACATGTTATAGCTGTAAGTGTATTATGCGAATACTGTAATTTAGTTAGTCTCAGTCTCTCTTTCTTATTCTTCTTCCATGGTCACAAAATGCACACAACTCACTCAATAAGAATGTTAAAGATACTAGCTTATAACCCGTGCAAAGCACGTGTTAATTTTTAATTTTTCATAATTTACTTATGGTATAGTATAATATAATAAATATTAATTTTAATATGTTATTGGAAAAATTCGAACCTTACATCTTTGTAAATAATAATTTTTAGTATTAAATATAAAGTAATATGTTGTTGAAGGGAATCGAACCTTAGACCTATGTATATAACAACTTTTAGTATTATTGCATGTAACGGTCATGATCTATTTGAGTTGAAGATCTAACGACGGTCATGATCTATTTGAGTTGAAGATCTAACGGTTGTGAATGAAGGATAACCAAAAATGAGGGATAACCAAAAAAAGGGGTAACCAACTACAAATTATACCCCTTTTGCTTATTATAATATAGTATAGATATCTGAATATAGATCCTTAATTAATTACAGGAACAAACTATATTCACGTATATCTTTAACAAAGAAAACTACAAAGAACTTCTTATGGCAGGCACAACATTTGAACAACTTCTAAATGCTCATAAAATGCACCAACAGGACTAAAATCTTCGGGTCATAAAACTAACATTTTTGAAAATGGAATGGGGACAAGTTGATATTTTCAATGAGTCTAATCTAGTCACCTCTGCAACAGAAACTGTGAGAGGATGAGATTTCAATGAAGTGTTTGCCAGGAGTACAATTGACAGAAGAGGAAGCCGTTTTTGGATTACATACGACAGTAGCAACATACCTATTTCAACGGGAACAGTGTTTCTGTATTTTCCGATACCGAGTCAGCAAGTACCTAATATCAGCATTTTCATGTTAAAAAAAGGTTGTATTAGAATTAATTATAAAAAGAAAATTATAATCTGAAAAGGATAAAACTAAAAAAGGTTGTATTAGAATTGATTTTTTTTTTTAGCAATTAAAAACATTCGTATTTACTATTTGTACTCTATCTTGAGATCGAAAAATCAGATTTGGATGATTTTACAATCCACGTGAAACTCATAAAATTATCTTTAATTTAGTGATGATTTAATATTTAATACTAAAATGGAAACACTTAGAATCTCAAAAGAAAAAAAGAAAAGATAATTACGAATTTTTACATTAATCCTATTCAATGTAGAAGTCCTACATTGATAATGCTATTCAATGTAGAAAACCTAATTATATATATTTCAACGTAAAAAATCGTCACTTTTTTCTCTCTTTTGCTTCTGCATAAATTTAATTGAAAATAATTGTTAAACCATCACGAAATTAAAGATTATTCTGTTAATTTCACGTGTGCTGTAAAATCGTCCAAATCAAATTTTAAGAATTAAAGATAGAGTACAAATATTAAATCGAACGTGTAAAATCTTATATATATATCAATTTCAAAAAAAAAAATAACAAGATTATAGATATTAAAAAAAGAGCCGTGCATTGCACGGGTTATAAGCTAGTAGAGAGTAGTGTTAAAAATCTCAAATTGGATAGCTTCCGAGATGATGTGGCATAAATGACATGAGAATACGGATTATTATAATTTATGTTGCTAGTATGAACAATATGGAACATGGGAACTATTTTGAGATCCAATTTAGTAATTTTAGCATTTTTCATCTTAAAATCAATAATAAATATTTGGTAAATTCAGATAAATACTAAGAGAAAAAAGTTCATAAAGTTAATTTTAGGAGAATAAAATTATGTCATTGATTTTAATGATTTATTAACTTTTATTTATAAGGGTTTCGGCAGGTGCATTAATGATTTATGATTGTGATGATGTTTTTTGATTTTATCGGTTAACTTTAGAGAATTTTCCTAAAGTCTTTAGGAACCTTTTTCTCTTTATATTTTTTTACTATATATCTCTTAATACTTTATAGTGAATTTATAGCGACCAAATATACCTTGTATTGCTTATAATATTATAGTATAGATATACCAATTTATTTAATTATTTTGATACCATCATACTACCAATTCACCGAACACAGTGCAAATTAATTTTAATTTTACACAATTCGTGTTTGCTTAGTGGTCAAATTTTGATTGGTATAAATTTCATTAATAATGATGGACTCCCCTGCATACACAAAAATCTTCACCAATCAAAATTGCCCTTGGACACACACTAGACAAACCCATATTGTTTTTATGACTTGTTACAGCACAAGTGAGTGAACCTACTACTTATATGGGGTATGAGGCTTGGTTGCCAACTCCGTGTAAAGTAGAGAAGCCTCGGTCTGTGTACAATGCAGCATCGTTAGCGTTCATCGGTGACTGCATTTATGAGGCTTGATTTAGCTTTGGACACATTGTTTGTGAGGTGTATATGTAATGATTTTTTGAATTTGTGCTGTATGCATGTGTACAGTGATAGACATAAGGAGGGTTTAGGAGGTGATTGGTGTGTTACTATGTTGAATTCGGAAGACAATGTGAATGTAAGAATGTAGTTTGTTATCGGTGGTTAGGCTTTGCGTAAATGAGGGTTTAAGCTGGATTTAAACTTTAGTCGGTAGGTTGCGAGCTCTAATTCTGTTTGCTATAATCGGCATTAGTTGGGCTGTTTACTTGGAATTGAGAGTACAAGCCTAGGAGGCGTTAAACAGGTTTTTTTTTTTTTTTTTTTCCGTTTAAAATCATCGTTCAAAAATTTACCAAATTTGTGGATCTGAATTTCGACTAAATCTTGAAAACCTCGTTCTGGTATTTAGGCTGGAGCTTCGGTTTTTAAGTAGCAGACTATCGTTTTTGATCTTTTCCTTATTGTAAAACAGATCAAGTTCTTTTACCTGTCCAAATGCATAGTGAAACACAAACAACTTATCTTATTTTTAAGAGTGGCAAGATTTTACACTCATTTTCAAAAAAGTGGCCAGACTTTCAATTTTGCAAAATGGTGGCCAAACTTACCTTTTTCCTTTCAAAAAGGTGGCTGCAGACGATTTTCAGCTTTTTGGCAAGGGTAAAATGGAAAAAAAATGCTAGAAATCCCAAAAATTGTCCACAAAAGTTCCCAAATTAATATGTGTCACCATATGATTGAATATATTCGTAATAATAATAATAATAATGCCCCCATGTATGTACATCAATTCACCAAAAAATCCACAAATATGAGTTGTCAAGATTTAATTAGTCAATTTATGTGCATGCATGGGGGCATTATTATTATTATTACGAATATAACCAATCATATGGTGATACATATTAATTTGGGGATTTTTTGGATAATTTTTCTGATTTTTATCATTTATTTTTAGTAAAATAACATTTTTTTCCTATTTTACCCCCGCCAAAAAAGTTGAAAATCGCCTACAGCCACCTTTTTGAAAGGAAAAAGACAAGTTTGGCCACCATTTTGTAAAATTGAAAGTCTGGCCAATTTTTTGAAAATGAGTGTAAAATCTGGCCATCACTTTGAAGTTTACTCTATTTTTAATTTTACAAGTCCTTGTATAACATACCACTGTTAAGTTATTAAACATTCTTTTGAACCATACCCTTTCCTAAAGACCAAGGAGAAGTGGTTTACATTTCTTTTTCATTGAAAATTTTAGAGGCTATAATGGCCTGTAAAATAACGCACTAGCAAGTGTTTTTACAGAACCTCATCTTCAACAGAACCTCGTCTTCTTTTCGTGGCGACCAGAGACTGTTTTTACATAAGAAAAGAAAAACTTTCAATAATAAGACAATTGATCAAAGAAATTGAAAATGAGAAATTTATTCAACCGTATACTGTTTAGTCAGTTGCCTGTATTTCATTCTTTGGGATACATTGAAGTGTTCCCAACACTTCACAGGAATGATGGTGCATGTGAGTAAATATAATCTCAAGTAAAGCTTCAAAGTTAACCAATACATAAACTCAAGTATGCATAGAACAGATTCATATACTTAACCAAGGTACAACGTAAGTGCAATACATAATGTGTATACGAGTTAATTAGGGCTCCTAGAATTTCTGGACAGAATCAATATGCTACTTAAATGGACAATGCGCGCAAACAATTAACTTACATGTAGCTTGCTAAAATGGATAGAGGAATCATTACATTAAAGAAGAGCTTTCACCACCCCTGCAAAATAATGAAAGGGTTGCAAATTTAAATATGAGAAACGGGCTGTGTGTCTGAGAAGAATCGGAAAACCATGAAACAATTAGAACGGTCATGATATTTGTGTATATAATAACGATCAGAGCGTATATCAGGGAAATATCAGTCGGACAAAAATAAGAACAAACCACAACTTCAGAGAAAAATAGGAAATCAGGGAAAGAGTTAGCTAAAAATTATAATAAATGCTAAAGTAACATGTAATCACATTGCATCAAACTATAGATATATCAACCTAACTAGAAATGACAGAGGAGCTTTAATATTTTGCGAGAATGACTAAGTATTACTTCTATTTTTTGACAATTAATAAAGGATTAACCTGCAGCAAAAATACTGGAAATTTATAATCCGCAACCTATTTTTTATATAATATGGGACAACCAGTAGAATCAAATGGGGCACACATCTTTAAACTATTGCTGAGGTTCTATGTTACCTGGACTCTACACTTTGCCTCGAGTACCCGTATCGGACACTCGGACTAGGACACTTATTTTAGGCCAAAATCATGTATATTTTTCAAAATGTTGCCGAGTCTGACACTCGGGCACCTATACATGTTGGACTTCTAGCCGCACCTATACATGTTGGACTTCTAGCCGAGTCCAGGTAACAAAGACGTTCAGAACTTCATCTACAACCCCTGTATATCTGGCAAAGTTTATTTCGCCTAACAGAGTTGTAGAAACCAGATGGATCCCAATTGAGTCAGCAAAAGTAGTTAGAAATTCGGTGATACTGTTACATACTTACAATGAAGTATGTTAGACAGTAGTTAATTGCATAGACTAGAATTCAGTAGATATTAGTAACAAATTTTCTTGTGGTGAACAATTCAACTATAGGTTATGAGAATGGTAGTTACGATTTGACAGCTTTCCATTCAACTATAGGTTATGAGAATGGTAGTTCGAATAATATTATCAAGAGATGCTACTTGTCTCAGAGAATACAAAGAAAAAAACGACAAAGCTGAAACCCTAGGGTGGCAATTCCACCTTCCAATCATTTCTGCTGCTGCGACTGAGTGTGTTGTCTACTTTTTATAATCAACCAGAATATATTGAATCACAGAACCATTCTCGTGTTCGACTATATTGAAGTAAAGAATAATCAACTATATCAGTATATCCACTCGTACATCAACTATGATAAAGTCTTCATCACACAGCTACGTTGTAGCAAGGACGGGGGTAATATAATTTGAGGAACAAAGCGGGCATACAAAGTGGGGAAAGAAGCCTGTCCTCTCTGCAGACACATGCATTCAGTACGGCCGAAATATTGTGGTATTAGAAACTGTCACAAGTCTGAGTTTTATTTACATGTCCCTGAAAGAGATGCTTATAGTAGTAATAGCAAAAGCAAATTAGAAAAAAAGATTAACAAATAAACATTGAGAAAATTTTGTGAAACTTGATAGATTTTCGAAAGTTGTTAAGTCGACTAACCTTTTATTCACTTCTAGTGTAGATAATTCCATTTTCTATTCGTTTCAGCCCGGGAAAGTCTCCCAGTAGTTGATCCTCCAACAAAACCTCATTATCTTTTCGTGGCGACCACAGTACTTCGACAGACTGTTTTGACGTGAACACAACTCAAAAAAACTATATAAAATAACAATCATAAAAATCTGTGGAGTTGTATACTATTCAGTCAGTTGCCTGTATTTCATTTTTTGGGATACGCTGAAGTGTTTGGAGAACTTCGAAGGAATCATGGCATTTTATTCCATGTTCCTTGAAATATGGAATCAAGTGTTCACGAGTAGCAAGCACCAACACAGTAACGACGGTATACACACTTTCAGTGCTGCTGGTAGCTTTAACCATACTGGTCTTGTTTTTACATTCATCATTGTCATCTGCATTTACCAATGTATTCTCAACTTCACCTTTCTGAAGCTCTCTACTTAGATATTCTTCGAACCACGTTCTTAATCCCATCATAGGTGCATACACTGTCTGCAATAATTGCGACTTCAGAAGCATGTCTATTTGTCTAATTAGTAGTATATTGTAAAAAATAATGGGGCATTTGCAATCATCCCAAGCTAATCTCAATCCTGTATGTTAGAATAAGTGGTATGAACTATGAAGCATATACATTTGAGTAAATATAGTAACGTCTCAAGGAAAAAATCAAACCTGGGAATACTAGATAGAAACAATTATCATGTAGTAATTCAAATGATAATAAATATCATGGGGATAAGCATGGGAAACTTTTGCTATTAATACGCATGAAACACTGAAACCAACAAAGTGTATGTCGATGCATAAAATATACTCCTCCGTTTCAATTTATGTGTCCTGTTTCTTCTGGACACGTTTGCCAACGCACAATTTTAATCGTTAATATCTTCAATTTCGTATTAGTATTAAATATAAAAACTTCATTGTATTAAAGTACTCATAAATACGAAACCAACAAGATCACTCATGACTATATTTGATCTTATAGATTAGACATAAATTAGTAGTCAATCATTTATAATAAACAGTGTCCAAAGTCAAAACAAGACACACAAATTGAAACGGAGGGAGTACAGAGTAATTCTAGAGTTATCAAACGATGAGTTGTTGTAATTTTATTGTTTCTTCCCTCATAATGTAGTGAACCCCTTGTATATTAGTAATATAAATACTACTAAATAAAACGTGTCATGTCTCATTCACGATCTATTTTGGGACCTCTATCATTTCTCAAATATATATACCCCATAAGGTACAACTAAACTAAACCTAAATTGCAATACATAATGTGCATTTGAAATAATACTCCTCAAATTTCTGGAAAAAATTAATAGGCTATTCAAATGGACTAGCTATGTGGTCAAACACACACACACACACACGCAACGAACTTACACAAAAATCGGTAAAATGGATAGAGGAATCGTTATATTGCAGAAGAGCTTTTACCACCTCTGCAAAATAACAAAAAGGTTATATTTCTAGGAAGGTTATCCGCCTTCCTGATCGAAAGAAGCCAGGACAGTTTTTAACTATGAGCAAGTGCATTTTCAATTTTGTTTTCCACTTGTTCATATCTAGTTTTAGAATTTTAAACTGAACGCTATTTCATTACTTTTGAAAATCACAAATTTAAGTAGGCAACTGTTTGGCTTCCCCTTTTAAGTGTGTGGTAGTACCGAGTACTTGTTAGAGACTTGGATTATATGATTGTTTGAATCATAAGTCTTTCATTTAAAATTTAAAACGACACATGGTTTGACCTTGTGTGGCATGTTGTTATATGTTAAAGTAGTAACCCCCCAAAGCTATGTATCTTAGGCATAAGTTAGGAAGAATCAATGATATATTTGATGGACCCTCCTGGCTTAGTATTATAGTTCCTCAATGTTTCTAGCTATACGAGGAATCAGTGCAAGTAGTTACCTTGTACAGTTAACATGTCGCTAGAAAATATGGCTGATCTTCTGAGGAGAAAAAACTTAATCAAAAGTGTAAGCTTTTGAATGCCATTTTTTTTTCTGATTACATATATGAATTTAAACTTAATTCGATGTAGACTGATATAATAACAGTAATAAAATATGAAGCATAATTGATATTTCTTCATTTGTATTCAGGTTTAAGAAACTCAACAAATTTGATTTTGTTTATGCTTTCTTATTAATCTATTTCACAGATGGAGCAATAGGCATAGCTCCCGCTACTGCAGTGCTTGTGGCCGATGGACTTGCTGTTGCAATCTCGAGTGACAATGAAGATGGTACTCTAATGAGTGGTGGCACCGGCTCTTAATGCCATATGTTATATATGTTTTACGTCTTTTGCTATTATGTTAGACTTACGTACTTAGTAATTAAGATTGTAGTTTTATGTACTTGTGGCACCGGCTTCTATGCCTCTTGTTCTGAATTTGGGTCGGTTGAAATTGTATTGAATCTGTATGGATTGTTATGATGGTAAATAATGTCTGTTGTATTGATTTGGTTATTAATGGAATGAATATTTTCATATTGCTGATTTTTTGTTTAAAATAGAAAAGTGTTGCCATTGAGGCTATAAAATGTTGGCAAAAAGTAAAAATAATGTTAACAAATGTTGCTAGCAAATGTTGCTATAGCCAAAATTTGTGTTGCCATAAAAGTGGGTCCCACAGTGGACCCCACGGTAGCCTCCACTGGTGGGCCTCATTGGTGGGTCCCACTTTTTTACAAAATGTTTAACCTAAAGGCAACATGACATCATGTTGCTAAAAACTATTACTATTGTTGCCATAGCTAGTCTACGCCAACAGAAAACTGATGTTGCCATAGAGAAGTAAAACGTTGTTTTTGACCCCAAAGGCAACGGCCAAAATAGAAACATCAGCAAAATGTTGCCTTTGGGATTTTTTTGGCCTAAGGTAACATATTTCAGGTCTACGGCAACATTTTTTTGGTGTTGGTGTAGGCCTTTTATGGTGTAATGTTGTTATCTATTACATATTAGATTTTTTTTCTTATTTTTTTTAAATTAAAAAATGTTTTGCACCCCCACCTCCACCAACCGATCAATTTGACTTACTCACCGATATGACCCTGAAGAGTAACCCAAACTACCATAAAAAAATGATAGACAGCCACGCAGGATGGATGAAATGGTTTACCTAATTTGATGTAGCTTTTAGATTGGTATTAAAAGGCATAATTTTTTTTGTAGACAGGGCGGAAAAAGTGTTAGCTTACTTACGGGAAATACAAGAGATGACCCTGGAGGACCAAAGAAACATAGGAATTGATAAGCATTTCAGAATTACAATTGCTAAGAAATTGAAGACTACAAATACTCTGTAATAATGTTTTGATCTGTTACATCTGCAAGACGTAAAATGAGTTTCTTGAAAGATTCTATCTAGCCACGATGAGATAACAATAGTAAAACAAAGTCAGTTAGCCAATGATACAGATCCAAACTACAGGCTTGTAATCTACTTTTTTGGACCTGACCATCTAGTCAACATAGCAGATACAACATATACAAAAGATATTTAAATCACATTTAATCCATCATCTTACACCTGAATCAGCTAACAACCAAAATATATAATGAAATACTATCAGGGAATATAGTGCAAACCAGGGGCGGATGCAGGGTGGTCAGGTGGGGTCATTGGACCCCACTAGACTTTCTGTTATATATACATGCATCTTTAGTGTTCATAGAAATAAAGGGGGCTAGGCCATAGATAGAATTCTAAAATTCCAATAGATATATAGGAATTGCAGTGACTCCATCTCTGGTCGATCCTTGTTTAGGAATCTATTGGTTGTACTATTTAAGTAGTAGTGCTATAAAATTTGGTGAAGCTTTCATATGTAAATATAAATTTATTATAGTCTTATGTTTGGGAAAAAAAAACTGGCCCCCACTAGCGTGGGAGGCTGGCTCCGCCACTGGTGCAAACCTCTATATTTTTACCTATAATTTGAACATTTTACCTTTACAAGGGTCGTAAACAACGCACCGAGCTCTTCCTAGATATCAACCTCATTAGCACAAATTAGGCATGATTCCTCTGTGTATCATTACCCAAATTTTTGGGTAGAGATAGAGTAAGTGTAAATTCAGAATGTTGTCAAGATATACATTTTGGGTAAGCAGTCCAAATCATTAAATTTTAAAGGAAAGCCAGACTGTTATAGCTGAAATCAGAATTGAATATGAATGAAAATAATTTTTATGAAAAGGAACAGACAGATGTATCATGAAACACCCAAATAGCACCTGAGTTTCCTATAAACAATGAATGCATGGTATTACTGAGTAATGCAGGGCAGTTAGTTAGCGCTGCACTTCAAATGAATATTTAGTTTAATTTGTTCTGAACATGGCATTTCTCTGGCATTCCAAACCTGCACCATGTGACATATAGGTAATATTAATGTCCCGCGACTTAAAAACCAAACATACCCAGTATATCCCGCTCAGAGGAGGGTCTGGGAATGTCCCGCGACTTGAAAATGGTAAAAAAAAAAAAAACATTAGAATCAATGAGGTGTTTAAACACTTAGCACAAACCTAATGTTGAACATCCTTGCTTCTGAAAACACAAAACCCAAAACTTGAAGTGGAAAAGCTAGCCGTAGAAGCGTCTCGAGAAACTTGAGTGACAAGTTAAGAAATTTATAAGCCCTAGTAAACTCACAAGCTGGAAGGTTATATAGCCAACGAAATGGTGGTATTTGACTTTTGAGCTCTAGCAAAGCGGATATAGCTTAAAACCTGGTAATGCATTTTTGTTTGGCTCTATCTGAATTCCACAATAATTCAGCCGTTACAGATGGTCGCTAGACACAAAATCATCAGCCAACAATTCATTCATAATCACTGCTTATTACGAAGCTAATAGATTACTAACTAATCTAATTCAAGTGAATTCAAGAATCCCTAAATTCCACAAATCAGGCCATCCACAAATAGACCTGTCAATATGGATCCAAAACCATATATCCAGTCCAAACCAATGGATAGGTCTATTGCTGCAAAACCAGTTAGTACCAAAGGCACCATTAGTCCGACCTTCCTTTCTAGGTGTTTGGCTAGAGCTTATCCTCCGAAATGAAGGAGAATTCCTAGGACTTGACCTTCCTGATAATGAAGAATTCATCTGTTTCCCTAAATTTCATGCAAATCTAATCCATTCAAATTCACATCCTCCATTACTAAAAAAATCAACACATACTCAAAAAATCATCCAATAAAACCTCCAAATGCACCTAAATGCTACTTGCATAGATTTAAAATCTACAAGATAACGAAACCATACATATAAGCTTAACTCGGTAAATTCACAGTTGACTATCGCTTAATCGATAAATTCACTATTCCTAACAACGAATCTAATAAAACCTATAGATTCTCAATCAGTATTATCGAATCAAATAAAATCTACAAATTCTCAATTAGAATCATAAAATAATTACACCGAGATGGAACACGAACAAATCTAACTGAAATGTTGCGTAATACACGTAATAACTTAATAACTTAATTGAGGATTGAACTTCTAAATTTATCATGTCTGGCACACAAACATATACGTAACAATCTAATCATAGAATTACCTTCACCAGCCTTCTCCTCGAAACATACTGACATTAAAATATACGTAAACTTAAAATCCACAAAAAAGCAACTCAAAACACAGGTTTCACAATGTCACAGCTCATATATAATACCACAACATGTCCTAGGTCTTTCCATTCATTTGCCTATCACCTTACCACTAGGCTAATCAATCACTTCTGTTGTAGGTCATAAATATGCTATGTATCTCGGGTGATGAAGGAAGAATATTTCGTATATTAATTTCTAAGATATTTTAATCATTTCTTCGTTTTACATTTACATATTTATTTTTATTATGTTATAGTTAAGTATAAATTAGTGATATATGATATGTAGTGAACTTAGATATTTTGAAATCATTAGATTTAATAAAATAAAATTAATAATTAGTATTTGCAATACATAGATAATTATAATAAATTTATTAAATATTTATTTTTTTTATTAAATTTAAATGCATGTTTTTTAAAAAAAAATGGTTAATGAACACGTAATAATCTAAACACTTATATGCATACCACAACATGTTACATTTTAATTCATTTAATTTTACAAAAATGCCCCTAAATGTCAAGTCAAGTAAAAAAAATATTATGATATAGATGATGGTTGAACCTTTGACATAAGAAATATACTAATCACGAATTCAATTTCACCTTTATGACCATTCAACTACATGTATATTTGATTAAATTTTATGATTCATTAGATACATTGACCAGTGTGAGAGTGTATGTCATATATTATTTACCTATCAATCATGAGTTTTTTGATCAATATTTGTTTTATAATTTTACATATTATTATTTACATATATACAAAAATCTATATGTCTACTTCATTTTAATAAAATTTGTATTATTTTATTTCATACGAAAGTTGAAAAATGTGATTGGATCTTACATAAAATATTTGAAGCGCATTTTACGTGAAAAAATCATCATTATTTTAATTGTTTATGAAAGCCCTAATAGAACATGTCCATTGCATACACTTGATTCAAATAAATTTTTTAAATTTCACAAAAATAGTGATCAAGTCAAAAATAAGATATACTCCGTAAGTATAAAGTGAAAGCACTCCAATGCATATACTTGTATTAAAAGAACATGTCTAATACATGCACTTGTCTTAAAATAAATTTTATACACTTGGTAATTTTAAATAGCGATTAAATCAAAAATAAGATACGTATTTTTTAACCTCTAATCAGCCCAAGTTTTAGTTATTTAAAAGTCAAAATACTAATAACAAGAAAAAATTAGTTATTTTAAGTCAAATTTTGAAAACATATATATAATATGATTTACTAAAATTAATAAAATTTAGAATAAAATATTATTAAAGTGATGTAAAAAATATTAAAGATATTGTATAATTATACAATTTATAATATCCGAATTAGAAATGTGATAATAAATTCTTTGTACTCATTTAAATTCTGAATGATCTTAATTTTTGTTAATGATTGTCTTCTTAGAAAATGTATTTTTTATGACGCATCACTTTCTCCCGAATCTTTTTGGGAGATTCGAATACTTAATCGATACATGTGATGTGAATTGCAATTTAGGAGAGTCGATTACTAAACTGATGCATGTTAATTATGACCTAATACATTTATAACTCGTGTATGGTCGAACTTTTTATATCAAATTATAGGCATGTATCCTAAACAATTAATCGGACATGTAGTAATTACAGCATATGGGGACTGATATAACTAGTGAATATGAAGTGATAAATTATGATAGGGCAACATGCCACATTTTAATCTATCAAATTTTACCATTATGTTTCTCAATTTGTGATGGTTTACCATAACGTCCTCTGAAATTAAAATCTACAATATATTTAAATTGCGTCACATAAGTGAGAATTGAACCTTTAACATCTATAACAATAACCTTATTTTTATGAATTCATATTTTATAAATCCATAAAACGAATTATTGAAGCTTGAATAGTACTTAGTAGTAGTATTAAATCATAAGTCATATTCTTATAATCCCGTAATATATACTTGTATGTAAATGTAACAGTTCAATAGATTATGAGATGATCATCCTAATAAACTTATGAAAAACATTGAAAGTACATTCGTTAATTATTTTTCTAACTCTATTCGCAAGAAACGCATCAACACTCTAAAAACAACAATCAAAATATAAAGACACAAAATATCGGTCCCTTTAGGTTCATATTTAAAAAAAAATATTATTACCTAAAAAGATATTTATCGTCACAATAGGATCATCGAACATTAACCCTTACATTTAATATATTTTTTAAAAATGTTGTTGGAAGGAGTTGAACTTGGGTCTCCAAATTAGTGTACACACATTTTTACCACTAGACCACTCATTCACATGTGTTCCAAATCATAAACATTATATGTGTGTGTGAGGGTGTGCGTGCATGTAAGTGTTTTTGTGTGGCTCGAGTGAAAGAATATCTTGTATTTCAATTATTGTGACATGTTAACAATTTTTAGTCTTGAGTTTATTTTATATTTATTGATTAATATTAAAATACATTATATTTTTATCAAAACATAAACTAATGCTGCATAATATATAGTTTAGTTATACATTTTAATTGTAACAATAATATTGATTAAAATTTACTATGTAATGATAATTTCGTAATACAACCAAACCATTCATTCATACGTATTTTAAAAAAAAAACATGATATCTCTTTGTGTGTCGCGTGAGCGGGATAATATTTGGATTTTTACAAAGAAAATATATATGAAATTCATAATATATCTTTAATGAATATAATTAAATATAAGAGCAAATCAACAACTAAAGTATAGCAAAGTTGCTAGCTCTTTTGGACTAAACATGCAATGAATTATTATATTTGGGACTTGACATAATTTTTGAAAAATATTCAATTTTCGATCATGGTTGACATAAGATTGATTATGACTGTGTATTTGCACATATTATTTTTAATATTATACTCATTAAGAAAAAAAATTAAATAATATAACAATTTAAAATAAAATATTTTGACATTTTTAACATTGATGAGTTCTCCATTAAATGATCACTGGTTTGTTATTTCATGCAAATTTAGAAAAAATAAATTAATTTCGTATTATAAATTAAAAAGGCTTTTCACCAACTAATGGAACTTGGTAAATGCATAAAAATCTAAAGATTTTGGACATTACCCTAATTGAAGATATTTAAGTTGTAAATCCTTATTTAAATAAAACTACATTTTATTTAAACAGTTATGAGCAATACTCCACACATTTATTTACTTTAATATAGTTAGTTTTATGTTTTAGGGAATAAATTAATGTATTGTTTATTGAAATCAATTGCATAAAATTTAATTGAACTAAAGAATCTTAAATTTGAGGAAGCAGTATTTAACGCTAGCCATTATCATACAAATTTGATGATAATTCAAAATACATATGTAAAATAATAATGACTGGTGATGAAATACACAATAGAAGAACATTTTTTACATTAAGAAAGTTTCCAAAATGAAAGTTTGGAATGCGAATGAGACGAACGAAATTACTAAATCTCAACTCAATCTTAATTTAAAGGAATCCATAATCATATTTTCAATAAAAGTTCTCGATATTGTCACATTTGAATACCTAAAAATTAGAGTTTAACAATTGTACACAGATCACAATTGATATGGGCTAAAAATAAGCCCTAAAGACACATTTAGTGTTGCATTAATTAAACCCGGTATGGTCCGAACGTGGGGCCCACCAACAGGGTCCAAAGACCTATCTTTAATATTAATTTCGTAATTAATATTAGGGGTAATAAACAGCTCAGCAATAAGTGTCAGATAAGGACATTATCTCTACAAGACTTAGCCACCAAGGCATCCAATTCAATATGGAAACTGATTCCTACAAGGAATAGATCTAGAAGCTTCCTCAAAGACTTGTCTACCAAGTCTCCTATTCCTACCATAATTCTAAGGCTCCTCAGCCTATATAAAGGGCCTGACCCCTCACCTCAGAACTACGTTTTATTGGCTTGATTCTCTAATTACAGAGATACGTAGGCATTCTGTGAGGACCGTTTAAGTCTCAAACACAGAAGCAGCCATTGAAGCACGAAGCTCACGAACCCTAACATTAAATACACAAACCCTAGCCGCAATAATCATAACCTAGTTTTTGTTCCACAACATTTGGCGCCGTCTGTGGGAAGACAACATCAACCATGGTCCAAACACGAAGGACAACATCAACCGAGGCCGTGCCCCTTAACTCTGTTGCACCAGCCACTTCTGATCCGCTCATCGTCACTGAGGAAGGACAAATACTCCCATCAATAGGGACGGTCATTCAACCTCTTCCCACTCAGCCCCCAGGGACGACTCCCCATGTAGAGGGGACCCATTCAGTGATTGTCCATCAAGGCCAAGAAACTAACCCTCTCCAGATGGTGGTTTCTCCTCTTGGTAACGTTGATCGCACGGGGGTACAGATCCATACTACGGATCTCCCTTTGAACACCAACCCTATGTATGGGCTGCCTAACTACCCCCCTCGACGAAGGGAACCTGGACCAAGCGGACACGCCTTACAGATCCGGGATCGAGAATATGATGATTACTCTGGTCCCTATACTGATGATTCATCATCTGAGGATGATGATCGAGATGAAGCCCCGAGGAGGCGACGTGCTAGCAAGGAACCTCTAAGAAGAACACGAAGAATCCATGATGGACCTCCACAAACGGTTGAGGAGAGGATTAAGGCTCATGAGGCTGAGATCCAAAGGCTAAAGGATGATATAGCAAGGGAACAGGCAAGACAGAGTCTGACTCGACCTCCTCCAATCTCAGGAAGGATTCCCGTTATAGATTTGGAGAGGTCCTCAAGAAGACAGAAGAGGGCTGATGTCCCAGCAAGAGAATCTATGAGGGTGGAAACCCCCAGGAGTAACCCCAAGGATCTCATGCCACTTGGAGATCCTGATGATCCAACACCCCCGTTTACTGAGGAGGTGATGAATGCTCATATTTCTAGGAAGTTTAAGATGCCGACAATTAAGGCCTATGATGGAACGGGCGATCCCGCAAACCATGTCAGAACTTTCTCGAACGCACTGCTGCTGCAGCCTGCTAGTGATGCCTTAAAGTGTAGGGCGTTCCCTCAAACTCTGTCTGGCATGGCTCAAAGATGGTATAGCCGTCTGCCTGCAAACTCGATCGGCTCCTTTAAGGAATTGAGCGCTGCCTTTATCAGCCAATTCATCAGTGGGAGAATCCATGAGAAAAGTTCTGCATCTCTTATGTATGTGGTGCAGGGAAAGAATGAGAACTTAAGGGATTATCTCAAGCGATTCACCAAAGAGACGTTGAATATCACCGATCTGGAAAATAAGGTGGCCATGGTAGCCCTGGAACATGGAACCACTGACCTCTTCTTCAAAAGGTCTTTGGCAAAACACCCTCCTGAGAACATGGCCGAGCTCCAGAGAAGAGCCGATAAATATATTAAGGCTGAGGACAGCATTAAGAAGGAAACCACGGGAGGTAATGGCAAGGGATCTAATGATTCAAAGAAAAGAAAGTCAGAGCAAGAGTACGACGCCAGGGACAAGTATCCCCGGACTGGCAAGGACTCCGAGTCATCACCCAAGAAGGGTTTTGGGCCAAGATTTTCTGATTATGCAAGGTTGAACGCTCCTAGGAGCCAAATTTTGTTGGACATTGAGAAGGATAAGGACTTTCGCTGGCCTAAACCGCTCAGGGGTGACCCCGAAAAGAGAAACAAAGATCTGTATTGTAGGTTCCATAAGGATGTGGGACATGACACAGATGACTGCAGGCAGTTAAAGGATGAAATTGAATTTTTAATCCGGAAGGGAAAGTTAAACAAGTTCACCAAGGGTGAAGACCGTGGAACCCAGAGAAGGGATTATGATAGAAGAGACAATGATAGGAGGGATAACGATCGCGATCGTAACCCACAGCCTCGAGGGCCGGTAATCAATATGATTTGGGAAGGACCAACAGCAGCCGGCACTACCCGAAACTCTCGAAAGGCTTATGCCAGAGAAGTGATGCACATCACAGGAGAAGCCCCGAAGCGTGCTAAGACTGAGGCAATGATTGGTTTTGATGATTCAGACCTTGAAGGGGTGAAATTCCCCCATGACGACCCGTTGGTCATAACTCCTGTAATTGGAAACTCGGAAGTGAAGCGGGTCCTGATAGACAATGGAGCTTCTGTCGATATCTTGTTTCATGATGCTTTTGTGAGGATGGGGTATACTGACTCTCAACTAACCCCGACTAACATGCCGATCTACGGATTTAATGGAGTTGAGTCCAAGGTTGAAGGGACCATTCAGCTGCCCATGACAATAGGGCAAGAACCTAAGGAAGCCACCCAGATGCTGAACTTTTTAGTAATTAAGGCTGCCTCAACGTACAATGCAATCTTAGGGAGGACCGGACTTCATGCATTCAAGGCTGTTGCCTCTACTTATCACATGAAGGTCAAATTTCCAACCAGGAATGGTGTTGGGGAACATAAAGGAGTTCAGAAAATGGCCAGGAGTTGCTACGTGGCTGCTTTGAGAGCTGATGGAGTCGGGGGGCAGGTACTCCCGATTGAAGACATGGATGTCCGTGGTAATGATGAACACCGAGGAAAGCCAGCAGAGGACTTAATACCTATCCCTCTGGAGCTAGGCGACCCTGAGAAGGTAACTTATATTGGAGCCTCTTTGAAAGAACCCCTGAAGGGCAAGTTGATAGAGTTCTTACAAAGGAATAGCGACGTTTTCGCTTGGACAGCAGCTGATATGCCAGGGATTGATCCCCAACTTATAACTCATAGATTGAATGTTGATCTTAATAGGAAGACAATAATGCAAAAGAAGAGAAGCTTTGCTCCGGAAAGGCAAGAGGCCATAAAGCAAGAAGTAGATAAGCTCTTGGAAGCTGGTTTTATTGAAGAGATTCAGTTTCCCGAATGGTTAGCAAACCCGGTGATGGTCAAAAAAGCGAATGGGAAGTGGAGGATGTGTATAGACTTCACTGACCTAAATGATGCATGCCCAAAGGATTGTTTCCCTCTACCAAGGATTGACACCCTAATAGATGCCACAGCCGGACACGAGATGTTGAGTTTTATGGATGGTTTCAGTGGTTACAACCAAATTATGATGCACAAGGATGACATCCCAAAGGTATCTTTCATTACTGATTTTGGTGTTTTCTGTTATCTTGTTATGGCTTTCGGTCTCAAGAATGCAGGAGCTACCTATCAACGATTGGTGAATAAGATATTTGCTCATCTAATTGGAAAAACCATGGAGGTCTATGTTGATGACATGTTAGTCAAGAGCCTACTCAAGGCTGACCATATCGAGCACCTCAGAGAGGCATTCGAAGTGCTGAGGCACCACAAGATGATGTTGAATCCAGCCAAGTGTGCTTTTGGTGTTGGATCAGGAAAATTTTTGGGATTGATGGTCTCGAAGAGAGGCATAGAGGCCAACCCTGATAAGATCAAAGCAATCTTGGACATGGAACCACCACGCTCTATACGAGATGTACAGAAACTAACTGGCCGAGTTGCGGCTCTAGGAAGATTCATCTCCAAGTCCGGAGACAAGTGTCTGCCTTTCTTCCAAACATTGAGGAAGGTAAAAAATTTTGAGTGGACCACAGAAAGCCAAGAGGCCTTTGAGCAATTGAAGAAATACATGACTGAAGCCCCGTTGTTGGCTAAACCTAGTCCTCGGGAGACTCTTTATTTGTACCTGGCAGTATCTGAACAAGCGTTGAGTGCTGTTCTTGTTAGAGAAGAGAAAAAGGTTCAGAAACCCATATACTATGTGAGCAAGATATTGCATGGGGCGGAGTTGAATTACTCTCCCATTGAGAAGTTTGCTTTGGTGTTAGTTACTGCCTCGAGGAAGTTGCGACCATATTTCCAGGCACATAAGATTGAAGTCTTGACCGACCAACAGTTGAGAAGCATCTTGCGCAGCCCCAAAGCAAGCGGAAGATTGATCAAATGGGCAATTGAGCTCGGAGAATTTGACATAACATACAGACCTCGGACAGCCATCAAGGCTCAGGCATTGGTTGACTTCGTGGTTGAATGTACCATTAGCAACCAAGAAGTCGGGGGGCAAGAGATAATACCCAACCAAGGAAGTGAGAATAAAGATGAAAAACTTGTACCTGATCTGAAGGAGTATTGGGTGCTTTATTTTGATGGAGCATCGAAAACGAAGTCGAGTGGTGCAGGTTTAGTTTTGCAAAGCCCCGATGGGTTCACAGTTGAATATGCTTTGAAGTTGGACTTTCCAACAACCAACAATGAAGCTGAGTATGAAGCCTTGATAGCCGGTTTAGGCTTAGCCAAAATCATGAGAGTCAAAAATCTCAAAGTATGTGGAGATTCAAGATTGGTAGTTTCGCAAGTGAATGGTGAGTTTGAGGCCAAGGATGAAACTATGGCAAAATACCTCAGAGTCGTGAAAGCTGTTATGACTCAGTTTGAAGAGTGCTATGTGGAGCACATCCCTAGGGAAGAGAACGTTAAGGCCGATGCCCTATCTAAGTTCGCTTCTTCTGAGATAGAGAATTATGCAGGAAGTGTTTACTTTCAAGTCTTGAAGGCCCCGACCGTCAACTCTAAGTTGATAGCACCGATTGATGTTGGAAGCTGTTGGATAGATCCTATTAAAGCTCACCTAGAAACTGGATGGCTCCCAGACAATGCCTTGGAGGCACGGAAGCTGTCTGTAAGAGCGTTGAGATATGCCTTGATTGAGGGCCTCCTTTACAAAAGATCGTTTGTCATCCCATATCTGAAGTGTTTAAGGCCCCAAGAGGCAAAGGAAGCATTGAAGGAAGTTCACGAAGGAATCTGTGGGCAACACTTGGGGGGCAGGTCCCTAGCTCACAAGATTACCCGTCTGGGATTCTACTGGCCAGAGATGCTAGCTGATGCGCAGGACTATGTCAAGAAGTGTGAGAGATGCCAGAAGCATGCTCCAATTGTAAGGCAGCCGCCCGAAATGTTAACCTCAATCAATTCTCCTATTCCATTTGCAATGTGGGGGATGGATATCCTTGGTCCATTCCCAGTAGCCTCGGCACAAAGGAAGTTTCTGATAGTGGCTATTGACTATTTCACCAAGTGGATTGAGGCTAAACCCCTGGCCAAGATAACCACCAAGCAAGTTGCCCAGTTCTTTTGGGAGAACATAATTTGTAGGTATGGAATCCCACGAATCCTTGTAACGGACAATGTGACGCAGTTTAACAATGAAGAGTTCAAGAAATATTGTGAGGAAAATGCTATTGAGCTTCGCTTTACCTCAGTAGCTCATCCTCAAGCTAATGGACAAGCCGAGGTAGCCAATCGTATAATCCTTGATGGACTGAAGAAAAGGGTCGAACGCTCAAGAAACAATTGGGTGGACGAGTTACTGCCTATACTTTGGGCATATCGTACCACTTGTAAAGTGACAACAGGAGCGACCCCATTCTTACTAGCTTATGGAGCTGAGGCAGTTGTGCCCCTGGAGATCATGCAGGCGTCACCTCGAGTTGAAGCATTTGAGCAAGAAACCAATGAGGAAGGCATGAGACTTGCACTAGACCTAATTGATGAGGTTAGGGATGAAGCAAACGCCCGGAACGCAGAACATCAGAAGAGAGCATCCTTCCACTACAATCAAAGGGTTAAAGAGAGATTCTTTCGACAAGGTGACTTGGTGCTAAGGAAAGTAGAAGCCTCGGGAGTTGGTCAGAAGGGAAAACTAGCCCCGAATTGGGAAGGGCCGTATCGAGTCAAGAAGACGTTAGGGCGAGGGTCTTACAAACTGGAAACCTTGGACAGGGTTGAGGTGCCCCGGACTTGGCATGCATTGAACCTCAAGGTTTACTATGTTTAAGCTCTCCTGAAAAGGACAGCTTTTTGCCTATGTAATAGAAGTAGAAATAAGGTCGATGAAACCATTCCAAGTTTTTAAACTTAAGATAGAAGAAGTAGAGTATCTATGTAAGGGCTGTGCCCATTTCTCCGTACAAATAAGACTATTCTACATTTTCGCATAAGTTATGAGCATTACTTATTGACATATATGCATAAAATGCTAGACTACACATGCAAACATGACTAAGTTGAGAAACATCAAGGACAATGGATTACGAATTAAAAAGTTATGCCCGAAGGCAGAATACATAAACGATTAGCTTATCAAAATAAGTTAACAAAAGAACAGAGTCATGCCCGAAGGCAAAGTACGTAAATAGATATATAAAAAGAGCAACTACTGAGTATCTCCAGTGTGCTCATCCTCTCCATCTCCGCCAAAATGAGCAGAGGGCTCTGGCTCCGGAATCCTCTCATCATCCTCCTGGTCCTCCTCCTGGACATCCTGCACTGCCAAGGCCATAGGAGCATGAGGGCTAGGGAAATCTGAAACGTTAAGGATACCAGGAAATCTCCTAGTAACCTCAGCAAGAGCTCCGTCCCATCCCTGAGTAAACTGATAAGGGAATAGAGAGTCGTCATGCTTCTCCATGAAGCCCACATACTCCTGGGAGGCAAGGTAGTCATCAATCAGGTCGTCCTTGCCCTTCCTAAGAAGGACATTTTCGGCCTGAGACTCTAAAAGCTCTTTCTCCCTCCTCTCTAAAGTAGCCCTGACAGAGGCCAGTTCATCCTCAGACTTATCATTCTTTGCCTTTTCAGTCTCATAGTTTGAACGCCAAGTCTTAGCCTGGAATATGGCCCCCTGGAAGTTGGCATTAGCCTACAAAAGGTAAAGTTAGAACCACGATTCAAATAGCAGACAAGTACATAAGAAAGAAGGAAGTAAGGAGCTTACAGCAGCAAAAGCCTGAGATCCAGCACTTTCGGCTCCTTCAAGAGTGGAGCCGGATACATAATCTTTGAAGTCACCAGGAGTTATGGAATGATAGGACCAATCTATGGCATGCCTGCTATCTCCAACGATGGAATCCTTCTTCCTAATACCCCAGTTTGGGCGCCAAGCGCTCCTGGAAGAACCATCTGCCTCTTCAACATCGGCTACATGAGGCCTCAAGTAGTCATCCGTGGCAGTTGGGGCTCGAGGATCCTTCCCTGAACGAGCCCTCTTCAGTCTAGCAGTATCTCCATCTTCAGGCTCATTAGTCTTGTTGATAAAGGCTGCAGCTGTAGTTACAAGATAAAAGACAAATAATGGGTATGAGACAATCATATTCAGGTAAAAGAATACAGAAAGAAAGAAAATTTACCCTTATTGGCCACCCGGGAAAGTCCCAAAGACTTAAGCTGGAACTCATCCAGGAGATCCCAAGCCATAGTAGCATAATTATCTTTGATGAGCTCTTTGTAGGCCTGGGTCTCTTCCTCGTTGAGCTCAATATCATTGGCACTGCCATCTACGACCTTACCAAAGGTACTACGGAAAATGCTGCCCCAATCTCCACCTTCCCATATTAAATACATGAACTCCTTCTTCCATTTTGGGTTGGAGTCAGGGATAGATTGGGGGTGGAAGATTGGAGGAGTGGAAGAACGATAACTAATGTATACCCAACCCGGAGTAGACTAAGCAGAATTCTTAAATTGAAAAATTTTCCTAAAGAGAGCTACAGAAAGGGGGAAATTGTTCTTGAGGCAAAGGACCATGAAGCAATTGATCACCCTCCAAGAGTTGGGGGGAAGTTGGCAAGGGTTAATTCCTACATCTGCTAAGAGCCTAGGAATAAACTCATGAAAGGGAAATCGAACTCCTGCAACAATGGCACCCCTATAAACACAAAGTACATTGGGGCGCCAATGGCAAGATCGATCCCCAGGGTCAGCTGGGACAAGTCTATAGGGTGGTTCTATTTTATACATCTTGTTATAATCAGTGATTTTCTCTACATCGTGAAAGGTGTTACTATGATTAAAGGAATCAAGGTGTGACAAGGATGGAAAATCTTCTTTACGATTTAAAATCATATCTTGTAAACTCATGAAGGGAGAACGAATAATGATACCTCTTTTGGAGGCTCCTTGCATTTTCTGGAAGCGAAGTGAAGCACGATCTTCAGCCATTTTTCTAAATCTTCAAAGAAAAGTTGTGATCTTCAAAGGAAATCTGCAAAGGATGAAGAAATTGTTAGAACAATCTTCAAATCTTCAAAGGAATTGAAGAACAAACCCAGAAAAAGGGTGATCTTCAAACTATAAAACTAGAAATTCTGGAAAATACCTTGAGTATTCTTCGAATCTTCAACAACAACTGGGAAATTTCTGGAAAGTTTCCAGAAATCCTTGAGCAGTCTTCAAAGCTTCAAAGGAAAGTTCTTAAAGAACTTTGGAACTTTTGAGAGAGTTTTTTTAGAAACTTTTGTGATGAAAGTGAAAATGAAAGCCTTGGCCTTTATATAGACAAAAATCTAGGGCATCTCAACCGGTTAGAGAGAATGTCAACCGGCTGTAACCTATTGGAAATTCTTATGGGCCATCAACACAAATTGGGCTCTAAAAGGCCCAACAAAGGCCCAAGTCCAGCTAAAATAATTAAAAAAGGATCAAGGCCTGTCTAGGCCCAATCAAGATTGATAAACCTAATTAAGGTTTTGATTTAAGGTCATTTTGACCCGTGATAAAGGCCCAACCAAAACTTAAAAAGTGTTGTAGGCCCAAACGATGTGAAAACCTAGGCCCAGCCCATGAAAATTAAAAGACAGGGCCCGTTAAAGTCCATAATAAGACTTGGAGTTACCAAAAGGAAGCACGAGGTCGTGACAATCGATCTCGTTTTTTAGTACAATTACGAGCTCGACAAGGCGACTTGGAGAAATCAATCTGAGGTCGTAAGTAACCTTGAAAAATCGAGGTCGTTATAACATGGCTTGAGATCGCAAATCTCAGGTCGAATTTGAACTGAAAAGTAAGAAAAATAGCCACGACCTGGCCCCCATTTGAGCTCGAAAATGAGCTCGAAGATACATTATTTGAGCTCGAAATTTCCAGGTCGAATTTGAACTGAAAAGTAAGAAAAATAGCCACGACCTGGCCCCCATTTGAGCTCGAAAATGAGCTCGAAGATACATTATTTGAGCTCGAAATTTCCAGGTCGAAAATGAACTGAAAGACCTGTAAAACAGCCACGACCTGGCCCCCATTTGAGCTCGAAATTGAGCTCGAAAATACATACTTTCTCCTCGAAAATTCCAGGTCGAAAATGACCTAGGAAACAAGAAAAATAGCCACGACCTGGCCCCCATTTGAGCTCGAAATTGAGCTCGAAATTTCGAGGTCGAAAATGACCTAGGAAACAAGAAAATTGGCTTCGACCTGGAGACAATTTGAGCTCGAAATTGAGCTCGAATTTTGTGATTAAAATTCAGAAATTTGAGTCGAAATGATAATTAAGGTTAAAATTCAGCTCGACCCCAGCCAGGGGCTCTGCCCCTTGGACCCCGCCAGGGGCTGCCGCCCATTGGACCCCGCCCGGGGGCTGCCGCCCCCGGACCCCCGCTAGTGCCGTTTAGCACCGATTAGCGCCGTTTAGAGTCGCTTAACATTGTTTAAGTGTCGTTCAAAGCTTGTTAGTACCGATAGCACCGTTAGTGCCGATAAGCACCGTTCAGTGTCGTTTAATGCCGGTTGGCGTCACTTAAACGTTGTTTAAGTGTCGTTTAAGGCTAGTTAGTACCGTTTAGTGCCGTTTTATGCCGTTCAACGTCGTTTAAACATTGTTTAAATGTCGTTAAGGCTGATTAATGTCGATTAGCATCGAATTAACATTGTCGTAAACGCGTCGGTCGCTCCACGCTTTACATAAAGACAATACTCGTGAAACACTAGTGTATAAAGATGAACCCTGACCCGAGTCTTGGAAAGGACCGTTAAAACTTCAAGGAAAACCTGATCAGTTTTCCTAGAAGTTGGGGGGCAAATGATATGGGCTAAAAATAAGCCCTAAAGACACATTTAGTGTTGCATTAATTAAACCCGGTATGGTCCGAACGTGGGGCCCACCAACAGGGTCCAAAGACCTATCTTTAATATTAATTTCGTAATTAATATTAGGGGTAATAAACAGCTCAGCAATAAGTGTCAGATAAGGACATTATCTCTACAAGACTTAGCCACCAAGGCATCCAATTCAATATGGAAACTGATTCCTACAAGGAATAGATCTATAAGCTTCCTCAAAGACTTGTCTACCAAGTCTCCTATTCCTACCATAATTCTAAGGCTCCTCAGCCTATATAAAGGGCCTGACCCCTCACCTCAGAACTACGTTTTATTGGCTTGATTCTCTAATTACATAGATACGTAGGCATTCTGTGAGGACCGTTTAAGTCTCAAACACAGAAGCAGCCATTGAAGCACGAAGCTCACGAACCCTAACATTAAATACACAAACCCTAGCCGCAATAATCATAACCTAGTTTTTGTTCCACAACAACAATGTTATTGCAAATATTTACAATGGAAAAGATACACTATCATTTCAAAATAAAATTTACCCAATGCAAAAAAATCTACCAATTATACTTAGTATTAACAACTCTTACTTTTTTACATATTTCTCCATTGCTTGTACTTAATAAATTAATAAATGACATGTCTTGCCTTATAAATAAAATAAATAATAATTTACAAGTAATTTATCAATATGTTATCATTGTCCAAATAGCACTTTATTGCACCCCCAAATTATTATATAATTCTAATATTTGATGAAAAGATCATTTAAATTTAACGGTATTATAGGATCATTTTAGATTATTATGTATTCATTTTAGATATTATAGGATCAAAATCCCTCTTTATTGTTTTTTTTAAATTTAGTTTTCATTTTATTTCTCTCTTTGTTAGAGAATATTTCTACGTATCATGTTAACAAATTTTTCACCCATATTCTGAGAATTCGGTATATTTATTAAATATCAAATCTTTCAAATATTTATTATATTAATTTATTGAAAATATTTGTATGATCGTGGTTACTTTTTCGATTACATATTAAAAATGTGTAGAAATTTAATCCTCACGAATCCAATAAATCATTAGACTGTCTATCAAAAAAAGGTTGCAAGTTTCAGCGATATGAGAAAGGATATCTACTGTGCAAGATATATGAAACAAACGTAGTTATAACAATAAAAACTTTCATCTACTAGTTTGCTATGTGATTGTTCAATATCATTTTTAAAAATTATATGTCCTTTTATTAATGAATTGATTTACAATAAATAAAATCTATCAACTAACCAAACAAATTCAATATATCGCGCTCTTGGAGTAACATATAATTGTTAGATTTAAGGTTATTGCCCTTAGCTTATTTGTAAAGACAACTAAAAATGTGCATTTTCAGTTTGGAAATTTGTATTTTGGTTTTCTATTCTTTTCTAGTAAAACATGGAATAATAAATTTTAGTTTTCTTTTATTCTTAAAATAAGGCATATGAAAATGAATATCACCTATCTTATTTTAATTTGACTAACTTGTGAAAATAAGCTATTATTCATAAAACTGAAATCAAGTGTGTAATATATAAACACATAATCACATTGTTATATATGTGTCCTTTGTAATTCAGATTTTGGGTTAAATAACATGAAATTCATTTTCCTTTAACAGTGAATATATTTTTCCAACATATATAAGAAGAAATTCATGTCATGTACTTTAGGGTCTTGAACGAAAATGAAATGATATTAAATTGTGTACCCAAAATTTAAACACCAAATGACACTAAATTACAAAAAAAAAAAAAATCTTGTACACGAAATGAAATGAAATACGCGAATAGAAAAAATATAACAATTATATGAAATATTACTATTTACCTAAGTTATGTGAATATATAATTATATGTCTTAGAACAATATTGAGATGTTACAAAACAAAACCAAGAAGTAGCATGCATGGTGTAAAGTATCCTAAACAAAATGAAACCCTCCTTTTTATTTTTTTTCTTATTTCTCGTTAACAGATATCTCTTTTTGTGTAGAATCTTTCTACCAAGTTATTTAGTTTTCTTAACCATTTTTTATGCTTTGTTTATATAAAAAAATATAGCCAACCAATCAAGCAAACTCAATATATGCTATTAGGATAAGATATGGGAATTGATACTGTTACTTTAATTCACGAATACAAAATTCAAAAAGACACCCTTTTATTAAAAACAAAATATAATTTTAAGTGTATCAACCTTTTATTTATCATTATTAATAATTTTATAACAAAAACCGTAATTGCTGCTCTCTCTCTCTCCACCTTTCCCAAACGATGCTAAACTAAAGTTTAGGAGCTGATATCAGTTTTTTAAGTTTTTTTTAAAAATTTTATATTGATTTTTCTTTATTTTTCAATAAAAATATCATTGAGAGTCTAGTACCCCGTTGCCCGTTGGTGGATTTTATCTACCAAATTATTAGATTTTGTACTAACTCCTTGTAAATGATAAGCCTTATTTTCTTTTCCTTGATTTTACTTTGGCTTTCACTAAATATCTCTCTTTACTAAGAGCCTAATATCCTGTTCGTGGATTTTGTCTACCCATATATTAGATTTTTTTTATATTAGTTCATTGATTTGGATAGTATAGAATCATAGTTCTGGTCGGTTGTTTGAATAAGTTATGACAAATCAGATATACATATTCCTCATGTTAATAACAAATTGTTTGATTATCTCGCCAAAAAGACTAAATTTAGTGACATAAGCTAGAGATGTACCATAATTGAAGACATGTTCAATGATTGAATAAAGGAAATTAGTGATATAATTTACTATGTATTTGTTCAATTTTAATTGTTTTTGTAGATGTTGTATGCCCTTTTATCGATGATTTTTGCAAGTTTGATTATTCTTGTGTGTGACATATGTCCTTCAATTGATGAATTAATTATCAATAAATAAATATTGATTTATAAGAAGATTCGTGCTAAATTGACCAATTTATTATGGAAATATTCACTAACAGTATTTTCAATGACTCTATAATATTTTTTATTTTTTGATTGATAATTTATACACCAAATAATGTAAAGTACTATTTAAGAGTATATTTAATATTTTGAATAATTCAAATATATTGTTAGGTCAAATTGTTTTCCATTAATTATTGCTTAGTTAAAAAATTTCATAATTAAAGTGTTAAAAGACCATGATTGGTTTAAAATCCATTCTAACATTTTAATTGATTGATTAGCTTTTTTTATGACTGAATTATTTAATACTTAACATAACTTAAATTTTAAATTTGTATTTATAATATTGTGGTAAATAGTTTTATATTGTTAATAATTTTTAATTACATTGTACCTTATGATTTGAATTGAAAGTTTGAGATATCAAAATATCTATTATAAATCTAATGGATTCATGTATTAATGTATAAATTTTTAAATTAAATAATTATTGTATTTAGAATAAAATTGTTAAGCAATCACTTAATAACATTGACAACCCAACACCGTAAAAAAACATTTATCTATAGGCACATCTAATAATGTAAACAGATCAGTGTAATGTTATAAGGATTGATGCCTACAATTAATTAGTAAGTAGCTGAATTATTAAAGTTTGCTACTGAATATTCTAATGGGAAGTTTGCTACTCAATATTCTATTTTTTTTGTCATAAATATTTTTCTGTTGAATTTATTGGACAATCAAAACACGACACATATAATACATATATACAATTGAAATAAAAAGATAATCTGTCCAAGTATAGAATGCCATATAATAAAGAGATATAAAGTAGTACCTTAACCGAAATTGATATGATTTAGTCGTGAGAAAAATTGATGCATACACTTAGTTTATCAAACTTGGCTAAGTCTGATTGGGGATAGGGAATAAGCGGCTTAGATTTCCTGTAATGTTTAAATTGATATAATAATTACATTTTTTAGTTTGTAAGAATTTTATTTTATATAATTTGTTTATTAGTTAACCGTTAAAATAAAAATTAGTAGTTATTATGTTTAGTTAATTGATATGAAAAAATAAAAATTAATTTTTATTGAGTGTAAGTTGATTTGAGTTTAGTCTTGGCTGAAACGTAGAATCTAAATCCAATAGAGAAACATGTTATATTAAGTTTAATTGATTTAAATTTAATAGATTTCGATTGATGTTAATATAATTCAGAATCTTGTGATTGGTTAACTAATACATGTTAGATTCCGGTATTCTTCATTCTTTATTATAATAAAGGATGTTAAAAAAATTCATAACTAAAAGATATATAACCATATGTAATATATTGTTATGTGAATTTATAGAAAATAATATTTACGGTTAGTATAAATTTTTTAAAATTAAAAACCATGTGATTTGCGAAGTTATTAAATCAAGATATTTTATATTTAAATTTAATTTAACCGCGATTAGTAAATTAGAATAAACATAGTAAATAATAAAATTTTGTATATGATTGATTGATTTAAGTTTAGAAGTAAATTCTGATTGCTTCTAAAATAATTTTAATTTTTTGATTGGTAATTTATTCACCAACCAATAATAATACTCTTATAGCGTATATTTAATAATTAAATAATTAAAATATATGTAGAGTGCATTTATATGAATTTATTAATTATTTTACTAACAAATTATGAATAAATATATTTTTGAACCTTTTAAAAAATGAGAAAAATGTTCCTATAGTTAACTATAGGTAATTACCTATAGTTATATGCATTTTTAGTATAAAAGGTTGATGGCATTTTTGTAATAACGAAATCCATCCCCATGTATTTACAAAAATAGCCTTCCAATTGTATTATAATATGTGTTAACTATAGGTAATTACCTATTGTTAACTATAGGATCATTAAACCCTTAAAAAATCGAGTTTTTGAAGATATGAATTTTATACAAGCTATTTAAAATTTGTTCAAATTCGATTTTGTAGTGTTGACTTATATGCATTTATTAATTAATTTTATTAACAAATTATGAATAAATATATTTTTGAGCTTATAAAAAAATCAAAATTTTGAAGGTATGAATTTTATCCAAGTTATTTAAAATCTGATTTGAAATTCGATTTTTTCAGATTTTTAGTTAAGTTAGATTATAATTATTTAATATCGATTATAATTGTACAATATATATTATAAAAATCATATGATAATATGATTGTGATTGATTTTATATTAAAAGAGTGGTTAATTAATGAATGATTAATTATGAAATTTAATTTAAAATATATAATAGTATATCGTGATTGATTTCAAATTAAAATTGTGATTTTCTAGTAAATATTTTTTGATTTAAAAAATATGTATTTATGGATATGTTTAATAAAATCAATATTGTATTTTAATTCGTTTATATGAATTTATTAATTATTTTATTAACAAATTGTGAATAAATTTATTTTTGAACCTTTAAAAAAAATTGAGTTTTTGAAGATATGGATTTTATCCAAGCTATTTAAAATTTGTTCAAATCCGATTTTGTAGTGTTGGCTTATATGCATTTATTAAATAATTTTATTAACAAATTATGAACAAATATATTTTTGAGCTTATAAAAAAAAATCAAATTTTTGAAGGTATGGATATTATCCAAGTTATTTGGAATGTAAGAACCCGAAATTTTATGAATTATCATTATTTTTATTATTTAAATACTTTATTGGTTGTTCAATAAAGGAGGATTAAGATTGTGAATTTTATGATGAAGTGCATTAGTGAATAGTGATTTTTGAGGATTAAGAAATTTTTCATGTCACCTATGTACGAGACATGGTATGGATATTTCGAAGTCATATTAGTAATCTACGAGATAAATAAGTGTATGTAAACGCGATCGGAATTCAGAAATTCCAAACTTTATTTTTATGGAAAATTGGATCGAGCAATGAAGAGCATGTCAATGCGAACAAGATAAGAGAATTATCATATCAAGGATTCTATTAAATATGATTTGAGGATTAGAACAAAAACCTTCGAGTTAGAAAAAAGAGCGTTCTAGAAATCGCTAGAATTTTTAAAACGAGATTAAGCGATCAAACAAACGCTTAATGAGCTTTAAAATACAACACAACACTGATATATTACATGCAAGATCAGCCCATGCAAGTCATAAGAGGATTAAGTGTTAAACAAATCAAGAACAAGTGGATTCATGAGGTGTTTGATCAAGAACAAGCCAACAATGCACCTTGTTACTCTTTTCTTTCTAACCACAAATCTTTGGCACATGGATTGAGGGGTGACAAGGCTGGTTACATCTGATCCTTGGCAAGGGAAATATCACAGAAACATATCATTTGTCAATTGAAACAAAGTGGGAGAGAAATAGAAAACCAAGCCAAGCAAACCATTCTTCTTGTTCTTCATTTTCGTCAAAAACCATAGCATCTCAGTAAAACTGTCATAGCCGCTTCGTTACTCACTGGAAATGGATGATCTATAGCTTGTTGGAAAGGTATTGAGATGCTCTACAACTCTTATTCAGAAGCCTCGTCCAGAAAACCAGAGATGATAAGCATAGAACAAGGCTCCCTTAAGGCTTACAAGCTCTTGTTAGTGTGTTTAAGGCTCCAAGGAAGGTATAACCTTTTACCCTTTTTAGCCATGGCAAGATTATGGATTTACCTTTTGAGATCTTTAAGTATTAGTGTGAAAATTGATGGTTTTGAGTTTTGGTAATAAAAATCTTGAGTAGTGATATTTGTTATTATGATGATAATTATATTCTTGATGCGGAAAGTTATAAGATGGTTTAATATATGAATTTGGTGGATTTATGGATAATATTGGAGTTGGTGGAATTTTATAAAAAGATGGAGTGGTAGAAAGTGATTGTTGGCAATTCTGCAGCTAGCCCTGTTTGAACTGTAATTCGGAACCCCAAATCTGGTCCCCTGGAAACCTACCTTATATTATTGGAAAGGTCCTGATCTGTAGTCTCTAGATATATAAAGTGTATTTTCCGGAGATTTGTGGATCTTGAGATATAGTCGAATTAGTGAGAAGTGTTCCTGAGTAGAAAACTGCTGAGAATTGTTCCCTTGTAAATTGTGTTTGGACCCTTTAAACCCATGTTAAATTTGTGGTAAAATTTGAGAAACAATATTTTACAGTGGAGTAACTGACCCAAAAAGAATTGGATAAAAATTCGAATTTCCCAATTTTACAAAAATGTTTTAGTGAAGTTAGCGCATATGTGCGAAATGCTGGAGCACCGAACTTTGAGGAATTGTTTCACCTAGCTAATGACCTTAGTTTAAATTGAAATTTAGAGGGGTGATAGAGCAATGAATGAAGAAGATCTTAGAGGTGGTTTCATGTTAAAATAATGATCCTATGATTTATGGTGAATTTGTGAAGATGGCTGACGAGGGAGTGAAATAAATCATTTTTGACTTAAGGCAAGAATTTTCGTACCAACTTTGAGTGGACCTTTGACCTAGATAGAGTAATCGTCATAATCTAAAAACTTGAGGATAGCAATACCTTATGTTAGAGAGTAAAATGGAAAAGGTTTCGCGTAAAAATGTTGAGTTTTGGAATTATTAAAAATGGCGGAACATAGGGAGTTAATAAGGATTTCTTAAGGAAATGACTCGAGGAACCATCTTGGGATAGGAGTTCGGATGAGTTAGGAGACTCGTTTGGAAAAACTTAAAGAACGAAAGTTGTAGATATGCATAAGTACTATATAATAGTGTAAAGAAGTACTATATAATGGCGAGACTTACCTACGTAGTTCGGAAAGAGAAGAAGCAAGATGCTATTACGAAGGTGACTTGACGCGGGAGGTCTGGATCTAGTGTAAGATCTATATCATATAGTTAAACTCTAATTATTATTATTATGTATTAGATTATATAGCTGGCCTGGTATACTTCTTGTCGTAGCTATACCAGTGGTTTAAAATTTGATCAAAGAGATTGTTGTAAAGAAAAAGTTTTATTTAATGGAATTTGGATTCTTGTTTCTAGCACTATAACCTAAAAGATCTTGGAAAGTTGGGGTCACAGATGATCTATTTAAATTTTGGACAATTACAAAGAATATGGTGTCATTGAACAAGTGAATATATCTGAGGATTTTCGTGTAACGACCAAATCTCCTGACCCGGATTTGGGGGCGTTACATAGAATTTAATTTTAAATATAATTTTTTTAGATTTTTAGTTAAGTTATTTATAATTATTTAATATCGATTATAATTGTACAATATATATTATAAAAATAATTTATAATATATGATAGTATGATTGCGACTGGCTTTATATTAAAAGAGTGGTTGATTATTGAATGATTAATTATGAAATTTAATTTAAAATATATAGTGGTATATCGTGATTGATTTCAAATTAAAATTGTGATTTTCTAGTAAATATTTTTTGATTTAAAAATTAGATATTTATGGATATGTTTAATAAAATCATTATTGTATTTAAATTAGAAGTGTTAACTAACCATGGTTAAAGTGGTAGGGTGAGATTGTAAATAAGGAATGGTCTAAATTTTAGGAATTAACTCTGATTGGTCCTAAAATAATTCCTCGATTCTTGTTGGTTAACTGACGTGTGGTAGACTCAGGTATTATAATAAAGGATAATATTATTTATTTTAGGAGTTTTAATAATATAGATATCATATATATTTTTTTCTTTATAATGAGGGGTAAATAAGTAAATTCACTTAGTACCAAAAAACAGGTACCAAAACTTTTAATGTGTAATAACCGTAAATTTTCGAAATATATTTTATTTTGAGTCGAATTTTTGAGTCTCGTTTTAATTAGTCAGCGGGAGAAAAACGAAATCTTTTTATTAAATAACTATATTAAATATTTGCAATCAATTTGTCCCCCATTTGTTTTATTTCTTTTTATTTATTAATTGTCACTTAAATAATAATGATTAAGCATTATGTCCACTAAACATTTTTGCAATGATTTTGTTTCCATTATTTAGCACTTTTTAAATTATTAATAAGCACACTACCAATTTCATGATTAATGAGCATTATTGAGAGGTACAATTTTTATTTTATAAAGCACATGAGTCCAAAGCCCAAACATACTGTCTCTTTCATTGTTAAAACACAAACCATACCAGTTTTTTCTTCAAAAACACAGAGCATCATATTCATACACACAAAAAACAGAACACTACCGAGCAAAGCACAGTTCATTCTCTTTCATTTTACTCGGCTTTAATACACAAAAGCTCGAACCTTTTATTACTCATAAACCGAACAAAACTAACACAGCACAGGGCGCACAGCTATTCTTTTCCTTCTAAACAAAAACCAAACTCGGTTCAATATATAAAAACACAAGTCCTGTCCTTGTTTAACAAACACAAGTTCTGTGTTTTTTTAACCAAAAACAAACAAAACCAAAACCCGACTTTGACAAATCCATTCATATAAACCGCAGGTAGTTAGTCTCTCCAATTTGTTTGTTTAGTAATTGCCTTCCTTTCGTTTTATTCTTTTTTTTTGTTTTTGTGTTTCTTTCGTGCTTGAATCTGGTGGTGTTCGGTTTATGGCAATGTGTGTGTTGTTTGTTTTAAATCGGTGTTTGATGGTGGGGATTGAACCGAGAAGAGAGAACGGAGAGAAGAGATGAGGGGAGTGAGAGAGTGTTTGTTTTTGTGTTGGGTTGTGGTGTTGCCGAGTGAAGTAGAGAAATATTGGTTTGGCGTTGTTGAAATCGGAAATTGGAGTTGCGAGAGGAGATTGAGATGGGGTTTGTGTACGGTGAGAGTGAGGAGAGATTGGTGTTGTTCCGAGTGGTTGAGTGATGGGAGGATTGATGTTGGTTTAGTTGTAGTTTATTTTGGAGTGAGGGAGCTATGTTGGGCTCGGTAATGGAGTTGTCGCCGGAAAAGGCGAGCAGGAGAGGGGAAGGAGGAGTGCAAAGGGGGAGGAAATCGATAGAGAGAGAGAGAGAGAGAGAGAGAGAGAGAGAGAGAGATTTCAAGAAAGAGATTTGAGAGAGAGATTGCAGGCGAGAGAGAGAGATTGTAGAAAGAAAGAGAGAGATGCAGAGGAGGGGGAAAGAAACAGGTGGGGCCCACACGGTGGGACCCACATCGTTGTGTATTTGCTGTTAAAATATAATAAAATATTAACGTAGGTGTTCGAGTTTTATAATCGGGATTCTTGATTAAACGAATAAAACGGGATTCAATAAGTTTTGTTAAAAATGGAAATATTAATTAATTTGGTTAATAATTAATAATTTATTTAAATTGGTTTAGTTAATTAATTAATTAATTAAATAAGATTTTAGATGTAATTTAGAATTTATTATTTATTAATTAAATAAGTGTCGTTATGTGATTTTGAAAATAAATTTAGAGATTTATTAATTTACAATAAAAAGGTTATATTTGTGAATAAATAGAATAAAATGTGTTTTATTTTTGGAAAGATGTTTTTAATATTTTTCGGTTTATTTTAATTAACCGGATCGAGTCAGATTTAATTTAGAGATTTAAAATTTGTTTTATTAAGGAATTTAGTAAATTAGAATTTTGTGGGATTTCTTAAAAATTAGAATTCTTTGATAATTAGTTTAAAAATGAGAATAATAAATATGGATTTAATTTGAATAAAAACGGATGTTTGAATTTTTCATTTTGAGTAAGAATTTAGATTTCTAGAGATTAAAAATAGGATATATTCTCCAGATTTAATTCCTGTGTTCGAAGAAATATTTATTTATCCCGGAATTGATTTCTGTTATTTATTCCAGATATTTTATGAGGTATTATATTATTATTAATTAGATTATCGGATCGGGAGTATTTTATTTTGAAGAATCGCTCACGTATTTCTGGTTGCCATTTTTAGAGAATAATCCCCGAGCCGTAGACCGAAGCCGAGTTCACGGGTAGAGTATAATTTTTATCTGCATTCATTTGCACTTCAAGATCGAGGCAAGTTCGTTCTTACCCTAACTTTTGGAAACTGTGAATTTCTGTTCGTGTTATTTATTTTCTTAATTATTTTTGAAATGTTATATATTGAGATTATCTGTTGCCCTATATGATGCAATAATTTCTTTAGAGAATTATTTCTTGTTAAATATCATTATATTGTCAAGTTAGTTTATTTGAGAATTATAATCCCTATATGCGTAGAAACAATTTAATTGATATCGGGTCGATCTCATTAATTCGAGACGACTGTTATTTTATTCAGCGAAACTAATCTCATTCGTCCGAGATAGTTAAATTTATTCTTTTCGATTGAATTTATTGTACAAATTCAATCGTTATTTATTGATTATCTTTCAGTTAGTTCCTCGTTTGAACTAACCGATAGGAGTTTAAAATTATAATTATTAGAGATTTTTATTCGTCGATCAAGTGAAAAATATTCTATCTAAACGTTCATCAAAGTGAGTATTATAAATATCGAGAAGTACTAATTGTTCAGTACGACTCCCAATTACTTTAATCTTAGGACTATTCTCATAGGTTCGAGATAGTCGATTTTATTGTCAAGGTTTGGCATTTTGTTCATGTCAACCGATAAATTATTATTGAGGATTTACATCAGTCCATTGTTCGGATTGGTGGTGAAATTGAGTCATACTGGCAGTCCGCCAGATTTGTAAATATTTTCAGAAAGAGTTATCTCAAGTTATCTGTACCCAACTATTCGGGAATTCTGTATTCTACTGGTCAATTTTGGGCAAGAGGCCCTTTATAGAGAAAGAGAGACTCGTGTACCGTTTTACGGACCCGAGAATATTTAGGCATTCGTTGCCTTGGTTGAATTGATAACCATTATGATGCTAGCATTCATACATATATATTATAGTTGATATCGTATTGTAGCCGTGATCGGGCGAAGTGCGGTGTCATCGGAGGCCGGTATTCTTGGTTGGTTAGTTGATCGCCCCACCGAGATACGGAGAGGTGGAAGACCAGTTCATTCTTAAATCATGAGTTATCGAGTATTCTGTTTCGAGATGAGTAATGAGTCTTTTGAGTATTCTGTTTTGAGATGAGTTTGAGCCTTTCGAGTATGATATTTTCCAGATGAATTTGAGTCAAATTTTATTGTGATTTTCAATATTAAAATTTTGAGTATTAATTTCGGTAAACCTTATTATATTTATATACCGAGCGAGAAGAGAACTTGCTGAGCACTATAGTTGCTCATTCTTGCTTTACAACATTTTGTTCAGCTGTCAAGACGGAGAAAGGCGAGACGTCCAGCCAGGGCTATAAAGGGAAAGGGAAAGAGCAAGGCTATGGCGACAACAATTAGAAGATCCAACTGGAATATTTATATTTCTATTGATGTGAACTTTTGTAATATATTAATTCGAGATGTACCAAGTTGTTTTGTATTACGCTGTGAAGACGATCTTGGATCTGCGGAGTGGGACATTTTATGCTCCGTTGTATTATATATTTTGCTTTGTTATTGCGTAACTTGTGCTACAGGATATTGAGACGATGTGACGACCCGGGTCCCCTGTCAGGGTGGATTTGGGGGCGTTACAGTTTTGGTATCAAAGCCATAGTTATATTTTTAGGAATCGTATGAGCCTTGGAGTATAACCCGATGCGAGCATTTAGAGATATAATACGAACCTGGAACTATAACGCGACGTGAGAATTTAGAGATATGATACGAAGTTGAGATTTTGGCACTAAGTGCCTTACGCCTTTATATATATTTATAGGCATAGCTAGTTGATTGAAACCTGACCGAGATTTTCGTACTTTTGTAGATGTCTACTTCCAGACCAGCTGATTTTCGTTCTACCCGAGATAGATCTCCTACACCTTACCCGCATGGACCGCTTAGCTCAGGTTCAGACAGTGACCCGTCTGAAGAGTTTATGTTGATGGTTAGTGACACGGAGGATTCTTCGGTTCAGATCCTTACACCTTCTCCTCCACATGTGATAGATTTAGTAGATTCTCCTGACCAGATCATTGAGATAGCCGATTCTCCTCTACCAGTGATTGATTTAGAGGCTCCTACCCCTGAGACGTTCAGAGTTGAGACCCCAGTGCCCGAGATTACTGATCCAGTTGATGAGAGCCAGCTTTCACCCGTCCGTATTGAGGTTGTACCTACCTTGTCAGCTCTAGTATCCGGAGTTGATGTACCTACAGGAGTAGCAGCTCTTGCTGAGTTGTTTACTTTACCTGTTCCCGTCTATGCTTCGACGCCGACAGTCCCTACCGTGCCTGACTACATGTTTCCACCTGTCAGTGCCATGCCTGCTTGTGATACTACTCCATTTGCACCTACCATACCTGCACCTGCTCCTGCTCAGCCCACTGTGGTTGCTACTATTGTTGCTATGCCACCTGTTCCTTCTGAGCATCCTGATGTGGCCGGAGGGATGGTCCCTTGGCATGTCCACCATACACTGTTCCAGCATTACCGTTGGTTGTGGGCACGTTATGAGGAGATTTTTACTACTAGGGATAGTATTCTTCGACTATTGTCAGTTTCAGAACCTCTTGCCGTGCATCATGGAGGGAGTCTGTTGGTAAGAGACGTACCCATGGAGATTATGCACCAGATTGCCCTGACGGTTTTGACCGGGCTTCAGACTGACTTAGCCGCATTACCATCATCCAGCACAGGACAGATTGATCAGGCCAGAGTTGCCACCCTGGTTTCAGACATTATCAGAGAGTTCCATCGGAGAGTGGGCGAGATGTTTCTTCAGTGATGACGTCGAGTTAGACCCTTCTGTAGTAGGGTGCATATATTATGTTGATCCTTGTATTTTAGACCTGATACCCAGCCTGTTGGGTAGAAACCTTTGTTATCTCTACTAGACTAGTATGTTGGCTAGTTACTTTTACGATGTACTTATTATCAGCGACCAGTTTGTATTCAGTACCATGACCTGGATTTCACCAGTATGGAATCTTATCAGTATTATATTGTGATCTGCTATAGTATCATTATCTCATTTTGTTTAGATCTGTGTTATATTAGAATAGCATGTTAGAATAATTTCCATGTTATCCCTGAATTAGTTAACAATTTCTTTTCCGATACTACGACTTAAAAAGAATTTTCGAGAACCAGAGATTTATGATGATTGAATTTTTGAGAACCGCCATTTAAATTGAGATAAATCTTCACTAGTATCTAAAATCTTTTTATATCGAGAAATGAGAGTAACTGCTTATAAGAGACAAGAAAGAGTTGTGATTTTGAGTATTGTGAGGAACCATAAATTTGACCGAGTATTTATTTATGAATGCCTATCATTACTTTGCCAGCAATGGTGTCGTATAATTGCAAACCTGAGATATAATACCATATTGTTTTCATCTTTATAGAAAAAGATGGCACCAAAAAGAGGAAGACCCGCAAAGAATCCTCGTCCTCAACCCGAGGTGAATCCAGGGAATGAGGTTCCACCTCAGAACCAAGTTCCAAACCCGGAACCACAACTCGCTCGAGGTCCCAACCAAGAAAATAACCCGATGAGTCTACTTATGAACTTTCTTATTCAGCATACCCAGAACCCTCAGCCTCAGCTATACCAAAATATAGGAGGGAATCCACCTCCAGCTCAACTGACCCAAACTACTGTGAGTTTCAAATCATTCAAATCCTTGAGTCCACCTGAGTTTAAAGGTACCACTAACCCAGTGGAAGCTAGAATCTGGTTACGTGAAATAGAGAAGACCTTTGAGATCGTAGGGGTAGAAGAAGAGAAGAAAACCGTCTTTGCAGCCTACATGTTAAAAGGTGAGGCGAATTATTGGTGGGAATCAAAGAGAGCAATGGAAGGGAACGTAGTCATACCCTGGACCAGGTTCACGCAGCTATTTTTGGAGAAATATTTTCCTAAATACTTGGAGAGCCAAATGGAGGTCAAGTTTCTGGAACTCAAGCAAGGCAACATGACTGTAGCTGAATATGAAGCCAAGTTTTCTGAACTCTCTAGGTTTGTGCCTTACCATGTGGATACAGACGAAAAGAGAGCTAAACGTTTTCAACTAGGGCTGAAGCCGTGGATCCAGAATCGAGTTGCGGTCCTAGAAATCACCAACTATGCTACTGTGATTCAAAAAGCATCTATTGTGGAAAGTGGATCTGAGTTGTACTCAAAGGACAAGGATATAAAGAAAAGGAAGTTTCATAATCGTGGAAATAATTTTGAGAAGAAGCCGGACGATCGGAATGGAAAGAGACCTTTTGTGAAGCGGGAAGACAGAAGCAATGATACAAAGAGAACTGAGAATCAAGACGCTAGGGGAAACAATCAAAGGTCCAGACCCACTCAGGCAGCCAATCTAATTCAAGGAAGGCCACCGCTACCCGAATGCAAAACGTGTGGAAGGAAGCACCCAGGACCATGTAATCTGGCCAACATTGTTTGTTACAACTGTGGACAAAAAGGGCACTATTCTTCTCACTGTAAGGATAAGGCCGTTACTTGTTTCAATTGCGGAAAGAAAGGACATATTGCACGAGATTGCAAGTCACCACCAAAGGAGACCAATGCACCTAGACTCATGGCACCTCCCAGCAACAAGCCAACTGCTCGTACTTTCAACATGACGGTGAAGGATGCTATTGCTGATAGTGATGTGATTGCAGGTACGCTTTTAGTCAATTCCGTAGATGCATGTGTTTTGTTTGATTCGGGAGCAACAAAATCTTTCATATCGGAGAATTTTAGGAATAAATTGGATATTCAGTCCGTACCATTAGGGGAGACATTGATTATAGAAGTAGCAAATCAGGAAAAAGTCCCTGTAGATCAGATTTGTCCAGATTGTGGAATTGAAATCCAAGGACAACGTTTCGAAGCAGACCTTCTTTCTTTTAATTTAGGGGAGTTTGATATAATTCTGGGAATGGATTGGTTGACACGTTATGATGCTCAAATCAATTGCCGGCGTAAGTGGGTTAGTGTAAAGGGACCCAACGGCAAAAGAATACAATTTCGCGGAAGGAAACCTACTAGTAATTTTCTGACTTTGATTCAAGCGAAGAAACTACTAAGAAGTGGGTGTCAAGCCTACTTAGCTTATGTGGTTGACAACGAGAAGCAAGCCCCTGCCATTGATGAAATCCCTGTAGTAAATCAATTCGAAGATGTTTTTCCTGAAGAGTTACCTGGATTGCCGCCCGACAGAGAAATAGAATTCAATATCGATCTTGCCCCGGGAACTGCACCAATTTCCAAAGCACCATACCGAATGGCTCCAGTTGAGATGAAGGAGTTGGCTACCCAACTGCAAGAATTACTTGACAAAGGCGTAATCAGACCAAGTGTATCCCCGTGGGGAGCTCCAGTGCTGTTCGTGAAGAAGAAGGACGGATCTATGCGACTATGTATTGATTATCGTGAGTTGAACAAGATGACCATCAAGAATAAGTACCCTTTACCTCGAATCGACGATCTGTTTGACCAACTTAAGGGAGCTAGATGTTTTTCAAAGATTGATTTGAGATCCGGCTATCATCAACTAAAGATCAAGCCTGAAGATATTCCTAAGACTGCCTTTAGGACCCGATATGGACATTACGAATTCTTAGTCATGTCTTTTGGATTGACGAATGCGCCAGCTGCTTTTATGGATTTGATGAATCGTGTGTTCAAGAGATACTTGGACAAGTTCGTGATTGTATTTATTGATGACATCCTGATATACTCGAAGTCTCCTGAGGAACATGCTGATATACATGGGCAAACCGGAACCGGAACCGGAAAACCGGACCGGACCGGATCGGGTCAAAACCGGTCAAAACCGGCCCAAACCGGAACCGGCCCTAAACCGTCAGTTTATTTATTTTAAAGGTTCAGGTTCAGGTTTGTGTGTATTGAAACCGGTGAACCGGCGGTTCGAACCGGTGGTTAACCGTTAGTAATGACTGGCTATGTATTAATGTAGTATAGATTATAAAAATTATTGTAATAAATTTTATTGTTTGTTGTATTCTTGTAAAACATTTAAAATTTATTGTAATATATTTTATTGTTTGTTGTATTCTTGCAAAACATTTAAAATTTATTGTAATATATTTACTAATGTTTTAATAAAAAAAAATACCAATGAATTTAACATTAAATTAATTTACGTGAAAGTACCACTTAATAAAAGTGAAACTATTATATCCTTGAACTTTTAAAGCGGTTTGCATCTTACAAATTTTAAAAAATTACTTAGCATTACAATACTTCTAAGTTATAATTCATTCCATCCAAATTCAGAAAAACTTATCGTATTTCGAAAAAAAACGTATCAAGTATAATGTATATATAAGGTTCAAACCGGAACCGGAACCGGGTCTTGAACCGGGTCAAAACCGGGTCAAACCCTGAACCTGAACCGTCTGAACCGGAATCGACGGTTTATATCATGTTAAGGTTTAGGTTCCGGTTCAAGATTTTTACAAACCGGAACCGGCGGTTCACGAACCGGAACTGGCGGTTCACGAACCGTGGCCATGTATACATGCTGAACACCTCCGTCTAGTTCTGGAAACGCTGCGGAAGGAAAAGTTATATGCGAAATTCTCGAAGTGTGAATTCTGGCTAAAAGAAGTTCAATTTTTGGGACACATTGTAAGCGGCGAAGGGATTTCTGTAGACCCCGCAAAGATAGAAGCCGTAGCAGATTGGGAGAGACCCAAGACTCCAACCGAAGTTAGAAGTTTTATTGGATTGGCTGGATACTATCGAAGGTTCGTGAAGGATTTCTCAAAGATAGCTACACCACTGACTCGACTTACCAGAAAGAGTGAAAAGTTCGAATGGACACCCAAATGCGAAGATAGCTTTCAAGAATTGAAGAAGAGATTGACTACTGCCCCGGTGTTGACCTTACCCGATGAGAAATGCGATTTCGTAATTTACAGCGACGCTTCTCACAAGGGTTTGGGATGTGTTTTGATGCAACACGGAAAAGTAATAGCTTATGCCTCTCGGCAACTGAAGGAGTATGAGTCCCGTTACCCTACTCACGATTTGGAACTTGCTGCTATTGTTTTCGCACTCAAGATTTGGAGACATTACCTTTACGGAGAGAAATGCGAGATTTACACGGATCACAAGAGCTTAAAGTATATATTCACGCAGAAGGAATTAAACATGAGACAAAGAAGATGGTTGGAGTTGATCAAGGACTATGACTGCTCGATAAACTACCACCCAGGGAAGGCTAATGTTGTAGCTGATGCTTTAAGTAGAAAGGAGAGACTAAACCTGTTGACAACCTCAGAAGAATTGGTCAGAGAATTTGAGAAAATGGAATTGGAAGTCAAGATTCCAGTCCAAAACAATGAAAGAGTTTACAGCATTCAGTTTCAACCGGAGTTACTCGAGAAGATTCGCCGTTGTCAAGAGCAAGTGATGGAAGAAAGAAGATCAGAGTTGACCGGAGAAGAATTTCTAAGTTCAAAAGATGAAAAGGGAATTAAGCGATTTGCATCGAGAATATGGATTCCTAATGTTACAGAGTTGAAGGAAGAAATTATGAGCGAAGCGCATAACTCGAGATATTCCATTCACCCAGGGAGCACAAAAATGTATCAAGACATCAAGTTGAATTATTGGTGGCCCAACATGAAGAGGGAGATTGCAGAATGGGTAAGTAAGTGTTTGACATGTCAGAAAGTGAAGGCAGAACATCAACGAACCAGTGGAAATTCGCCCCGATTTGACATACGAAGAAAAGCCAGTGGAGATCCTAGATTACAAAGTGCAAGAGTTAAGAACTAAGAAAGTGAATTTAGTGAAAGTACTTTGGAGAAACCACCAAGTTGAGGAAGCCACGTGGGAATTAGAAAGTGAAATGCGGAATAAATATCCGGATTTGTTTAGTGCATAGTTTTGATTCCGAGGACGGAATCCTATAAGGGGGGAAGACTGTAATAACCGTAAATTTTCGAAATATATTTTATTTTGAGTCGAATTTTTGAGTCTCGTTTTAATTAGTCAGCGGGAGAAAAACGAAATCTTTTTATTAAATAACTATATTAAATATTTGCAATCAATTTGTCCCCCATTTGTTTTATTTCTTTTTATTTATTAATTGTCACTTAAATAATAATGATTAAGCATTATGTCCACTAAACATTTTTGCAATGATTTTGTTTCCATTATTTAGCACTTTTTAAATTATTAATAAGCACACTACCAATTTCATGATTAATGAGCATTATTGAGAGGTACAATTTTTATTTTATAAAGCACATGAGTCCAAAGCCCAAACATACTGTCTCTTTCATTGTTAAAACACAAACCATACCAGTTTTTTCTTCAAAAACACAGAGCATCATATTCATACACACAAAAAACAGAACACTACCGAGCAAAGCACAGTTCATTCTCTTTCATTTTACTCGGCTTTAATACACAAAAGCTCGAACCTTTTATTACTCATAAACCGAACAAAACTAACACAGCACAGGGCGCACAGCTATTCTTTTCCTTCTAAACAAAAACCAAACTCGGTTCAATATATAAAAACACAAGTCCTGTCCTTGTTTAACAAACACAAGTTCTGTGTTTTTTTAACCAAAAACAAACAAAACCAAAACCCGACTTTGACAAATCCATTCATATAAACCGCAGGTAGTTAGTCTCTCCAATTTGTTTGTTTAGTAATTGCCTTCCTTTCGTTTTATTCTTTTTTTTTGTTTTTGTGTTTCTTTCGTGCTTGAATCTGGTGGTGTTCGGTTTATGGCAATGTGTGTGTTGTTTGTTTTAAATCGGTGTTTGATGGTGGGGATTGAACCGAGAAGAGAGAACGGAGAGAAGAGATGAGGGGAGTGAGAGAGTGTTTGTTTTTGTGTTGGGTTGTGGTGTTGCCGAGTGAAGTAGAGAAATATTGGTTTGGCGTTGTTGAAATCGGAAATTGGAGTTGCGAGAGGAGATTGAGATGGGGTTTGTGTACGGTGAGAGTGAGGAGAGATTGGTGTTGTTCCGAGTGGTTGAGTGATGGGAGGATTGATGTTGGTTTAGTTGTAGTTTATTTTGGAGTGAGGGAGCTATGTTGGGCTCGGTAATGGAGTTGTCGCCGGAAAAGGCGAGCAGGAGAGGGGAAGGAGGAGTGCGAAGGGGGAGGAAATCGATAGAGAGAGAGAGAGAGAGAGAGAGAGAGAGAGAGATTTCAAGAAAGAGATTTGAGAGAGAGATTGCAGGCGAGAGAGAGAGATTGTAGAAAGAAAGAGAGAGATGCAGAGGAGGGGGAAAGAAACAGGTGGGGCCCACACGGTGGGACCCACATCGTTGTGTATTTGCTGTTAAAATATAATAAAATATTAACGTAGGTGTTCGAGTTTTATAATCGGGATTCTTGATTAAACGAATAAAACGGGATTCAATAAGTTTTGTTAAAAATGGAAATATTAATTAATTTGGTTAATAATTAATAATTTATTTAAATTGGTTTAGTTAATTAATTAATTAATTAAATAAGATTTTAGATGTAATTTAGAATTTATTATTTATTAATTAAATAAGTGTCGTTATGTGATTTTGAAAATAAATTTAGAGATTTATTAATTTACAATAAAAAGGTTATATTTGTGAATAAATAGAATAAAATGTGTTTTATTTTTGGAAAGATGTTTTTAATATTTTTCGGTTTATTTTAATTAACCGGATCGAGTCAGATTTAATTTAGAGATTTAAAATTTGTTTTATTAAGGAATTTAGTAAATTAGAATTTTGTGGGATTTCTTAAAAATTAGAATTCTTTGATAATTAGTTTAAAAATGAGAATAATAAATATGGATTTAATTTGAATAAAAACGGATGTTTGAATTTTTCATTTTGAGTAAGAATTTAGATTTCTAGAGATTAAAAATAGGATATATTCTCCAGATTTAATTCCTGTGTTCGAAGAAATATTTATTTATCCCGGAATTGATTTCTGTTATTTATTCCAGATATTTTATGAGGTATTATATTATTATTAATTAGATTATCGGATCGGGAGTATTTTATTTTGAAGAATCGCTCACGTATTTCTGGTTGCCATTTTTAGAGAATAATCCCCGAGCCGTAGACCGAAGCCGAGTTCACGGGTAGAGTATAATTTTTATCTGCATTCATTTGCACTTCAAGATCGAGGCAAGTTCGTTCTTACCCTAACTTTTGGAAACTGTGAATTTCTGTTCGTGTTATTTATTTTCTTAATTATTTTTGAGATGTTATATATTGAGATTATCTGTTGCCCTATATGATGCAATAATTTCTTTAGAGAATTATTTCTTGTTAAATATCATTATATTGTCAAGTTAGTTTATTTGAGAATTATAATCCCTATATGCGTAGAAACAATTTAATTGATATCGGGTCGATCTCATTAATTCGAGACGACTGTTATTTTATTCAGCGAAACTAATCTCATTCGTCCGAGATAGTTAAATTTATTCTTTTCGATTGAATTTATTGTACAAATTCAATCGTTATTTATTGATTATCTTTCAGTTAGTTCCTCGTTTGAACTAACCGATAGGAGTTTAAAATTATAATTATTAGAGATTTTTATTCGTCGATCAAGTGAAAAATATTCTATCTAAACGTTCATCAAAGTGAGTATTATAAATATCGAGAAGTACTAATTGTTCAGTACGACTCCTAATTACTTTAATCTTAGGACTATTCTCATAGGTTCGAGATAGTCGATTTTATTGTCAAGGTTTGGCATTTTGTTCATGTCAACCGATAAATTATTATTGAGGATTTACATCAGTCCATTGTTCGGATTGGTGGTGAAATTGAGTCATACTGGCAGTCCGCCAGATTTGTAAATATTTTCTGAAAGAGTTATCTCAAGTTATCTGTACCCAACTATTCGGGAATTCTGTATTCTACTGGTCAATTTTGGGCAAGAGGCCCTTTATAGAGAAAGAGAGACTCGTGTACCGTTTTACGGACCCGAGAATATTTAGGCATTCGTTGCCTTGGTTGAATTGATAACCATTATGATGCTAGCATTCATACATATATATTATAGTTGATATCGTATTGTAGCCGTGATCGGGCGAAGTGCGGTGTCATCGGAGGCCGGTATTCTTGGTTGGTTAGTTGATCGCCCCACCGAGATACGGAGAGGTGGAAGACCAGTTCATTCTTAAATCATGAGTTATCGAGTATTCTGTTTCGAGATGAGTAATGAGTCTTTTGAGTATTCTGTTTTGAGATGAGTTTGAGCCTTTCGAGTATGATATTTTCCAGATGAATTTGAGTCAAATTTTATTGTGATTTTCAATATTAAAATTTTGAGTATTAATTTCGGTAAACCTTATTATATTTATATACCGAGCGAGAAGAGAACTTGCTGAGCACTATAGTTGCTCATTCTTGCTTTACAACATTTTGTTCAGCTGTCAAGACGGAGAAAGGCGAGACGTCCAGCCAGGGCTATAAAGGGAAAGGGAAAGCGCAAGGCTATGGCGACAACAATTAGAAGATCCAACTGGAATCTTTATATTTCTATTGATGTGAACTTTTGTAATATATTAATTCGAGATGTACCAAGTTGTTTTGTATTACGCTGTGAAGACGATCTTGGATCTGCGGAGTGGGACATTTTATGCTCCGTTGTATTATATATTTTGCTTTGTTATTGCGTAACTTGTGCTACAGGATATTGAGACGATGTGACGACCCGGGTCCCCTGTCAGGGTGGATTTGGGGGCGTTACATAATGTTTCAGCTTTTATATAATAGTATAGATAGATATTGTACAATTATAATCGATATTAAATAATTATAATCTAACTTAACTAAAAATTTGAAAAAATCGGATTTGAAATCAAATTTTAAATAACTTGAATAAAATCCATACCTTAAAAAATTTGATTTTTCTTATAAGCTTAAAAATATATTTATTAATAATTTATTAATAAAATTAATTAATAAATGCATATAAGTCAACACTACAAAATCGGACTTGAACAAATTTTAAATAGCTTGGATAAAATCCATATATTCCAAAACTCAATTTTTAAAATGTTCAAAAATATATTTATTCACAATTTGTTAATTAAATAATTAATAAATTCATATAAACGAACACTACATATATTTTAATTATTTTAATTGTTAAATATACGCTATAAGAGTATTATTATTGGAAGGTGAATAAATTACCAATTAAAAAATTAAAATTATTTTAGAGGCAATCAGAATTTACTTCTAAACTTTAAATCAGTCATTCATATACAAAATTTTTATTATTTACCATGCTTATTCTAATTTACTAATCGCGGTTAAATCAAATTTAAATATAAAATATCTTGATGTAATAACTTCGCATATCACATGATTTTTAATTTTAAAAAATTCTACTAACCGAAAGCCAAAGTAAAATCAAGGAAAAAAAAATAAGTCTTATCATTTGCAAGGAGTTATACAAAATCTAATATTTTGGTAGATAAAATTCACCAACGGGAAACGGGGTACTAGACTCTCAATGTTATTTTTATTAAAAAATAAAAAAAAATTAATATAAAAATTAAAAAAAGAATTTATAAAACTAGATCCTAAACTTTAGTTTAGTATCTTTTGGGAAAGGTGGAGAGAGGGAGAGATAGGGATGGGCGTCAGGGCACTTCGGGACCGGGGAGTGCTATCCTCGCCCAAATCCCCGAATTCAAACCCAATCCCCGTCCCCGGCCCGAACCCCATCGGGGACTATTTTTCATTCCCCGTCCCTGGCCCAAACGGGTAACGGGGATCCCCGCGGGGAATCGGGGAATTTTATTTAAAACAAAAATTAATATTAAATAATTTTAAACACTAACTAGTGAGCTCAAATGCACTAAATTAAGATAAAAAAATATTACTTAAAGAAACAATTATAAATAACATGGAAATGAAGTTATTTAACTATTAGAAAGACAAACATATAAAATTAAAACTTCATTTTGTTTCCAATATGAAGTATTGAAAATTAGTTTATATTAATATATGATTATTAATCAGTGTTGCAGATTTCGGAAATCGAAACTATTCGGTTGAGGTACCGATTTACGATTTATCGGGTGATTTGGTTGAAAAATCGGCGATTTATCGGCGATTTTTGTAAAATCGGCCAATTTCTGTAACACAGTTATTAATATATATTTATTAAAGTGTGGTGAAATCGAGTCGGGATTGAAAATCGGGTCGGGTAGAGAAAATCGGGGCGGGGGTCGGGATCGGGCCGGGAACACATAAAAACCGGCCCCGGCCCGCTCCCCGATTTTTTTTGAAAATCGTCCCCGCTCTCCGGCCAGTACCCGAAAAAACCACCGAATCCCCGCCTTGTTAGGTGCGGGGATCGAATCGGGATCGGACCTGCGGGGCGGGATGAATGCATATCCCTGAGAGAGAAACAAAGCAGCATCTACAGTTTTTGTTATAAAAATTATTAATAATGATAAATAAAAATGTTGATACACTTAAAATTATATATTGTTTCTAATAAAATGGTGCCTTTTTGAATTTGTATTCTAGAATTAAAGTAATAGTATCAATTTCCATATCTTAACCTAAGAGCATATATTGAATTTGCTTGGTTAATTGGTTGACTTTTTTTATATATCAAAAAAGCATAAAAAATGGCTAAGAAAACTAAATAACTTGGTAGAAAGATTCTACACAAAGAGAGATATTTGTTAACGAGAAATAAGAAAAAAATAAAAATGAGGGTTTCATTTTGTTTGGGAGATTTTACACCCTGCATGCTACTCTTAGTTTTATTTTGTAACATTTCAATGTTGTTCTAAGACATATAATTATATATTTACATAACTTGGATACATAGTAATATATCGTATAATTGTTATATTTTTTCTATTCGCATATTTCATTTCATTTCGTGTACACGAAAAAATTTATGTAATTTAGTGTCATTTTGTGTTCTAATTTCGGGTACACGATTTAATTTCATGTCATTTTCGTTCAAGACCCTAAAGTACATGACATGAATGTACAAAACGTTTGTTAGGTCTACATAAGCTATTTCTTCTTATATATGTAGGAAAAATATACCCACTGTTAAAGGAAAATGAATTTCATGTTATTTAATCCAAAATCTGAATTACAAACGACACATATATAACAATGTGATTATGTGTTTATAAATTACACACTTGATTTCAATTTTATGGATAGTAGCTTACTTTCAGTCTTTCACAAGTTAGTCAAATAAAAAAAAATAGGTGATACTCATTTTCATATGTCTTATTTTAAGAAGAAAAGAAAACTAAAATTTATTATTCCATGTTTTACTAGAAAAGAATCAAAAAAACCAAAATACAAACTTCCAAACTGAAAATGCACATTTTAAATTGTCTTAGCTAAGGGCAACAACCATAAAATCTAACAATTATATGTTACTCCAAGAGCGTGATATATTGAATTTGTTTGGTTAGTTGATAATTTTTTTAATAGTAAATCAATTCATTAATAAAAGGACATATAATTTGTAAAAATGATATTGAACAATCACATAGCAAACTAGATTAGATGAAAATTTCTATTGTTATAACTACGTTTGTTTCATATATCTTGCACAGTAGATATCCTTTCTCATATCACTGAAACATGCAACCTTTTTTTGATAGACAGTCTAATGATTTATTGGAGTCGTGAGGATTAAGTTTCTACACATTTTTAATATGTAATTGAAAAATTAACCACGACCATCAAATATTTTCAATAAATTAATATAATAATTATTTTAAGCATTTGATATTTAATAAATATACCGAATTCTCGGAATATGGGTGAAAAATCAATATATATATATATATATATATATATATATATATATATATATATAAAGGAGGATAGCGGGAGTTTAGGTGGCGCTCTAAAATCGTCTCAATCTATTTTTCTAATTTTCTAGAATTTTAGAATTTTAAACACTAATAAATACAAAAATATCAATTAACATATTAGAAGTAGAACAATAGGTGTTCGAATTTATAAATGAGAAGAGTTCGAATTTATAGGGAAGACATATATGATTAGAAGTTCTATTGTAAGTATAATAAGTATTTATAAGGCATAAAGTTCTATTGGAAGTAGAATAGGAGTTCGAATTTATAAAGAATAAGAGTTCGAATTTATCGGAAAAATATATAAATAAACGTTCTACTAGAAGTAGAATAGGTGTTTGAATATATAGAGCAGAAATATAATTAAATATTTTATAGAAAGTACGATTTTCTTAAATTATATATTTTTTATATAAGTTAATTATACTTATATTAGGAAAATTTATTCATAAATCCAATACTATTGTCATAAAAAAAGTCACCGTATTTTAAAAAAAAAGAATTAATGTGTTAACATAATTCACCGTATTTAAAAAGAAAAGAATTGATGTGTTAACATAATAAAAGAACAATCTCATGCAAGAATCCTAAATAAATACAGGAGTATCTATAATATAAAGAGAAAATAAGATGTGTTTTCATTTTCTAAAACTCCAAAAATTTTAGAAAGTCTAGAGAAAGTATAAATTGGAATTCACTCTATTTTTTAGGTTTTGATTTTAAGGAAAAAAATTGTTGTGTAAGATAAGTATCATCAATAATATGTAATGAAGTTGGAATTTCGATCCCAAACGAGAGCGGCTCGAAACATGTTTAACGGGAAGACGACTCACTATAAAAGATTGTACTAGCCATTAAAATACCATATTGATGTTATAAATTTTATTTTATTTTTAGGATTTGATTTTTATGGATAAACATTATCATACAAGTAATATATGTAAAAGTTAGGTTTTTGGTCTTAACGAGAGAGCGGATCAATAGTAATAACCGTGTTTAACAAGAAAGCGGTTCATTAAATAAGACCGTATAAAAAGTGTTTAAATATATAATACATAAAATAAAATGTTTTATTGGAAGTAGAATACGAGGACGGTGGAGACGTTATATACGATTTTTTTAAAACTATACATCTTTTTTCCTAAAAATTCTTTATTTTAACTTTTTTATACAAGTTTATCTATAATATACAGAAAATATAAGATGTATTTTCATCTTTTAAAACTCTATAAATATTAGAAAGTTTAAAGAATATAAAAATTGGAATTTACTCTCTTTATATAGTGAAGTTAGAATTTCGGTTTCAAATAAGAGCGGCTCGAAACGTATTTAACGGGAAGAGGGCTCGCTAGAAAAGATTGTATTAGCTATTAGAATTGAATACTGTAGTCATAATTTTTTTATTTTTACGGTTCCATTTTATGGATAAAAAAAATATTATATAAGTCTTTATAATATATGTTAAAAAGTTGGGATTTCGGTTTTAACGAGAGAGCGGCTCAATCGACAGAATCGTATTTAACAAGAAATTGGTTCATTAGAGAAGATTATTTAATTATTAAAATTTAATATTAATATTATAATATAACGTAAATGTATTGAATTTTTTTAAAAATAAAAATTGTAATGCCGCCGCGAAGCGCGACTTTATCAACTAGTTTGTTAACATGATACGTAGAAATATTCTCTAACAAAGAGAGAAATAAAATGAAAGCTAAATTTAAAAAAAACAATAAATAGGGATTTTGAGCTTTTCAACGGGAGTTGTATTTGTTTTGATGATTGATTGATAATATTAATATTAATTCAATTGGTATGAATTCACGGATAAGTAATTTTATACTTACGTTAATTAACATTCCAATAAAATTATATATTTTCCTAAAAAAAATATATTTATATTAATTTATTAATACAATTTATCAATCGGTGTAGAACACTAATATTATATCATTTAAATAATTAAATTGCATAACATAATTTTCATTTTTATATCCTAATAATTGAAATCCAAAGACCAAAGTCACTCAACAGTCAACGCAACACCAGTCACGACTCAAAAGATAAGACAGTGTTGGACAAAACGAAGCATCATAAACGAAGATTATTGAATCCAGAGATCCTTCAAGAGGTAATTCGTTCACTACTTTAATGGAATCAGTAACAGTGTAGCTTTACTTTATTTGTTTGTATGATTCGTATCTTTAATTGAATATATGATTCACATCTTTAATTGAATCTATGTTTGAATCTCTCATCTTTAATTATTGTTTGTATGCTTGTAAATCTATATTTGATAACTTGTGGCAGCCAGTTCAGGGGAAGCATCTGTAGGCTATGCAACCATATACAATGATCTTGAATCGGAAGATTCGTGTACTCTTCCTTTTTAAGCTGTATTAATCTGAGCTCTAGTAGATTTTTTGTGTGGATGTTATCAATGATTTAAGCTGTAGGTTCTGTTTAAGCTCTTGTTCTAATGTGTTATTAGTTGTATGCTGTTTTTTTGAATTATAAGGTATTAATGGGATTTTTCTTTGCTGATATTTTTCTTCTACTTGCTGTGGTATTAGTTCTGTCACCAGCACAGTGACTCTATGGGGAAAGCTAGGAGAGTTATTTGAACCTTCTCTGTACACTGTTCAGGATGGTGGCCCCTATGTCTTTGTGATCTCTTCTGTAACAGTGAAGACCTATCTAGGTAAAAACTCATACCCAAAATAGTCAAACTCATAGCTTGGCAAAATGGAATCACCATTTGGTGGTGCCTCGGCCGAATGTTTTGCCACTGATGATTATGCATTATCTCTCATGCCCCACTATGTTCTGCAGGTGCTATGACTTTCGCAACAACTAGCGGGAGCAGGATCTATGTTAACCCGGATGTTGCCCATGTCACCTCTGTAAGGGAAAGATTTTCAGCACTATCTCCTAAAGTTGTAGCTATTGAAGGCCCATCCGCTATGAAGCTGCCTCCGGAAGAGGCGATGTTCGTTAATCGGATGAGTGTGGAGGCTCTGGTGAATGCTACATGTGCTGGTGAATTGAAGGTATGGATAATTAATAAATTAATTTTATTATACTAAATTTTTAAGTTTTACTGTAGTTCAAACTCTGTCTACTTGCCTTTACTCTGTCTACTTGCCTTTTTGTAAAGTGTAAACTTACATTGTAGGTAGTGCTCAAGTTATATTTAAAAGCAATATGACTTGCAAATTACCTCTTTCCCAAGAGCCAAAAGCTTAATGATGTAGCTCAACTAATAGTTGGAGAATACTAGCTAACTTTGTACATGGAATAGCAATAGCAACATTGGCCAGTGAATTTAGTTATGTTGTAAATTATGTTTAGAGCTTTGCATTCATGATCCAGATGACATAGATATAACAAAGAGAAGGCTAGGATGAATTTTATCATGCTTCTCTTAAGTCTTTATAGAAATATCCACGTTATTATATGTTCTGGTCTGCTATAAATTGGTAAAATTGGAAGCTGCAATAACTTCCAACTAAAACTACACAAATTGCCTGATTTTCAAACTAGGAGCTGGCATAACTAAGTTATTGAACTTGTACTGAATCACTAAGGAAGTCGATAAACATGGATTTTGTACTGTAAAAAAACTAAAATACGTAATAGTAAGAAATTAGATAAAAATAGGTAATGGGATGCTTTTTTATTATACTAATTTTTTAAGTTTTACTGTAGTTCAAACTGCACCTCTGTCTACTTGCCTTTCCTCTGTCTACCTGCCTTTTTGTAAAGTGTAAACTTACATTGTGGGTCGTGCTCAAGTTATATTTAAAAGCAATATGACTTGCAAATTTCCGCTTTCCCAGGAGCCAAAGGCTTAATGATGTAGCTAAACTAATAGTTAAAGAATACTAGCTAACTTTGTACATGGAATAGCAATAGCAACATTGGTCAGTGAATTTAGTTATGTTGTAGATTATGTTTAGAGCTTTGTATTCATGATCAAGATGACATAAATATAACAAAGAGAAGGCTAGGATGAATTTTATCATGCTTCTCTCAAGTCTTTATAGAAATATCCACGTTATTATATGTTCTGGCCTGCTATAAATTGGTAAAATTGGAAGCTGCAATAACGTCCAACTAAAACTACACAAGTTGCCTGATTTTCAAACTAGGAGCTGGCATAACTAAGTTATTGAACTTGTACTGAACCACTAAGGAAGTGGGGAAAAGGATAAACATGGATTTTGTTTTGTAAAAAAAATAAAATACGTAATAGTAAGAAATTAGACAAAAAGAGGTAATGGGATGCTTTTCATAAAGATTTCAAGCATCATCTGTTAATTGCTAGGATATTGAAGTCAAATTTTGTAACAAATTTCCCGGTTTTCAAACTAGGCGCTGGCATAACTAAGTTATTGAACTTGTACTGAATCACTTGCATAAGGTCAATTAGTAGTATAATAGTATTGTCTTTTAAGTGCATCCATTCGCAACTTATTTTTAATCAGTACCGCAATATGATTGTGATTACATTATTCAGCATCAAAACTTATTTTATTGACAATCTCAATCATCGTGTTTTGGTAGAAGTATTTCTGCTTTGGTCCTCATTAGATTTTGATAACTGAATTTCTCAAGAAAAAGTTGTACCACTGATTAGAACATACTTTTCCCAGATTTAATAGTTATCAGCTTTATTCTAGATGTTCTAGGCTCGAACCTTTTTTCCCTCTGGTTCCTTGGGGTGTGCTTTAAACTGAGAATAAAGATTTATCTATACACAAGTTGAGCTAACCACCCAACCTCCTTTTTTCCCTTAAGATGACTTTTGTTGATCTCCTGAATAACCAACTTCGCTATAGAATAAAACCATAATGCTCTGCATGTGCTGCACAATCTTTCTGCCATTCTTATTTCAATTGTGAAGCGGCATGATTAGAATTTAGAACTATAGTCTATGATAATTGTATATGTAGACATGGTGCTACAATTTAATATTGTACTTTACTTAAAATCATTTCTATAGCTTCTTTTCCAGATTACTAGGGGTTCCAACATTCATAGGGCTGGATCTTTCTTATTAGTGTTATGCTATGTATTGCTTTTTAAATTTGTAGCTTTCTTGTAGTTTAGAAAGGTGAGTGGAGTTTGATGTGTAAGTTAGTACTTTTAGGTGAAGTTTCTAGGGATGCATTTGTTGATTTGTATCTGCTTTGGCCCATTAGATTTTGATAACTAAATTCCTTAAACAAAAGTTGCACCACTGATTACAACATGCTTTTCCAGATTTAATATTTATCAACTTCATTCTAGATCTTCTAGGCTCGAAACTTAATTTCCTCTGGTTCCTTGGGGGTGTGCTTTAAACTGAGAATAAAGATTTATCTATACACAAGTTGAGGCAACCACCCAACCTCCTTTTTTCCCTTATGATGACTTTTGTTGCTTTTCTGAATAACCAACTTCGCTATAGAATAAAATCATGATGCTCTGCATGCGCTGCAAAATCTTTCTGGAATTTTTAATTCAATTGTGAAGTGTCATGATTAGAATTTAGAACTATAGTCTGTGACAATTGTATATGTAGACATGGTGCTACAATTTAATATTGTACTTTACTTAAAATCATTGACAAGGCTTCTTTTCCAGATTACTAGGGGTTCCGACATTCATAGGGCAGGATCTTTCTTATTAGTGTTATGCTATGTATTGCTTTTTAAATTTATAGCTTTCTTGTAGTTTAGAAAGTTGAGTGGAGTTTGATGTGCAAGTTAGTACTTTTAGGTGAAGTTTCTAGGGATGCATTTGTTGATTTGTACTCTGGAATCATTCGAAAAATCATTTTTATTCTTCTTTTTCATGATAATTGAACACGCAAAATAAGCAGCGACAATAAAAAATAGCTTATATTACTCCCGACATACAAGTTAGTAACAATAGTTTTGAGCTAGCTGTGTTCATTCATTGTTGAGATTGTTCGCTGTAGTCCGAATTTTAATTTTTTGGACTGTTAGTCATGGCAAAAAAAGGGTGTGAATAAAATTGCTCATTATATAGCTAGAGCAAATGGCCCTCTTGATTCTAAAGTGGTAAGATTACGGATTGTTTCTCTCAAATTATTAATAGTTTGGAGGCACTTGATTCAATTTATAAGACTAACACCACAAAGTGTTTCAGGCTGATGTTGCCACCTGAAGGCCACAATAACTGCCGTAAACAATCACTCTGGATGGTATTATGTTTCGTGCAAATCATTTGTCAAGAAGGTTGTTCCAAGAGATGGTGTTTATATCTGCAATGGTTGTGGCGAGTTAGTGGACTATCCTCTGACATTGTAAGCCGCTAATGTTGTCGTCTTCTCCCCTATGCTTCACACTAACCTTTATTTTTATTAATTCAATATTTGTTCAATTGGCTTTGTCCTCTAGGTTTAGAGTTAATGTTCAGGTGGAGGATGGCACTGGAGCTACAACCGTTCAATTCTACTGTCGAGCTCTTGCTAGACGTCTCTGCAAAAAAAATAATTACCAAAATGCCTCCCGGAGATACTTCAGTTCCTGCTGAGCTACAACCACTTCTGGGCAAAGAGCTTGTCTTTAAGCTCAAGCTGAACAAGTATAATTTAGTGGATGGGCTGCAAAACTATGGAGTATCAGCCGTTTACACCCCTATAGGGGAGCTGGAAGCTGCTCATGCGAAGAATGCTCAAGCAATCGTAAAGAAGTTTCCTGCCTCGCTTATTTACATTTTCCCAAAACATAAATGTCAATCTACACATTTAACATGCTCTCATGTCCCAGGCTGCCGTTAATCTGGTGGAGCCGCCCGCTGATGAGGAGGTTGCGGAAAGTGACAATAAACGCAAGAGGAAGCTTCAACCTGTTGCCGAAGATATCGCTGGAGGAAGTACGCAGCAGGGCAACTTAGCGAGCTAGCCACTCCACTTGCAGTGGGAAACTTCCATCTTAAGTACTACGTTAATGTTTTCAAGTATTAGCTTCTGGTCAAGTTGGTGAACATTAGTCTGTAATAGACTACGAGTCCCAGGCAGAAAATAAAAAAACATGTAACTTGAACCAACTATTTCTTTCTATATGCTATTTAAACTTGGTACTGTCAGTTTTATTGGAAACCTTCTGTTTGTTGCTTTACAATTTTCACATTTAGCTATCAGCATGATTGCATACCTAATTGAACCTCTTTTATAGTTGGCCTTCTTACAAGGTAATGGTTATATATATTGTTATATTTACCCCTTTTTCCATAAAAAAGATATTGTTTTTTATTTTGTTGGCAACAAAAAAATTATGGTGGCATTTTCCCCTAAAAAGAGCAAAAATGGAATGCCTTTTCCCCTCATTAAAATAAAAAATTGATCTATGTAGATTGTTTGGGAAACCACTGATTCAACCAAAAAAAATTTGATTGTATTCATCAAATTTTCCAAAATATATATTGTAAAGAAAAGAAGTTATGTTGGAAATTAAATAAACTAATTTTACGAAACCTTACAAAAATACTTAAAAAAATTGTTTGGCCACACTTATAGGTTATGCGTAAATTAAAAAAATTCATACCGATTATTTTCAAATTTTGAACTATTCAAATTATTGTTTGTAAAATCATTGATTTTCTTGGAAATATATAAAGTTTGGTTTTGAAAAAAAAACAAAAACAAAAATATCATCATGAAATGATTAACTTATAATAATATATATTGTTATATTTACCCTTTTCTCATAAAAAAGGATATTGTTTTTTACTTTGTTTGCAACCATAAAACTCTAGCAAAAAATTATGCAAAAAGGGAAAGCCTTTGCCCTCATTAAAACAGAAAATTGATCTGTTTAGATTGTTTGTGAAACCACTGAATGTTTGTGAAACCATTGAATAACCAAAAAAGAAAACAGAAGATTGCATTTCGAGCCTTAACTCCATAGAGTATTATATAATTAATAACAACTCGCGGCAAAAAAGAAAAAAAAACAGGTTCTACCACTTTAAAAAAAATGTTTACAATATTATATATTATTATAATATTTTGCCTTCTCTTATGTTTTCATCTTTGGTGCTATAAATAGACCTCTCTAATTAATACAAGGTTGTTTGCCTACTTTATTGTGCCCGTGTAAACTTCAGGTTCAGGATTGGTATAGCATCCATGAACTATTATCACTCCCTCCTGCCCCAACACAGCCAACGTCTACGATACCCACCGATTCAGAAAAGATGGCAACAAAGCTAGGTCACAAAGCTACATACTAAAGAGTTCCCTCTTGTGACTAATCTCATTTGTTCCCTTTACTCTTTGCTTCCTTAGCCAGCTACAGCCGTATTACAAGACTCAAACTCTTTTCACTTCTGCATAGAAGACATCACTAATGGTTAGCGGTAAGTTTATATTGACATAAAATTAATACCACCTTCACTGACTTGAAGGTTTTGAGAATTGGGAGATGATTGCTACTTTATTGCAGGCACCAGGGCCCAGACCCATCCTGCTAACAAAAACTGTTACCATTCAGAAGCTGTCACCATGCAAACCATACATCTGCAGCGCTGCCTATCTGCACTTTCAAGACATCAGAGGACTCTCAAGATTCGCCTTAAGCGCCACCTACGAGAACCTGCCAGTCACAGTAGGAGCATTCTCTCATCTTTGCTTACAAAAAAAAATAACCAAACAGGCTAGGATCAAGAGAAAAATAATTATGCTTGGTAAAAGGATCCACAAGGACAATCAAGATCCCCAAACATGTCAAATGCTGCAGAAAATGCGACTTTACACACAACAACCAGCACATTACACACAACCAGCACAGATAGTAAATCTACAACGTGTAATTGAACTTGCACCATTCGAAGGTATGGCCACTGCTGATAACAATATACACAGTGAGGGTACAACTCAGTATACAGCTCAGCATACAACTCAGCATACAACTCAGCAGGGTGTAGCTTATAGATAAAAAGTTTGTTACAGATTAGCTGGCAGTTAGTTAGAAGTAGAAAGTTTTTCTTGTATATATAAACACAGAGAGATTCATTTCTATGTTAAGCTTGTTTACAACAGTTTGTATATATCATCTTCTTCTTCATTATGTAAATATCTAAAGCTGTCATGGTATCAGAGCGTCATCATTTCTCATGTTTTTCTGTACTTGTTTAATATCTCTTATTGCTCTTCTCAATCTCTCTTTATAAATCTCTCTATCTCTCTCAATCTCTACAAGTTTATAGATCTCTGTTGTTAATTTCTACGATCGGTGATTGTTCGTAGATCTGTTACCAATTGATCGGTGATTGGTGATTGTTCGGTGCTTGTTTGTAGATTTGTGTATTATCTGCAACTGTGATTGCTGATTTGTGTTTTCTTTTAGTTCTTCAATGGCTGCTTCATACGCTACTGCAACATCTGGTACTGTAATTGATGCTAATCATCAATATTACCTGCATCCTTCAAATCATCCAGGTATGATTCTGATTACATTCACATTATCTGATCAAAACTATGCTCAATGGAGTCGCTCTATGAGAATCGCACTGTCTTCTAAATTGAAATTAGGTTTTATTGATGGAACTTGCCTTAAACCTGCCAGTACTTCTACATTACTCTTGTATTGGAATCATTGCAATGATGTTGTTATTTCTTGGTTGATGAATACAATTTCATCTGAAATTAGACAAAGTGTGATGTACATGAGTACTGCTAAAGCTATTTGGGATGATCTTGCTATGCGATTTTCTCAAACAAATGTGCCTAAATTGTTTAATCTCAGAAAAGAATTATCTTCTCTTCATCAAGGAAATATGTCTATTTCTTCATATTTTACCAAGTTTAGAACTCTGAATGATGAATTGGATGAGTTAGCTGATGTTCCTCGTTGTAGTTGTGAGAAATGTACTTGTGAGAATAATGTCAAAATTGAGAAGTATCTCACTAATGTTAAGTTGTGTCATTTCTTGATGGGATTAAGTGAGCAATATACTGCCGTTAGGGGACATCTGTTGTTAATGAGCCCTACTCCAACTCTAAGTGTTGTTTATAGTGTTCTGTTACAGGAAGAAAATCAGAGGGATTGTAAACTTCAATCTGTTGATAGTGTTGCTATGTCTGTTAAGTCTCAATCTACTCAGAGATCAAATTTTACCAATAAGAACATTAAGCCTTCTAATACTAAATCATCAGATGTGTATTGTGACTTCTGTCAAATGACTGGACATAATAAAGAGAAATGCTTCTGCATTCATGGTTATCCTGAGTGGCACAGATTGTATGGAAAGCCCAAACCTAGATATCAAAAGGGTGCTTCTAATTCTCAACTTTCCAAAACTGCTCATGCTTACAATGTGTCTAGTGAGTCTACAGGATGTTCTCAAATTCAGGCCAGTTGCTCTACAGAGGATGGTTCATCTAGTGACATGAAGGATGGTTTCACTAACACTCAATATAAACAGTTGTTGAGCATGATTCAAAACAGTTTCAAAGAAATGTCTACTACTACAGCTCAAGCTACTTCTGCTAATGTTTGGACTGCTCCTTCTAATACTTCTATGGCAGGTACTGTTATGCATTTTGATTCTAATGCACATAACAATTTGCCATTTAGTTCAGATATGTGGATACTTGACTCAGGTGCAACATACCATATTACTCCATATTTTAATCTTCTTACTCAAATTAAATCTGTTAACTCTACATTACACCTTCCTAATGGTCAAGTTACCTCAGTTACTCATACTGGTATGGTTCATCTGCATAACTCTATAGTGTTAACTGATGTGCTATTTGTTCCCAGTTTCACTTATAACTTGATATCAATTCCAAAATTGACTCAATCTTCCAAATATGAAGTTCATTTTACTAAGGACTCTTGTACTCTTCAGGACCTTTCCTTGAAGAGGAGCAAAGGGATTGGTAGCTATCATGAAGGCTTATATCTTCTGAAGAATCCTGTATCTGAGTTTTTGTCTCTTCCTGTTTCATTGTCAAAAACTTGTAATACTGCTGTATTAGTTTCTTCAAAACTCTGGCATGCCAGATTAGGACATCCATCTATTTCTTCTATGAAATTGTTGCCTCAAGATATGTATGATACTTCAGTTAAATTTCATGACTGTGATACTTGTCACTTGGCAAAGCAACATAGATTATCTTTTTCTGAGAGTCAAACTATGAGTACTGAGTTGTTTCAATTAATACATGTAGATGTGTGGGGCCCTTACAAAAAGAAAACTCATAACAACTACAGTTATTTTTTAACAATAGTTGAAGACAAATCTAGATCTACCTGGGTATATTTGTTTGCTGATAAAAGTCAAGTAGCTTCTTTGCTTCTTACTTACATTTCTTATGTTCAAACTCAGTTTAAATGTACAATTCAAAATATAAGATCTGACAATGGTTCAGAATTTTTGAATTCTTTTCTTCAAAATCATTTGGCTAACCTAGGTATTGTGCATCAAAAGAGCTGTCCCTATACTCCACGACAAAATGGTGTTGTGGAGCGAAAACATAAATCTCTCTTAAATACAGCTAGAGCTTTAAGGTTACAAACTTCACTCCCTTTATCTTTTTGGGGAGATTGCATTCTCACTGCCACTTATCTTCTAAACAGAACACCCACACATTTTTTACAAGGTCTAACTCCTTATGAGATTTTGTTTGGTAAACCCCCTTCTTACACACATATGAAAGTTTTTGGTTCCCTTTGTTATGCTACTAATGTCACTCCTCATAAAGATAAGTTTGAGAATAGAGCTCACAAGTGTGTGTTCTTAGGATATCCGTTTGCTCAAAAAGCTTACAAACTTCTTCATATTCAGTCTAGAAAAGTTTTTCTATCTCGAGATGTTTTCTTTGTTGAAGACTCATTTCCTTTTCAAAATGATTCTTCTATGTCTCAACCATTGTTTAATACTCAACCTGAGGCAGTAGATGATCCTCTTGCTAATGTCATTGTGGATTCTTCTGTTTCTGATTCTTCTAATAATGTCCCTGATTCTAATCAGTCTATAGCTCTTTCTCGACCCACTAGAACCAAAGTTGTTCCTGCCAAATATCAAGGTTTTACTGGTTTACCTTATCATATGCAGTCTGTTAATACAGTTTACAATCATTTTTCTTCCTCTTATCAAGCTTTTGATGCAAATGTTGCTATTGTTCCTGAACCAACATCTTATTATCAAGCTTGTAAGTACCCTGTTTGGTGTGAGGCTATGTCAACTGAGCTAGCTGCTCTTGAGGCTAATAATACATGGCAGATTGTTCCCTTGCCTCTTGGTAAGAAAGTGGTTAGTTGTAGATGGTTATACAAAGTTAAGTACAAACCAGATGGTACAGTGGACAGATATAAAGCTCATTTGGTAGCTCGTGGTTTTACACAAACTGAAGGATTAGACTATTTTGATACGTTTGCTCCTGTGGCTAAAATGGCCACAGTTAGAGTGCTTTTATCATTGGCTGCTGTTAATGGTTGGTCTGTTACACAAATGGATGTAACAAATGCATTTTTACATGCTACTTTACAAGAGGAAGTATATATGGCTATTCCACTGGGATATGTTGTTCCTCCTGCAGTTCTGGCATCCTCATCTGCTCAACTTCTGGTATGTCGACTTATCAAATCTATCTATGGCCTTAAACAGGCACCTCGTGTTTGGTCCAAGAAATTTTGTTCAGTCCTACTTCAATATGGTTTTAGGCAAGCTCATACAGATCATAGCTTGTTTGTTTATCGTTCAACTTCCTCTATTGTTACCGTTTTGGTCTACGTTGATGATATTATTGTTGCTGGAAATGGTACAACACTGATTGCCAAAATTAAAGCTTATCTGGCTACTCATTTTAAAATTAAGGATTTAGGTGCTCTCAAGTATTTCTTAGGCATTGAAATTGCCAGGTCTGAGAGAGGTTTTTATCTTAATCAACGAAAGTATTCTCTCGATATTGTCAAGGATATTGGTTTTGAAACTGCTAAACCTTCTCTGGTTCCAATGGAGCAAAATCATACGTTGCTATCTGATACTACTTCATCTGTTTTGCAACACCCAGCTGCCTATCGTCGGTTAGTGGGTCGTCTCATTTATCTCACAATCACTCGTCCGAATTTATGTTATGCTGTGCACGTTCTATCTCAATTTCTCCATCAACCTAGACAATGTCATTTAGATGAAGCTTTTAAGGTTGTTCGTTATGTTAAACATACACTTGGTCAGACTGGGGCGGTTGTCCTCTTACTCGCAGATCCTTGACTGGTTATTGTGTCACCTTTGGTAACTCGTTGGTTTCCTGGAAATCTAAACATCAGAATCCTGTTTCTCGCTCATCAGCGGAGGCTGAGTACCGAGCATTAGCTGATGTCTGTTGTGAAATCACATGGCTCCTGAACTTGTTCTATGAATTAGGGGTATCTACTTTACAACCAGTTAAGCTTTTCTGTGACAATAAATCTGCTTTATATCTGGCTTCGAATCCGGTGTTTCATGAGAGAACCAAACACATTGAGATAGATTGTCATTTGGTTCGTGACAAGCTTCTCAAAGGTGTTATTCAAACTGCATATCTTTCTTCCAACAATCAACCAGCTGATCTATTTACCAAGTCAATTCCTTCTTATGCCATGAAGTTCTTACTGTCCAAGCTTGGGGTTCTCAATTTATTTTCACCTCCAAGCTTGAGGGGGGATGATAACAATATACACAGTGAGGGTACAACTCAGTATACAGCTCAGCATACAACTCAGCATACAACTCAGCAGGGTGTAGCTTCTAGATAAAAATTTTGTTACAGATTAGCTGGCAGTTAGTTAGAAGTAGAAAGTTTTTCTTGTATATATAAACACAGAGAGATTCATTTCTATGTTAAGCTTGTTTACAACAGTTTGTATATATCATCATCTTCTTCATTATGTAAATATCTAAAGCTGTCAACTGCTTTGTTCACAACATTTCTCCACTCTTCAACAGGTAGGTTTTCTACTTGTATCAGTATATACACTCTATTTTACGCTTTCACATAAGTTATTGCAAATACAATCTCTGCAAACTGTAATTATAAAGTAAATGTCCTTTCCCTGTCCAATTTTCCTACTATTTTACCAAGAAATTGAGGAAGCTGTTTGTTTGAACTAGCTTTCTTGAGTAATTAGGAGCTATTAGAGTTGGTTCAGTAATCTGATTACAAGATTGTTTACACGTCTTTCTAAATATTTTTGATTAGATGACTTACATGAATATGCAATGGAGCTGAAAGAGATAAGAAAGGACAGAGCAGAACTTTGTTTTATTTCATTCAAGATAGCTTGCATCATTACAATTTACCCCCATACATTGTTCATAAACTAAGATTGAATTATAACAAACTTGTAACTAACTTAGGTGATGTGCCAAGATTAGTGACAACAAACTCTAGAATAAGCAGACAAGCTGTTCCCCACTTATTCTCTGATATGCTTGGGTCTTACAATCTTTGTAGGAGGATGAGATCATCATGTAATCGTGATTTGGACAACTGATGCATTTAAATGTTCATGATTTGTTTCGAGCCCATGCAATCATTGATAACGATCAACCTTTTCAGCTACCAGGGTTCTCTTTGGAAACGGAAGCGCCTATTCTCAAGCAATTCAGCACCCAGCAGCCAAGCGCCCGTGGTCGGACCCCTTCGATCATCAAACAGGTATTTTCACACTCAATTTGGGCTTTAAACTGCTGCATGCTTTACATACAGACCCGTGAAAGCATAACTTGTAATTGTACATTGTTGTGTTCCTACATACACTTCAAACTAAACCCCCCCAAATTCCGAAATAAATGCTTGCAGACCTTAGGGCGGGACAACCAGATGTCTACACCATCGCCGATACAACCTGGTGCACCCCAACTGGCCTGCCATCCATTGATCTTGGAGGACCAAGCAATTTGCCAACAAATAAACATGCAGGTACAGAAAACGCAAGTTGGTAGCGTTGGACTTTCCTCAAAACATATAACCTGCATCAAACCAAACTTGAATGCTTATTGCAAACATATTTTTGCATTCTTCACTCATTACAGCTGCTCGCACAGTTCCTTCGTATTTCGGGCCCCTACACATAGCTGCATGCATTGTGATGCCATGTTATGGTACGAGGAACGGATCCAAAGAAACAAGCAGACAAACAAGCCACAATTCACATTCTGTTGCATGGAAGGGCGGGTAAAGCTTCCCCTATTAAAGCAACCGCCCGCTTTACTTAACCATCTGCTAGGCCCAAATTCTGGACAACAAGGCAGCAAGTTCCAGCAAAACTTAAGGACTTGCAACTCTATGTTTGCTATCGCATCACTGAGGGTTTAGGTGGACAACCTAATACGAAAAAAAGGACCTTTTGTGTTTCGTGCAAGTGGGAAGATGTACCACAACACAAGCGCATTACTCCCACCACCGAGAAAAAAACCTCTTTTTGCCCAGCTCTACATATATGACACTGATCATGAGGTTTATAATAGAATAAACATGCTCAAAAATCCAGAAAAGGACACAACTATTGACTAGAGTATTGTCCAAGGTTTAGGGGAGATGTTAGACAAGCACAATAGTTTGGTAAAATCTTATAGAAGGGCAAGGGACATGTTCGAAGACCAACCAGAAACTACCTTCCACTTGCGTATGCATGCAGACCGAACCAGAGACGGTAGAGAGTACAACATCCCAACAGAATCTGAAGTAGGTCTTCTGAAAATGGGTGATATCACTGGAAAAAAATTTGAGCGCGATGGTCTCGTCACCACCGTGCCACAGGGATTACACACATAGACGAGCTACACCCAAGCTACATGGCCATGGAATACCCATTAGTTCACCCCTATGGCGAAGATGGATACAGACTGGGTATAGCCTTAATGGACAAAGGCTCACAGCCTTTTAAGCGAAACCTTTTAACAATGTGCCAATATTTTTGTTTCAGACTACAACAAAGACTCAATGAGCTGGGAGGCTTCTGCAACAATATATAATAGATGCTTATATGGCAGTTGAACAAGAAAGATTCAGGTGGGTTTGGACCCATCAGGATGAACTAAGGACAGAGCTATACTCAGGCTTGATGGATGCAGTGAATCGCGGGGATTCGGACTCCTCCACAGTGGGAAAATAAATTATCTTGCCATCATCACACACTGGAGGACCCCGCTACAGAGTCCAAAATTACCAAGATGCAATAGCAATTTTGCCGCAGGGCAGGATACCCAGATTTATTCATTACATTCACGTGCAACCCAAAATGGCCGGAGATAAATGACATGCCCAACCTGATAGGACAACAAAATGATCCCAACAGAGTTGATATCTTATGTAGGGTGTTTGAGATAAAGTTGCAGCAGCTCATGCACTACATCAAAAAACAGCAACCATTTGGCCAAATGTTGGCATGTGAGTTCTTTATGTTTGGCAGTTAAACCCACTTTTAACAACCAACATCTTCATAAAATGTTGGCATTGTTTATTTACATTAGAAACTTAAATGCAGCCCCACAATACTCATACTCTTACAATGTTGATGCAGGTTTGTACACGATAGAGTTCCAAAAGAGGGGTTCACCTCATGCGCACATACTACTTTTCTTGCACCCATCAATGAAGAATCCTTCGGCGGATTATATTGACACAATTATAAGTGCAGAGATACCGGACATCAACACTGACCCAGATGGCTATAATGCAGTGAAGAGATCTATGCTTCATGGACCGTGTGGTCAGGCCAATGCAGCATCTCCTTGTATGCAACAGGGAAAGTGCAGCAAGTTCTTTCCAAAAGAATTCAACGAGAAAACCTCAATTGGAGAAGATGGTTTTCCTGTTTATAGACGTAGAAATACCGGTGTTCAGATTCAAAAAAACGGGGCCTTCTTGGACAATCGCTACGTAATTCCTTACAAAAGAAATTTGTTAGTCAAATTTGATGCTCATATTAATGTCGAGCTCTACAACAGTGCAAGATCAATAAAATATTTATTCAAGTATATTAACAAAGGCCTGGATAGAGCAAACGCCGTGATTGCGGCCACTGATGAGAGGGATGAAATTAAAGAGTACCTAGAGTCTAGACTGCAGACACATATCAGCTTGTGAGGCTTGCCGGAGAATTTTTCAGTTTAGCATAAACTATAGATACCCGGCAGTAGAGAGGCTCCCCTTTCACCTACCAGGTGAGCATACTGTGGTCTTTGAAGAAAACAGAAGTGTCGAGAATGTACTCAACATACCGGGAATAGACAAGACCCAATTTATAGAATGGTTGGAGACAAACAAGAAGAATGAGGATGCACGAAAGCTTACTTATACCGAGTTTCCAAATCACTGGGTTTGGAATGCCAAGGAAAAATCATGGACCAGGCGTAAAAAAAGGATAGCAGTTGGCAAAATATACTTTGCGCATCCTTCAAGTGGTGAACACTTCTACTTGCGCATGCTTCTTAATTTTGTGAAAGGAAGCACCTCATTTGAGAACATCAGAGCAGTAAACGGAGTAACATATCTAACTTTCAAGGCTTCCTGCTACGCTCTAGGCCTATTGGATGATGATAAGGAGTGGATGGATTGCCTGTCCGAGGCTGCAATTTGGGCAACTGGAACTGAATTGTGCAATCTGTTTTGTCACAATTATCATCTTTTGTCAAGTTTCCAACGTAGCTGAGCTTTGGAAAGCTAACTTTGAAATACTCACAGAGGACATGCTTCAAGTTCAAAGGAGGAGGTTCTAGGTCCCAGACCTCCAACTAACAAAGCAACAAATTGAGGCATACACACTGTTTGAAATTGAGTGCCTCATGCAGAAATTAGGCAAGAGTTTAAAGGACATAGATGGAATTCCACAACCTGATTCTTCGCTCACGCGAGATTTAGGGAATAGACTGTTAAACGAAGAACTGGATTTTGACAGGCCGAAATTGAAGGTTTTGCACGAAAAATCCCTGAATGCATTAAATGATTCCCAGCGAAAAGCATATGATGCAATTGTACAATCTGTCCAGCGTGATGAAGGCAAACTATTCTTCGTTAGTGGTCATGGTGGCACCGATAAAACATTTTTATGGAATACAATCGCTTCAAAGCTTAGATCCGAGTCAATGATAGTGGTGCCGGTTGCAACCTCAGGGATAACATCACTACTGTTGCCAAATGGCCGGACATCACACTCCCGATTTCGTATCCCGTTGGATGTCATGGCTGAATCTACATGTGAAATCAAACACGGTACACAATTAGCCAAACTTCTCCAGAAGACTTCTTTCATTATTTTGGGACGAGGCCCCGATGACTAATAAGTACTGTTTCGAAGCTCTTGACAAAACCTTGAGAGATATTCTAAGCACGCGATACGAGGATAGTCGTTCCAGACCTTTTTGGAGGCATCACAGTTGTGTGCGGTGGCTACTTCCGCCAGATTCTACCTGTCATCCCGCAAGGTTCTTGAACAGAAATTATTGATGCCTCCCTTAACTCATCCTACCTTTGGCCTCACTTCGAGGTTTATGAGTTGAAGCAAAATATGAGGCTCCGTAAGGAAGGTATAAACCAGGTAGAGGCAACGTGAATAGCATTGTTTGATAAATTGCTGTTATAAATCGGAGATGGTTCGATGTATGATGACCCGGAACAAGAACTAACCAGATTGCCTCCTGATATATGCAAACCACCTACTGAGGAGTCGATTAAAGAAATTGTTGGTGCTGTCTACCCTTCACTGCTGGACTATGTTACTCGGACTCGGCTATAAGTGTCCGACATGGGTACGTGTCCAAGTATCAGACTCGGTAACATTTTGACAAATGTACATATTTTTGGCTTAAAATAAGTGTCCAAGTCCGAGCGTCCATGTCCGAGTGTCAAGTGTCCGACACCGGTACTCCAAGGTAAAATGAAGAGTCCGAGTAACATTGCTGCTGGAAAATTACAATAATCCTGCTTACTTAAAGGAGCGAGCTATATTAACCCCAAAAAATGAAATGGTCGACGAATTGGATACCTACCTTATGGATATGATACCAGGAGAAGGCAGGACATATCTAAGCTCTGAGAGCGTATGCAAGGCAAGCATTAAAACTGATGACGATGATCTCTTGTATCCACCCAAGTTCTTACATACATTGCAATTTAGCGGCATCCCAAATCATGATATCAAGCTTAAGGAAGGACCCCCATCATGCTATTCAGAAATTTTAATCAATCTGAGGGTCTTTGTAATGGCACGAGATTAATAGTCACACGTATGGGTAAATGGTCTATTCTAGGCGACATAATTTCTGGAAAAAATATTGGCCATAATATTACTATTCCAAGAATAATAATGCCGCCCAAAGATTCGAAATGGCCGTTCAAGCTTAATAGGCGACAACTACCAGTCACACCCTATTTCGCAATGACTATTAATAAAAGCCAAGGCCAATCTTTAAAACGTGTTGGCCTGTATCTTCCTAACCAAGTGTTCACTCATGGCCAGGTATATGTGGCGTTGTCAAGAGTCACTGATCGCGATCGGGAAGGCTTGATCGTGATCAACGCTGATAAGGACGTGAAAGACCACACTTTTATGTAGAACATTGTTTACAAAGAGGTCTTCAACAATATTCGGGATTCCAGCTCTGTTTCCGGTATGCCCTAAAATTTTCTTATTTGTTGCTGCTCTCACGGCCACTTCAGTCCCCCACCCCAAAAACCAAATAATTTTAATAAATTAAAATATTAATGCACTACAGCAGTAAAGCCTCACAAATAATCACAACGACTATAACTGCAATGTACATATTCACATACAACTGCATATCTTTAATTATCCACTTGTAATTTATTAACCCATTTTAATTACTTGATTGACAATACTAACTTGAGACATGAAGCCCAAAGTCATACTACAAATTTCTTGCAAATCTAACATTATGATATTCAGGGAAGGACATAGCTAAAGATGGAGTACAAGCTAGCGGGGACTACATGCAATAAAAATTGCACCTTATTTGGCTTACAAAGTTGTCTTAATAATTTCAAGTAAAACCTTGGATTATACTGCACGGAATGTATTTCGCTCTGCATTCTCCCTTTCTAAATAATATTAAACAAACTTTTTAAATTGCAATCATGAATTTGCATGCTCAGTAGAGCACTTATTACTGGCCTAAATATTAAGGAACTTCTTAATTGCATTCTAGGTAAAGTAATGTATTCTAGGTGAAGTAATGTGTTGCGCACAATTACTGGATACCTATATAACTAAATAATCAACAAGAAGCATAAAGAACATACCTGTTTCAGAGAGATTGGGGCTTTCCTCGAACTTCTGGAATTATAACACTTTCTTTGCACATTCACTTCCGCAAAATACGATAACTACAAACATAGATCAGTAGTTAGTTAAAACTTCTTCCGAATGGCTTAAGAACCAAGGTAAAAGAGATATACAATGAACAAAAAACACAAAGCAGAGAAGAAGATTCCCACTAAAGATAACCTCTCGGAGTACCTAAAGCACTATGACATCCCACACTTTAATCACAACCAGCTTTTCCACTACTTAAGAACTAAGTGTTCTATATTCAAACTTGCTTCCTTTTTTTCAGATTACAACAACAAGAAAATCCAACACTATTCCAAATCACCCACCATGGGTAACAAGAAAATTCAATTCTATACACTCTTGAAAACAAAATTTTATGAATTACACTTTTTTGCAACACGTGGTAAAAGGAAACTCTTAATATTCAACTAATTAGCCATTACACAAAAATATTCAGATAACACCTAAAGGAGAATAAAATCACAAGTTTTCATTTTTTTTCCTAGCAGAAGGGACTTGTAACTAACTGCCAAATCATCTACCGGATAACATGATTAAAACACCTACAAATTAAACTTCCTAAATATTCTTGAACCAACAAACAGTTACATAATTAGATATTTCAACAGTAATCTACAACTGCAACTTGTAACAAATTCAGGCTGTAAAAATCAAGAAAGCACAAATCTTTTCAACCCCCACACCTAAACTTAACCCAACACTCGAAAACAACAAAGATTCTAACAAATTAATCAAAAATTTGCGGCCTTTATAGTCAAAATCCAAATTTACAAAATATCCATGATATAGATCATAGATTACAGTTAAGACCATCCTGAAGTTTCAAGAATAGACAACAAAAGATCAACCATTAAAATAAATTAAGAATAATTTAATAGATGTTTGAGTGAACTTTAATGTTTGTGTCATATGATTGTGTTATTGCATTCCGAAAGTCCGGTTTTTTTGGTAGTTGGCCTCTATGTTAAATTCCAAATTAATTAAACCCGCTTGACCAAACTCCAAACGAAAGTCTATCTTTTATTATTTTTATACCCGTTGGTCATTTTATAATTATCAACCATCAATAGTCTTGGAATTTTTTCCCCTAAATAAAAATAAAACTTTTGAACTTTTATTCATAAAAAGAAAAGAAAGGCAAAAAAATTCAAAATATTAACTTACAATACATTTTTGAAGCACTCAAAATTTAAAAATAAAAGAATACCTTTTCCCTTTATAATTATAATTTTCCATACAATATATTTTATAAATTCAATGTTATACTATGTTTGTTCATATGAAAATATTTATTTTATTCCCTATTTTTCTTGATATTATTTTTGAATCGCGCAAATCACGGTTTTACCCACCTAGTTATAATAAGTAACTATAATTAATTATTGTTCGCTATTTGGTAGCTCACTAAATGGATTTTTAGAGAATTGGGCTAAAAATCATTTTTTATATTGTGTTGAATTCTCTTATTGTACTCTTTTGGATATATTAATGTAAATGAGTGAATTCAAATTTTTTAACTTATAATTGTATCCTTTTTTGCTTTAAATATTTATAAATTTCATGAAATATTTATTTAATGTTTATATTTTATATATTTAAAATAATTATGTATAAAAAATAATATTAAATTAATTCCGATTAATAGTCCGATTAATCATTCTAATTAATTTCCGATTATCCGATTAATCTTTGTTCTGTATCTTTACCGATTAGTTTTGCATTCCGCTTTTTATAACATTGGTTAGATGGTAATATGCTCAAATCCAATAATTTAAGATAATAATTTTTTATACAAATTTTCTTGCCAGTAAAAATTTTACACTACAAGCTAATGTGGCAAATTAATGCTGAGCTGGCACAAGTTTGTTTTTTTTTTTTTTTTTGATAAATAGGCACAAGTTGTTACAAATAATAAAGACAGAGACTTACATGTATAGATGATCTCTCCTGTATAAAGTTTGAGTGTATCTTTTTTGTTCAGTTTATTCATTTATTACTTAGCCAAAAAAAAAAATTATCAATTTACAACACATTGTTTTTTTTTTTTGAACAATTTACAACACATTGTTAGTTTGTTACATTTCTCTCTTTTTTCTTCAAGATATATTTACAGATACATAAATATACATACAAAGTAAGCTTTTTTGATATAATATTAGAACATTGTGTTGATGTTTTAGGGTTACGATCCCGAATTCATGACTAAAAACGGTCTTATTCCACAATGAATAATACTATTACATAATTTCGTAAGACGAGAAGCAAAAAGTGATAACAATCCTACAGTTTGATTTATGACCTCACTAATTTTTTTTCTTTTTTTATATTTGAGTAGTTGACCCTTTCAAATAACTAAAATTTTCGCCTATAGAAAGGAAGTATTACTTGTAAACTGACCAATCCCCATCAATAAGTGAATCATAAGAATTTTTAACAATAACTCCATAAAATTTTAAATTTATTAAGTTTTGATAAGTTAGAAATAGAAAAAAAATGATATATTAATATGACAATTTTTAATACATTTTCTTTCGAAATAATATTTTTCAGGATACGGATCAATTCTATCCATCTAATACGTGGATATTAAATGGGTATTACATACTCAACCCGTATTTGCATATACATAATCCATATATAATTAACTCGTCCCACATATCCAGTTTCATCACAAAAGGTATCACTATTGATGTGATTTTTTATCAAAATTATTAAAAATTTTGCATAAAAATTTTAAGTCGTTAAGAGTGAATCTAATTGTAAAGCCATCGACATCAGAGATTAGCAAATAGGAAGGAAGTTGTATATTGTAAAGATATAGTGGATTTGCGATGATGGGCGTAAATATAAATATAATTTGATTGTGGTGCTCAATAGTGATGACGTGTTATCGGAGAGGTGATACACATTTCAATAATGTATAGACACTAGACACTATACGATTATCCATATATTAGATGCGTATTTTTAATTCAGATACTCATTCAAAAAATGTATAATAGTTTGATATTTAATTTTTAAATGCCTAATTCAATTTTAAAAAAAATAAAAATATATATGTTACTCATTTTAGAATGTGTTTTAAAATATACCCCTATTTCAAATGTGTATTTTATTGGTATAATTTATCATCCTTTTAAAAATTGGTATTTTCCTCAACTTTTTATTAGAATTCATTATTTTTATCCTTCAGCAAAAACTTAGAAAAATTAATTTTTTTTTATCAAGATTCGCTATTTTTATCCTTCAACCAAAACTTAGGAAAATTAAGTTAGCCAAAACTTAAGACAGAGGTAAAGCATGGTTAGTTGTAAATTTCAGAAATCGGAACAAATTTGTTTATCTATCTAATAGCAATTTATCGGTAAATTTACCAGAATGATAAATTGGAACAAAAATCGAATAAATTCAATTTTTTAAAATTATATTTAACATATTAATCTAATCTATAATATAATATACCATTTGAAAATATTTCATAACGATGCATTGGATTTTAAAAATCAAATTAATCAAAAAAATTTATTATAAAAATTACGCATATTAAGAAATTCAATTATTAATGATCTAATTCCATATTTACCCATATTTATTGCATTGGTTAGATAAACAAGTACATAAAGTCAATCTTGGAAATTAAAACTCAAGGGTAATATAAGAAGTTTAAGTAAAAAATTGCATTGAAAGTAGGAATGAGATAACTATTTTGAAACAAATTTTTTTTTTTTGAAAGTGGACTACTAATTTGAAACAAAGGGACTACAATATTTGTGGTGCGGCTGTTTTTTTTCAAAAAAATCGAAATCTACCTGAGTCTTTGTCTGAAATAGTAAAAACCTTTTAGGTGTGGGGATAGGAAAAAATCCAGATTATCATTTGTCCATATTTTGTAAAGTTGCGTACAAATATCTAAACTTAAGTTTATGCTATGTTTCAAAGATTTTTTGGTAAAGAAGAAAATAAGAAAAGATGAAAGAAGAGAAATAATCTATCGTATGTTCTAATTTTTGGTGAAAAAAAGAGAAAATTTTGAAAAAATTGATGCGAAGAGAAATTTTAAAAAAAGTAAATAACAGCTTTTCTCCGAATCATTAAAATTTTGGAAAGAAAATTACGGAGAGAAAGTTATTAGAATTTTATTTCCAAATCTCTTCTGAAAAAATTCGAAAGTACGACTTGGAAAGAAAATTTTGAAAAATTTTCTCTTCTCTTCTCTCGTTAATCTAACTCAGAGCATAAAAATGCATTTTTTTAAAAAATAGTTATAATTAACCAATAATAAAAAGGTAATCCGAGTTAATTATTAAAAATATTAGGCCCGATACAATTCCTAATTTACTTGGGTTGATACAAACTGATAATAATTTTTTGAATAAATCTTAGATTACACCCTTATGCACTACTATCATTAAACAAATCTTCTGACGGGACCCATTTCAAGAAAATAAAAAATAAAAAATATAATTATAGAATAATATACCAGTCCTATAATCTACATAGTGTTTAAGTAGTGTATAAGATGTAGCTCAAAATTTATTCTAATTTTTTTGGTCTGGTATGTACAAAACACCAAAAACTATTAAGCTATGTAATTACTCTAATTACTTTTAGAAAAAGAAAATGTAATTATTCCAAATTTGTTGTGATTTGAGTCAACTTTTTTGGCCCGATTTTTTTTAGTTACTTTCGTATTTGTATCAATTTTTTCCTCGAATAGTTTTCAATTCTTGTTAAAAGATATTATGTAAATTTTTGGAAACTACGTCATGGATAAAAATATGATTATGATTGAATTTATAGTTGATGAGGGAAAAAATGAATTCAAAAATTAATATTCAAAAAAAAAAAATAGTACCTAACATGTAACAAATTAAATAAGAGTATTTAACATCGTATATAAAAATGATTGACATACAAAAGCACAGATTATTTGATCAAATGATAATAATCCAGCAAATTTGCAAGATTAATATTTTTTTTGAAGTATTGGAAGATTAATTGATAAAATAAAATAAAGATTAATTAATATTACTTGGGTGTGTGAATAGTTGGAGGGCAGAAGCGGTACAGTGGTATAGAAAAGGCAAGATATATGTATACAGCTAGAGGCTAGTAGGATTTTATATCTACCCGCTATATATTACACTCTCTGCATTGAAAAGTCATCATTTGCGCCCTCATACTTCCCATCCCCCATCCCCTTATCTCGATTCTCTCTCTCCATACTTACACTAGTGATAAGTGGGTTAGTTGTGCCAACATCATGTTGGTGCAGTGGTTGAGCCACTGGCCTCCTGTCAGGGATTCGACTCCTGCGTGTGTGTGAGTTTCTTAGTTTGTATTAGGTTTCCTTTCTGTATTTGTATTTCTATATTTGTAATGGTCGGGGGTCCTTCGGAAACAGCCTCCCTATTGTATAAGGGCATGGTCTGTGGTATTATAACTGAGTAAGTTTCGTTTTTATAAGTGGGTTAGTTGTAACGCATGAGAATTATTTTGAAAATTATCCACTTTCGAGAAAGAGAATGCAAGTGCATAAATTATTACTTCGTTTTTATAAGTGGGTTAGTTGTAACGCATGAGAATTATTTTGAAAATTATCCACTTTCGAGAAAGAGAATGCAAGTGCATAAATTATTACGGATGTAAACGAGTTGAATATGTCTCAAATTCGAATAATAATATAATCATGTTTAATTTAAATTTATAATTGTTTGTTTGGATTCGACCGGATTCAAAATTAAAATTTTAGTACTTTGCTAAAATTTGACTCGAATTCCAAAATGAATGTTCATATTTGATTTGATTTGACTCGATTGAGTACCGAACTACTCATTTTTATATATTTGAATTTGAATTTGAATTTGAATTCGTTCAAAATAATTTCGAAAATTATAAATATTCGAATAATTATTTAAAATAAACTAAAGGTGTTTATTTGTAGAATACTACTTTAACATATATTTTTTATATAATATATATTATGGCCATTGCTTCATGAAAAACACCTATATATAAAGAACAATAATAAACATCATAGAAGTTTACATAAAATCGCATTTAGATTCTAATTTTCACATTCAAAATGATGTTTTATGAATAAATATAGATTCTAACTACAAATTAGAATCAAATATAACATGATTACACATAATTTTATTATTAAAAATATATTTATAAGAATCTATAGTGGATTTTGTGTTACATTTGATTTTAAAATTTAGAAGAGATTCTACATTAGATTCGATATGTTAAGTTTTATTGTTATTAAATTTGTGATTCTTATCATAACAAATCAATTTTTATAAAAAATATAGTTTTATGAAGGTGTTCATTATTGTTCTTCCTAGAGCGCAACTCATTATATTATATGCATAACTTATTAATACTAGCTTAAAACCCTTACGATGCACGGTTTTTTTTTAATATTATATGAAAATTTTCATTATTTGATTTAATTTTTTTAAAACATGATTTTTGGAGGCTTAAATTTTTAAATGAGATTATTTGATGATAATTGTATAAATGTTATTCGTGATAATTCTAGAAAATGAGGGATTTTAGTTAAAAATTTAGAAAAGATGATGGATTTTAGTTGAAAAATGTAATCGGTTAATTATTAGTAACTATGAAATTATTTTTTTATTTTATTAGATAGAATACCCATGATATAATTGGAAAAATAGAGGATTTGGTTAGAGAAAATTAAAAAAGTAACATGTACTGGGTGAAAAAGGTCTGAATCAGTTTCTATATTTTGGTTGGCCAGTATCTTATTCACTTTGTAAGCTTGCTGTTCTTTAGTTGGTACTTATTTTGTTATTTTTTGTAGTTATTCTGTTATGTTTGCTCTTTGTTCTTGGTATTTATTTTGTTTTCTGCGGTAATTTGTAGTTTGCTCTCTACTTTTTACTACTTCTTTGTTGGTTTTTAATATGTTCACGTGTTATAGAAAAGGGGCAGGTCGGGTAGTGTACTTAAACCAAAAAATAATGGGAAGGGTGTAGTTGTTAATCAAGTTGTTGTAGTTGGAGGGGTGATTCCTGTGGTTGGTGAATATGATTTGGATAAACCGAGTGAAGCAGGTTATGCTAGTGTTGTTAATGCCGTAACTAATAGGCTTTTAGAAGTTAGGTAGATTAAATCTGCATTGGAGTTGGGTGATGTATTGAGGTTGGGTGATGTATTGAGGTTTGTGAGGTTTACCTATAGAAATTGGTCTATCGAGGCTTTGGTGAATAGGAAAACCGTTAAAAGATGTTGGCTGTTAAGGCTGGGGGAAGGTGATAGTTGTGGAGAAGAAAGAGAAATTTGGTGTTGTGGCTGATTATTTGAAGAAAATGGAGGGTCTGACTCCTGAGGAGTTTCTATATTTTGGTTGGCCAGTATCTTATTCACTTTGTAAGCTTGTTGTTCTTTAGTTGGTAATTTTTTTTTGTAGTTATTCTGTTATGTATTGCTCTTTGTTCTTGGTATTTATTTTGTTTTCTATTGTAATTTGTAGTTTGCTCTCTGTTTTTTACTCCTTTGTTGGTTTTTAATATGTTCATTTGTTATAGAAATGTTTTTTTACATGTTTTTTTTTATTTATTTTACAGTGGATATTCCATTTAATCTTGGTCTTGTTCGTGATGAGATGAAGACACTGTTTGAGATGGATAGGGTTAGTGTTAAAAAGTTTGAAAATGCAATGCTATTTGATCGTTTGTTATGTTTCTTTGTTCTCTCTTCCGTTGTGCTTGAGTGGAAGAAGATTTTCTCTAATCTCATGAGACCTGATTCAACTGAAGAAGTATATTTGTCTGAAGAGGATGTTAAATTGTGGACTCATTGGGTGGCCATCTCGAATTTTATTTGTTCGGGAGGTGTAACTAAACTTCCTGAAGCTGTCAATTGGCTTGATTTGTCTCTGGCTGAGAGTCTATTTTCTGTTCTTATGCCTTCTGAGAAGGTAATTGAGTCGTATCTATTCTTCTTATTTACACATTGTTACTTTGTTAGCATTATGCATTTTGTTTTATTTGTTTCTTTACTGATATCAACTGAATTTGTGGGGACAGCAGCAGTGTAATGCACAGCAGTGTAATGCACAGCCAAATGTCTCAAGGGGGTATCATACTCTTGCTGCCACCCGCACTCCATTTCTTTATGCGAGTTCCTCTGCTTGTACTTCTGGAGATTTTGTGTCTGCACTCGCACTCCATTTCTTTATGCGAGTGGCTTTGCTCGTACTTCTGGAGACTCTGCTTCTGCCACTCGCACTCCATATCTATATGCGAGTGCCTCTGCTCGTACTTCTGGAGATTCTGTTACTGATTTGAGGCCCAGCCCTTTGTCGAGGATGGCTAATGATTTTGTTAGGAATAATTCATGAGTTGTGATGGTAAGAATAGAATTTTGCTAATACTTCTTGTATATCTTGATCTTATAAAGGATTTAGCACTTTCTATAGTATATATGTGTTAGACAGTAATCTGTGGAGGTTAGTCAGGAATAGTGCGTCAGAGACTACATTTCAGGAACTAAGAGCAGATCCTGATACAGTAAGTCAGATCCTGATCAAATACTGATGGGATGATCATATCCTGATGCTATGAGAAATCCTGATATCAGTCATGTTACTGATGATGTCATTATGGATGCTACAAAACTGGCAAGTGCTATAAAACAGGATCGTTGTTTTGAAAAATAAGCAAGAAGATATCGTGAAGGAAACGAATTCTCTATTGATGGAAACTATCAACTGGATGACAGAACATTGTCATGGATAGATTATAATTCTATTATTAGTTGATAGGTAGCATTATAAATACTCTCTCAATATCATTGTAAAAAGAGCGAATTGTGAATTTTAGAGTGCATATCGTGTGAAGCTCTGTATAAGGTTAGTATTCGAGAGTTCGAAACAAGCAGAGAGAGAGATTTGTATTGTCAGCAGCTGCTAAAGGTATTGTACACCTTTGGTAGAGTTTGTATTTGATTTATTTAATACAAACAAAGTTTGATTCATTCGTTTGTTCTTGTTTATCTAATCAAGCAAAAATCAGACACGATTATATAACTTGTATTCAAGCCCCCCCTTCTACAAGTTATTCGAGTTAACAATTGGTATCAGAGCAGGTTGATTTCGAATAATAATAAAGATCTGCAATGATGTCTGGTTACAAGGATGGTAATACTAAGATCCCTATGCTCAAGAGAAACGAATATACTCTATGGGAAGTGAAGATGTTGCATCACCTGGAAGCAACAGATCCTGACTATCTTGACAGAATCAGAGATGGACCTTTTGTTCCAACAAGGCTTGTTCCTCAAGCAACTGTCGAAGGAAAAGTTGTTCCAGAACATACAGTAGAGAAGCCTAAATCTGAATGGACAGATAAGGAAAAGGAGAACGTTCTTAAGGATACTAAAGTGAGAAACATACTATCCAACAGTCTTGATTCTGTTCTCACTAACTATGTTCTCTCTTGTAAAACTGCTAAGGAGATATGGGACAATCTAAAGGTTCACTATGAAGGAACAAAACCTGTCAGGAAGAATATGAGGACACTTCTGATACAACAGTATGAGTACTTTGAATCCAAGTCTGGTGAGTCACTTACTGACACCTTTGATAGGTTTACTAAACTCATCAATGAAATGGCCATGCATGGTAAATATTATGACTTGGAGGATATGTGTAATAACCCTAACTTTTAGAATGCTACAGTGCCTAAATGAATAGTAAATTTCGAGGATTTAGGGAAATGGTATATAGGTACCCTATAATTGATACAGAAAATGAGCAATCAGAAACCATATTAGTGTTGTACTATGAAAATGAGTGACTCGAAACGATGACGGATTTCCGAAATTCCTGAGTATGGATTTTTAAGATGTTTGTTTTTAATTGAGCACTATTGTATTGGATATTAAGAAGCATGGAAATATTAAAGGATTTATATATTGAGGAATTAGTGAATTTAAGGTAAACCAATGGATTATTAAGTCAAGGAAATGCCAAGGGAATTTGGATTTTTAAACGATTTCAGAACCACTGAGGTAACGAGGTGTATTCGAAACGAAACGTGATTAAACGAGTATGAAAACAAAACAATCAAGATTAGTAATACAACAAGGATACATACCACATTATCATTTACCAAGATTGCTAGCATTATACTTGGAAAAGAAAAGCAAAAAGAGATTATTAGATCATTAAGGTGACATCATCTTCCACTAACTTATAAAGCAAGGGCAAATTAGACATTTCGCATGAGGATTAATCCATAACCTTCCATAAACATCTCCAAGACTCTAGAATCATCAAGACTAAGCTAGATATTATCCTTACAATGAATATTGGATGAGATTGGATCAAGAAACAAGCTAGAAACTTCATCCTCTCAAACTGCCCAGCAAGAGCAAGGAGGAGAGGAAAAATCATATCTCCATTTCTATCCATGATAAAATCACCAAATTTGAACCACAACCTCTACACTCCATGGGCATTATTCGCTCCAAACTTCATGGCAATCTAATGAGTATAGCCTAGTCAAATCGCCTCCCCAAGTTGAAGAACTGAGCTGCCAGAATCTTTGACAGTTTCTGGGATGATTTTCAAACGGCCATAGCTCCTTCATTACTCAATAGAATTTTGTGTTCTTTATATGTTTGGAAAGCTGGTTAGATGTGAAAGTGTTTGTCCTAAATCCAGTCATGTATGATGAGTTAGGAAGAACTTTCATGTATTCTTGTTTGATTTCATTAATAATAATAAAAGACTTGTTTTGATTTTATTACGGGCATTATCTGTTTAAAGTGTTTTAAATAAGATGTTCCATAGTTTAGAGTAAAGCTTCTATAATTATAATGAGATTATAATAGTGAGATCTAGAAGATGATAACTCTAGACTTAAACAGTTCCTGATCATAGGATAACTAATCGGAAGTTAGTGAATCCGCAAAGATCGGTACATATTATGCTTGCTCCCGTCAGGAGGATGTCTGTTCTCATAGGCATTTTTGTGGTGACACTATAGCTAGTATGTAGGTGCTTATTAGGGAATAAGTTCACTGAACATGACTCGATAAGTTGGACAACTAATGGAGTTTACTCACGTGTCAATAGTTATTCACTGAGTGATAGTTGTACAAGTGTCCTTAGACTTGAGATCGTTAGAGTAATCTTGTATATAATGAACTGTGCTTTGGTTTAGTCCTTAGTCTCAAGGACATACATTAGGTCTATTCTGGGTACAGGGATTTATGTATGGAGATAGTTAACGATCAATAAAGAATCTACCCCTTCCAGTAAGGAAGTGAATATCCTATGTTATTCTTAGTATGCGAGTTCTGGAATCTCTGGCCAGAGTGTATGAAATTAGAAAGGAGTTTCTAATTTGCATTAATATGAACTTTGCGTTATGAATAAGAAATCATATGATTAAATTTGATAGGCCTGACACGAGATCCATGCCTTGTATTTAATCGGGATATTGTAGGGTAGAAGGAATTGATTGTACGGTAACTAGTCACTGACAGGTTCTTGGTATTCTAAGCAGTGAATTCATATTATCCGGATAGTCGCGATATGTTGAGAAGCATCACTCACGATGTAGAATAAATATAATTAATCAGTTAATTATATTTAATGAATTATTAGAATTCATATAAATAATAAATAAAAGGTTTATTATTATTTATTTCTACTACCGGCTTAATATTGAACCTACAGGGTCACACCATAAAAAGATTAATTTATTGATGAAGGTATTTTGAGAGAGCAAGTTGTTTTAATAATGATTAAAATTGTTTTAATTATTATTTAACATTTTATAAGGTAAAGTGTAGGATTTATATATTAATATATAATGATATATTAATGTTAAAAACCTACTTGTGCCCTATAAATAGAATGAGATGAGGACACTTTTGAGACACTTGGTTTTTGTGAAAAACTTAAAGCCTCCATCTTCTTCATCTCTCTCTCTCTCAAACCTCCATTTTTATAAAACCTTGTTTTTATAAAAAGCTTCATCGAAGAAATTTATCTTGGTGGATACCGGTAGAGTGCTTCACACTCTGAGAAGCAACTGCGAGAAACCATTTTATAAAGCTTCGATTTTTCAAGGTATGATCACGATTCCTCGTTTATTCATTTTTACATGATTTTCTATATGTGCGATACACGGTTTTTACGGAAATAATTGTTATTTGCGCTTCCGCTCATTCGTAAATTCCTTCAATGGCATCAGAGCTAGGTTCTTGCATATAGAGAGTCATATAAAAATTTCAGATTTTTTTATGCATGTATGGATTTATTATGATTTTTGCAAGTTTATTTGAATTTAATTATGAATTAATTCGAAATAATATTTGCATATGATTTTGACCACAAATATGAGTTCTACAAGTGTTGTAGATGATCTGGATATTTTTCTCATAATTTTGTGATGTGTAGATTATTTGTTATGAATTTTTTAAAATTGTTTTGATTAAAATTCATAAAATAATCATGCATGTGAAAAATATGGGATTAAAATTTGCACAAGGACCCCATAGTTACCTGGTAATTTTTGCTGCTGTTGATTTTCAGAAATCATGTCCAAATAATTTTTTATTAATTTATTAATTAATTGTTAATTAATTTATTAATATTAAAATTATAAAGATTTAATAAGAGTTATTACAATAAAGTTACTCAAGGGCAGTTTTTGTTGTGAGTCTTTACTCGGCAGTTTCTTTTCACAAAAGCAACGGTCGGCTGACAGCACTAATAAAAAAAAAAAAGTTTTCTGTTGTAAATGCTTGTTTGGCGCGTGGCGCGCAATCGCTGGGGAAGGGTGTCGCGCATTCCTGGAATGCGTGACATGCAACCGCGCATGAGAGTCATGCGTTACAGTATTTAATGGCCCTTAACTGTTGTAACGCATTACATAAATGCGTTATATAGTGTGGCGCATTTATGAAATGCGTTATAGCCCTTCTGCCCACATTAAATTTGATTTTTTGGGAGTTTCGTAACTCCGTTTTGGGCGTGCGATATATCGTTGGATTCGTATTTCCGAGACGGATCTAATGGAGTGGTCAAATATTTTTATATATAATAATTTTGAATTATTTATATTTCCGGAAGTGTTTTTAAAGCATGTTTTTAATTGGATTAATTGCTTTTAAATACTATAATAAATCCATACATCAATATATCAATGTGTGACATGATATTGCTTGCATGCTTACTTATTGATTTATTTTTATATATGTGATATATGCCTATGTTTACCATGCGATGATAGATTTAGGTGAACTTAAATCAAAATAAGGCGTGCTCTAGAAAATCTAGAAATAGGAATCGTTTCTTGCCTTAATAATAATATTATGAATACAATCATGAGATTCTTGTGTTTGTGAAACACGTAATTAAATATGAATTTTCAATATTGAGAGAATGGATGATTCTGTCAAAAACGGATTTCGATCTGTAAGAAAGGGGTATTAAGTGACGCCTCTTGACAATGCTCCCCCCGATCTGGGAATCATCCAATTATCGATTATTGATTTGAAATATTTAATTTAAAAGGAAGAATCTCTTTATAATATGATTATGATTGTAACATAATATAATCCCTCTAAAATTAAATAATATCAAGTAGTAATTGGCCAATGACACAACGGGCTTGTGTCGGTCATAGCCTTCCAACATGGTAGAAAGTAGTTCTTATTTTTGAATCATTGTCGTTTCGTGCTACAGCCGAGGGTTTTGATTTTGAAATAAGAAATACTTGTCTATTACATAGAGATGTGTACAATGAATTAGAATCTAATGGTCGTTACGTGCTACAGCCGTGGGCCGTTGGAGACTGATTCAGTTGTACGGAATGTTGGGTTAGACTTGACTTAGAATATTGAGTTTGTCGTGCCACAGCCGTGACTCAATTATTCAAGAGGCTAAAGTTTTATTAGGGAATAACATGAGATGTAATTGACAAGAGTTGTCTGCCTATTGAACATCACATGGCGTTTCGTGCCACAGCCGAGGTTGTGTGATGGAATATAGGATCCCTATTCCCACTAGCATTATGAATGCTTAATTTTTCACTTAAGGGGGTTGAATAAATTAGATAAACTAGTGGGAGTCACTTATGAATAAAGACCCGATTCATATAGTGTTTTTAAAATGAAATTGAATATTTGCTAAGTGTTGTTATGTGTTTATCATTTACAGATTTACTATATACACTATGTATGGTGCACTATCACTCCGGAGCATACTAGATGCTCACAAATTGACTGGTCCGAATTTTGCTAACTGGCTTCGAAACTTGAGAATTGTTCTCAGGGTTGAGAAGCTGGAATATGTGCTTGACTCACCTAAGCCTGCTGTACCTGCTGACGATGCACATAATGATGAACATGTTGTGTATCGTAAGTGGATAGATGATGCTAATGTTGCTCAATGTATCATGCTAGCTTCCATGAACGATGAGCTACAGAAGCAACATGAGCTTATGGATGCTCACACTATCCTAGAGCATCTGCAAGAGTTGTATGATGTGGCAGGGAGGACAGCTCGATATGAGATATCGAAGGAGCTGTTCCGTTGTAGGATGTCTGAGGGATCATCCGTGAATGACCATGTACTTAAGATGATCAATTTGATTGAACGTCTTGGGCAACTTGGTTTTGTCATGGATAGGGAACTGACTCAAGACTTGGTCTTGCAATCACTTCCGGGTTCATTTTCGCAGTTTGTTGTGAACTTTCACATGAATAAGTTGGACGTCAGCCTGGCTGAACTCCACAACATGTTGAAGACTGCGGAATCGAATTTTCCCTCTAAGAAGAGTTCTGTTCTTCTAATTGGTGAGGGTTCCAATCCTAAGAAAAGGAAGAAGAACCCTTCCAAGAAGAAGAAAGTTGGTGAGAAAAAGCCGGTTCCACCAAAAGCTGAAGACCCCAAGAGCAAAGCTGTTTGCTTTCACTGTAACAAGGTGGGGCACTGGAAGAGGAACTGCAAGGTTTACCTTGCAGAAATGAAAAAGAAGAAATATAGTGAGACTGTCGCTTCTGGTTCAGGTATGTTCATGATTGAAGTGAATATGTCAATAAATCAAAATTCTACTTGGGTTTTAGATACCGCCTGTGGTTCTCACATTTGCAATTCGTTGCAGGGACTAAGGAGAAGTAGGACTCTCGAGGAAGAGGAGGTGATTCTACGGATGGGAAATGGAGCAAGAGTTGCTGCTGAATCTGTAGGATCGTTTGATTTACATATGCCTACGGGCAAGACTATTGTTTTAAATAACTGTTATTTTGTTCCCTCGATTGTGAGGAATATTATTTCTATTCCCATGTTAGACTTGGATGGATTTTCGTTTGTTATTAAGAATAATGAATGTTCAATTCTTAGAGATAATGTTCTTTATGGTAGTGGTATTTTAAATAATGGTCTATATGTGTGTGACATAGAGCATGATTTACTACAAATTGAACATACTAATAAAAGGAAAAGAGATGATGAAAATCTCACCTATTTGTGGCACTGCAGACTTGGTCATATTAGTGAAAATAGACTGCGGACATTGCATAAGGAAGGGTTACTTGACCCCTTTGATTTTGAATCATATCCTACATGCGAGTCTTGTCTATTGGGTAAAATGACCAAATCTCCATTTAGTGGACATGGAGAGAGGGCTGCAGATTTGCTAGGACTGGTACATACAGATGTATGTGGACCGATGTCTACGCAAGCCATGGGTGGATTTTCGTACTTCATTACTTTCATAGATGATCGATCTAGATTCGGATATGTGTATTTGATGAAACACAAGTCTGAGGCCTTTGAAAAGTTCAAAGAATATAAGAATGAAGTGGAGAAACAAACCAAACATAGTATTATAACCCTTCGATCAGATCGAGGTGGTGAATATTTAAATGGAGAGTTTCTAGATTATCTCAAAGAAAATGGTATAGTCTCTCAGTGGACTCCTCCATATACTCCACAGTTGAATGGAGTATCTGAAAGGAGAAATCGAACTTTGTTAGACATGGTTCGGTCCATGATGAGCTACGCAAATCTTCCAGTATTCCTTTGGGGTTATGCATTGGAAACCTCAGCATATTTACTGAATAAGGTGCCTTCCAAATCTGTTCCTCAAACTCCATATGAGATATGGAAAGAAAGGAAACCGAGTCTTAAACACGTTAAGATTTGGGGATGTCCGGCTTATGTCAAGAAAGTTGACCCTGATAAGCTGGAATCTCGATCCGTGAAATGTAGTTTTGTGGGATATCCTAAAGAAACTTTAGGGTATTACTTCTACACCAATCATAGTGTATTTGTCTCCAGACATGCTACCTTCTTGGAAAAACAGTTTATCCTAGAAGGAAACAGTGGGAGCAAAATAGAACTTAATGAAGTTCAAGAAGCACAAACTACTACGGTTCAAGAGGAAACACCTGTTCAGACTGAACAACCTTCTGTGGTACAGCCCATTCGTAGGTCAGAAAGAGTGTCTCGCCAACCTGAGAGGTATTATGGCCTTGTCATTGAGAATGACAATGAGTTATCAATCGTTGATGATGACGACCCTATGACCTATAATGAGGCTATGAGTAGTGTTGACTCAGAGAAATGGCAGAGTGCCATGAAATCCGAAATGGATTCTATGTATACCAACCAAGTATGGACTTTGGTTGAAGCACCAGAGGATGTGAATCCTATTGGATGCAAATGGGTATACAAAAGAAAGATTGGAGCAGATGGCCAGGTGGAGACCTATAAGGCCAGGCTTGTGGCAAAAGGATTCAGACAAAAGCAAGGCATTGACTTTGATGAAACTTTTTCGCCTGTAGCCCTGTTAAAATCAATTCGGATTTTGCTTGCGATTGCTGCTTACTACGACTATGAGATCTGGCAAATGGACGTGAAAACGGCCTTCCTCAATGGGAAACTTGAAGAGGAAGTGTATATGACACAGCCAGAGGGGTTTGTTTCCAAAGGGAATGAACACCTAGTATGTAAGCTGCTAAGGACCATATATGGATTAAAGCAAGCTTCTCGTAGATGGAACATCCGTTTTGATGAGACAATCAAAGAGTTTGGTTTTATCAAGAACATGGATGAACCATGTGTCTACAAGAAGGTTAGTGGGAGCGCGGTAACTTTTCTTGTATTGTATGTGGATGACATACTTCTTATAGAAAATGATATACCGATGCTGCAATCAGTCAAAGTGTGGCTATCGAAGAACTTCACTATGAAGGACTTGGGAGAAGCGTCCTACATTCTCGGTATGAAGATCTATAGAGATAGATCTAGAAGAATGATAGGTCTTACCCAAAGTACATACATCGAGAAAGTGCTTAAAAGGTTTAGCATGGAAAACTCCAAGAGAGGTCTCATACCGATGAGCCATGGAGTATCCCTTTCCGAAAAGATGTCTCCTAAGACACCTGAGGAAAGAGAGCGCATGAGTAAGATTCCTTATGCTTCAGCAATAGGATTTATCATGTACGCGATGTTATGTACTAGGCCTGATGTTGCTTATTCAATTAGTGTGACAAGCACATATCAGTCCAATCCAGGTGAAGACCACTGGAAAGCAGTGAAGAACATCCTTAAGTACTTGCGAAGGACTAAGGATATTTTTCTTGTTTTTGGTGGATCTGAATTGAAAATAGAGGGTTATACTGACTCTAGTTTTCAATCAGAAAGTGATAGCAAATCCATGTCAGGGTATGTGTTTACTCTGAATGGTGGTGCGATTAGTTGGAAGAGTTCCAAACAGTCGACAACGGCTGACTCCACAGCGGAAGCAGAGTATATAGCTGCAAGTGAGGCTGCAAAAGAAGCCGTTTGGATGAGGAAATTTGTTTCTGAGTTGGGAGTTGTTCCAAGCATTGAAGAGCCTATTGTGTTGTATTGTGATAACAATGCAGCAATAGCACAAGCCAAGGAACCTAGGTCTCATAAAAATTCCAAACATGTTTTGCGGCGCTTTCATTTGATTAGGGAGATCATTGAAAGGGGAGATGTCAAGGTTGAGAGAGTTGACACACATAACAACATAGCAGACCCACTCACAAAGTCATTGTCTCAGATTCACTTTGATCGTCATAAAGAGCAGATGGGTATTAGATACCAGGGTGATTGGCTTTAGTTCAAGTGGGAGATTGAAAGTGTTTGTCCTAAATCCAATCATGTATGATGAGTTAGGAAGAACTTTCATGTATTCTTGTTTGATTTCATTAATAATAATAAAAGACTTGTTTTGATTTTATTACGGGCATTATCTGTTTAAAGTGTTTTAAATAAGATGTTCCATAGTTTAGAGTAAAGCTTCTATAATTATAATGAGATTATAATAGTGAGATCTAGAAGATGATAACTCTAGACTTAAACAGTTCCTGATCATAGGATAACTAATCGGAAGTTAGTGAATCCGCAAAGATCGGTACATATTATGCTTGCTCCCGTCAGGAGGATGTCTGTTCTCATAGGCATTTGTGTGGTGACACTATAGCTCGTATGTAGGTGCTTATTAGGGAATAAGTTCACTGAACATGACTCGATAAGTTGGACAACTAATGGAGTTTACTCACGTGTCAATAGTTATTCACTGAGTGATAGTTGTACAAGTGTCCTTAGACTTGAGATCGTTAGAGTAATCTTGTATATAATGAACTGTGCTTTGGTTTAGTCCTTAGTCTCAAGGACATACATTAGGTCTATTCTGGGTACAGGGATTTATGTATGGAGATAGTTAACGATCAATAAAGAATCTACCCCTTCCAGTAAGGAAGTGAATATCCTATGTTATTCTTAGTATGCGAGTTCTGGAATCTCTGGCCAGAGTGTATGAAATTAGAAAGGAGTTTCTAATTTGCATTAATATGAACTTTGCGTTATGAATAAGAAATCATATGATTAAATTTGATAGGCCTGACACGAGATCCATGCCTTGTATTTAATCGGGATATTGTAGGGTAGAAGGAATTGATTGTACGGTAACTAGTCACTGACAGGTTCTTGGTATTCTAAGCAGTGAATTCATATTATCCGGATAGTCGCGATATGTTGAGAAGCATCACTCACGATGTAGAATAAATATAATTAATCAGTTAATTATATTTAATGAATTATTAGAATTCATATAAATAATAAATAAAAGGTTTATTATTATTTATTTCTACTACCGGCTTAATATTGAACCTACAGGGTCACACCATAAAAAGATTAATTTATTGATGAAGGTATTTTGAGAGAGCAAGTTGTTTTAATAATGATTAAAATTGTTTTAATTATTATTTAACATTTTATAAGGTAAAGTGTAGGATTTATATATTAATATATAATGATATATTAATGTTAAAAACCTACTTGTGCCCTATAAATAGAATGAGATGAGGACACTTTTGAGACACTTGGTTTTTGTGAAAAACTTAAAGCCTCCATCTTCTTCATCTCTCTCTCTCTCAAACCTCCATTTTTATAAAACCTTGTTTTTATAAAAAGCTTCATCGAAGAAATTTATCTTGGTGGATACCGGTAGAGTGCTTCACACTCTGAGAAGCAACTGCGAGAAACCATTTTATAAAGCTTCGATTTTTCAAGGTATGATCACGATTCCTCGTTTATTCATTTTTACATGATTTTCTATATGTGCGATACACGGTTTTTACGGAAATAATTGTTATTTGCGCTTCCGCTCATTCGTAAATTCCTTCAAGATGCTCTACAACTTTCCTTTAGAAGCCTCATCCAGAAAACGTAGGTAAGGCCTTCGTTTTTGCGATTCTTTCAACTGGTGTCTAGTGAATCAGAATTTCTAACTTTGTTTTTATGATTTATTTAGTTGATCCAAGCTACCTTAAGGTTATTTAAGGACTATCCAAGGCTTATTGAGTGTTGTTCAAGCTCCAAGGAAGGTATAAAATTCAAGAACCCTTAGTATTACTTTGAGTTTATGATGGATTATGATGAGTTTAATGGTTAAGTTTGTTTTAAGTATAAATCATGAGTAGATGTGTGTTTATAAGTGATGAGATGATATATAGAAGTGTTTGGTGCTTGTAACCATGGTTGGTAAGATGACCACATGGTGTAGGTGATGGTGTATAAGGTGGATGATGGATTTGGAGGAGTAATATTTTGGAAAGTATGAAAATATAGCCGTTATAATGCTCGATTTTCGTTTAACCAAAGAATACCCTGTTTTTGAAACCTCAGACGCGTACGGTAGGTTCCTGTCTAGAACACCAACTAACCATGAGATGATAGAGCTTGAGTCATAGGTTGTTTTAATATAAAGTACGTTAAAATCTGATGAACGGTTTAGGAGAAAAGTCAGTTTTAGTGAAAGACGTTCGAGAACCGAGAAAATGTAATTGTATCAAATTGGAGGCCATGAATACCATACTTAAACATTTTTAAAAATTATAAAATTTTGGGATATTGTAGTGGAGTGATCAAAGAGTAATTTCCAGTTGACCTTACATTAAAATTCGAAATTGAGATTTTCTGAGAATTTTTACAATCGGGTATGGTTGTTAAGGGAAATGGTGAATAAGCACCGAAACCTTGATTTAACCTAAAATGGTTAGGTTTTTGGAACACTTGGGTTATGAATAACATGTGAAACATATATTAAAGTGTCAAGGGTATTGTTATGCAAGAGTGAGGTGAGTAAGAGATGTGGAATTCTAACGACGGTCCTTTTCGTGTTTATAGAAACTCCGGGAGAGCCACGAGCCATACCTTCAGGACATCGAGATCGAGGCAAGATCTTTCTATCCCTACTTGGAAAACTATGTATCTTCAAAGAAACTTGTTTTCATGGAATATATATGTGATGCTATTATTACTATATTGTGAAGAAATTGTCCTCCTTGAGTATTGATATTGAAAAGAAAGGTATACGAAGATGTATATGAATATGGATATGGATATGAGTACGAAGATGGATATGAATATGGATATGAGTATGAGATGGATATGTATAGAGATGATTATGCAAGAAGTGAACATGCCTTATGATTAAGAGAATATGAGAGAATGGTATCAGTTGTTATCTAAAGTAAATAAAAGAATGGTATCAGTTGTTATCTAGGGTTATATGATTTATAATATTTTGCTAAAGATATTCTTTTTAAATATTGTGATTTAATAAGTATTATTTGATTATTATCTACTATTTTTAAAAGTAGATGGAACAACATATATATACATATATATATATATATGTGTGTGTGTATATATATATATATATATATCTGCGTGTGTGTGTGTGTGTGTGTGTGTGTATAAGAGAGCAAGATTTCTTCTACTATTACTTTAGAAAACTATTTTATTTTTTTTAAAAGTAAAATGATTTCTTGGAATATATATGTTTTTCTACGATGCTATATTGCTAAGGATTTATTTCCTGATTTTGAGAATTAAAGAAAGATAGATACGAATATGGATAGAGCGAATATACTTTATGTTCTAAAGGAATATTTGACTTTAATAATTATAGAAAAGATGTATGAGTCATAATTAAAGTATTATGACATATGATTTAAAGGTGATGATAAATGTGAATGGAAATGTGAATGGAAATGGAAATGATAAATGTGAGTAGATAAATGATTTGACAAAAAGGGGGATTGCAACAGACTTGCGTAAGTGGCTGTGTCAGGGCTGTGTGCGACACAGTCCAGCATTTATTATTTTATTACGGCACGAAGATGCCAAGGGAGGATGTTAGCAGGTGGCCTTCCTCCAGGGATGATCTTCATTCCTTCTACCGGTAGTAAAAAATAGAGCAGGTACGATTAGGCGACTGATCATCGTCCTAACGTATCAGGCGACAGCAGATATCCCCAATGTTTTTTAAAAGAAAGAGTTGATAATGGTTTTCAGATTTATATGCTGAAACCAAGAAAATGAGATAAGGTGATGGAATTATTTATATGGAATGAAGAGAAACTGATTTTATATTATTCTTATATAAGTGTCATATACAAGAAAATGGAAAGATTTTATTAAGAGATCTGATTCAAATAATATATATTATTTTGAAATATTATACGGAAATGAAGTATGGATTATTATAATATTTTAGAAGAGAAACTCATATTATATTATCCTAAATTTCTTTTCCTATCAAGATGAATAGATGGTGTATTTAATAAATAAAGATTTTTCTTTCTTAATAAGTATGATGATTTCCATATATATATATATGTGTGTGTGTGTGTGTAATGGTCTATTTCCTTTGATGGTAGTCGATAGAATTTATCTTGCTGAGCTATTTTAGCTCATTCTTGCTATTTATTTTATACAACAGCTAGGCATGCCGATACTCCACACTACACCCCGCAAGAGGGTAAGGGAAAGGCGAACTTTTGAGCGAGTGCTGGCGACCATCCCCGAGGTAGTGACAAGCGAAAGGGGCTTAGTAGACTTATGTAAATTAAGTGTGTAAGTTTGTAATAAACTTTTGGTTGTTGAAATGCTTCCTGTAGAAGTATTATTCAACAATGTACTTAGTAGAATTCTCGGTTTGTAATAACTGTTAACTTTAAACTTTTAATATTGTGGATGTTGTTCTATGAGCATATGACTGGTGTGTGTGTGTGTGTATTAGTGTTGGGTCAATTGCATAAGTATTAAGTAAAAAAAAGACCCAGAGATATTGTTAATAAATGGAAATTGGAGTATGATGGCCCAGATTCCTGACCCCGGATCTGGGGCTGTCACAATATGAATACTAAGTTCATGAAAAGTCTGAATCAAAGAAGCTTCCAGAAGAAAAGAAGCTCAATCTGAATCAAAGAAAACTATTGCACTAACTGCTCAATATGACCCCGGAAAAATGAAAACTATTGCACTCACTGCTCAATCTGAATCAAAGAAGCTTCCAGAAGAAAAGTCTGAATCTACTGAAAGAGATCTGAGGAAGAAGAAGAGCAAAGAAAGTTCTGAGTCAGAGACTGCAGATATATACTCTAAAGATATTGATTCTGAATCAGAGATGAAAGAACTCTTTGATATGTTTGCTAAAGCTTTCAAGAAAGGAAGATTCAACAGGAGAAGATTTAGCAAAGGCTCTTTTCAGAAGAAAGAGGAGAAGAAGAGTGACAAAGGCAAAAGTACAATTATCAAGCTTGATAAGGCTAAAATCAAGTGCTTTAACTGCAGTGAGCTTGGACACTTTGCTAGTGAGTACAAGAAGCCTAGGAATTCAGGGAAGGGTAATGCACTCATGGTCACACAGAAGGATTGGACAGACTCCAGTGATTCTGAAGATGAATTGGATTATGACAACATTGCATTGATGGCAAGTGCTTCAGACAAGCCTGGATCTCCAAAGAAAAATTCTTCATCTTCTGTTAAGGTATCACTTCACTCTCTTGATTCATTTGATAGCTTAGATTATGATGATATTAGATCTATTCATGTTGAGTTTAAGAATCTTATGACTAATTTCAAAATTCTTGCTAGTGAAAAAGATGAACTTAAGGCTAAGAATGATGAATTAGTTAGTAGAAATAATTTTCTTGAATCTGAGTTAATTCAAATGGAAGAATATAGGTTAAGTTCTGATAAAGCTAATCATGATTATGGTGTTATTCTTGAGGCTTATGACTATGTCAGAAAAGAACTAGAGGAAGAGAGAGATGTGATTAAAACCCTTAACAATTCTGGTAAAAAGACTCAAGAAATCATTGAAAATAAAATTCTTGGTAAAGTTAATGGTTTAGGTTTTGATAAGGCTAGGCAAGAAGATACTGTAGCTATTGTCAATGATGATAGTAAAATTGAAGCTAGCACATCTAAGTCTGAAGGTAAGAAGATAGTTTCTGAACCTAAACATGTTAAATTTGTTGATTCTAAAGGTACCCCAGTTGTGCACAAAAGAATTAACAATAGTAATTCAGATGAGAGAGTGTTAGAAAAACCTAAGAATGTCAACATAGGTTTTCTGTCTAAATCTCAGTTGAAACAGAGACTAGAAAGTATTTCAGAGTCTAGCAAGATCAGAAGAAATAGGAATGGAAAAGAAGGTATTAACAAAGAGAATAATTACAAGAATGTACCTGATGCACCTAGGAAGAAATGCTATAAATGTGGAAATCATAATCATTTGGCCCTAGACTGCAATCAAAAACCTTCTTGGAAAACTGAGTCCAGATTCCCCAAGACTCAGAGAATTCAATACCAGCCACAAGAACCCTGTTATCATTGTGGTAGTTTACTTCATTCCATTTATATGTGTAAGGAATATCATGAACTGTATTATGACTATTATTCTCTGAAATCTGAAACTCCTAGTCACAAACAGTTTGTGAAATCAAAGTCTAAGGTTGACAAATCAACTTGTTAAGCACCATCTGGTGAGAGGCCTACCTCAGGAAAATTATGTGCAAGATGGACTTTGTGATGCTTGTCAGCTTGGAAAACAAAGAAGAACCACTTTCAAGAGCAAGACAGAAAATTCAATTACTGAACCATTTCACATGCTGCATCTTGATTTATTTGGTCTAGTAAACATTATGTCTATCAACAAGAAAAGATATGCTCTAGTTATAGTGGATGATTACACAAGGTTCACATGGGTATTCTTTCTACACAACAAGGATGAAGCTCCTCAACAAATCATTGAACTTGTAAAGAATATTCAAAATAGCTCTGAGTACAAGGTCAAAGTGCTCAGAAGTGACAATGGTACAGAATTTAAGAATTCTACAGTGGAGGAGTATTGTGCAGACAAAGGAATTACTCAACAGTTTTCTGCACCTGGAACACCTCAGCAGAATGGTGTAGTAGAAAGAAAGAACAGAACTCTCATAGAGGCAGCAAGAACCATGCTTGCAAATGCAAAGCTTCCAACCTATTTCTGGGCAGAAGCTATCAACACTGCATGTTTCACTCAAAACCGTACCTTGGTAAATGCTCATGGTAAGACTCCCTATGAGATGATCAAAGGAAAGAAACCAAGTGTGAAATACTTTCACATCTTTGGATGCAAATGCTATGTCCTGAAAGTTTATCCAGAATAACTTGGAAAATTTGAACCAAATCGGATGAAGCAATCTTTCTAGGATATTCAGCATCAAATGCCTTCAAAATATACAATCTCAGAACTCACATTGTTATGGAATCAATTCATGTTGCATTTGATGATAAGAAGTTTGGAATTTTGCAAACTGATGAAAGCCATGACAATCTGGAATTTGAAAATCTTAAGTATTCTGAGATTCTCTCCAGTGATGATGAAGGTTCTCCAGAGGAAATCTCTATTGCTTCTCAAAGGAATGCTGCTGTTGAGGGGGAGCAATTCAATCAAGGAGAACACAGTACTGGTCAGGATCAGACTAGTCTTTCAGAGTCTACTTCATCAGGAACTGATCCTTCAGAGTCTAATGAAGGAAGATCAGAAACCAGCAGCAGTATTGAATCCACTGATTCTACTGATCAAGGGGGAGATTTTGAAGGAAATGAACATTCTTCTACAAGAAATACCACTAACTTAGGGGGAGAGTCTAGCAGGAGCAATCTACCACCTGTTAGAAAATGGACAAGGGATCATACTGAAGATTTGATTATTGGTGATCCAAATAGTGGTGTTCGAACTAGAAGATCAATTCAAAATGAATGCTTGTACAGTTGTTTTCTCTCAAAGAATGAACCTAAGAAGGTTGAAGAAGCCTTACAGGATCCTGATTGGGTAATACCAATGCAGGAAGAATTGAATGAGTTTGAGAGGAACAAAGTTTGGAAACTGGTACCAAGACCTAAAGATAGATCTATTGTTGGTGCTAAATGGGTTTTCAGAAACAAGCTAGATGAATCTGGTATGATTGTAAGAAACAAAGCAAGACTGGTGACCAAGGGTTATTCTCAGGAAGAAGGAATTGACTATGATGAAACCTTTGCACCTGTAGCAAGATTGGAGGCAATCAGAATGTTTCTTGTATTTGCAGCTCATTCAAAATTCAAGGTATACCATATGGATGTAAAGAGTGCTTTTCTAAATGGCAAACTTGATGAGGAAGTATATGTGGAACAACCACCTGGTTTTGTTAATCCAAAGTTTCCAAATCATGTCTATAAACTTGACAAGGCACTCTATGGACTAAAGCAGGCACCAAGAGCATGGTATGAGACTTTGTCTAAATTTCTTCTTGAAAATGGCTTCACAAGAGGTACAATTGACAAAACTCTATTCTTTAGAAAGATAAAAGGTGATTTGCTTTTAGTTCAAGTTTATGTTGATGATATTATATTTGGTTGTACAAATGAAAAGTTATGTGCTAAGTTTAGCAAGCTTATGCAGTCTAGGTATCAGATGAGCATGATGGGTGAACTAAATTACTTTTTAGGCTTGCAGGTCAAACAGACTGAGACTGATATTTTCATTAATCAGTCAAATTATATCAAAGATCTTTTAAAAAGGTTTGACTTTCAAAATTGTGCAATTGCAAAGACACCCATGGCGACAGCCACTAAGCTAGACTCTGATCCTAAGGGAAAGAGTGTTGATAACACTAGCTATAGAGGCATGATAGGTTCACTGTTATATTTAACTGCAAGTAGACCAGATATAATGTTCTCTACCTGTTTATGTGCTAGATTCCAAAGTGATCCTAAGGAATCTCATTTAATTGTTGTGAAGAGAATTTTTAGATATCTCAAGGAAACTCCAAATCTTGGTTTGTGGTATCCAAGAGAATCTGATTTCTCCCTAATTGGCTATTCAGACTCTGATTATGCAGGGTGTAAAATAGACAGGAAAAGCACTACAGGTACATGTCAATTCTTGGGAAACAGATTGATTTCTTGGGCAAGCAAGAAGCAGCAATCAGTTTCAACCTCAACTGCAGAAGCTGAATACATTGCAGCAGGCAGTTGTTGTGCTCAACTCCTTTGGATAAGAAATCAGTTGATGGATTATGGTATGACACTTAGTAATATTCCTATGTTTTGTGATAATACTAGTGGTATCAAAATTGCAGAAAATCCAGTTCAACACTCAAGGACTAAGCACATTGATGTCAGGTATCATTTTATTAGAGAACATATTGAAAATGGTACTGTGGAACTTCATTTTGTTCCTATTGACAAACAACTTGCAGATATTCTAACTAAACCACTTGATGAGGCTACATTCATTAGATTGGTTAGTGAGTTAGGAATGTTAAATTTTTAGATCTTTAACATCTGCAAAAGTAGCAAGGTATATTGTTTCAGCTTATAGACTTGATATTTTTGTCAGGATCTATACTTGATTGTTAAATGCTTAAGCTGTAACACTTTACTTTGATAAATTACAGTATGATAGACTTGTTAATAAACATCAGGATTGCTATCAGTATGTTGACGTCATCAGTATTGACATCAGGATTGTATCGTCAGTATCAGGATTGTGAAATTTTTGTGTCTTACTGTTTCAAATTCTGAAGTTCATGTTATTTAGTGGTTCAATTCTGAGTTTTGTTAAAGTCTATGTTAGCAAGTTTTATTACATGCATACTGATAATTTATATCATTATTCATGTCAGTCAATAAACAACGATAGACAAGTAGATATTAAGAAAACTTGTATTTTCATTAATCAAAAGCATTACATACATGGAAATGAAATACAATTCTTCTTTTTGTCTAACTACTACTGATAATTCTATTCTTGTCTAGAGCTGTTACTGCTTCAATCCTCAACGATCGACTTCAGGACAAGGAGCATCTCAAGATTGGATTTCTTGTCTGGGCGACTAGAATGAAAGCAGCTGACTCATCTTCATGCTTATTGAAGAAGATGAATAGCATCTCCATCAAGATCAACCTCAGACTCTTCGCCAAATTCTTCATCCTTAAGGTGTGAAGAGATTAGAGGAGGATTGTATCCAACTGGTAGATGTTTTAGAGGAGATTCGTGGAAATCATTTGGGTTAAGATCAACCATATCTGACTCGATGAGAAAAGTCATCTCTTGTAAGAGATAGTTCACTTGCTCCTGATCATCAAGAGTAAAGAACTTCTCAGTGGTAATGAACCAAAAGCTAGGGTTCATATGAAGATTTGGGTTGGAAGTCATGATGGAAAGAGAAAAGAATGAAAAGGTTTTGGAGAATGGCATAAGACGTCGGTTTCTTTTATAGAAAGACATGAGAAGCTGAACAGTCGTTTGGGATATCAATGCAGTCAGTCATAATTATGTGTGACTGTATTTCTTGTATTTTCAAGAAATGTTGAACGTATCTAACCAATTGATTTTGTTCAGATTTTATTTATTTCTTTTACAGGTAAAAGAAAAAGCCATGTGGAAACTTCATTTAGTCTCTGGAATCAGGACGATATTGATCAGGAATACAAATGTGTTCACATCAGGATTAGTAATTCTTTTTTTGGAAATCACATTGAATCGTGTGATTATCCTGATGAGAAGATCACATTAGGAAAAGGAAGCTGATCAGTATTAATTTTTATCTTGATTTTACCTTGAATTATTTACTTGAAATTATTTTTGGATTTTATTTTCCAAAAGTCGTAGGTAACTGCATTTTTCAGGGACTGACACCTGTCAACCTACGTGTCAACGTGGGATAATGGGTCTGAAGGATTTTTGAAATATTATTATTTTGACACTCTAATCGTGTAATTACTTTCTCTAATTTCATTCTCTAAAGCAAAAACACTCTCGAGTTCTCAAAATCACTAATCAATTTCAAAGATTTCTTAAGTTCTTTTCAGATCAAAATGGCAACTCAAAGAAGACTACCCAAATCAGTAGCTTTCAAGTTTGGTAACTTTGATTTTATGATGAACAATCATGTTGCAGCTATCACCAACAAGGAAGGGGTGTCAACTGATTTTCACCCGATAATGGACTTTATGGCGAAAGGACCATTAAGCTATGCCTTGACAGCATCTCCACAAATTAATCAAGTAGCTGTTTCACAAGCTTGGGAGAATGCTGAGGTAATTGATTGTACTCAGAGTCAATCAGGTAAGATTGTTCTACACTTAGGACAAGTCTCATTTGATCTTACTGAATCTGTTGTTAATTCAGTACTTTGCTTACCTGTTAGTATGAATTTTGAGAATGTACCATCTGATGATGATGTGAGAACTATGTTATCTAAATTAGGTTATGATGGACCTCTAGATAACATGAGCCAGTTAAATAGATCCTTTCTTAGGAAAGAATGGTCTTTCTTCTTTGATCAAATTGCTAAATGTTTTACTGGTAAATGTAGTTCTTTTCAACAAATTACTTCTGTTACATCACATATTGCATATGGCTTGCTTTATAACAGAGTAATTAATTTTGGTCACATTATCTTAAGTCAGATGTGTATTAAACTTGGGTCAAGAGATCATGACAGGAATATGGTTTATTATCACATATTCATGCAACTGTTTATTAACCATTTCATTCCTGATGTTGAAGCTAGATTTGGTAGAGAATATTGTGTTTCTTCTTATGTACAACAAAAGAGATTTTTCTCTGACATTACAAAGAAGGACAGTGAAAAGAATCTAGATGAAATACCTGCATTACACTATCCAAATCATGTTTAGGTACTTCTAAGAACTCATCTTCCTACTATCTATAATTCTTCTTTCTTTGGTGGTGAAATGACTCAGGAATCTCAATTGGAGGAGAACCCCCCTGTGTCTACCCAAGTAGCCAAAAACATTATAGTATCTGAAACAAGTCTAGAACCAAATTTTGATCCACAACCTATTGTTTCAAAGAAGCCAACCTCTGGTATTTCTCAAAAGACATCAATTGTAAGGAAGAGAAGATTTGTCATTTCAAGTAGTAGTTCTAGTGAAGATGATGATAATATATCTCTTGCTGAGAGAGCAGAATTGAAGGCTGCAATTTAACTTTCTAAGCTAGGACAAAGAGAGTGAACAACTAGTCACAGCCAGGCTGCAGTCTCCCAAAAGGCTGTAGTTCTTAAAAAGGGAAACAGTTACTGGATACTGTCTCTCAACAGACCATGTCTATTGAAAAAGGATCTCATCCCAAGATCACTTCTGTGTCTACACCTCTTGAGTCTTCTCAAGACAAATCTGTTGCTCACTATACTAGGAGAACAAGGAGAAAGATTCATTTGTCACCTACACACAGTGTCAAGTCCAACTAACATTATGCAGGTCTCTAAAAATAATGCTATATCCACGTCAGTATCTGATAAGAGAGATCTGGATCTTGATTCTTCATGGGAAACTACATTGACATACAAACTGGCTATGGAACTTATTTCTCTGAAAGTGAAGCTTTCCAGGCCTGTTCAAGATTTTCTGATTGAAAGAGTTCCCAAACTTTCATTTCTTGGAGAATATGGACTGTTACATCAAAGGCTTGATTTAATGAAGATGTACTTCTATGTATCAGTCAGAAAAGAACTGCACAAGAAATTTGGACTTCCTAAGCATGTTGCACTTCAATCACTTCATGCATATTTATTTGACAAGGATGTCATTGTTGAAGATGCTTCAGCTCAAGGTGAACAAGAGGAGGTAGTTGATAGAGGGAAGCAGTCAACAGAAGATACTATTGCACCAGTGGTGAATAGTGGAATAGATCAGATCACAGTCACTGCAACGCAAGAACCATCTAGTCAGAGGTTGGATGACTCAGGAACTGTGATGGCTGATGCTGGAAGGTCTTCTGTGATGACTGAAATTACAAGTGAGAAACCCTATGATATGGGAGGAATGACTTTGATTGATTTTTCTGAAGATCAAACCAATATTGTTCTTTCAGAGTCTATCCACCTTGAGGGTGTGTCTCAGCAACCAACAATTAAAGACGGTGACATACTAGCTATAGTGTCTAATGAAGTATTACTGAAGACATCAGAGTCTTGTGTAAAACCTGAAAGTGGTATACTGGAGCCTGTAGTTTCTGGAAAGAAAGTAGATGTTTGTAAGGGTTCAGAGACTATAGTAGCTCACTCCTTGGAGAAAACCTCAAGCCCCATGCCATTTGAGGAACCCTCTCTCCATGTGAGTTCAGGTATAAAAACTTCTTCTAACCCCTATTTTTTTGTAGGTCTTGAGAGCACTTATCCAAATTTGAGTGATACACTTGAAAAGATGGACATAGATACACACACAGAGAGGCTGGCTCCTGACCAGGAAAAAGGAGAGGTAGAAAGAGTGTTGACTTTAGATAGTCAAAGTGAGAATGAGGGTATGGATGATCAACTCCATAGTGAGGGAGAGAAAATTAGGAAACCACCATCGTTTGATTTCTGGGATCAGGTTTTTCCTGAATCTTGGTCTAAAAATCTTGGTATGGATGTTGTTACTTATTCTTTTATCAAGATGTATGAGAAGCATGACTTAGCACATCACAATGCAAAGCCAGAAGTTAAAGCTCAGAAACAGAAAGAAAGGCTTGCAGGAATCATTAACAGAAGAGGTGAAAGGCTAAGACAAACTTCTACTCAACCAGTACCAGAAGAAATTCCTAATGATCCTAGTATTCCTTTGTTTGTACTTCCAATATCAGCTAGATTTGAGACATCAACAATATCTGATCAATCTAAGGAGGAGTCAGGATTTGTAGATGTTAGTACACAGAATACTGGTGAAGGAAAGGATGATCATACTTCCGCTCCAGATCAGAGAGATGAAGATGTTTGTAGTTCTACTCAAGTATTATTACTTGAATATCATTCTATACAGGCAACTTCTTCTACAAGACTTGAAGATAAGGTTCTTTCTGCATCTGAATCTGAAGATACAACAAACACTTCCAACTTTGAAGTCAATTCTGAAATTCTTCGAAACATTCAGAAATCTCAAAGTGATATTCAATCGAGACTTCAAATTTTTGAAGAAAACCAAGTCACTATTATGTACAATCAAGCAGTTCTGATGAATCTCATTTGTTCTGTTACTGAATCTCTTGGAATTAATGTTTCTAATGTCAAAAAGGGGGAGATAAAGACAATTCAGAAACAACAACAACAACAACAGACTGGGGGAGATAAACAGACTGGGAACAGAACCAAGGGTGACAGAGTTGGTAAATTTTATCATGGAAGTGGTAAAGGAAAAGAAGCATCAAATAGTTGAATTCTTTCTTCTAAGTACTGGATACATGTCTACATCTGAAGAAGGAGGTACTTAACTTCATGATCTTAAATTCATAAATTCTATTCTGGTTGTATTGTTATATGTTTTGACATCTACAACTTAGATTTATGCTTCACATTCTAAAGCATAAATAGGGGGAGATTGTTAGGAAGAATTCATGAGTTGTGATGTTAAGAATAGAATTTACTAATACTTCTTGTATATCCTGATCTTATAAAGGATTTAGCACTTTGTATAGGATATATGCGTTAGACAGTAATCTATGGAGGTTAGTCAGGAATAGGGGTGTAAATGAGTCAAACAGTTCGTGAGCTATTTGAGCTCGATTCGGTAAATATTCGAGTTCGATTCGATACTAATCGATCCGAGCCCGAGCTCGAACAGTTCGAATAGCACATCGAGCCGAGCTCAAGCTTAAAAGTGTTCGATTCGTCAGGCTCGCGAGCCTTATCGAGCTTTACCTTTATTTAATATATATTTCTATATTTCATATACATATTTATATAATATATATAATATATAATATATAATATATATTATATGATTTATGTCGAGTCCAGCCGTATTGGGCCTTCTAAACTAAAAAACCCTAAAATTAGTAGATACTAGATCGTCACTTTGTGTCTCACTTTGTGTTTTCCTTTTCCTTCGCAGTCGGTAGTTCACACTTCGCACCAAACTCCGAATCACTGAGAATTTGACTGGGTAAGAGATTAAGTCTTACTAAACTCTTTACTAATCTCCCAATTGTTTTTGTAGATTCAAATTTCTACAACTTTTGATTACTTGTATGTATTCATCAAATACATGTATGGTTTTAGTTTTTTTTACCATGTGCTATTCATTTAATTAAGTGAACGATTATTTCTAACCCATCTATTTGATTCCTTTTCAATGCTCTACTGTGTGACTGTGTGTATACTTTACTGTGTGTATATTGTATACTGTGTGATATCTAACAAATGAATTTATGTTTTATTTTTTTCCTTTTTAAGAACTTGGATGTTTTAGTTTTTGCCTTTTTTGGTACCTAGGAGTGTAAATTTCTTTAACTGCATAGTTCTTGTTAATTGTTCGAACTGTTCGATGTACTTTTATTAGTTTTTATCTCTTAATATTACCTTTTCTTGGATAGCATGTCGTCTTCGCAGCAAGAACAATTGAATTCCGGTGATAATGATATTATTCATGGTACTAGTACAAATGACATTCCTACCAGTGATGTCAACAACGAGAACTCGGATAAGAGGGATAATAATAACAAAGATGGTGATAAAGATGAAGAAAATTCCAAGTTTCAGAAGAAAAAGAGACAAAAAACTTCAGCTGTGTGGAAAGATTTGAAGGAAATCATTCTTCCTGATGGTACTCCAAAAGCTGAATGTATTCACTACAAAACAAAGCTTGCAATTCTTGCAAGCAAGGCCACCAGTCACATGTCAAGGCATTTAAGGAATTGTCCTCAAAAAAGCTTTATATTAAGCAGCAACAAAGAATCAATTTTCAGCCATCTTCTTTCTGTGAAGCAGCAATGGTGGCTTCTGCTCTTACAGATGGGAAATTTGATATGGGTAAGATGAGAAAAGCAGCTGCAAATTGGGTGTTGATACATGAGCATCCATTTACCATTATAGAGGAAGAAGGATTTAATATTATGCAGAAAACTGGAATGCCTGAGTGGGAAAAGATTTCTCGTAATACTCTCAAGAATGATTGTGTATCCGTTTATGAAATAGAAAGGAAGAAATTGAAGGCGATGTTGAAGAATGTGAATAAGATTAGTTTGACGACGGATATGTGGAAGTCATAGAATAAAAAAATTGAATATATGGTCATCACTTGTCACTTCGTAGATTCTGAATGGAAACTACAAAAACGGGTCATCAATTTTGTTCATCTACCTCCTCTCCGTGGAATTGATATTGCTGATGGTATCTATAAATGTTTAAAAGAGTGGGGAATTGAGAACAAGATTTACACAATTTCAGTTGATAATGCTGCAAAAAATGACGTGGCCTTAAGAAATCTAAAGGATACTTTTTCTAGAAATAAAAAGTTAATTTGCGGTGGTAAACTATTCCATGTTCGATGTACAGCACATATTCTGAATCTTATGGTACAGGATAGGGTTGCAAAAATAAAAAATGTCATCCAAGACATTCGTGATAGTGTGAGTTTTCTCAATCAATCAGAAGGGAGGCTGATTTTATTTTCAGAAATTGCTTAACAATTGCAAGTGCCTCATAGGAAGCTTATTCTCGATTGCAAGACCAGGTTGAACATCACCTTTTTAATGTTAGCAACAACAATCAAGTTCAAAGACGTTTTTCCAAGATTTCGAGAGCGTGAACCTAATTACTACTGTTGTCCAACTCCTGAAGATTGGTTGAAAGTAAAGAAGGTTTGTGAGCTTTTAGAGGTGTTCAATTCAGCAACTAACATCATTTCTGGAAGTGAGTATTCAACTTCAAACTTGTTTCTAAACGAAGTATATCGAGTGAAGGTTGTATTGGACAAAAAGCAGTTGGAAATTACAAATGAAGAGGATTTTATGTATAGCATGATTGAAGCTATGAAAAGAAAATTTGACAAGTATTGGGGTGAAGTTAATTTGCTGATGGCTATTGGTGCCATTTTGGATCCTCGATGTAAGATGAGAGTCATTGAGTTTTAGTATAGATAAGATTAGTATAGATTTAGATTTGGGTCGATCCAATCTAAATTGGGTCGCTTCAAATGTCGTGTAATGACAAAAAGGGACATCAAAGAAATAAATAAGATTAAAAAAATGAAGGATAAAAGCAGTAATTTTTCTGTGTAATGACAAAAAAGGGCATCAAAGAAATAAATAAGATTAAAAAAATTAAGGATAAAAGCAGTAATTTTGGAAATGCAATACTAGCACACATTAGGAATATATTGATACATACATACATACTATATAACATACATACATTTATGTTGTATAATCTATTAATATTTCATTATTTGTAATCTATTAATTGTTGTATAATCAATATGCATATTTATACATACATACTATATATTTTTGTTTATATATATTAATTTGTAGATAAATCTCAGTTGACTTACCTCAGATAATGTATAATTATTAATTATAATGTATATTTGTAGATAATTATACATTAATATATAATTATTAATTATATATACATACGTACGTACGTACATACATAATTATTAATTATACATGCATACGTACATACATGCATGCGTGCATGCATACATACATACATACATAGAATATATACGTATATTTATGTTGTATATTCTATTAATATTTCATTATTTGTAATCTATTAATTGTTGTATAATTATTATGCATATTTATACATACATACACATGTACAAACATAAATACATACATATATAAATTTATGTGGATATATAATGATATACTATAATATTATATACATACATACTATATAGCATGCATACATACATACATACATACATGCATGCATGCATGCATGCATGCATACATACATACATACATACATACATACATATATACATACATACATACATACATACATACATACATACATAATGTATATATGTAGATAATTATACATTAATATATAATTATTAATTAAATATACATACGTACGTACGTACATACATACATACAATATTATTAATTATACATGCATACGTACATACATACATACATACATACATGCATGCATGCATACATACATACATACATTTATGTTGTATATTCTATTAATATTTCATTATTTGTAATATATTAATTGTTGTATAATTATTATGCATATTTATATATACATACACATGCACAAACATAAATACATACATATATAAATTTATGTGGATATATAATGATATACTATAATATTATATACATACATACATACATACATACATACATACATACATTTATGTTGTATAATCTATTAATATTTCATTATTTGTAATCTGTTAATTATTGTATAATTAATATGCATATTTATACATACATACATACACATGTACAAACATAAATACATACATATATAAATTTTTGTGGATATGTAATAATGTATTATAATATTCACTAACATATACCATATCTTATTAATCATTTTAGATCTACTGTAATTATTTACGAATTAAATATTATAAAAAATATCACAATACAAAAAAAGAAACTTCATGCGTATATAAGTATAATACAAACTTGTATTAACATTAAATATCGTAAAACTCATCAATCACATCTTTAATACGTAAACGCACAAAACAATATAATAAACACACACACACACACACACACACACAGATATATATAATTGAGCAAATGGGGGGGGGTTTCCATGAGCAAATTTATTCATATAAAAAGTTATATTGACCCACTAATTATATCTATGTTATATTTCCGGGGGCTATTTAGGTATTGCAACACTAACATATTTATTAGATAATAATAACTGATACTCCCTCTGTCCCGTCCGGTTCTTTACATTTCAGAGAGGGTGTCTGACACGCATTTTAAGGATGGTTCTATGACTTATTTTTTACAATTTTTTTTGTATAAAAATATGCATTTATTATTATGTAATTAATACTTGTATGTATCTTTGTATATGCCCATGTTAACTCTATATATTTATATTTCGAAGTACGGTTTTGATCTTAACATTAACCAATTTATTACTCCCTCCGTCCCATAATGTAAGACCCTCTGACTTTTTCACGCATTTTAATGTGCTCGGACCGGGTACTTGTAAATTATATTTTTTAATTTTTTTCGATTTATATAAAAATATAGAATCTATATTTTTATTCAAAACAAAAAAAAATTAAAAATATTATCTATATAAGTACCCCGTCCAAGCACATTGAAATGCGTGCAAAAAGAAGAGTGTCATACAAAATGGGACGGAGGGAGTACATATCATTCAAGTTTGCTTTAACAAAACAAAACATAGCGTAAAATATAAACAGATTTAATTTAACCATAATTATCATTTGCATGTCACAATCGGGCATTGCATAAATTCTATTTCCTCACAACAATTGATGCGAAGATATGAACAATCGAAGATATCAACAATCCAATCCTACGTGATCTCACGAATAATTCATAAATATTTGTAAGCTAGAGCATGCCCGTGCCTTGCACGGGCTACAAAGCTAGTTAACCATTAAAGCATTACTCATTTTACAAATCCTTCAAAAAAATACCTCTTAACTATTAAAACTATACAATTTAACCCTTTCATTATAATTTGTTTCTATATTATTTTAGAATTTTGAAAATATTTTTAAATAAAAAATAAAATGAACCGATCATTTTGTAAAACATTGAGTATGATGTCCAAAATTTTTCTAATATATGGGCTTGTTTGGCATCGACTTTAAATAAGTCCTTATGAACATATTTTCGGGTAAAAATTTCATATTTTGATAATTTTTTTATTCAAGTATTTAATGTCTGTTTGAGATTCTATAAGTTGCAAAAAAAAGTTAAATTTTTCAGAAAAAAATTACGAATTTCTAATTTTATCTTAAAATAAGTTGACTTATTCTGGAAAATAAGTTCCCCCAAACACCCCCATAATTTATCAATTACGAAAATGGAAAACTTTTGAATGTTAGCAATCTTTTAAAAATTGCAATTCATATTAAATTTTGATCATTTTTGATGATTTAAAAAACCCTTTCAATTGTCACAACTTTTGTTCTCATTGTGTTATCTCATAATATATTCCGAACTATCTTCGAAATTATAATTCTTAGATTCAATAACAACCGGTATACATACTCTTATAAACTGAAAGGAACTTCATGATTTTGAATAAGTAGATAAGTAGATAATAACTTATTTTTATTTAAATCAATTTTGTTTGAATTTATTTGAATCAATGTAAATGGGTGGTCAAAGAAAGTTTAATTGTCAAATGGTGAATAATAAGGTCAAATACATATAATCAGGTGAATATTTCGTGCGAGGTGGTGACAAAATTAATTGACGAAAAAATTGAATCGTCTTCTCTTATAATAATATTTAACATAAATAAAAAATATGATTAGCAATTATGATGATGAGCTATTTGAGAAATTAAATATATTGACGTTATTTTCCAAAATTAATACACATATAAGTTGAAAGATATATAGCAAAAGGTTACGGTGATGCTTTTCGATGGTGATATATTTTAACAAATTTTAACTGAATAAAGAGTTGTTACGGATAGGTTATTGTAATTCTTAGATTAAGTTACAACTTTAAATTCTTTTAAATTAAATAAAATTGCATAATTTTGAATAAGTAGATTAAAAATTTTATTAATTTTAGTTTTTTGATTTTTTGTTTGAGTTTAATTAAATCTAAGTAATTGTATGGTTAAAAAAAAGTTTACTTGTCAACAGATAATTAATAATGTCAAATACGTCTAGTCAACTCGTGTGAGGTGGTGAGGAAATTAATTGACAAAAAGATTGGAATGGGCTTTAGTTTGTGCAAATATATTTAACTCAACTATCGCCAAATTGGATTATTTAAGGATTGATATATATGTAGATTGATTGTAATATTTTTTTTAATTGAATGTAATTTTAATTTGATACACAATGATAGATGGAAATTGTTGATATTTTATAAAATATTTTTTTTAATATTATAATAGAATTTTGACTAAAGGTTTAAAGAAATTAAATTTGGATCAAAAATTATTAGTGTAGAATATACAAAGTAAGAACAAAAAATCGAAGATATTATAGAAAATTTTATTAGGAAGATAAATATCGTTCACTTTATTGGGACATAAATGGTGATATATGGCAGATAAGTAGTTGAATATCGCCGGAATTAGCGAACATAAAAATATTATTGGCAAAAACATTGAGCCATCATTTACTATAATAGTAATTAATTTCAGTTAGGTTAGTAATTGAGAAAGGTGAATACATATTTTGATTGAATATTAATATTGGTATTAATTGATAATTTTGAAACAAAAAAAATGAGAAATGAGAAAAATTTTAAAAAAGTGAAAAGTGATAAGAAATGGGAGAGATAGAGAGAAAGAGAGAATAATTGGAGAGGTAATTAATAAATGGAGAAGAGAGAGAATAAGTGGATGGTAATAAATAATAGAAGGGAGAAGAGAGATAATAAGTGGAGGGATAGAGAGAGAAAAATAAATGGTTAAAAGACATTAATGACCTTTATTATAATTGACATTAACTATGGTTAATCTTAACTCAATGGCATAGTAGGTAATTTGAATGGGTGGATTACTTCAGGAATTAGATATATATTGATTTTAAGAAAAAAATAAATTATATACACAAAAAAATTAACTCATAATCGATGAAAATATCTAAGTAGAAATTTTATGATAAAAATTTGCACAAAAAAAATAAAATGATGAAAAAGCAAAAGGGAGCATTCTTTCGAAATACATGAGATAAAATTTTAGTTTAAATTATTTGGAAAGGAATGAAATAAGGGATAATGTTGTGTTTGGTTGGCATGAATGAAATGAGATGGAATGGAATGAAATTTGAACTATAAAATGGGTAAAAGTTTAAACTTTTCCTTCCTTCCTCCATTCCATTCCTAACCACCTACACTAGAGTTCAAACCCACCATTTTGAGAGGGAATGACCCATTCTCTATCATACTCATTTTATTCTCAAATTTTATCATAAGAAATTTGCACTCACTCATTTTTTTTTACAAAAACTTCTCTTTTATCTCCATTATTTCCTTGTAATTTTGTTCATTCCATTCCATTCCAATCCAATCTCCCCAACCAAACACAACATAAATGTATTAACATTTTCACCATCTAATTCAAAGTTCATTTTATTCTCCCCTCCCCACATTTCATCCTATTCCTGTGGGCACGGTTACACTTCCTAATTGTTCTATCACCTTAGCTGCAATCTAGTTATAATTTCTTCATAGAAAAATATTTTGATTATAAAAATCTAAATTTGTAGTAAGGAGGTTTGAATTCTAATTTTTATTAGAGAAATAGTTCGATTTCAAAATTTTGCCCTTAAACGATTGAATTTCTTTTCAATGCGACAACACCCAATTGTATGGCGTTAAATGAGTTTGACAAGCGTTAATTAGTTTGATTTCAAAATTTTGCACTTAAACGGTTGAATTTCTTTTCAACACGACAACACCCATTTGTATGGCATTAAATGAGTTTGACAAGAGTTAATTTTTTGAGGGTATAAACTTCAAGAACAGTTTCAACATTCATGTTTATTAGCACTAGAAGAAATGCCTATATTAATTTATAATTAGTTAAAACTACCGAATAAGACACGCACATAAGATAACAAAATAATAATTCGAATATAGAAGATCACCAAACAAACTACATAGCGTGATAATTTGAGCAAACAACAAGCATAATAATGTCCAAACAGAATAAGATGAAACTACCAAGAGCAACTACTTTGGGATTTTTTTAAACAATTTCATTGGGTCCATTTTCTGCTCAGAAAGGGCCCTCGCAGCAGTAGCACGCAAGGGAGAGCCAGAAGAAGAAGACTCGTCAAGAGTAGCAACATCAGATGTGGTAATCGAAGAAGGACCGCCAGCAGCAGAAGCACACACAGAAGGAGTGGGAAGAGTACTGCCACCATCAGGGCTAAGGGTACTATAGCCTTGAAGATGCTTCAGATTGGAGGCAAATCTTGGGGTTGGCAAGCCCGCAGGTCTTAGCATGGAAAAGAGGAAATTGGCGGTTGGAAAATCAAGCCAACTAACAGCAGCAGGAAGCTTGTAAGAACCCTCAGCACAGATAAAATCAGAAATTGAATCCCGGTTCTTCCAAACATCAACCCCATGAACCGGTAATTGAATACATCCCCAGAAACCATCAACTCGAAAAGTATATCAACCCAATTCTTATATATGGCAGGAACAATCACAAAGCAAAAAATCCTATGAAAAATGATGACATTTTCATAGACTTTAGCGGTTTTGGAATCCATCCGAAGTAATGTATCCATGTCATCCCGGAACAAGCCCAAACCAAAGGAAATGCACTCTACAAATATTAGAAATAGAAATTAAATTCTAATTGTTAGAAATATCCAGGCCTTTTATATCATCATAAAGAACATATGTAATTGCACAAATATTAGAAATAGAGTGAATTACTACTATGTAGTACCTAAACTATGTCTAAATTGTACTTTGTGTATCAATAAATTGCACATTATCCAGATGCTAATGTGGCTGCGCATGAAGGTCAATAGATGTTCGAACTCTAGGCAAAGAAAAATTCACAACTAACTGCTCATTGCTCTCTTTCCCACATTTTAGTTTATGCAAAAAAAAAAATGAGGAATCCATTTATGCAAAAAGACTACCCCTTTATGCAAAAAGGGGTTGATGGGTGTCAAGACAATGAGGAATCCATTTTCAAGAAAATGTTGCAGGTGGGGGGTTTTTGGACAACCTTACTAACCACAAAAACAAGTTTTGAGAATACAATGTTGTATTTATCTGTTGTGTTTTTTTTGAGATGTGTGAAGCCAACAACTTAACTTTTGCTTTTGGTAAAGACTAACACCGGACCTATCACACGATTAACTAGATCCGTCAATTCATTCGTGTCGTTTACTTTTGTGTTTCGTATACCTGAATGTTAAATCCAAATACGGTACATTTAGGGTCAATGTACTTTTATTTTCGTGTACTTTCGTGTTTCGTATACCTGAATGTTAAATCCAAATACGATGCATTTAGGGTCCATGTACTTTTGTGTTCGTGTACCTTTGTGTCGTGTACTTTTCGTGTCGTGTTTTCGTGTAATTTTAAATAAAGTTTAAAATTAAAATAATTAAATAAAATATTTAAATACTAATATTTTTGATGAAATTATTACAAACATGTACTAAACATATATATTCACATCATATTTACAAACAACATTATAAAATTATGTATAATACTATTAATTTATTTAATATAAATATAAATATATCTTATATAACATTAATGTTTATATGTATATCTATTTATTTCATATACTTCGTGTCGTGTCGTTTACCCAAAGGGTAAATAAATATTAGGTCCAAAAAATATCGTAGAAGGGGGGGTTGAATACGATACTCACTAAATTAAAAAATTCTTTCGAATCTTTTGCGGATAAATAAATTAGTGTTCGGTTATTGGGTTTGTGTTCTGAGAGTGTATAGTGTTTATGACAACAAAATAAACAACACATGATTTCCAAGAGATATATTCGATATATAAATCCTGAAAGGGGTTGCTACACCCGGTAAATAAATTCACCGGCTACCAAGAACAATTGTTCTTGCTTCTACAAAAAGAATACAAACTGAATTACAAAGAGATTTAACGGACATATATTATTTAGGGATGATTCATTTTGATCCTTATAGAATTTGCAATCAAAGTGCCGGATCAAAATTATCATCTACCGGAGAAGAGATTAGTAATAAGCAATTGTATCATCTTTCCCGGATATAATTTCTCATTGTTCTCTTTCATGTTCTTTAATAAACTTTCTGTGTTGTGTGTATCCTCTCTTTTTGCTTCTGTCTTGTGTAGACTTTATATCAACAAAGTTTGTACTGCAGATGGATTTGGTAAGGAGCGAAATATGTTGAGGAGCGATTCCTATAGTAGCCCCCTTTTACTTAGACAAAATTCAAGCAAGGTTGAGGAGCTAAAATGATGAGGAGTGATTTCCTATAAGGGCTATATAAGTCTTTTCATGTCGAGGAGCTAAAATGAGTATAGCATCCTAAAATTCACTCTTCATTTTCACTACCATGTTGAAGAGCGATTTTGTTTAGAACCCCCTAGGATGTGTGAAGAGCGATTTTATATAGAATCCCTAGGATGTTGAAGAGCGATTTTATATAGAACCCCCTAGAATGTTGAAGAGCGATTTTTATATAGGATACCCTAGAAATCTGAAGAGCGATTTCTATGTAAGCCCCCTAGCATCCAATTTCACTTCTTTGCCTTAGATAATTTTATACATCAAAAAATTATTCCATTGACTGTTTGATCAATTCTTCTGTCCTTCAAATACCTTGATTTATTTCGTTGAGTTGACGCTTAGTGCACTGGTCTGGTTCACAAATGACTAACCCTGATTTGGATCACCGTACTTTCTTTTTTCAATACCAATTTAACAAGTCTGCAGCTCTATTGTTGCTTCGAACACTGACTGTCAATACCCAGTGTACTTTCACTGGAATTGTTTCTGGTACTAAGACAACATCTTCATTGCTACTACAATCTTGAATGCTTTAATATATGTTCTTCACTGACGTTTGAACATATATATGAACTTCTTTCAGTAAGTATACTTCAAGATTGTAGGTGTCTTCTTTAACCTTTGTCTTTATCCTGTATTCACTTTTTTCATATTCCTATGCTTCCCATACTATCTATGTCGTAGTCAATGCTAATACACTGAAATCTTCTAGTGGCACTTTATACTGAATCTTCAACATTTCTGAAATCCTGTAAGTCTTCAAACCTTATTATTCACAAAAGCATGAACATATTAATGAACTTCATTCCGTGACCCTTGAAAAGACTTCAAAATTACTTCCCGTATTTTGATTCTTTGTATTTGCCTTGTCTCCATATCTTCTAGATTCCTATGTAGTCGTAGTATTATTTACATGTCCTGTTCTAGTATTGAGTTATCATCGAGTCATTGAGTTCCTATTCATTCAGCCTTGGAATCTCACCAACAACATAAAACCGGCATTTAATCTCGGTCGTGTATTTTCGTGTCATATACCAAAAATGCAAACATAAATACTAAATTTTCGTATCTTTACGTATTATGTGGTAAATTACCGGGTCTAATTAACCATTTTTAAAATATTCAAGTACACACCTTAGTTCAACTTTAACTCTATTATTACTTGTGAAATTCCCCTATCTGGAGTGTTGATTGTTGGCAAACAATTTTAAGCCATTTCAAGACTCAAAAAAACTTAATTCATCAAATTTATCACTACAATTTGTAAGTTAATAATTTTCAGAAGAATTCCCCACAATTTGTGTCGCATGGAAATGTTTAGCAATTTCCAATGTTTTGACAGTAGTAGAACCGAAGGGACAGCTATGCGAATTTCAGTGGTTAGATATTTTTACATCCTACTCCAAACCCCACGGGCCACTGTGTTTGTAGGCAAGTAGCAGCAGGTACAGTAGTTTTTAGCTTTTACTGCCAAGCAAATCTAAATAAAACCATTTACTATCTTAAATCAATTTGGTCTAGCACGCCTAAGAGCCCATATACCTGCTACACATGGACTTTGTAGCCTACCAAGCTTCAGCATTTACAATAGAAAGCAACCAGTAATACTACTCAAGCCCGAAAGAAATTTCTCGACAATTCTTATTTGAAATTTTAAGCGATACTGTTTTTTTCCGGAAGAATAAAATGGTGCAGTTTTACACAATGGTAAGTATGATAGATTTTAAGAGTTGAATATGTTGCCAAGCCTTCTTGCCACCCCATGTTCCAAAGCATCCTGTTGCCAACATTACTCTCGTCAATAGCTTTCTCAGCGGTAATCACCTCATAGCTCTGAACATTGTAATTGCCATCCGCAACACCTCGTCCTCCAACACCAGGGGGGGGGGCATCGAATCCGTCACACCCCTTTTAAAAGCTGGATGTCGATCTTTAGTGTTCACAAATTGTAAAACAGAGTGTTCCTCACAAGTCAATAGATATGTCATAATAGGTTAATATATGGACCACTCCTCTTTTTTTATCGTTCATAGTAGGAGAAATTGGAAGTGGCATCAGGAACAGCAAGAACAAAAGCTACAGGCAACACATTCTAAGACCCGTAACACAACTTAAAGTTTTCAGGATATTCATAACCACTTGTACAAAAAAGGAACTTGCACAAAGTATTATGTTGAGTCAATCCAATTGAAAGAGAAAGTCTAGGATCTTACTTAATGTAGATACTTTACTACTTGCACAAAGACGATAGAAATATGGAAAGAAGCACTTACTACTGGAACCATGGTAAAATGACAGCCAATTGCAGGCTATTAAAAATGCTTACCTGAGTCCCCTGTTTCGAGATCATATTGATTGCTTCCAAAAGCAGATGAACCGTATAAGCTCCTACGCTCAGCTGCACGATCCCTGTAGGTAGTCTGGTTTTGTTCCTTTTGTGAGAAAGCTGGCTGCACTGGCATCTCGGAGAACCTTCTCTTACTGCTCCCAGAAGCTACTGGTGGAGTACAAGAACCCAATGCAGATGCATCTGTTCTAAAAGGTAATGCAGTTCCAGACAAATCGATGCTTGCAGGTGAAGATGAATCCATAGCACCTACTGAAGCAGACAAAAATGCTGACGTAATGCCTGATGGCCCGGAATAAGAAGTATCAGATTTCACCACCCCTCTCCCAGAGCCTCTAATTACTCCCCTTATAGTACCCCCTGAACTAATTGGCTTAAGCCTCTATTGAGAATCCGGACCAGAAGACTGAACAGGTGTACTTGTAACAATTCCTGAAGTATTCATCGTATTTTTCTTCTGCTGATGGAATTTTCTTGTCATCAAGAGCCAAACGTGGAGCTTGTCCTTCATGACTCCACATCGTTAAAACATTGCTCATCTTTTTCTTGCTAGCCAGAATGCTACTTTTTGAAGCAAGTCGTATCTCTTTCTGCTTCTCCTTCTCTTTCTTCTCTGCAGCTAGTGCTGCAGCCCGCAGCAGCCTGGACAGCATCTGGCAGTGAGGTAGGTTTCTCGCTTGCAGTCACTGTAGCAGCTGGGGCGGAGATAACTACTTTGCTATTGTTAGAACTGTCCGCAGCCTTGGAAATTTCAGCTCCAGTTCCAGCTGTTTTATCAGTTTGATCCATACAAGGAATATATTGCTGAGTATGTTGATCATAGGTATACCAGATACCATTGTTACCATCGTAGTATAAACCTGAGAGATTGGTCAGCAAACTAAAGACGTCAGGATAATATAGAGAAGAAACAGAGAGAAGAATTCTTCGTAGTAAGGGTATAATCCTCCAATATATAAAAATTATTTACAGAATAAAACAAATTACTCCTACAACTACCAGGAAAGATGACCAAGAAAAACATCATTATAAAATACCTATGCTAAAACCAAGTAACCAACAAATCCAGGCTAAAGAACTTTGATCATGACTCATAACATGGCACATACCTGTATTTCCATCATAATAAAACCCAGAAGAAGCATCGTAATAATAATAGCCAGATGTTTCATCCCACACGAAGCCAGACTGTGGAGCTGAAGAATCACTCTGAACTGCAACCTCACAAGATTGCTGTTGCCCGCCTGTAGATTGTTTGTCATCTGGATTATATTCTTTCGGAGCCCAGCCAACAGCATCATACTAAGAAACAGAGTAAATAATTAATAAGCATATTTAGGCCCAATCTGTAAATGACTAGTAATGCCTTCAATATATATAGCACAAAATTTAAAAGGGTTGTTTATACTTATAGTGAAACAAAAATTCCATGATCGGCACTGCATCATCATTTTCCAAGACAAGCTCAGTATCAATTCCAAATGATCACATCTACTTCAAAATTACATACCAAAAATCACAAGTCACGAAACATGTTACACGTAGAATTAATATTTAAAATTTTGATTCTGGTACAAAATATTACCTGTTGAGCAAAGGTGGCATCTTCAATTGCAGCAGCAGCAGCAGCAAGACTGCTGGACTGTGAAGGTCCTGACCCTGGTCCAATTTTGCTCTTTACATATGCTACTCGAAGCATCTGACCATTTTTCTCTAAAGTTGTGCCACTGGTGGCTTCAAGAGCTTTAGTAGCATCATCAACCTTAGACACAAAAATATTGTTAATTTGATTTAACCATCAGCGAAATTAGACAAAGAGTCAAGGACTAAAAAATATCTTGAGATGAGAAATAATACGATACCGGTATCAACAAATCAATAAAGGGAAAATGACATCAACGTATGCCTAAGCAGAAGGTTCAGATAGCCTTCATGGAGGTCAACATTAACAAAAATAACTCTCTACTACAAAGGAATGTTAACACAAAATGTCACTGTAGCTTAGTTGTGGCCGATACTATTGAGCTTCATAATTCAGGGAACCTTCGGTCTATGTTACTCGGATTTGGGTACCAAGTATTGTACATGACATATCCGAGTACCAGACATGAAATTCCGTAGGTATGAGGACACGACAAAATTTAAAAAAAAAACAAGTATGTTAGATTGATTTCGTAGCAAAAATTAACAAAAATAAGTCAAATGGAACATAATTTTGTAAAAAACTTTGCAAAGTAGGTGTCTTCTACTATTTTCTCCTTTCTTTTTCCATTTTTTTTGGGTAATGTCAATCACAAGAAAATTTAAATACTCTCCCACACATTTGTTTTTACTGAGCCTCAAACCCTCGGACTCTTATGGTATTCATATGGTCAAAGTGTCCAAATTATAGTCCAGGGATCTGACACAGAATGAGTGGTGGTGTCTGGGTGTCCAAAAATGGTACGACAGTTGTAACCAAAGAGTTAGAGCTGCATACTCTTTCATAGTCATGAAGATCCATAAGCTATTAATTTGCAGCAGAATGGGTGGATAGTACAGAAAATAAGCTGCTTGGCAAGTGAACATACCGAATGAAAATGAACAAATGCATATCCCTTTGATACATGAGTAAATTTGTCTCTTACAAGCCGAAGATCCTGAGATATCAAAAATCAGCACAAATTTGCATACATGAGAAGAGGGATAACAGCAAAATTATCTGCCACGGTATTATACCTTGATTGGAAGCATGCTTTGAAAATTCATATCGAAGCATTTCTTCGTCAGCACTTTCATCCAATCCACGAACAAGAACATGGGCAGGACCTGACAATAACCACTTCAAAAAACTGCTACATACTTGCTTAAATAATCCAAGGTGAAACCGCATAAAAAAAACTAACCTGTGTCTCCTCTCCTGCCAAGGGGAGCATGATTTGTTGAAGCCATATCTGCTGCTGGAGGAGCATCATCTGTCCTTGCTTCATTACACTTATTTTGCAAATAGAAAATACAAACTGGCGTTAGTTATTCATTATAGAGATGTCCCACTAAAGCTTACAAGGTAAATTGGATGAGCCTATTTTACACAGGAAGAATATGCTTTAGTAACGAAGTGGATAAGTTTAGCTGAAAGTGGTTGCGAGTTTCTTTATTTTCAAATAAATACTACATTAATATGATATACTAATATTTGGTAATGCTATATTGATTGTTCATCCAGCAAGACTATAACTTAAAGAACTAAGAAAAGTTCAAAACATCAGTAATAGATCACAGACAGTACATTAGAGCCAATATGTGCACTAAACACTAAAGCATATAACCTAGCCATTAAGCAATGAAAAAAAATAAAAAAATAGATAGTGTTACAAATATATCGAATTCTACTTGAAATGTTAAGTATATATGTTTCACTAAAATGCGGGTTAGGGAAAATTTGTGGGACGAGAAGAAGCTCCTAATTTTCTACTTGCACATTAGCATGCAAATAAATAGCAGGTCTCTGCCACCTCATTTCATCCTACTAACAGTCAATCAGTCAATGAGGCTCCCATTCCTAGATTATGTGAACATGAAAAGTCGTCCAGCAGTGTTATGCAATAAGGGTTATGGTGAGATAAAAGAACAAGAAATGAACCTGAAAGCAACATGTGCGATGCGCAAAATTTACACAACCGCAGATAGTGCACATCCAGTCTGACGGCACTGCAATACTTCTATGGTTGCCATGACCTGACTTTGATGCGTTATCCAATCCAAAAGATGGTCCATTAGCCCCTCCGGTTGGCTTGCTACTGCAACAGAAGTTAGAAATTGCAATAAATATACTTGCAAGTGTAGATGAAGGCAAGAACAATGTAGAGATCTTCCAAGGCAATGAAGCATATTATTAACAGAAGACATATATAATGGGGTGCTTGCTTCCCCGTTTTATTAGATAATAAGCACTTATCTTCTCTAGAAACATAAGTCCCAATTTTCTTAAGAAATGCAGAAATAGATGCCCTCTAACACAGTGGAAGGTAAGAAACCAGTATTTGGTAATTTACCAAGCAAAAAATTAAATCAGAAGATTGATAAGCTGTTGAAGATTTAAATTTAGACAAAATGAAAATGTTCGGCAAATGACAATAAACCAATTTCATATCTGAAATGTCAAGCATGGAAACCAGCCAAAGCAGTTTAACCGGGAGGGAGAGACGGAGAGCTGATATATGAATTTCCTTTCCAAACCGATCCTAGCTTACAAATAATTTCACATTTTTAATGCACGGTGCACAGGGAACACACTTAAAACTTTACAAGGATTCAAGGACATCAACCAGCGCAAATTGCACAAAACATTTAATTAAAAGAAAGTTTTGTGATTCAAGTATTTCTACCAAATAAGAGCATATCATATGTACCTGTACTCAAAAAACAGCTTTCTACTGTCCACAACAAGACCATCATTTCCAAGCCGATCCATCATTGCACCCTGTTGTACAAGAATAAGCATATCTATTAGTACCATTCACAAAACAGAAAGGATGAAGCATTAATAGACCAGGGACGGAAAATCAATAAAAGCAAATCCACGAGATCATGTGCCAGAATTTCTCTCCTTGATAACTCGAACATGGCGAAGGGGGCCCCATTCAGCCTGACATGGCAAATGTTGATGAGAAGTAACTCACGCAACAGAAAGCAAATAAAATAAACATATAAGTTCAATCTAAACTGCTACTACATCAAAAGGATGCAGAAGAACTTACAAGGATCTGGTACCTGCAAGAGAACAGCCGTCATGCAAAACCCTAACAGGACAAAAAGTGAAATAATATTGAATATGTGAGACTTAAACTAGAGGGTAAAGAGTACCACATAATTATAATCATGTTGTCGTTTTTCATCACGGTCCTCCTGTTTATCACTCCTCTCATGTCGAGCATCGTCATAGCTATCTTCTCGATGACTAAGACTGTAGCTTCGACCTCGAGGAGACCTTCTTGACCTTAAGCGGTCATCATGTCCACGAGACCGAGAACGCTCATGCATTCCATATGGACTAGAATCTCTCTCCCGACTCAAAACACACTTCTGTCCCGATCACGATCACGAGAGTTGTGTCTTCTCCAGTTACTATCTCTTCTACTACCTCTATCATAATCAGAGTCATAACTATGCCTGCCATAGTCTCTTTAACTATTCAGGGAGCCAAAAGCAAACTAATACCCATTGTGATTCACTCACCGAAAGTTTGGGTCATGTACTGCACCATAACCTTCCAAATTAAGCCTGTGGATTCAAGAGAATAAGTGATGTCAGCAAGTAATAAGCATGGTACAAGGCAGACAAATCGATTCCATATCCTCATTGCCCAATGGCTTATCTCATTGTTCTTTTAAGATTAGATTCCGGAAAAAATGCAAAATCACATGAGCCTAATTTCCTGTACTATCATCCCATATATGTGAATTGTGATTAAAAGAAAAACCACAATTATTTTCCCATCTTTGCTGACGAGCATAGCGATTGTGATCCATTTTATCAAATATCCGTCGGTGTCAACTTTGAAAAGTTCTGGATGATCGTTACTGGGCAGGATGATGACAGAATAGCTTTCCTGTAATAAATGCACAAACTGATGTAGTTATGCCCGAAGAGATAATCCTCATGACCCATTTTACCGGACTCCTTAAAAATTTAAATCTTTTCAAGATACTTTTTCCCTTTCAAAATTTCTAACACATATTTTAAGGCTCTTGAAGCTGAAATATGATAATCAACAAGAATTCTGCCTGATAAAGAATAGAACCTCAAACAAACAGGATATTAAATATCCAAGTCTACAGTAAAAAAGTGTGCGCATGTGCAACAAATATCGGGGAAAAAATTTTTGCTTTATCCTATGTTGAATGTCCTAGATTAAGGAGAAAAAACAAAGATTTACCTAAGAACAGGGGCAGATGATACAGTTGGCAATAGAAATGTAAAAAGTAGGCCAAGAGAGATATATGATTATGAGAAGAAATTTGGATGATTGTATGTGTACAATGAACTACTTATCGAAATTTGAACTTGTTATTCTATTATACAAATTACGAAATTGATGTGTTTAGTAATATTATATACTACTAGATCTAGTAAATACATGTACAATGAACTACTTATCGACTTTCTATAACTAGCTGGGTGACTTTCCATTTTTTACAACCTTGCTTTTCAACAAGTCTTCTTGAAGTTACTCGTAACCATATTGGCGGGTTGCACATTTGCAAAAAAATTGCACGTTTTGCACAAAAAAAAGTTTGCCCTAGACGTCCATTCCCAAAAATCATATCGCAGATCTGATGTTCCAAGGAATTTTGAATTCTCTACCGTAACTTTCCAAATCCAATAAATCAAATGACCGATAACTACCACAATAAGCCATTTTCATTGAGCAATACAAGCTGAATGCAAGCTTTGAATATCATAACATTTTGAACTTATAAAATATTATTATTCATAAGTAATTAATAAATACAAGAGAATTTACCAATTATATAAGTTTTTAAGTTTGATTTGCAAATTTAATAATTTATATTCCATACTATTTTTTTATTTATTTTATAATATAATGTTGACCGAGCTATGTTGACTATGCGCTGATCTATAGTGGGTCCCACCATGTTGTTTGGATTAAGCTGACGTGCTAGCTGACGTGGCAGGTGGGTCCCACCCTAATGAGGTGACAACTGATGTGGCAAGTGGGTCCCACCCCTGCTGACGTGGTAGCTGACCTGGCAAGTGGGCCCACCCTTGTCGACGTGACAGTTGACGTGGTGGGTGGGTCCCACCCCTGCTGTCGTGGCAACTGACTGTCGTCTAATGCGTCGTTGATGTGGTAGTGGGTCCCGCATGGGTACTTTTTTATTTTTTTAAAATTTTTTTAAAAAAATATTAAGAAATTATTATTTTTACAATAAAAAAAGTATTTTTATAATTAAGATAGTAAATTTGCAAATAATTTTTCTTACCAAAAGTAAAATTGTAAAAAATTACTTTTTTCAATATATTTATCAAAAAAACCCAAAATAGAAATATTTTTATACAGAAAATTATCAATAAGTAATTAGTTAAAACTTACAAGTATCATGTTTTTTATCTTTTTTTATCTATTACTATATATTAAACTTTAACACAAGGGTAAAAAGTGTCATTTTAATGGCTGTGAAATTACTGTTTTACCCTTATTTGTTGAAAAATAACAAAAATGCCACCTTTTAAAATTTAAGTAATATATATATATATATATATATATATTTGCACTCGAGGATCGAACCCCTTGACCTTTCACACTCAAATTCATGTCATAACCATTATGCTATACTCAATTTCGAATAAGTTTTAAAAATCTTATTAGATAAATCATGTCTTCTCCTTTTGTCCCATTTTTTCTATTTTTATTTTAACTAAGTAATATATTGGTTTTTGATATTTTTAGAATATTGCTAAGAATATAATAAGTCTTCTTGAAGTTACTCGTAACCATATTGGCGGGTTGTGCAAAAAAATTGCACGTTTTGCACAAAAAAAAGTTTGCCCTAGACGTCCATTCCCAAAAATCATATCGCAGATCTGATGTTCCAAGAATTTTGATTTCTCTACCGTAACTTTCCAAATCCAATAAATCAAATGACCGATAACTACCACAATAAGCCATTTCCATTGAGCAATACAAGCTGAATGCAAGCTTTGAATATCATAACATTTTGAACTTATAAAATATTATTATTCATAAGTAATTAATAAATACAAGAGAATTTACCAATTATATAAGTTTTTAAGTTTGATTTGCAAATTTAATAATTTATATTCCATACTATTTTTTTATTTATTTTATAATATAATGTTGACCGAGCTATGTTGACTATGCGCTGATCTATAGTGGGTCCCACCATGTTGTTTGGATTAAGCTGACGTGCTAGCTGACGTGGCAGGTGGGTCCCACCCTAATGAGGTGACAACTGATGTGGCAAGTGGGTCCCACCCCTGCTGACGTGGTAGCTGACCTGGCAAGTGGGCCCACCCTTGTCGACGTGACAGTTGACGTGGTGGGTGGGTCCCACCCCTGCTGTCGTGGCAACTGACTGTCGTCTAATGCGTCGTTGATGTGGTAGTGGGTCCCGCATGGGTACTTTTTTATTTTTTTAAAATTTTTTTAAAAAAATATTAAGAAATTATTATTTTTACAATAAAAAAAGTATTTTTATAATTAAGATAGTAAATTTGCAAATAATTTTTCTTACCAAAAGTAAAATTGTAAAAAATTACTTTTTTCAATATATTTATCAAAAAAACCCAAAATAGAAATACTTTTATACAGAAAATTATCAATAAGTAATTAGTTAAAACTTACAAGTATCATGTTTTTTATCTTTTTTTATCTATTACTATATATTAAACTTTAACACAAGGGTAAAAAGTGTCATTTTAATGGCTGTGAAATTACTGTTTTACCCTTATTTGTTGAAAAATAACAAAAATGCCACCTTTTAAAATTTAAGTAATATATATATATATATATATATATATATATATATATATATATATATTTGCACTCGAGGATCGAACCCCTTGACCTTTCACACTCAAATTCATGTCATAACCATTATGCTATACTCAATTTCGAATAAGTTTTAAAAATCTTATTAGATAAATCATGTCTTCTCCTTTTGTCCCATTTTTTCTATTTTTATTTTAACTAAGTAATATATTGGTTTTTGATATTTTTAGAATATTGCTAAGAATATAATAAGTCTTCTTGAAGTTACTCGTAACCATATTGGCGGGTTGTGCAAAAAAATTGCACGTTTTGCACAAAAAAAAGTTTGCCCTAGACGTCCATTCCCAAAAATCATATCGCAGATCTGATGTTCCAAGAATTTTGATTTCTCTACCGTAACTTTCCAAATCCAATAAATCAAATGACCGATAACTACCACAATAAGCCATTTTCATTGAGCAATACAAGCTGAATGCAAGCTTTGAATATCATAACATTTTGAACTTATAAAATATTATTATTCATAAGTAATTAATAAATACAAGAGAATTTACCAATTATATAAGTTTTTAAGTTTGATTTGCAAATTTAATAATTTATATTCCATACTATTTTTTTATTTATTTTATAATATAATGTTGACCGAGCTATGTTGACTATGCGCTGATCTATAGTGGGTCCCACCATGTTGTTTGGATTAAGCTGACGTGCTAGCTGACGTGGCAGGTGGGTCCCACCCTAATGAGGTGACAACTGATGTGGCAAGTGGGTCCCACCCCTGCTGACGTGGTAGCTGACCTGGCAAGTGGGCCCACCCTTGTCGACGTGACAGTTGACGTGGTGGGTGGGTCCCACCCCTGCTGTCGTGGCAACTGACTGTCGTCTAATGCGTCGTTGATGTGGTAGTGGGTCCCGCATGGGTACTTTTTTATTTTTTTAAAATTTTTTTAAAAAAATATTAAGAAATTATTATTTTTACAATAAAAAAAGTATTTTTATAATTAAGATAGTAAATTTGCAAATAATTTTTCTTACCAAAAGTAAAATTGTAAAAAATTACTTTTTTCAATATATTTATCAAAAAAACCCAAAATAGAAATACTTTTATACAGAAAATTATCAATAAGTAATTAGTTAAAACTTACAAGTATCATGTTTTTTATCTTTTTTTATCTATTACTATATATTAAACTTTAACACAAGGGTAAAAAGTGTCATTTTAATGGCTGTGAAATTACTGTTTTACCCTTATTTGTTGAAAAATAACAAAAATGCCACCTTTTAAAATTTAAGTAATATATATATATATATATATATATATTTGCACTCGAGGATCGAACCCCTTGACCTTTCACACTCAAATTCATGTCATAACCATTATGCTATACTCAATTTCGAATAAGTTTTAAAAATCTTATTAGATAAATCATGTCTTCTCCTTTTGTCCCATTTTTTCTATTTTTATTTTAACTAAGTAATATATTGGTTTTTGATATTTTTAGAATATTGCTAAGAATATAATAAGTCTTCTTGAAGTTACTCGTAACCATATTGGCGGGTTGTGCAAAAAAATTGCACGTTTTGCACAAAAAAAAGTTTGCCCTAGACGTCCATTCCCAAAAATCATATCGCAGATCTGATGTTCCAAGAATTTTGATTTCTCTACCGTAACTTTCCAAATCCAATAAATCAAATGACCGATAACTACCACAATAAGCCATTTCCATTGAGCAATACAAGCTGAATGCAAGCTTTGAATATCATAACATTTTGAACTTATAAAATATTATTATTCATAAGTAATTAATAAATACAAGAGAATTTACCAATTATATAAGTTTTTAAGTTTGATTTGCAAATTTAATAATTTATATTCCATACTATTTTTTTATTTATTTTATAATATAATGTTGACCGAGCTATGTTGACTATGCGCTGATCTATAGTGGGTCCCACCATGTTGTTTGGATTAAGCTGACGTGCTAGCTGACGTGGCAGGTGGGTCCCACCCTAATGAGGTGACAACTGATGTGGCAAGTGGGTCCCACCCCTGCTGACGTGGTAGCTGACCTGGCAAGTGGGCCCACCCTTGTCGACGTGACAGTTGACGTGGTGGGTGGGTCCCACCCCTGCTGTCGTGGCAACTGACTGTCGTCTAATGCGTCGTTGATGTGGTAGTGGGTCCCGCATGGGTACTTTTTTATTTTTTTAAAATTTTTTTAAAAAAATATTAAGAAATTATTATTTTTACAATAAAAAAAGTATTTTTATAATTAAGATAGTAAATTTGCAAATAATTTTTCTTACCAAAAGTAAAATTGTAAAAAATTACTTTTTTCAATATATTTATCAAAAAAACCCAAAATAGAAATACTTTTATACAGAAAATTATCAATAAGTAATTAGTTAAAACTTACAAGTATCATGTTTTTTATCTTTTTTTATCTATTACTATATATTAAACTTTAACACAAGGGTAAAAAGTGTCATTTTAATGGCTGTGAAATTACTGTTTTACCCTTATTTGTTGAAAAATAACAAAAATGCCACCTTTTAAAATTTAAGTAATATATATATATATATATATATATATATATATATATATATATATATATATATATATATATATATATATATTTGCACTCGAGGATCGAACCCCTTGACCTTTCACACTCAAATTCATGTCATAACCATTATGCTATACTCAATTTCGAATAAGTTTTAAAAATCTTATTAGATAAATCATGTCTTCTCCTTTTGTCCCATTTTTTCTATTTTTATTTTAACTAAGTAATATATTGGTTTTTGATATTTTTAGAATATTGCTAAGAATATAATAAGTCTTCTTGAAGTTACTCGTAACCATATTGGCGGGTTGTGCAAAAAAATTGCACGTTTTGCACAAAAAAAAGTTTGCCCTAGACGTCCATTCCCAAAAATCATATCGCAGATCTGATGTTCCAAGAATTTTGATTTCTCTACCGTAACTTTCCAAATCCAATAAATCAAATGACCGATAACTACCACAATAAGCCATTTCCATTGAGCAATACAAGCTGAATGCAAGCTTTGAATATCATAACATTTTGAACTTATAAAATATTATTATTCATAAGTAATTAATAAATACAAGAGAATTTACCAATTATATAAGTTTTTAAGTTTGATTTGCAAATTTAATAATTTATATTCCATACTATTTTTTTATTTATTTTATAATATAATGTTGACCGAGCTATGTTGACTATGCGCTGATCTATAGTGGGTCCCACCATGTTGTTTGGATTAAGCTGACGTGCTAGCTGACGTGGCAGGTGGGTCCCACCCTAATGAGGTGACAACTGATGTGGCAAGTGGGTCCCACCCCTGCTGACGTGGTAGCTGACCTGGCAAGTGGGCCCACCCTTGTCGACGTGACAGTTGACGTGGTGGGTGGGTCCCACCCCTGCTGTCGTGGCAACTGACTGTCGTCTAATGCGTCGTTGATGTGGTAGTGGGTCCCGCATGGGTACTTTTTTATTTTTTTAAAATTTTTTAAAAAAAATATTAAGAAATTATTATTTTTACAATAAAAAAAGTATTTTTATAATTAAGATAGTAAATTTGCAAATAATTTTTCTTACCAAAAGTAAAATTGTAAAAAATTACTTTTTTCAATATATTTATCAAAAAAACCCAAAATAGAAATACTTTTATACAGAAAATTATCAATAAGTAATTAGTTAAAACTTACAAGTATCATGTTTTTTATCTTTTTTTATCTATTACTATATATTAAACTTTAACACAAGGGTAAAAAGTGTCATTTTAATGGCTGTGAAATTACTGTTTTACCCTTATTTGTTGAAAAATAACAAAAATGCCACCTTTTAAAATTTAAGTAATATATATATATATATATATATATATATATATATATATATATATATTTGCACTCGAGGATCGAACCCCTTGACCTTTCACACTCAAATTCATGTCATAACCATTATGCTATACTCAATTTCGAATAAGTTTTAAAAATCTTATTAGATAAATCATGTCTTCTCCTTTTGTCCCATTTTTTCTATTTTTATTTTAACTAAGTAATATATTGGTTTTTGATATTTTTAGAATATTGCTAAGAATATAATAAGTCTTCTTGAAGTTACTCGTAACCATATTGGCGGGTTGTGCAAAAAAATTGCACGTTTTGCACAAAAAAAAGTTTGCCCTAGACGTCCATTCCCAAAAATCATATCGCAGATCTGATGTTCCAAGAATTTTGATTTCTCTACCGTAACTTTCCAAATCCAATAAATCAAATGACCGATAACTACCACAATAAGCCATTTTCATTGAGCAATACAAGCTGAATGCAAGCTTTGAATATCATAACATTTTGAACTTATAAAATATTATTATTCATAAGTAATTAATAAATACAAGAGAATTTACCAATTATATAAGTTTTTAAGTTTGATTTGCAAATTTAATAATTTATATTCCATACTATTTTTTTATTTATTTTATAATATAATGTTGACCGAGCTATGTTGACTATGCGCTGATCTATAGTGGGTCCCACCATGTTGTTTGGATTAAGCTGACGTGCTAGCTGACGTGGCAGGTGGGTCCCACCCTAATGAGGTGACAACTGATGTGGCAAGTGGGTCCCACCCCTGCTGACGTGGTAGCTGACCTGGCAAGTGGGCCCACCCTTGTCGACGTGACAGTTGACGTGGTGGGTGGGTCCCACCCCTGCTGTCGTGGCAACTGACTGTCGTCTAATGCGTCGTTGATGTGGTAGTGGGTCCCGCATGGGTACTTTTTTATTTTTTTAAAATTTTTTTAAAAAAATATTAAGAAATTATTATTTTTACAATAAAAAAAGTATTTTTATAATTAAGATAGTAAATTTGCAAATAATTTTTCTTACCAAAAGTAAAATTGTAAAAAATTACTTTTTTCAATATATTTATCAAAAAAACCCAAAATAGAAATACTTTTATACAGAAAATTATCAATAAGTAATTAGTTAAAACTTACAAGTATCATGTTTTTTATCTTTTTTTATCTATTACTATATATTAAACTTTAACACAAGGGTAAAAAGTGTCATTTTAATGGCTGTGAAATTACTGTTTTACCCTTATTTGTTGAAAAATAACAAAAATGCCACCTTTTAAAATTTAAGTAATATATATATATATATATATTTGCACTCGAGGATCGAACCCCTTGACCTTTCACACTCAAATTCATGTCATAACCATTATGCTATACTCAATTTCGAATAAGTTTTAAAAATCTTATTAGATAAATCATGTCTTCTCCTTTTGTCCCATTTTTTCTATTTTTATTTTAACTAAGTAATATATTGGTTTTTGATATTTTTAGAATATTGCTAAGAATATAATAAGTCTTCTTGAAGTTACTCGTAACCATATTGGCGGGTTGTGCAAAAAAATTGCACGTTTTGCACAAAAAAAAGTTTGCCCTAGACGTCCATTCCCAAAAATCATATCGCAGATCTGATGTTCCAAGAATTTTGATTTCTCTACCGTAACTTTCCAAATCCAATAAATCAAATGACCGATAACTACCACAATAAGCCATTTCCATTGAGCAATACAAGCTGAATGCAAGCTTTGAATATCATAACATTTTGAACTTATAAAATATTATTATTCATAAGTAATTAATAAATACAAGAGAATTTACCAATTATATAAGTTTTTAAGTTTGATTTGCAAATTTAATAATTTATATTCCATACTATTTTTTTATTTATTTTATAATATAATGTTGACCGAGCTATGTTGACTATGCGCTGATCTATAGTGGGTCCCACCATGTTGTTTGGATTAAGCTGACGTGCTAGCTGACGTGGCAGGTGGGTCCCACCCTAATGAGGTGACAACTGATGTGGCAAGTGGGTCCCACCCCTGCTGACGTGGTAGCTGACCTGGCAAGTGGGCCCACCCTTGTCGACGTGACAGTTGACGTGGTGGGTGGGTCCCACCCCTGCTGTCGTGGCAACTGACTGTCGTCTAATGCGTCGTTGATGTGGTAGTGGGTCCCGCATGGGTACTTTTTTATTTTTTTAAAATTTTTTAAAAAAAATATTAAGAAATTATTATTTTTACAATAAAAAAAGTATTTTTATAATTAAGATAGTAAATTTGCAAATAATTTTTCTTACCAAAAGTAAAATTGTAAAAAATTACTTTTTTCAATATATTTATCAAAAAAACCCAAAATAGAAATACTTTTATACAGAAAATTATCAATAAGTAATTAGTTAAAACTTACAAGTATCATGTTTTTTATCTTTTTTTATCTATTACTATATATTAAACTTTAACACAAGGGTAAAAAGTGTCATTTTAATGGCTGTGAAATTACTGTTTTACCCTTATTTGTTGAAAAATAACAAAAATGCCACCTTTTAAAATTTAAGTAATATATATATATATATATATATATATTTGCACTCGAGGATCGAACCCCTTGACCTTTCACACTCAAATTCATGTCATAACCATTATGCTATACTCAATTTCGAATAAGTTTTAAAAATCTTATTAGATAAATCATGTCTTCTCCTTTTGTCCCATTTTTTCTATTTTTATTTTAACTAAGTAATATATTGGTTTTTGATATTTTTAGAATATTGCTAAGAATATAATAAGTCTTCTTGAAGTTACTCGTAACCATATTGGCGGGTTGTGCAAAAAAATTGCACGTTTTGCACAAAAAAAAGTTTGCCCTAGACGTCCATTCCCAAAAATCATATCGCAGATCTGATGTTCCAAGAATTTTGATTTCTCTACCGTAACTTTCCAAATCCAATAAATCAAATGACCGATAACTACCACAATAAGCCATTTTCATTGAGCAATACAAGCTGAATGCAAGCTTTGAATATCATAACATTTTGAACTTATAAAATATTATTATTCATAAGTAATTAATAAATACAAGAGAATTTACCAATTATATAAGTTTTTAAGTTTGATTTGCAAATTTAATAATTTATATTCCATACTATTTTTTTATTTATTTTATAATATAATGTTGACCGAGCTATGTTGACTATGCGCTGATCTATAGTGGGTCCCACCATGTTGTTTGGATTAAGCTGACGTGCTAGCTGACGTGGCAGGTGGGTCCCACCCTAATGAGGTGACAACTGATGTGGCAAGTGGGTCCCACCCCTGCTGACGTGGTAGCTGACCTGGCAAGTGGGCCCACCCTTGTCGACGTGACAGTTGACGTGGTGGGTGGGTCCCACCCCTGCTGTCGTGGCAACTGACTGTCGTCTAATGCGTCGTTGATGTGGTAGTGGGTCCCGCATGGGTACTTTTTTATTTTTTTAAAATTTTTTTAAAAAAATATTAAGAAATTATTATTTTTACAATAAAAAAAGTATTTTTATAATTAAGATAGTAAATTTGCAAATAATTTTTCTTACCAAAAGTAAAATTGTAAAAAATTACTTTTTTCAATATATTTATCAAAAAACCCAAAATAGAAATACTTTTATACAGAAAATTATCAATAAGTAATTAGTTAAAACTTACAAGTATCATGTTTTTTATCTTTTTTTATCTATTACTATATATTAAACTTTAACACAAGGGTAAAAAGTGTCATTTTAATGGCTGTGAAATTACTGTTTTACCCTTATTTGTTGAAAAATAACAAAAATGCCACCTTTTAAAATTTAAGTAATATATATATATATATATATATATATATATATATATATATATATATATATATATATATATATATATATATATATATATATATATTTGCACTCGAGGATCGAACCCCTTGACCTTTCACACTCAAATTCATGTCATAACCATTATGCTATACTCAATTTCGAATAAGTTTTAAAAATCTTATTAGATAAATCATGTCTTCTCCTTTTGTCCCATTTTTTCTATTTTTATTTTAACTAAGTAATATATTGGTTTTTGATATTTTTAGAATATTGCTAAGAATATAATAAGTCTTCTTGAAGTTACTCGTAACCATATTGGCGGGTTGTGCAAAAAAATTGCACGTTTTGCACAAAAAAAAGTTTGCCCTAGACGTCCATTCCCAAAAATCATATCGCAGATCTGATGTTCCAAGAATTTTGATTTCTCTACCGTAACTTTCCAAATCCAATAAATCAAATGACCGATAACTACCACAATAAGCCATTTCCATTGAGCAATACAAGCTGAATGCAAGCTTTGAATATCATAACATTTTGAACTTATAAAATATTATTATTCATAAGTAATTAATAAATACAAGAGAATTTACCAATTATATAAGTTTTTAAGTTTGATTTGCAAATTTAATAATTTATATTCCATACTATTTTTTTATTTATTTTATAATATAATGTTGACCGAGCTATGTTGACTATGCGCTGATCTATAGTGGGTCCCACCATGTTGTTTGGATTAAGCTGACGTGCTAGCTGACGTGGCAGGTGGGTCCCACCCTAATGAGGTGACAACTGATGTGGCAAGTGGGTCCCACCCCTGCTGACGTGGTAGCTGACCTGGCAAGTGGGCCCACCCTTGTCGACGTGACAGTTGACGTGGTGGGTGGGTCCCACCCCTGCTGTCGTGGCAACTGACTGTCGTCTAATGCGTCGTTGATGTGGTAGTGGGTCCCGCATGGGTACTTTTTTATTTTTTTAAAATTTTTTAAAAAAAATATTAAGAAATTATTATTTTTACAATAAAAAAAGTATTTTTATAATTAAGATAGTAAATTTGCAAATAATTTTTCTTACCAAAAGTAAAATTGTAAAAAATTACTTTTTTCAATATATTTATCAAAAAAACCCAAAATAGAAATACTTTTATACAGAAAATTATCAATAAGTAATTAGTTAAAACTTACAAGTATCATGTTTTTTATCTTTTTTTATCTATTACTATATATTAAACTTTAACACAAGGGTAAAAAGTGTCATTTTAATGGCTGTGAAATTACTGTTTTACCCTTATTTGTTGAAAAATAACAAAAATGCCACCTTTTAAAATTTAAGTAATATATATATATATATATATATATATATATATATATATATATATATATATATATATATTTGCACTCGAGGATCGAACCCCTTGACCTTTCACACTCAAATTCATGTCATAACCATTATGCTATACTCAATTTCGAATAAGTTTTAAAAATCTTATTAGATAAATCATGTCTTCTCCTTTTGTCCCATTTTTTCTATTTTTATTTTAACTAAGTAATATATTGGTTTTTGATATTTTTAGAATATTGCTAAGAATATAATAAGTCTTCTTGAAGTTACTCGTAACCATATTGGCGGGTTGTGCAAAAAAATTGCACGTTTTGCACAAAAAAAAGTTTGCCCTAGACGTCCATTCCCAAAAATCATATCGCAGATCTGATGTTCCAAGAATTTTGATTTATCTACCGTAACTTTCCAAATCCAATAAATCAAATGACCGATAACTACCACAATAAGCCATTTCCATTGAGCAATACAAGCTGAATGCAAGCTTTGAATATCATAACATTTTGAACTTATAAAATATTATTATTCATAAGTAATTAATAAATACAAGAGAATTTACCAATTATATAAGTTTTTAAGTTTGATTTGCAAATTTAATAATTTATATTCCATACTATTTTTTTATTTATTTTATAATATAATGTTGACCGAGCTATGTTGACTATGCGCTGATCTATAGTGGGTCCCACCATGTTGTTTGGATTAAGCTGACGTGCTAGCTGACGTGGCAGGTGGGTCACACCCTAATGAGGTGACAACTGATGTGGCAAGTGGGTCCCACCCCTGCTGACGTGGTAGCTGACCTGGCAAGTGGGCCCACCCTTGTCGACGTGACAGTTGACGTGGTGGGTGGGTCCCACCCCTGCTGTCGTGGCAACTGACTGTCGTCTAATGCGTCATTGATGTGGTAGTGGGTCCCGCATGGGTACTTTTTTATTTTTTTAAAATTTTTTAAAAAAAATATTAAGAAATTATTATTTTTACAATAAAAAAGTATTTTTATAATTAAGATAGTAAATTTGCAAATAATTTTTCTTACCAAAAGTAAAATTGTAAAAAATTACTTTTTTCAATATATTTATCAAAAAAACCCAAAATAGAAATACTTTTATACAGAAAATTATCAATAAGTAATTAGTTAAAACTTACAAGTATCATGTTTTTTATCTTTTTTTATCTATTACTATATATTAAACTTTAACACAAGGGTAAAAAGTGTCATTTTAATGGCTGTGAAATTACTGTTTTACCCTTATTTGTTGAAAAATAACAAAAATGCCACCTTTTAAAATTTAAGTAATATATATATATATATATATATATATATATATATATATATATATATATATATATATATATATATTTGCACTCGAGGATCGAACCCCTTGACCTTTCACACTCAAATTCATGTCATAACCATTATGCTATACTCAATTTCGAATAAGTTTTAAAAATCTTATTAGATAAATCATGTCTTCTCCTTTTGTCCCATTTTTTCTATTTTTATTTTAACTAAGTAATATATTGGTTTTTGATATTTTTAGAATATTGCTAAGAATATAATAAGTCTTCTTGAAGTTACTCGTAACCATATTGGCGGGTTGTGCAAAAAAATTGCACGTTTTGCACAAAAAAAAGTTTGCCCTAGACGTCCATTCCCAAAAATCATATCGCAGATCTGATGTTCCAAGAATTTTGATTTCTCTACCGTAACTTTCCAAATCCAATAAATCAAATGACCGATAACTACCACAATAAGCCATTTCCATTGAGCAATACAAGCTGAATGCAAGCTTTGAATATCATAAAATTTTGAACTTATAAAATATTATTATTCATAAGTAATTAATAAATACAAGAGAATTTACCAATTATATAAGTTTTTAAGTTTGATTTGCAAATTTAATAATTTATATTCCATACTATTTTTTTATTTATTTTATAATATAATGTTGATCGAGCTATGTTGACTATGCGCTGATCTATGTGGGTCCCACCATGTTGTTTGGATTAAGCTGACGTGGCAGGTGGGTCCCACCCTAATGAGGTGACAACTGATGTGGCAAGTGGGTCCCACCCCTGCTGACGTGGTAGCTGACCTGGCAAGTGGGCCCACCCTTGTCGACGTGACAGTTGACGTGGTGGGTGGGTCCCACCCCTGCTGTCGTGGCAACTGACTGTCGTCTAATGCGTCGTTGATGTGGTAGTGGGTCCCGCATGGGTACTTTTTTATTTTTTTAAAATTTTTTTAAAAAAATATTAAGAAATTATTATTTTTACAATAAAAAAAGTATTTTTATAATTAAGATAGTAAATTTGCAAATAATTTTTCTTACCAAAAGTAAAATTGTAAAAAATTACTTTTTTCAATATATTTATCAAAAAAACCCAAAATAGAAATACTTTTATATAGAAAATTATCAATAAGTAATTAGTTAAAACTTACAAGTATCATGTTTTTTATCTTTTTTTATCTATTACTATATATTAAACTTTAACACAAGGGTAAAAAGTGTCATTTTAATGGCTGTGAAATTACTGTTTTACCCTTATTTGTTGAAAAATAACAAAAATGCCACCTTTTAAAATTTAAGCAATATATATATATATATATATATATATATATATATATATATATATATATATATATATATATTTGCACTCGAGGATCGAACCCCTTGACCTTTCACACTCAAATTCATGTCATAACCGTTATGCTATACTCAATTTCGAATAAGTTTTAAAAATCTTATTAGATAAATCATGTCTTCTCCTTTTGTCCCATTTTTTCTATTTTTATTTTAACTAAGTAATATATTGGTTTTTGATATTTTTAGAATATTGCTAAGAATATAATAAGTCTTCTTGAAGTTACTCGTAACCATATTGGCGGGTTGTGCAAAAAAATTGCACGTTTTGCACAAAAAAAAGTTTGCCCTAGACGTCCATTCCCAAAAATCATATCGCAGATCTGATGTTCCAAGAATTTTGATTTCTCTACCGTAACTTTCCAAATCCAATAAATCAAATGACCGATAACTACCACAATAAGCCATTTCCATTGAGCAATACAAGCTGAATGCAAGCTTTGAATATCATAAAATTTTGAACTTATAAAATATTATTATTCATAAGTAATTAATAAATACAAGAGAATTTACCAATTATATAAGTTTTTAAGTTTGATTTGCAAATTTAATAATTTATATTCCATACTATTTTTTTATTTATTTTATAATATAATGTTGATCGAGCTATGTTGACTATGCGCTGATCTATGTGGGTCCCACCATGTTGTTTGGATTAAGCTGACGTGGCAGGTGGGTCCCACCCTAATGAGGTGACAACTGATGTGGCAAGTGGGTCCCACCCCTGCTGACGTGGTAGCTGACCTGGCAAGTGGGCCCACCCTTGTCGACGTGACAGTTGACGTGGTGGGTGGGTCCCACCCCTGCTGTCGTGGCAACTGACTGTCGTCTAATGCGTCGTTGATTTGGTAGTGGGTCCCGCATGGGTACTTTTTTATTTTTTTAAATTTTTTTTAAAAAAATATTAAGAAATTATTATTTTTACAATAAAAAAAGTATTTTTATAATTAAGATAGTAAATTTGCAAATAATTTTTCTTACCAAAAGTAAAACTGTAAAAAATTACTTTTTTCAATATATTTATCAAAAAAACCCTAAATAGAAATACTTTTATACAGAAAATTATCAATAAGTAATTAGTTAAAACTTACAAGTATCATGTTTTTTTATCTTTTTTTATCTATTACTATATATTAAACTTTAACACAAGGGTAAAAAGTGTCATTTTAATGGCTGTGAAATTACTGTCTTACCCTTATTTGTTGAAAAATAACAAAAATGCCACCTTTTAAAATTTAAGTAATATATATATATATATATATATATTTGCACTCGAGGATCGAACCCCTTGACCTTTCACACTCAAATTCACGTCATAACCATTATGCTATACTCAATTTCGAATAAGTTTTAAAAATCTTATTAGATAAATCATGTCTTCTCCTTTTGTCCCATTTTTTCTATTTTTATTTTAACTAAGTAATATATTGGTTTTTGATATTTTTAGAATATTGCTAAGAATATAATTACGAAAAATATTTTAATCTATTGAGTAAATTTTACCATTATTTTTTGACATTTCAAATGATTGAAAATATAAATAAAATTTTAAGATAAAAATTAAGATAAAATTTTATATAATACAAAAATATAACCAAGTTCGGGAACAAAAATATATTAATTTACTTTCGTATCCAAGTTAGGGATGGCAAAAAAATCCGATCCGACGGATACCCGATCCGAAACCCGAAATTTTGGATAACCCGAACCCGATTTTTTGGATTTGGATTTGGATTTGATTTTCAAACCCAAAAATTTTTGGATTTGGATTTGGATATTATGAAACCCGAAAACCGATCCAAACCCGATCCGAACCCGAAACCCGAAAAAAAAAACCCGAATATATATATATATATATATATATATATATATATATATATATATATATATATATATATATATATATATATATATATCTCTGTGTGTGTGTGTGTATGTGTATGTATATATGTATATAATTTATACTATAATATATTTCATAATGTAATACATTTTATATAAAAGTCATTGGTGCATCGTATAACAAATAATCTTGTATTATTAAAACCGAAATATTAAAACATTTTTAGACTCTAAGTGTTTAAGATGTATTTCATATCAAATCTATTTGGTTATTTTAATGATTTAAATTCATTTAAAAATTGATTATATGTAAAATTTTATAACAAAATTAAATATTAAAATATTAAAATTAATGCACAGAATATAATTTATTTATATAATATTAATAATACTTTTTATAAAATTTTCGGGTTTCGGGTTTCGGGTTTCGGGTATTATCCAAATCCAAAAATTTTCGGGTTTTGGGTATACCCGAAATCCATTGGATCGGGTTCGGGTTTCAGTTTTCGGGTATTTTTCGGGTTCGGGTCGGGTTCGGGTTTTATCCAAAAAATCGGGTTTGGATTTGGATTTTGCCAAACCCGACCCGATCCGACCCGATTGCCATCCCTAATCCAAGTTGATATTGAATTATTAAACTAACAAAAAAAATGGTTTTAAGAAATATGTAAACTTATTTATCAAATCAAACATAATTAATAATTGCATCACATAATTTTTAGGTATATAGAATTTTAAACATGTGAGTCATATTAGAGATTTTTGATTGACTTATTATTTAGACTTTCAGCAATTTAAATATATGATTAATGTTAAAACATAAATATTTAAAAATTACGAAAAATAATTGAATTTATGTAAAAAAGATGAGAACTCTAAAAAAATCTATGTTATATATATATATATATATATATATATATATATATAAATAACGTAACTCATTTTCAATATTGAATGAAAGATGATAGGATTTTTGAGTCATACCGTCCCTCTCATTTGTTTATAAGTGAGTTTGAACTGTCAGATTTTGTGTTTTCAGAGTTTGAGTCATCAGAGTTTGATCCAGATTTTTCAGCTGACTCGCTTTCAGTATTTGAGTCACCTTCTTGAAGAGATTCTTCATGCTCCCCCTCAACTGGTTCTCTCCTTTGTTCTGACTGAGAAGTTTCTTCAGTATTTACCAGTAGAGGTTCAGAGTATGCTTCAACAGAGTCTGTTGCCACAGCTCCATCAGAGTTTAAATCATCAGAGAATAGTTCTTCATTTTCAAAGCGCAGTTGATCATGTTCATCTACATCTTCAAGTCCAGTTATTTTTTTGCCATCAAATGACACATGAATTGATTCCATGATCACCTTGGTTCTTAAATTATGAACTCCGAATGCTTTTGTTGACAGTGAATAGCCAACAAAAATTACTTCATCTGCTTTTAACTCAAATTTTGTCAACAGTTCAGGATGAGTCTTCAACACAAAGCATTTGCACCCAAAAATGAAAATATTTCAGATTAGGCTTCTTTTTCCTCACCATCTCATATGGTGTTTTCCCATGTTTGTTGATCAAAGTAGCATTTTGAGTAAAATAAGCAATTTGAATGGCTTCTACCCAGAAATAGGTTGGCAATTTTGCTTCATTTAGCATAGTTCTGGCAGCTTCTATCAAAGTTCTATTTTTCCTTTCAACTACACCATTTTGCTGTGGTGTACCAGGTGCAGAAAACTCTTGCTTCACTCCTTTGTCTTTGCAGAATTCTTCCATTGTTGCATTTCTGAACTCTGTTCCATTATCACTTCTGATTATTTTGACTTTGTTATTTGATCCTTTGACCAGCAACTTTACATGTTCCATCAGAGTTAATGCAGTTTCATCCTTCTTTGCTAGAAAATATACCCATGTATATCTGGTGTGTTCATCAACAATGACTAAAGCATATTTCTTCCTTCCAATAGACAAGACATTCACTGGACCAAATAGATCAACATGAAGAAGATGATAAGGATCAACAATTGAAGATTCAGACTTGCTCTTGAACGATGACTTCCTTTGTTTGGCCTTTTGACAAGAATCACACAGGCCATCAATATTTTAATAAAGATTTTGGGAGTCCTCTTACAAGATCCTTTCTGATCAGCTCATTTATGTTATTCAGATTCAAATGAGAGAGTTTCTTATGCCACTTCAACTCTCTTCACTAGACATTCTTGTTGACAGGCACACAGCTTTTCCAGCAGAGTCTGTTAACAGCCTTGCTTTATAGATGTTATTGCGCCTGTGTCCAACTAGAACAACTTTCCCTGTAGATTTACTGATGACTTCACAATATTCAGGTTGAAAATCTACATGATATCCTCTGTCACAGATTTGACTCACAAGCAGGTCACGCTTGAGTCCTGGAACCAGAGCTACATTTGTGATGATGACATTTCTAAGAATGATATTGCCATATCCCAAAGTCTGTCCTACGTTGCCATCTCCATAGGAAACTTTTGGGCCAGCCTTTTCCTCATACTCTGATAGCAGGGCTTTATTTCCAGTCATGTGTCCTGAACATCCACTGTCCACGACTAGGATACTCTCCCTATTGCCCTACAATCACAAACATTTAATTATGATCAGTTTTAAGGATCCAGACTTACTTGGATCCTTTGGATTTCTTAACTTTGTTAGCTTTAGCAGCGGAATTCTCATTATCAGAGTTTAAGCTAACATTTTCAGAGTTTACACTTGCAATTTTAACTTTAACCCATTTCAAATTGGGCTTCAATTCATAATTGTTATGATAAATGGCATGATAATCCCTGCAAGTATAAATAGAATGCCAAGTACTTCCACAATGTTTGCATAAAGTCTGTGGTCTAGGTTTAACATAATTATTCTTTACTTCAGACTTGGAGGGTAAAGAATTAATGTTTTTAGTTTTCTTGCAGAAATTTGCAAGATGATTAGTACTACCACAGTTATAACATGTCTTTCTTGGAGCAAAAGTAGCAAGCATTGGATAATTACCTTTTGGTAATGCCTACTTTACCATTTTTGTTTTTCCTGGACACTCTCTGTTTCTTAACAGATTTTAACTCCTTAAGCTATGTTTAAGTTGTTTATCTGTCATTGATCCAATATTTATCTGTTTAACATGAGTTTTAACAGCTTCTTTCTTAACAGCTTCTGTGCCAGTAACAAATGTTGTTTTTGGAAGATGTGATCTTATTTTTACTTGATTTTGAAATCTAAGTTCATCTCCCTCACTGTAACCTAAACCAACCGTGTCTGATTGAAACACCTCATAAGTGTCTTTTCCAAAATCAGTCCAAGTATTAATTATATGATTCTTTTCCTCCAATTTAGATTCTAGTTGCCTAAACCTACCAAGCAACTCCTGTTCTAAATAAACAGCATCATCTCTTTCATTCTGAACTTGTTGCATGTTGATAAGTTTCTCTTCAACAATTTTATTTCTTTCTTTAAGTTCAGAATTTTCAGATTTAATTCTCTCATTTTCTAAGGTCTGATCCCTATAGCTGATATGCAATGCCTTAAGATAAATTCTCAATTCAGTTACATTATCAGTATTATAAGTATAGGTGGTTAGGAGTACCTTAGTTTCAGACTCTTCAGATTCATTCTCAGTAGAAGCCATGAGAGCATAGTTGATTTCTTCATCTGAGTCTGAAGTGTCTGCCCAGTCTCTGCCTTTTGTGAAAAGTGCTTTTTCAGTTTTACCCTTCTTGCACTCAGGAGCATAGTGACTCATCTCCTTACACTTGTAGCATTGAATCTCAGACTTGTCTTTCTTCCCAGATTTGAACTCCTTTCTCTCAGACTTTCTGAAACTTCTTCTATCAGAGTTTGAATCTTTCTTTGAGAATATTTTTCCCTTCTTGAAGTTCTTGAATCCCATTTTCTTGAAGGTCTTTACCATCAAAGCAGCCATTTGCATCATCTCTTCTTTATCATCCTCAAAATCAGATGATTCATCTGCATTTGAGTCAACATCATAGTTTGATGACTCACTTTCAGAATGAATGACCAAAGCTTTTCCCTTAGCTTTCCTCTTTGATGCTTCCTTCTTCAAGGGTTTCTCTTCAACCTTGAGAGCAACAGACTTTGTCTTTTTGCTTGATCTTCTGTTTCTTTGCTCCATCTCCAGTTCATGAGTTTTGAGCAACCCATAGATTTCATCAATCTTAGTTTCAGCAAGATCATAATTGTCTCTTATAGTGGTTGTCTTAACATCCCACTTTTCTGGTAGAGCAAGAAGAAATTTGAGATTTGAATCCTCTAGATCATACTTTTTATTTACCAATGACAGATCATTGAGTAGCTTGCAGAATCTGTCAAAAGTTTCTGTCATGGTTTCTTCAGATCTAGCTTTAAAGTGTTCATACTCTTGTGTGAGTATATTTCTTCTGTTCTTCTTGATAGCAGCAGTTCCTTGACATCTAACTTCAAGAGCATCCCATATTTCTTTTGCAGTAGTGCAATTTATCACTTTGTTAGACATAACATTATCTAAGGTACTATGAAGTAGATGTCTAACCTTTGCATCCTTAGCAATTGATGATAAATCCTCAGGAGTCAGATCCTTCTTTTCCTTTGGAACTGTTTTAGCCTCTTGACCAGCAGTAGCAACAGACAATTTTGTAGGCTTATGAGGACCTTCATAGATTATGTCAAGATATTCTGGATCTGTAGCCTCCAGAAACATAGTCATCTTTACCTTCCAAATAGAATACTCTATCGGCCTGAGAATAGGAACCCTAATTGTCTCATATCGACTCACAGTAGTGGGTTGTGCTTTCTCAGTTGGAGGGGGTATCTCTGCCATTGATTATAGTTTTTTGTGTGGATCTTTAACTGTAGAGATTAACAGATTAGCTCTGATACCAATTGTTAGGCCGAATACACAATATATAATCAAATATGTATGAGAGAATAACAATAAAACACGTTTTGAACAATTAAAATACTGTTTGGAATTAATAACTCCTCTCTCGGTGATGTAAAATATTACAGAAAGCTGCTTAGGTTACAATCAAAAGATAATTCGTTGATCGATACCCTTCTAGGGTTAACCTAACTGTATTTATATGTTATACAGCTGCTATACAATTGATAATTGATACTCCTATAAATTAGCTATATAATTGATATCAATTACAATTGTTACACGTCTCTTTAGTCAACACAATATCTTTGACAGCTATCCAATCTTCAAAGATATTGCTTCTCTAATTATCTTTAAGTAATCTTCAAACTCTGTTGACCAGTAGACGCTTCCTTCAGACAGAGTTTAACAAACTCTGTCGAGCTTCCATCTGTCAGCGTTTAACCAAACTCTGACGGCTTCCAGCTAAACTCTGATATTTCACTGTAACACTTAAACACTGATTATTCACATCAATTATATCTAACAATATATATATATATATATATATATATATATATATATATATATATATATATATATATGGTGGAGTTCAATGGAGAACCTCTTAATCAAGAGAACCAAGAGACCCCATCATCTACCATTGATTAATTGTAAATAAATAATATGTAAATTAAACCAAATGAAGTGGCATATTGGTGATTAAATTAAAGATTCACGTACATATAAATCAAAAGAAATTAAATATCCAAGCAATAATGGAGAAAAACAAAACTACCAACGAATTATTGTTTTAATATATAACATTTTTCGTTTAATCTACGATTCTAGAAAATTCTCAACTATGTTTTGATTAGTGTTTCGTTTGGCGTTCATGAATAACTTGTAAGATTCCAGTGTGTGTTCTTATAATTAACATGTTCTTGTATCCTAATAGAAGTTTGTTATTTTGCAGAAAAGATTTGATTAAGGAACCCTCTAAAGCACGGGAAAAAGTATGTTATTCACTGGTATTGGTAAGGATGAACCATGTTCTATTAATTGATTTAGTTGACACTAGTTCCAAATAGATTCATTGTGTTATACGAGTAAAAGATAAGGTTTAAGGTGGTCTGATTATGATTTTGTAAGGTTGCTTGACGGCACAAAGACATGTTTTTTTGTGTTTAGTGATAGTTTTTCAGTGGTGTTTTGTTTGTTTGCTTCCTAAAAATTTTGGTAATTTTTTTGTGTCCGGAAATAAATATTCTATTAAGTGTTCACATAAGTATTTTTGAGATTTTTTAAAGTTTTCAATGGTTTTTTTTTTAATTTAGTGATTATATGTGCTACATCATACATATATCTCGTTATATCTTGTTAGATTCCATAATGTATTGTGTGTTATTTTTTTATTATATTCTGTTATGTGTTTATATAAGTGTTTTTAAGATTTCTTATAATTTTTTGATAAATATCTTAGTGATTAAATGTGCAACATCATACATATCTTTTATCAGATTCTATAATGTATTATGTATTTAAAAGTTCTTTGTTAGTTTCTGGGATTTTATAAATTAAATTTGGATTCTATTGTAGTTTTAAATCTTGGTTGTTGATAGAAGAGTAACACTGTCCAAATAGAAGAGGAACACTATTTTGAACTGATAACCTTGGTGTACAATTTGGGAAGTGATATGGAATTGAATGCGGAGGTGATTGACAATGAAGTTTTGTAAGTGAATAATATTGAAGTGTATTATCTAATTCTTTAGATTAGTACTGATATGGTAATAGCTAACATTATTGAAAGGACCAATGTTGAGTCGATTACTTTTTTGTTGGTAAATAAGGGAGGTGTTGATAAGTCAAATGTATGTGACTATGTGAACAATGATGATAAGTGCTAGTATTGTTTTCGAATGGGTCCAATCCAATTATCCAAAGGCACTGTTAGCAGAGTCTCCTGTAGATGATTATGCTGCAATATGTGAGGTGTATGATAGTGTGAATGATGATGAAGATTGAATAATATGTCGATGGTCATGGGTTCTTCCTGCTGCTGCTTTGTTATAGGTTCTTGGTTTAGTAGCTAGGTTCAGTAGGCTGTTTCCAGAAGTTTTAATTTTGTCTATTTTTTTACATGTGTAAATGGTTGTACTTATCTTAGGATTTAGGATTTCGGTCACACACAATATGGACTTTGTACTTTTTTAGTGTAATGTTTTTTTGTTTTTACTAAATGATCATATGGAAACATAAGTGCTTCAAGGTTACCTAGAATTCTGGATAGTGGTAGTCTTACAGTAATTTCAGAGTCATTTGGCAAACCAGAGATTGACTAGGATAAGCAAATTTTCTATGGTATTTATGCAAAAGATATTTTTCATAACGCTGTGAGACTGTGACCGGGAAGAGGACCAGTGTGTTGATGAAGAAGGAAATGTGCTTATGGAACCGATGGAAGAGCTCATGAATGTAGAGGAGGTGTTTCTTATGGCTATGCTTGAGGAATGGGCAAAAGGAGATGCAGTCTAGCTTGGTGTCTTTTTCATATGCATGGGATATATTCTACTTCAGTGATTTAGTTTCTTGTCTGTTTTGTTTTTCTAGTTTCTCGTGGTTGTACTATCTCAAGGCCTGACCTTTTTATTTTTAATATAATTCCTCTGGTTATCAAAAGAAAATTGATCCTATGCAATGTGATCTCAATCCTATTTGCATTTGTATTTTTGCCTATGCAAAATAACAATGTTGGTAAGGTACTGAGATGAGTTTCAATCTTTTTTCTAAGCATTCACTTAAGGATATGTAGAACATGAGAATTAGTAGAACTCGGTCAGTTCTAAATCTTTTTTCTGAGCATTCACTTGGAGGAGGATTAGTAGAATGCTTGGTAGAACATTTGAGTCGATGAATACTTAAACAGAACTATGACAATAAAAATTATATATATATTAACAAAATTTGTTATGTGTATTGTTGTGAGATTTCATCCTTCATTCCCATAACAATTTACTTACATATCAGGTGTTCGCTATGAATACATAGTATTAATTTATATATAACAAATAACAAATTAGTTTTTATATATATATTTTTCAGTTTTCCAATGCCTAAAAAATGTTTAACATTCACGTATCACTTTTAGTCCAAGAGATTCTCTTAGGTGTTTGTTAAAAATATAACACACTTCCAAGAATTTTAATATAAAAAACACCATGAAAATGATACTCATTTAAAACACCTTAGAGAATCTTGAAACGACTTAAAAAAAATTAATGAAACATTTAAGAGAATCTATGCAGAATACATGCACAAAATTTATTACAATTGTGTGAAACACTTAGAATTTATTAAAATTTGTAAAACACTTGACAAAATAATAATAGTAATAAAAAGTTAAGTAGTATCTTATACTAAAAAAAAAAAAATCATTTGATAATTTGTTTTACCAAAATTAGATAATATATATTTATAAATACTCACAGAATCTTAATAAACAATTCAGATTCTTTAAAATATATTTTTTTTGAAAAATTCATGATATTTTTCTTGAAATATATTTTAATGATATTCTTCCATCTACAAAAAAATCTAAATTTATAAAAAAAAGTTAAATCTCTAAATAATAATAATTGATATGTCAATTTTTAAAATTAAAAAAAAAAATTTACACTATAATTATTAATTTATAAATAGTTAATAAAATTCTCAAAAATATTAATTTATAAATATTTTCAAAAGAAGACTGGTGAATTGTTTTTGTATTATAATTACAAACATTCTCAAAATCTACTCTAAGATATTTAACAAAATCTTAAAAATTTAAAAGAATCTTAATAGAACACTTAACAAAATATTAAACACTTAAAAGAATCTCAATAACATCTTACCGTACGTTTTCCTAAAAACAATTGAAAAAATTAAATTCTATTTCTTAAATAACATTAAAATATCATTTTTAAGCTTATTTAATGATTTGAAATATTAAAAATCCCATAATATTTAAAATATTGTACTAAAACACTTAAGATAATTTCATAAAATTATTTTTTCTTAATTTTTTGGAACGATCATATTAAATTTTACTTTGTAAAAATTAGATAGTTTCTCCTATTAAATGACACACTTAACTGAATCTTATTGTTTCCAATCAATATATTCTCTTCTTGTTTTCAATCAATATATCAATTTATTTTATTATTTCCTTCAAGAATTATTTTAAAAGACATTATGTCAAATAATTGAATTATAATTCAAAAAATATTCTATAAATTTTCTTAAATGTTAGATGTATTATTTATAGTGATATACTTATACTTAACTATATTCAAAACATATTTTAGTTCAGTAAAATATTTTGTAGAAACTTAACATAAATATTTATTAAAACGATATTACAATTTCGGAGTAATTTACAAAAAACCTAATAGAATTTTGATATGTACTTGTACATAACTATATTTGAAATATATTGTAGATCAATTAGTATAACACTTTAGATTTTACTAGGTCTATTTTTTTGAAAGTTACGAACTTCTTCATTACTTAGAAAAATCATTCAAAAGAGTCTCCAACAACTGAGGTGGAAGAGACGTAAACACATGGAAGCAATTGCTTGAACAAGGAAATCTAGCTAGTCTATGAGCCGCCTTGTTTGCTTGCTTTCGAATATGAGTAACCATTAGGCCGGGAGCCGATTGAAGGAGCCATTTGCAATGATCCACCACATGGCCAACCTCCAACAAAAATCTCTTCTTACCCTGCAAAGCTCTCACAGCAAGGAGAGAGTCTGATTCTATGATGACAGGTGCAACTCCTCGCTGTATAACCCAGGAAAGTGCCTCCCTTATTCCAATACTTTCAGCCTCAAGGACAGAAGCAGGGCAAGGCAGAGCTACAACTTTAGCCTCTATGAACTTCCCCTCGTGATCTCTCATAATCATCCCTACTGAGAACGTATCAGACTGGGAAAATACAGACGCATCAACATTAAGCTTTACCGTACCTTGAGGAGGGGGGCACCATTTCCTTTCTCTAGTCACACTTGAGTTACTAACATCAGTACTGACTATTCTTTCTTTCTTCCTAGCACTCATCCATTCGTGGATATTGTTGAAACTCAGCTCCATAGCTAACTCTGCAGTAACCACCTTATCCTCCCAGACCTTCTTATTTCGCCAAAACCAAATGCCCCACAGAACGGTTGACAGCTTGATACTCTCAGTCTGGTTCAGCACTTCTAACTTATTTAGAAGCCAATCTGGTACGTAAGAAACTTGTGACATGTCAAACGAAAAACCTGCAACTTGCCAGCAACTTTTTGCAAATGCACAATCAAAGAACACGTGAAGCATATGCTCCACATCCACATTACACATAGGGCACATAATAGTGACACGGACTCCCTTATGCTTAAGCCTATTCCTCACTGGTATGTTGTTTCTGCAAAACCTCCAGAGAAAAATTTTCAACTTATGAGGAACGTTGAGTCTCCAAAGCTTATTCCACCCACCAGATCTAGTACAAAGAGAATCACCCACATTTCGATTATGCCAAAAATGGTATCCAGTCTTCACATAATATATTCCGTCATTTGACATGGACCAAACTATTCTATCCTCAACTGTTCGTTGTGGCACAAAGGTTGGCAGAATAGCTTTTGCATCATCTATATTGAATGATTCAAGTACCTTATCTGAGTCCCACCGTTTGGTACCTGAGTAAAACAAGGAAGAAACAGTATCATTCTTGCCTTCATACCTCCAGTGATTCTCAACTCTATACTCTCTCTTTTTTGACAACCAGGGATCTTTCGTCGCTACAATTCTTTGGCCATCACCCACTACCCACCTGTAACCCTTGCATAGTTCTTCTTTTGCTTGCCACAGGCCTTGCCAAATAAAACTAGAGCCTTGCCCCTTCACAGCATTTAGCACATGAACCTCAGGAAAATATCTTGCTTTTAGAATACTAGAAACTAAAATGTCAGGCTGTTCTATGCACTTCCAGATGTGTTTCCCTAGTAGAGCAATGTTGAAACCATACAAACTCTTAAAATCCATTCCACCTCGACTCTTTGACATACTCATGCCCTCCCAAGATAACCAACTCACTCCCTTGCTCTGAGTAGACCCCGATTTCCACCAATAGCCGTTGAATAACCTTTCAATCTCCAGTGACAAAGTTTTTGGGAGGAGAAAACACGACATACTATATGCTGGAATAGATTGAGCCACGTTCTTGATAAGCACCGATTTCCCTGCTCTGGAGATTGGCTTAGCAGTCCACCCTTGAATACGCTTTACAACTCTATCTTTCACATAGCCAAATACTCTCTTCTTTGATCTCCCCACTAATGATGGAAGACCCAAGTAATGGCTGTTGGATATGTCATTATGCACACCTGATACTGCAGAGATTTGGAGTTGCTTATCCATACGCACATTAGAACTAAAAATCACCCCTGACTTCTGGTAATTAACTTCTTGACCAGATATTTCAGCATACTTCCTTAAGATCTTTTTAATGCATGAAGCTTCTGCAACCGATGCTTTGAAAAACAGAAAAGAATCATCAGCAAATAGCAAGTGAGACACCTCAGGAGCTGATTGCCCAATCTTACAGCCATGGATTCTTCCTTCCACTTCTGCATTATCTAGAAAATTGGATAACCCTTCTACACAAAACAAAAAGAGATACGGTGATAGAGGATCACCTTGACGGATACCTCTTTTAGGGTTGATAGGACCTACAGTCATACCATTAAAAATGATATCATAAGACACCGTGGAAACACATCTCATTATCCAGTCAATCCATTCACTGCAAAACCCAAGAGATTGCATACGTTGTTTCAAGTAATCCCAGTTTACCTTGTCATAAGCTTTGCTGATATCTAATTTAAGAGCAACCTCACCATCTTTACCCCCTCTACTCCTTCTCATATGATTCACAACTTCAAACGCTACTATGACATTATCAGTTATGCTTCGATTAGGGACAAAAGCAGACTGCTTTTCTGATATGAGGCCTGGTAGAACACCTTTCAGCCTATTTGCCAGAACTTTCGCCACAATTTTGTATAGAACGTTACACAAAGCTATTGGGCGTAAATCTTTCATATGACACACATTTTCCTTCTTTGGGATTAACACAACAGTAGTATGATTCAGATCAGCTGGGAAAGAATTACCTTTAAACCAATTCATGTAACATTCAAACACCTCGTTGCCCATAACTATCCAGAAATTTTGATAAAAAGCTGGGTTCAGCCCGTCCGGGCCACTAGCTTTATCTGGGTGCATCTGATGAATAGCCTCTGTGAACTCCTCAAACGACACTTCTGCTATTAATCTCTGATTATGTTCCATGGAAATTACTCGAGTACTAACAACTGTTGCACTTGTATTCACAGTATTGCTAGCAGCAAAAATATCCTTAAAATACTCATGAACTACAGAACACATGTCAGCATCATTCTCCAATTTATTTCCCTCTTCAGTCATAAGAAAATTAATACGATTAGACTTCTTACGTGCAGAGGCATGTGCATGAAAGAACTTCGTATTATCATCCCCTTCCTTTAGCCAAAATAGTTTAGCCCTCTGTTTCCAGTAGAGCTCCTCGTGCAATAAAATCTCGTTCAATTTGTCCCTCTCAATCATATATTGTTTCACACTGTACTCATCGTTTCTAACCTTTAAAGAATCCAGGATAGCCTTTTGCTGGCGCACTTTCTCTTTAAATTTATTGAAAAAGTTCCTCCCCCATTTCTCCATATATCTTGACACCGAATTCAACTTAGACAACAAATGAGAAGAAGGGATATTCTCCCAATGCCCTGTTACATCCTTAATAAAATCTGGCTCCTTAAGCGATGTGTTCTCAAACTTAAATTTGAACACTCTCTTAGGAACTGCTACTTCCAGGAATTCGAGATGAATGGCATCATGATCAGACATAGGAGTCGTAATAACTGTTAAATTACACAATGGAAACTTTAACGACCAATCCCTCGTAGCAAACGCCCTATCAAGGCCCTCTTGAACCCAGTCACATGTACCCCTGCCTTTCTCCCAAGTGTACAAACCACCTGTCAAGTCTATCTCAGACAACATGCTCTCCTCAATAGCATTCCTAAAACCCTCCATGAGAGCCCTGGGATGAGGGTGAGTGCCATTCTTATCTGCATTGTACAGCAAATCATTAAAATCCCCCATGATGCACCACGGGAGATTCAATATTTTTGACAACTGACAAATCATATCCCAAGCTTCTTTCCTCCTCGCACGTTCAGGAAAACCATAGTAGAGAGTTAACCTCCAGCTAGCAGCATTATTTTCATTAAACACTACATCTATATGGTTTTGCGAATACCCAATGATACTACAATCGACATTGCTTCTCCAGAAAACTGCAAGGCCACCACTTCTACCTATTCTATCAACTGAAAAACCTTGAGCAAAACCAAGCTTTATACGAAGTTCCTCAATCTTATTAGCAACTGAAATTGTCTCACTTAAAAACAAAACATCGGGTTTACGACTTCTAATGCGGTCGTTCAAAGCACGAACTGTACGAGGATTCCCCAATCCCCTACACTTCCATCCTAAGCAATTCATTTTGACTGGCTAGCTTGCTGTGCAAGCTTAGCCAACAAAGTAGTAGAAGATTCTGTGCAATCAATATTAGAAAGCCCAGATTCTGTTTGTGTTGTAGAGATAGTTCCCTCGACATCCATCCTGAACCCAATTCTTTTCCTTTTTCTTTCCTCTATGTCCAGCCCATTTAGCTCCTCATCTGTAGGCCCAACATTATTTTTTGAAAATATTATTCCTTCCTTTCCGTTATTATTTGTAACAACTTGATTGGCATATCCCTTAATACTCCCCCTCATAACAACTTCATTATCTTTCTGTTGCTGAAATCCCGCTTTTTTTACTGGATTTTGAAATTCAAAGCCCTGATTACTCCCCTTCCCTTTTTTCACGCCCCACCCTTCGTCCCTCTCATCACGCAACCACTTACTCTGACCCTGTGCCGCCTGTCTTCGCGGTGGTGCACGGAGCCACGACCCCCACTCACGAATACCACCAGCCACCTCACCATCCATCTTCTTTTTACAAAAACGTTCAGTATGTGTCACCAAACCACAGATAAAGCAAAACTCACCCAGCTTTTCATACTTGCAGGTCACCATAATCTCAGACTTATCTTTCTTACAAATCTTCTTCTTCCTCTTCAATGGCATTCTCACATCCACCTTGATTCTAATCCTCATGTACTCACGCCAAATACTCGTATTATTTCTTAAATCATAGGAGACAAAAGAGCCAGAGAAATTACCCAATTGCCTACTGATTCCGTCATATATCCACTAGGCAAATTATACAACTGAATCCAGAAATCAACTTCATTAAGTGGCACCTTTGTGGGATCACCTCCGACTGGGATGGTGTTAACCACTAAAATTGCATTATCAAAAGACCATCGACCATTACTCATCATCCTTATGATAAAACTGGAAAAGAAATAAGCTTGGTGTTAGCGTCTTGATATTTATCCCCATGGTTGGTTTCCATTTTTGACTTCATTACACGCACATTCAGATTCTTCTTCGTCAAAAACTTCCCTACCAGACAAAGCTCAAACCAATTCTCTGCATCATCACACTCAACATCCAGAACTAATTCCTCATTTTCTTCATTCGATATGTCTAGATCAGACATCAGCACATCAATATTGTTCACCGTTGCCATTACTTCAATGGCCTCTCACAAACTGTGTAGGATGGAGAGAGAAGAATCACAGACTCTCACGGAGAGAAAAAAAATCACAGACTTTCACAACAAGATTTTACTAGGTCTATTGATACTTATTGGGAAATAATTTTAATTTTGTAATTTTTGACAATTTTTTATAATTTATTTAATCATTTATAATTATTATTTTTTAAATATTTTGACTACATGACATGTAAAAAATTTATAAAGAATTATTAATATTATAAAATTAATTTCAAAATATTACACTACATATTCTACTAGGTGTCTTTATATTTTACGATTCTATTAAGTGTTTGAAATTCTATTAACAAATGTTAAAATTCTATTAAGTTATATATAGAAACGTTAGGTAATAAATCAAGATTCTTTTACGTGTTTCAAATCAATTTATCAATTTTTTTATTTTTTCGAAACTTATTCAGGATAATTAACAAAATACCTAAGTGAATCTCGGTATATTACATAATAATTCTATATATTTCTTTTTTTCAAATAAAAATTATACATTTCTTTTAAAATAAAGTTATATATAGAAATCTTAGGTAATACACCAAAATTCTTTTACGTGTTTCAAATCAATATATCAATCTTTTATTATATTTTTGAGATTGTTTAGAGAATTAATTTAAAAGACATGCTATCAAAAATTGAATTTCAATTCAAAAAAATATTTTATAAGTTTTCTTAAATGTTCGATAAATTATTTATAGTACTGTACTTGTACATAATTATATTCGAAACTTATAGATCAATTAAATATTTTAACAAAAAATGAATATTATAAAAAATATTTGATTATAGTATTGGATAAATTATCATGTACATGAATTATTTATAGTGTTGGGTCAATTATCATGTAATATCATTTTTCAATAAAAACAATTAGTATAACACCTTTGATTCTACTTGGTCTTTTGATACTTATTGGAAAACAATTTCATTTTGTCATTTTTGACAATTTGTTTATATATTTAATCATCTTTAATTATTTTTTAAAAAAAAATTTGACAATGTATCATGTTAAAAAATTATAAAAAAGTTATTAAATTATTAAAATAATTACAAAATATAACACTCCAGATTCTACTAGGTGTCTTGATATTTTACAATTTTGTTAAGTATTTGAAAATTCTATTAAGTAATGTTAAAATTCTATCAAGTTATATATAGAAATTTTAGGTAATGCATCAAGATTCTTTTACGTGTTTCAAATTAATACGTTAATTTTTTTATTATCTTTTCAAAAAAATTTAGAGTAATTTCAAAATACCTAAGAGAATCTTGGAAAATTACATAATTTTTCTATATATTTATTTTTTTAAAAGAAAAATTATACATTTATTTTAAAATTAAGTTATATATAAAAATCTTAGGTAATACACCAAGATTCTTTTACGTATTTCAAATTAATATACCAAAAACGTTATATAATACACCAAGTTCTTTTACGTGTTTAAATTAATATGTCAATATTTTTATTAGCTTTTTGAAATTCTATCGATAATTATTTTAAAAGACATGTTATAAAAAAATTGAATCATTTTAGTATGTTCGTGAGAATGTATATCTAATTCTTTCATGATTTGTTTTTATATTTCATAGTTTATTTGGAAACAATTAATCTTTCTTATTTTCTTTTAATTTATCTAAAATTTTTTAAAGTTTTTAATTTTTAGTTGTTAAGATTCTTTTTTTTTTTTGCTTGAACCTTCTGAAAATGATGATGGTAGATTTTCTTTTATGTTCATTGCAATAGATTTTCTTATGTGTTTAATAGTAATAATTTTTTATAAAAAAAATAAGTCGTAAGATTCTCTTGAGTGTGTAATTTATAATGGTTCAATAAAATCATCCCCATTTAAATCATGAAAAGGTTCTCAACAAGAAAAAGACTCCTAGAGAATAACATGTGGCTAGTACTTATGTATATTGATTTGATTGTCATGCAGTCCTTAATTGTGTTCTATGTGAAATCATCACCCATTTAAGATCATCAAAGATGGTCATCAATGTTCTTTATCACGACTTCCAGATAAGAATGCTAATTGATGTGACTGTATGGCTCAACCAGGGAATCGATGATATAAACATGTATACAATCAGATTCTTCAATGGAGTAATAAAAAGATTAACTAAAATCTTGAATGAAACCCAAAATAATTTAATTCGTATTGACTTAGATGTTAGAAGAAGATATTTTGTTTTTAAACATGTTTGGCAACTGATATGTAGTAAAAGTTAATTTAATTTAGATTAGGAAATCCAATCAAATATATTCTCATTGATTGCTTCCATATATTAATTGATGCCGATTGATTTCATTATCGTGGTTCCCGATTTTGTCCTTTTGATCAAATATGGAAATTATGTTAATTTTTTTAAATTAATAAGAGAATTATCACAACCATCAGATTAAAACAATATCAACGGATATGGATATGGTCTCCTGGTTCTCCCATCAGTTAAGGTTCTCTTTTGAACCTCCTTCTATATCTATACAATTATATCAAAACCGAAAGATTGAAAGTTTGTCAGTTTGATTTTCGATTTGGTTATCCTAATTATTAAAATAACAATGACATAATATAATTAATAGTAATTAGTCATTGCCACTTTCACATTTACTTAGTTGAAGATATTACCTTTTATGCCGAAAGATTAAAAGTTTGTCGGTTTGGTTATCCTAATTATTAAAATAAATAATGACATAATATAATTAATGGTAATTAGTCATTACCATTTTCACATTTACTTAGTTAAAGATATTACCTTTTATAAAAACATCAATCGTATCGTATCTTCAAATCATTAATATTTTCTTTCCAATTAAAATATGTTATTTTTCTAAACTAATCATATAATTATTAATATATACCCAAAAATATCACACCATATTTTCAATTATTAATAAAATATATTAAAAATCCATATACGTTGTTTATAATAAGAAAATATTAGTATAACACATAAATATGAGTATATATAAATTATATTAAATTAAAATTTAAAAAATTAGTTAATTGATAATTATATAAAAATATAATTGTGTTGTTAACTAAAATTTAATAAATTCCTAAAATATCTTATCTTTTAATCAATTTAAAAGACGTTTACTTTTAAAACATATTACCCTTTGTATATACCTAAAATATCGTATCTTCCAATTCTTAATATTTCTTTTCTAATTAAAACACGTTACCTTTTAATTTAAAACATAATTTTGCAATCATAATCTTCCAATCATTAATATTTCTTTAATAATTAAATACCTTTTAATTTAAAACATAAATTTACAATCATTAATGTATACCCAAAAATATGACACCATATTACCGTTAGATTTTTAGTAATTAATAAGAACCGTTATATGTAATTATAAGGTATATTTAATGATTAAATTACTTTACTAAATATTTAAAGTTCGAATCCCGTCAACGACATATTTAATTTAAAATTTTATTGTATAAATTTTAAATCATGCAAATCATTTATTAAATTTACTTTAAATTTTATTAAATTAATATTAAAATAATTTTTAAAATTAATGATTATATAAAAACATAATTATAGAGTAAAGTAAAATTTATAACATATCAAAATAAACTGCCTTGAAATCAAATACACTGATGAAAGACAAAAGAAATTCAGACAAGGAGGATGTCAACATTGGGGCAAGTTGTATGATATAGAAAGGATTATTGCAATGTTGGATTCTGAAGACAGAGTGGAAAGAGTATGGAAGCTGGAGTTGATTAATTTTGTGAAAATGAAGAGAGATCATGTTGAGAAAATAAGAAAATGGTGCCTTGAAAAGTGGAAGAAAGGGAGAAGGAAATTTGCGGGGGGAAAGGACTAAGGATCAGTCTAATGGGACCTAGAGGAGATAAAAGTTGTAGTTAGTGAGTTGCCTGCCCTCGGGCTGAAGTGCTGACTGACGAAATGACTTATTAAGAGTGCCTAGCAATGCTCAAAGATCTCGCCTCTTGAACCCTCTATCTTATTATAGAATACCACTGGGCTTTCTCAACACTTCTTCGAGAACAGCCAATCCCCTCGAGCTGACTTGAATGAGAAAGAGCACTCTTATTTACCCAATCGATAGAAAGAGAGCAGGGCTATCAAGTAGGCTCTTTGGCGAATGCACGGCTTGCTAAAGACTAGGGGCATCGAATTGCATGTGTTAATCATATACTCCCTCCGTCCCGATGGTTTCTATACATTTGTTTTGGACACGGAGACCAAGAAAATGTATAAAAATGAGTAAAGTTAAATGAAAAGTGGGTAAAGTGGTGGGATCTATCAATATTTAATAATAAATTTGAGATAGTGGAGGAAAGTAGTGGGTGTAATAGTGTTTTATATTATAGATTTGAGATAGTGGAAGAAAGTTAGTGGGTGTAATAGTGTTTTTTAATATTAAAACTTTACTATTTTTAGAAAGTATAGAAATGATGGGACAACCCAAAATAGTAAGTGTATAGAAATGAACGGGACAGAGGGAGTAGTTAAAGTAGCATGATGTAAGCTTCTTAGTGCTTAGGCGACTACCTATAAGCTTCACCCTCCTTCTAAGAGGAGAAAGTAAGTAAGACTTTAGATGCGGACATAGCTCGTGGCGAAAGGAAAGGCCTTGAATCAGTCATTTGCCATTCTTTTTCCAATTAGGAGTCCTACCTTGGGAGCATCTCGGGCAAGATCTATGGCTTCAGCTAAGGCTAAGCGAACTACCTATTCTATAGAAGTGAATATGAGAGAAAAAGCTCTTCTTTCCTTTCCTCTTTTCCCTTAGTCGAGCATATTACACTAACCTTGTTAAGCTGGAATATAAGGATTCTTTTAGGCTTTCTTTGGGTTAAGTTAACCCGCCCAAAAGCATCAGGAGTCTTCCCACCGCTACTCTCATTCTTCCATCACTCCGGGAATCAACTCCTATCCAAGAAGTGAAGAGTGAGACTCCTGTCCTTTCCCTTTCTAATCTAAGAGCTTCTTCCCTCTATTTAAGTTCCTAACCCGCATGAGAAAGCTTCTATTCTTTTCGTGTCGTGACTCAATTAAAGCCCTTCTTTCTTTGTAGTTATTAAAAAGGGTATTAAATCAGGAGGTTCAGAAATGGGTTGCTCACCCGCAACGCTTAATAGTGCACCAGGATTTCCTTTTTGAACTTGAATTCCCCCTTTAGCAAGCTCAGGAACAATTGAATATGAATGTCCGCCAGTTAAGGGAGTCATTCAATGCGCACCTTTTAGCAGTCGATCTTGAACACTTTTCTCCCTCTCTGCTGGCTTGAGAAAGAGAGTCTCAACGGCTCGGCTGGTTGTTATTAACAAAGCAGCGACGTGTGAAGAGCAAGCAACAAAGCCGATATTCTAAAAGTTCCAAAGTTCTGTCCAAAAGCTAATAATAAGCGACTTCATACCTTGATTACCTACTTTTACCTTAAAAAAGGAAAAGCCAAGAACCTAAGAAAATCCGGAGCCAATTCCGCCAATTGGGATTCTATGCTAGATGATACGAATCCTAGGCTTGCAGCGCATTCTTGAAGAGCTAATTCTTGCAAAGAGAATAGCCTATTCAGCTGGCTGTACGAATCCAGCTAGGGCTAAGTAAGGCTGTTTGCGATGATGTTCTCGATTAATCTTGGAACTTACTCAGTCCCATCAGTAGCCCGCCTTACTATGATTCTACTATTTTATTGGTGTCCTGGTGTAGAGGGGGAATTGCCACTATCTATCTATATAGATATATCTAAATGGCCCTTGCCTTAAGTGCTTCTGGACAGTAGGGATTCCACCATAGATCGAGTTTTGGCTGGGACGAAAGTCTGATCCCATTCTATCTCAATTCCGTAAGAGTTACGTTCGATTTGTCCATTTATGGTAAATAACCAAAGAACGAACCAAGGCTCTACTTGTAACCAGTATTCTTTCATGACTCCCCCTATACCACCACCTCCACCCGAACCCACCTACGAATTGCGAATATAGGCCTCAGCCGTAACCAACCGGTTACGTATATTAGAGCTGAATACATTGCCATCTTCTTTTCTTACCTTTTTTCGGAGAAGCACAATGTCATGAGCCTCTCGTACCCGGGCAGAGCGCGCACCTACTTTAGAAACGCTCCGCTCTGTTACGACCCCAATACCCCTAACAATGTGGATCGACTTACACTTGACTTGATCCATCTTCAGGAAAGGTATGTAAGCAACTCTCCTCACCCGGAACTCAGTCGAGACCACCTGTGCAACATCTTATATAACCATCTTACCAGGGATTCCATTGCTACAAGTTACTCAATATTTGAAAGAAAAGACGTATCAAGCCCAGGGGCAGATACAAAATCGGCATAATAAGTCTAATTAAAAATGTCCAGGCACAACCTCAAGGTAAGAATCGGAAGACTCTGTTGTTACTGAATCTGCATTCACAGGGGAAGAGTCTTTTCTTAAAGTCAAATAGTTTCCTTCCTTCTTCCATAGTTTCCTTGTCCCTCCAACTCCAAAGTGAGTTATTACTTAGATTAGTTTTTATGCTGAGTCAGGAGTTACAAAGGCAGAATGGGAAGGGCCATATTCAAGTATAGATTCCTTCCTGGCTACTTTTCCAGTGGAAGAATCTGTTGTGTAATAAAGGGCGGAATCGGTTCTTAGAAATTAAGTTGCCTTAGGGGCAGTCATACCCCAGTAGCGTTAGTCCCAGTAGGAAGAATCTTCTTTTGCTAGTCAATTTGTGATGAAAGAAATTCTTGGTTAGGCTGAATCAGCTATTGCTGAATCTTTGACTTTTCCTCCTATACACACACCGACTGGGGCTCCATTGACCAAATAATCAATAAAAGGTATTGGAAGATGTCAAGAGGCTGGGTCACAAAAGTCTGTAGTTCATGGGAAGAGCCCTGAGTTCTTTCTTAAAAGAAAAGAAGATAATCCATTTATTCCGACTTCCTTCTGCGGTGCAAGTTAGACCAAATGGAAAAACTTAACTAAACTCACAGAAGACCAGGAGCAGCCTAAGCCGTAACAACAATACAAATGGATATAACCAAAAAGGCTTTATCACGAGCTGGATTCAAACCAGCACACCTCTGGGAAAAAAGAAGAGTGTATTTCCCAGTGAACTCCCGTTATTCTAATCGTGACTTTGGTTACCCGGTTCCTCACGCTGCCCGCTGAGTACATCCGGAGACGGTCGGTCCTTCCCCTTCTACGCCATCCTAATCCCCTTCCCTTTCTCATGGAAAGCAATCAAAAAATGAAACTAACCATGCTATACTAAAGGCCTTACTTTCTGTGCGTGAAAGATGTCTTGCTCTTTCCTTTGGCCTCTCTCTAGCAAAACACCAGCATTCAAGCCCAGTGAACTTTTTTTCCTTCTGGAGCAGGGCTCCTCCTAAAGCGTGAAAGGGGCCACCCACCCTTTCCCCTTTGCCCCTTCACTCCCTAAGGAATTAGAGGGCCACATCTAACCACTATTCAAGAGATCGGAATACAGATAAGATCGTAGCAAAAAAGTCGAGACCTAACAAAAGAAGTAAACCTGAAATGTTGCGAAAGACTGGGATAAAAAATGAAATAGAATGTACCGGATTTTTAGCACGTACAACCATCAAAACAGAGACCAAAGCAAGGCGAGGCATTATTTACCGAGAACAAACAAAAGAAATGTACTAGTATTCTCATTATTGGCATTCCAAAAGTATATTATACTTTTCTATTACCCTTAAAACGCGACGATATGGCACGCTTTCGCGGGTTCCATGTTCTTGAATCTGAGACATACGATTCATAGGTATGTGCACTCAAAAGTTCTCCTTGTGCACTCGGGAGTAAACCCATCTTCCACTAAAGCAGCTTCCACATATCGTTCCACTATGACCTGAGCATCGATAATGGATACCATACGCCGGAGGTCTGGATCCCCCCTAAATTGAGAAATGAGTACATGTCATACAGGATGTTCCTCCTCATTTTATCTGAAAGGAGGGGATGGGGCAATTCTGCTATAGTTATAATAGGTTGAGGCACCGGTGGCAGAACTGGCTGGTTCATTACTTCTCCCCTTTGTGCTGGCTGCTCTAGTGTCGGCTGCTCCATTACTTGTCCTTCCGGTTTGACAAAAGGTAAGGGGCTAGGGATAGCCGCTATCTCTAAAGAAGTAGGAGTAGATAACTCCAGAAGTCCCACAAACCCCGTAAGCCCAGACCCCTGAGGGTTTTGGGGTTGGTCAGCCACCCCATAGTATCACAAAAGGGTATTATATATAATCGTGCCAGTTCCCGCTCTCGCGGGAGCCATCCTCGGATCCGCTCGGCATCATCTGATTAATAAGGGTATCCGTAGGCCCAAAAATTAAAATACCAATACCCAATAACCCCAATAATTTGGTGAAACATGTAATAAGATAAGCATTTAGCTCAATCCATGTTGGGTTTCAACCCAATATGATGTTATGGGCTTGGGTGGTTCAAGATATATATGGAAAGATAATAATTGTATGTGTCAGTTATTATATATGGTATGTCTTGATCATTAAGTTGGATAATTAGGTGCCAAGAATTGGAAGACTTGTATAACAAGTATGGTAAGACTTGTAGAACAAGTATGGTAAGTCTTGGTGGCTAAGTTTTGGGTGGCTATATATACATAGTCATATTGTATTAGTTTAATGAGGTGAAAGCTTAAGAGATGTAGTCTTAAGTATTGTTTGGGAGGTGCTTGAGCATTGTTGGCTCAAGTATCGGGGTTGGGCCACCATTGAGGTGTTATTGTTTTGATGTATTATTGATAACTATTTTGATTAATAATACAAGTTTGGGACGTGGGTGTTTCCACGTCAAGTATTTGTGTGTTATTGTTTTTTGCTTTTGGTAGATCTTGTCAATTAATCGATTGGTTATGTGTGTGCTCTGTATTGATGTTTGTGAATCTCGGATTGTGTAAGTCCCCTAACCTAACAAGTGGTATCAACAGCCAAGGTTCGGGTTCGTGATGTTTGAGGTTGAGGGAAAGTTCGAGATTCAATTGATATGGTAGAGCATGATGAAGGATTTGCTGACAAGGAGATTGCTACTAAAGCGGGTAGAGACAAAGTTACGTGCGGTTTGACGGTTGACTTGCACCGTGGATCAATCCAGTGTTCGGACTCGAGATGGAAGAAGATGGAAGAGGTCATCGCAATTGTTTCAATGGCTTGATCAACCAGGTGAATTATTTGGATGATACTATTAATTTTCTTCAGGAGGCCGAAGTATTGTGAAAGCAAGGATCGGGTGACTCAACATGTGGAAGAGCACTTGTGGTGGTTGATGCACGTGATTTTGTAGATGGATACATCGTTATGGTGAAGAACGATGGTTTGGGTGGTTTGGAGGGTCACTATACGGGTTTTAGCGACACTCAATGTTTGGAGGAGCAAGAGGAGGTTCTTGTTCGAGGGGAGGCATTGGCGAATGGACGTCGATGGCTTGATGGGTTACCATTCAATCCGATGTGGGTATTGTGTTGAAGGGGAGGATTGTTGGGTTTCAACCCAATATGATGTTATGGGCTTGGGTGGTTCAAGATATATATGGAAAGATAATAATTGTATGTGTCAATTATTATATATGGTATGTCTTGATTATTAAGTTGGATAATTAGGTGCCAAGAATTGGAAGACTTGTATAACAAGTATGGTAAGACTTGTATAACAAGTATGGTAAGACTTATAGAACAAGTATGGTAAGTCTTGGTGGCTAAGTTTTGGGTGGCTATATATACATAGTCATATTGTATTAGTTTAATGAGGTGAAAGCTTAAGAGATGTAGTTTTAAGTATTCTTTGAGAGGTGCTTGAGCATTGTTGGCTCAAGTATCGGGGTTGGGACACCATTGAGGTGTTATTGTTTTGATGTATTATTGATAACTGTTTTGATTAATAATACAAGTTTGGGACGTGGGTGTTTCCACGTCAAGTATTTGTGTGTTATTGTTTTTTGCTTTTGGTAGATCTTGTCAATTAATCGATTGGTTATGTGTGTGCTCTGTATTGATGTTTGTGAATCTCGGATTGTGTAAGTCCCCTAACCTAACAATCCGTCCATAGGAAATGACGATCGCAACATAAAAAAGAATAATAAGATAAATCGAAATACAAAGGGAATGTCCCCATAAGTTCAAAATAAATTTAGAGAAAAATTGGAAACTTAATGAAATTATAAAAACAGAAAAAACGATACCAAAAAGGGTGCTACATAAAGGAACATAACCTTGTAATGTTAAGTAATTACAAATCAGGAACCCTGGAACACTAGTTGCTATACGCATAGCACACCAAAACATAGACATACTTTTGTTCATTAAGCGACGTTTCCTCCTAAGGGGACCTAAGGGGGTAGGCTCCACTTACCACCTATTTCTATTGAAGTGAACCGGGCATAGTACTTCCTGACCTTCTGTGAACTTTGCTTCTCTTATGTAATTGTAATAAGAGAATATTTTGAAAAGTCTTCTTTATATATGATGATTCTGATTCGACTTGGCTCAAGTCTTCTATCATGCGTATACCATTGATAGGTCTACTCACTTGCTTCTTTCTTAGCTTATACACTGTAGGCAAGTAAGATAAGTCTAATATCTAGTCTTGTCGTAGCTATCGTCTTATATAAGCAATTCTAGTTGCCTATGGGATAATTGAATGGCTAGATAAGCATATAGCTAGTCTTGTTGTAGCTATCGTCTTATACCCATAGAGGGCAATAAAACCTGTTATACGCTTCTTTTTTAGCCGTAGCAAGAAAAAGGATTGAAAGACATTTAAATAGATAAGCTTCAATCATTCGTATCCGGTTTACTCACTTGCCTTTCTTCTAGAATATCTTATTACTTTGGTGGCATGCTTTCGCAATAAGAGAAAAGGCTGCTTTTAGCTTCAAAGATTGAGCCCCCTAAGTCATTGCATTGTTAGAGATGAGTGCCCTGGTTCCCAGCCTTGGATGTCTTGCTTTGAATAGAATTAGTTGATGAACCAAGCAATGGAGGAGACTTGACTTCAGATCCTAGTTTTCTTTTTCTATATCGGTAGAGGAAGAAAGAGCAAATCGAGACTAGAGGCCAGCGCTTTCTTTTTGCAATAATCCTATTATCGAATCTACTCCTGTAAGGGCGGTAGGATTCGACTAGCTGGAACTTCGACTAGCTTGAAAGCTTGAACGTGATGAACTCTGGGCAACTCTTTTCTCATGGTGTCGGTATTCAATTCAATCTAACATATAGCATGTGTGCCGTGACTGGCTTTTCTCTTTTGCTTGGAGAAAGATTTGACTCTTTAAGAGAGTGCCACTAAAATCAATGGCCATCGGAATCACTTTCGTACCCAAGCACGGGATGCGACTTGGCATCGAAACTAGTGTACCGGTCTTACTTACTTCTCGCCCTTAGGGCAGCCCCTCTAACCTACCTACTGTGGGGAAGATCCCATAATCGGTCTTATTCTTTTGTTCTAGTTGTCCAATGAAGTGATGCAATAGAAAGAAAAAACATTCCCTTTTTTGGTCTTTGCAAAAAGAAAGTAAGTTTATGATGGGAAATCTGTTGAACAAAAATATTCCTCCCCAATGAACGTACCTAAACCTAAAGCATGACAAATTTACTTTGATAAGCGCACTAGCTGACTACGAGATCAGTCTCACCTCCAGTTCGACTACGGAACGGAAGGGGCTGGGCTTAAGAAGCCCCTTAGATAGCACTTCCTCTATGAATAGAAGAGATTTTCTTTCTAATAGAGCTTATCACGACCATCATAACCTAACTCCAGGACTGCTACGGGCACTAATCCTTCTATTCAATGTCAAAGTTTGTCCTGTTGAATGTAGTTTCTCCAGAAGCGAGCTAACTGACTAGCGGCAATCGGGACGGAGAGAAGACTAGCTATAAAAACTCCGGAAGGCAATACATGAACTATCCCGATTTTGAACAAAAGTTTTCCATTACTCTCACCAATCGCAGATGTGGGACTTGCAGCTATACCTAACGAATACGAATAGAGACCCTTCCTTATGATTAAAGCTCTCTTCCCGTGTCGATGAGGGGCTATTCCTTTAAACCAAAAACAAGTTGAAACCTATCTTCTATCGAAACTTATGCAACACTCTTTTTGTTTCCTCCTAGGTTGTGCTTTTGCATTCTTGCCGCATTCTGAGAACTACTAGCGATAATATACGCCCAGTGTTACCGGGGGATTTTGTCCTTCTCCGCTTACTAACTGAGTTTCTTCCAACAAAGTTAGAATCCCAATCCACCTTCGTCGGGGCTAGCTGCGTGGCTTCAACCCGTTCACTCTAAGAATCATGCAAGAAAGCAAAGCTAGGAAGCTGCAAAATAAAGCAAGATTGCTTTACTACGAGAACAAGAGCAGGGCTTGAACCTGCAATTTCCCATTTCCTGTTTCTAACAAACTATTTTCATTTCTTTTTACTGCACTTCTGGGGGGGTTGCATTCGGCTATAAACACCAAACTACCTACATATCATCATCTTTAAAAGAATCAGACCCTTGTAACTTGTAGTTCTATCGAGTAATAATGAGATTAAAAACCGAAGCTTTTTCGGCCGTGTGAAACATGGCTTAGCGTTATGTCATTCCTACAAGTGATCCCCCATCCAGGATTGGAAGAAGTGCTATATGAGGACTTCGAGATCAAATAGATTATGTTTCTTTCCATTCCTCGTGAGCCACTTATTTCTCCGAAACAAGAGAGAATCTTGTTAAAGAGCGGACTACTTTTTCCAATCTTTTTCCACTAAGTAGGCAAAGTTACACCATTGGGATACTTTGAATAAACTGGAGTAGGAATATGGAATATTATGCTTTAATAAAGCTCATATAGGATACACCGGTGCTAAAACCTTTTCTCAAGATATCTTCTAAACTGTTGGGGTCCTCCGGATGTTGTTCTCCTAATGTGAAACTAGTTGGTTACGCAATTTTAGAATTTTGCTGATCCCAAGTAATCCATCTCCATCATTGCATATGGCAATATAGAAAGTAAAAAAAGTCATGACTAGAAAAATTGTGTGAAATAAGTGAATTTATCCAGTTGAGGCATCTTTCTTTTGAACAAAGTATTCCCTCCAAACAGAAAGAGAGTCCTTTCTATACGAGTAGTGAAGAAGTCTATAGAACTTTTATTGGTTTTTGACCAACGGAAAGCATGGGAGAAAAGAACTTCTTCTATGCATCAATCACACCCGACAAGACAAATCTCTTTTTCTTTCTATACGCAATTTCAGAAAAAGGGCTCTATACATATAGAGAGGCATAAAGAATAGATGTGCCAATTATTACTATTATTGGGATAAGAAGATAAAGATTGCCTCTATCAATGACTTTTCAATAAGGCTACGCTCCTCTCACATTCGTTCGAGTGGCTTCGCTCCTTCAACCTTTTTAAACTACCCCAGGTTCGAGTGGTTCAAGCCTATGTGACCAATGCACTTATGCTACCTTCACTCAAAAGAAAACACTTTTAAAGAAGCTCGGGGCGAGAGGGTATCGGTAAAGAAAAAAAACCATTATTTAGTTTAGATCCAGTTTGAGTGGGAATGGCCCTTTTTTTAGTTGGAGAGATGCTTGGAATAGCCTAGTTGCGTACCCAAAGGAATCACCCTTAGTATGAAGGTTTTTAAGTTTTAGCACCAGGTTACCTTCTTTCTAATTGGGAGTGAAGGCACTTCCGGGCTTAGCTCTACAGATCTTTCTCGGGAAGACGACGGTGCTATTTCATCTATTGGTCGTTTAGTTAGGCCATTTGCAATAGCAAGTTTAGTAAAGGCATGCCTCACTCGCTACCCTAAGCCCTAGAGTTCCTTCACTTACCGCCTAATCTTAATCTATTGCCCTGCCTCCAAGAGAATCAATGGCACCAACCGATTCAATGGCAGCTAGTTCCAGGGAAGCTGCTTCAATAAAAGTTGGATTGCCCTCCTTTGAGTGTGAGTTCAATTAGATGAATCTGTCAAGTAAGGGTCAATGTACGTTGCAGCAAGCATGGTGCATTGCCTATTTCTCGCTCAAGAGCCAAAACAAAATGAGCACGTCTACTACCTACTGTACTGGACCCTCGACCGGGCATTCTACCTTTGTCGAATCGGAAACATTACCATCGCGCTCGAACAGTTGAGCGGCCACCGACCAGCAACTTCTGTGCATAGATATAGATTCATTCTTCATACATGGTCCATCCTCATAACCCTTCATAGGTTGGTAAGAAGTCAGTCTTGTTTGGTAAGATGGAATTAGGCAAAGAAAAAAGAATGCTCGACCGGAACAATGGCCAACAAAGACCGTAATTACATAGATAACTGCTCCTCACCTTCTTCATCTTTAAGGCGAACCGTATGGCAGCTGGAAAGAAAGATGACCTCACCTTCTTGTAGATGGTGTCAGTGAGAGCCATTTTAGTATCCCCTGTATACCTTCTTTTGTAGATAGAATCTTCAGTGAGTGGAAACAAGCAACCTTACTAATAAAGGTATTGAGTAAGTCCAGCTTTCTTCGCATGCTTGAGTGCACCTTTCTCATATCGAGAAAGGCTTTCCTTGAGTTTTCAATAAGGTTAGCGTTAGCTAGCCCATTTTTTGTAGGAGTGCTAACGTGCACCCTTACATTTTCTTCATTTGCTCTGCAGTACGAGCCTCATACAAACTGTCTACCAAAGAAAGAAAGGTAACTCCATGAAAGTCTTGCATCTCACATGGAAAGAAACGAGGTGTGAAGCGAAGGAGTTGATCAATTAGAAGAGCAAGGAGGAGTAAGGGATGGTAGTTTAAAGTCAGGTTTTTCCTAAGAGATAAGTCTTTTCTGAGTCAGTTGCTGCTCCATAGCCTTCTGACCCTTATCTACTGAAGATTATGAAGAAGGAAATGCTGAATTTGGCAATGACGTTCCAGTAGAGGCTCTTGGAATCGAGTCAGTCATGCCTCCGAGTGATGAAGCCCTCTTTCTGAAGCTCCAACCGCTCCATCGGAAGTGGTTGCCCCCGAGACACATGCCAGAGAAGAGCCAACAGGCACCCCTATGATGCGGCATAAAAGAGTAGCAAGAAATCAAGTAGTTAGCAAGCCAAAGCGTAAGGGCCCTGTTACCATTTCTATCAATTTTTATCCGGGGAAAAAAGACCAAAGTCATATTTCTTCAGGGGAAGCTGCTCACACTCGCTCATTGGTAGAAGCATTAATCGTTCTATCTCCAGATGACGTATCGCCAGCTACAGAACAAGGAGTAGATGAAGAAAGGCCAGAAAAACATCCAGCCTCTACCCCCGATTCCCTTGACCACGCCCCACTCCGGGGATCACCGAACGAGAGGGACACCCGGCCCTTCCCCAACCTATAGGAAGATAATGAAAGGGAGACAAGAGACAACCTATAACACAAGCATCTATGGAATTCGTTATGCAAGAGTGAGTACTGACCTCGCGGATGGAGAGGGATTCGAACCCCCGGTATTCCTATCAATACTTTGGTTTTTAAGATCGACTCTTTCAACAGCTCAAACATCCATTCTCTTTTATTACCTACTTTGACTCATATCTTCGGTATACCTCAATACAAGACAAACAGAGGAAATGATATTCAACCAAAACTGGGTTATCGCCCTATCCTCTACGGAAATCATTTTTTCGTCTATTTCTTTCAGTTTCTGTGTCTATCGCTATCGCCCTATTATCTCTGAATTGCCTATACTTTATAGTATAGTATAGATGAGGGGGATTACCTTAGCAGTAGCTTCCAACACTTAAGATTGACCTCCTCGCGTTGGACTTAGTTGGAAAGGTAGGGGTTCGGCATGTCCCTTGCTTGCAAACTTCTTTAGTAAGGCAGTTTGGGGGTCCCATTCCTCGCATTTACCATTGTCCCCAGACTTCACTCTTTTCTTTCCACACTTGTATACTTTTTAAAGAGTCAGGCATGCCCTGTCCCTGTCTCTTAAAGCCCTATCAGGCTCCCCCTTGTTTGCCGATTGAAGAAAGCCTTATATGGTCTCAAACAAGCGAGAGAAGCCATATCTATCTTATTAGTCAAGCCTAAAGGTAAAGGCCCTGCAATTAAACTAAAGCGCTAACGAGCGGGTAAAGTATACGTAACGAGGCATTAGAGCAACGGCTTTTAGCTCAATCCGTTGCTTATTGCCCCTTATGGAGAACTGCTCAAGTTTCGCGCAAGTTGCTTAATCAGTTGCTTGTTGCTTTCAAGCCCAAGTGTGAAGTGGTCCGTGAAGGTTAAATAAGACTTGTGTTAAGTAGGGATGGCAATTTACCGACCCGATGGATACCCGATCCACTTCGACCCGAATGGGTCCAACCGAACCCGAAATTTTCGGGTTTAGATTTGGGTTTGGATTTGATTTTTAAACCCGAATCAATTTCGGGTTGGGTTTAGGTTTTAGCAATACCGACCCGAACCCGACCCAAAAACCCGAAACCCGTATCAAACCCGATCCGAACTCGAACCCGACCCGAAACCCGAATTAATATACATTATTATTTCTATTATTTTATACATAATATTTAACATTTATTATATATTATCTATTATTATTTATATTTAACATTTAATATGTAATAAAAATTAAAATATTTTGTATATTTATGTTTTATATTATTTTTAATATAAAAAATAATTAATTTTTTTTATTTTTTTGGGGTTTCGGGCCCGAAACCCGTTAGTATCCAACGGGTTCGGGTTTATAATTTCGGGTATTTTCGGGTTCGGGTTCGGATTTGGTCGAAAATTTCGGGTTCGGGTTTGGGTTTGGCAAAACCCGTTTCGACCGACTCGATTGCCATCCCTAGTGTTAAGCAAGCAGAGTAGTCAAGCCAGATAGGCAAAAAAAGCAAGAAACTATTTTCGTTCGATCGAAGAAATCCATTGTACTTTCACTGCTGTAGGCCGACTTTCATAAAGCACCTTTGGGCAGCAGCTACTATTGAGATGAGAAAAATTCGACAATGAAATTCTTTAAGCAATGATATTATCTATGTCATTTCTCTTGGCGCGATACAAAAGACAACTTTTGAGATTAACTTAGCCCCTTGACTTCTTCTCTCAAAAAGACGTTGTGCGGGCAAGTCGATCAAAGTAAGAGCAAGGAGGGGATGTTTACAGTTATTGTAGTACAACTTTTCATTTCTTGTTCGTTCATTCGTAAAGTAGCTCAACTCCAAGAAAGTCCAAAAGAAGTGAACTCTAAATGCACTGACTTCCCAGACTCATCACCTGTTTCCACCACTTTGCTTTAATAAGGCGATAAAAGAAAGTGGGCCTGATCAAAAGCTAATTTGGATGGTTTGAGCCGCCCTCAATGGTCTGCTATTTCGTTCATTATAGCAGAGCGAATAAGGTGTCATTCTCTGTCGAAATTCCTTGTATGGTATAAAAAATGGCATTAATGAGTTAGAGTAAATGCTAATAACATAAAAGTCTCTGATGCTGGCCACCCAGTGGTTTGGCTGCCAAAAAGACCACATGGATTGGGTGAAGGCATAATGCTATGTTATCAATTTCCAACTGGCGATTCTTGAATGGTTCTTTCTGGTCTTTTCCTTCTCTTCCTATCAACACACCAATATAGGTTTTGGTACAAAGTACCGGAGTGTGACATCCGCTTTTTTTAGTTTTTCTTTCATAGAAGTAGAAAATGACCCCTTTTTTTAATTTGAATTCATTTTAAATTGAGTTAGCAGTCTAGTCTTGTTTCGCTCGGACGCCTTTATTTTGTCTAGATAGAGCGGCACGGGTCAGCGTTTAGCAAATTCATCTGCCTAAAAATCTCATAGATAGAAGTAAATAGATCTAATTGAACCCACACCTTACTATAGAAAGAGGTTGGATTGCCTAATAACCAATACTACTTTCCAGTTCACTATAGCTAAAGGTCCAGTTTCTTCTTTTTCTTTTGAGACTGGAATCTCAAGATCGCTCTTGACATTGCAATTATTGATCGGACATTAGGTGGAGTTTACTTGCCAACTTTCTGAACCTTACCTTTCGAAAGAAACAGGTGATTGAGTAACTGTTTCTTCTCCTATTGATGGAACTAATGGCTATTTTCTCTCTGTGACTAGTGCAATCTTTTCTTGCATGTGTTCTGCGTCTTACTTTTGTTATGTTACATTTCCCTATCTACAGTGAAACAATTTAGAAGGATCTTATCTTACCTCCCGGTGACCGGCTTTGTGGGACCGCCTAGTCCATTCTTGGCTAAGGGAGGGACTTTCTCGATCATAACTCTCTTACTGATAGACTAGCAATTTAATCAATCACTCATCATATAGAATAACGATCGACAAGTCCAGAGTGTGCTCTCAACTCGACTTGCTGCTGCATTAGCTACATGAAAAGAAATATACAAAGCATAGCTTGCTCCTTATAGAGCATAGCACTGGCCAATCTCTATACCTAAGAGTTGTTACAACCTTAGTGAAGGATACGTTTCATGTTCTTGGGGCTACTTTTCTTAGATGAAACAAGGAAGTACCGGAGAACAATAAAAGAATCGAATCCATGGGCGTGCCACAGCGACTGAAGACACTATTTCAGCTGCCCTTGAGTGAGAGAGACTTGGTTGGGGCATTGCATTTCGCTGGAAGGCTTTGACTTCATTCTGCCAAACATGATACTAATTAGCATCTTGGGGTGAAAGGGGGATGCCTCCCCAGTCGAGAAATGCTTTGTCAACGATCGTCCTAACCAGATGAAATGGAAATGCATAGACCTATTTATGTAACTTTCTTCCGTTTGCGCCATTGGGCGATCCCAGTATTAGGTAGTTGGTCTGCTAAGCCTTTACCAAGCCTATTCCCGGTAAGAGAATACGATAAACCCCTTAGCTAGGAGTAGCTTCCTTGCCTCACATTTGATGGCTATTGGCGGATATAATCCATGAAGAAGGAACGGAGGCATAAACATCAAGAATACAAGGGCCTGGGATGTCCCAGCCCACACACTCTATGGGACAAGTTGCCTTTGTTCTTCCAACACTTGGGGTCAGGCTTTCATATCCTTTAAAACAAAACAAGTTGGAACCTATCTTTTAGTGGAACTTGCGCAACACTCTTTTTGTTTCCTGCCGGAATGTGCTTTCTGTTGCAACATCCGGCTAGTGATTTTGATAAATACTAGGAGCTATAGGTCTAGTTTTACCAGGCAATTCAATCCGTCTCCGATTTACTCATTAAAGTCTTTCGACTTAAGCTTTGGATTGGGGCTAGCTACGTGACCGCACTCTCTTCTTTCGTGTAATCCCTTGCCAGACACAGCGAATAAAGGCAAGAACGGGCTTGCCTTTCAACAAGCTTACTTCTCGGAGGTAGGATTTGAACCTACAATCCTCAGATCATGATTCTGATGAGTTAACCATTCCTCTACTCCGATGGACAGGTTATACGAATAGAATCAGAAAAGCCATTACTAACGCAAATAAGGCAATAGCTTCAGTAAGTGTAAAGCCCAAGATTGCGTAACCGAACAGCTATTTTGACAAAGACGGATTGCGTGCTAAACAACCCGGGAGTGAGATACAAATGATTCAATAATGAATACCGAGACAGAGAACAATATATCATAAACCTAATCGACCGAGGAGAAGAGCTTGAGAATTAATTTATTTCTTACGATATTTTATTTTTGCACCTTAGCCTGCATTAGCTACATTTGTCGTAGGGCTATAATAGCTACTTTAGGGCTATTCCAAGTAGTAGGCAACCTTTTCTTACTGGTCGTGGGGCTGTAAAGAAAGAGTAGATAGGCAAGAAACTAGTCGCACCCTAGCTTTTAGTCTTAAAAGAAGGTCTACTGGCCCAGTACGATGTGGTTTTGTTGGATTTCTCCCTTTTACTGGCCCGATCCTGAAAGACTCCCCCATAAAAGAGAAGGTTATCCGCTATTTAAGTTTGAAATCCGAACTTTCACAACCACCAACAGGAAGGCAAGTCAGTCAGTATGGGATCAAAAAAAGCCTTTCTTAGGTGTATGCTCCTACACCAGTTACTACAACAGCCAATATACTTTTTGTTGGATTTTTGTTCTTTTTCTTACTACCCAGCTAAGAGATTCGATTGTTTAACCCGAGGCAATGAAATTGATCTTGAAAGCTTTAGTCTTTCACCCCTAAATAAAATCTCTATAACTCTTAGGAATGGCAAGAAAGATCCGTTTGAGACATAAAAAGCAAGAATGAATAGCAAGGTACAGAGAGGCAGTCTTAATGGCAAGAAATGAATAGAAACCAATTCACCTTTAAGCTAATTACCCGGATAAAAAGAGTATGTTTGAAGGAATTATGTAACTAGAAGGGAGGAGTTCATACCTGGAAAACTCAGACATGCAAAGAGCATGCCTACTGTAAATAAGCTCTTCCTAAACATAAGCTCTACTCTCTCTCTCTCTCTCTCTCTCTCTCTCTCTCTCTCTCTCTCTTGCGATTGCATCTTGTCTAGCAGGTGAGGAAAGCCTCTTCTATCTATTTATTTGAAAAAAGTTATTCTGCTTCTCACTCTAGAACGACTCCAACCCCTTTGGATAGAGACATTTTCGAGTGATCGGAAATTGCTCATTGTGGGATGGATAAACTGAAAAGAGAGTCAAAGAGATCACCTTAGTTAGTACACTCGAATCCTCATCAGAAGGAAAGGAAGAGTGGGCAGCCGCTGCTCCTTACTTAGTCAATCTCAAGGGGCTTGCCTAAGCTTCAATCTATGATTCAATTCCTGTAGAATCAACCTAGGTTCGTGCTGCTCTCTCAATGAGGTTTATTGCCAATGATGCTCGAACGTATGTGAGAGGTATTATATTATATAAGAGAAGATGTGTGCCAGGGCAAACCGCAGAAGAGAGATTCCGGAAGAGAAAAAGCACCCATTTCTGTACCGGTTCCGAAAGAGCGAAGAAAAAGGGGATGTTTTGTTAATAGGAACAAGAAAGTGTTTATAGCTGTAGCGATATAAACAATAATACTCATCTGAGCCGTAGGAACATGTACATACGGAATACGAGAATTTCCAACTTATTGAAGATCTAGTGGTGCTACCCGAAGACTTAAATGAATAGCCATCGCTGTTAAGAACAACCGAGATCAAATGAGAATTTTCGCATAACTTCTGGTCTTTGACATCAAAAAAGAAGGTTGTAATAACGAAACGGACATGTGAGATTTTGGTCCTAGCTAGTGGAACAAGAAAGACATGGATCTATATTCAATGCACAATCAAAGGATTTCCCCCCGAAAAAATAGAAGAATTCCCCTTGCTTTGTTTTCGCTCCATGCGTACGTGGCACTCCTTGCTCGCGGGGCGACATACCTAAAAAGGAAAGGTTTTGGAATTCTTCTATTTTTGGCCAGGGGTTAGCAGTGATTCCTCAGAAGGAGTCCTATATTGTCATAAATTACATTATTTTTCATATCCGGGGACTCGTTGTCCAAGAAAGCGAGGTCCTTTTTTAGAATAGTATGAATCTATTTTACGGTTGTAAGGGAATAAAGAGCTGGGTTCTCGAGCCCGTAGTCCTTAACAAGCTCTTTTCGCAAAAGCTCCATAAAGCTATTTGTTCCTATTTTCGCCTTTGCCTTAGGAAACTCAGAGATTCTTTCTTTTTCAAAGAGATCCAGATATTTCGAAATGTCATTAATGACAAAAGTTCTTATAACCTCTATCTCATTAATGACTGCCCCTTTCGCCATGTCAGCAGCTCGGAGGTTAATGCTACAGAAATTCCCTCGGAGATATGCCAATAATCAAGTCTTCGGTCAAATTGTGGAATACATCACATCAACCTGGGAGCATTAGCCGATCTGGTACATCAATACATGTTCCTATGCCCATTCCAATCTTGTCTAACTTTGCTAACTCCCCCTTCTCAACCCGTATCTTGTTCGTTCTGGAAACACGTCTTCCTATTCCATCTTTTCTCGAATCTTCTTTAACGGAAGAAATAGAAGCTCGAGAAGGAATACCAAAACCTAGTTCACTCGCTGAGTCTCTTTGCATCCATGGCTGAATGTTAAAGCACCCAACTCATAATTGGCGAATTCGTAGGTTCAATTCCTGATGGACGCACTTGGAATGTTCAGTTCAATCGCTGCTCACGAAATTTAGATATATAGCTCCCCTTTATAGCTTATGGGGTACTTCACTCGCTAGAAAAAGAAAAAGGATAGATGATCGAAAATCCCGCCTAGAGATCGCAACTATAGTAAGAGTAGGAGTTCCCATCCACCATCTCCGTCGAGGCCTCGTTTTACCTGCCAATTACGGTGGATCCGTCGGATTGAAACCTCCATTATATTTGGCAACTAAGGACGAGATTACTATTGAAAAATCTACCCTTAAGTTAATAGACTCACATGTAGACATATATAGGCAAGTACTCAAATGATAACTTTTAATATTATAATGAGAACCGGAAACTAATATCACGCTTTTTTGTTTATATATATATATATATATATATATTTATATTTATATATAGCCGCACATTTTTATATCTCCACGTTTACCCTCCCATCTCTTACATTTCTAGAAATATTTTACACCATTTTGGCAATACACCAATGTTATCACCATTTATCCCCCACTTGTACATCTCCTTCATCATCATCGTTCATGATACATACACAAATGTATAGTGTCTGTGTATCCGCGCGCATATATACACCATCATCAACTCAATCATTTCATCGTGTCATCAAATCGACCACCATTCTAACATTAACTTACGAATACTTTTGTCACCGAGTTCCAGCCACATTCTCGACCACACCTACAATAGCTCATTCATCTCACTTTTCTTCCTCTCAATGTGGAAATAAGTATATAAATCCCCACTAATATCGTTTTCACCCACTCTACCACCATCAACGCTATCACTGACACCTTTAAACACTATCAAAATTTTAGATATGAAAATATTTCGTAATTTTTTTTTTTTTTTTTGTATAATTTGGATTCAAATTTTGGTGATTCAAGCTAAATTTTTGGTGATTCTATTTTAATTTTGGTGGTGTAAATGGTAGTGCACATTCAAATATAATCTACATCATCACCTTTACATTCTTACATCTACTATTTTCGGTGACTATTTACACCGTCTTCAACAATACACTAACGTTATCAATCACACAATCCTTCCTTCATGTCACCAAATCGATCAATACTCTAAAAATAACTTGCGAACACGTTTGTCACCGAATTCAAATCACATTTCTTAGCACATATTCGATAGCTCATTCATCTCTTTTTTTTATCTCTTCACAATAGATTCGACTTCCGAGTAACTACTTAAATTGTTAGGTTAGGGGACTTACATAATCCGAGATTCACAAACCATAAATACAGAGCAAACACATAACCAATCGATTAATTGACATGATCTACCAAAGCGCAAAACAAGAACACATAAATATTTGACGTGGAAACACCCATGTCCCAAACTTGTATTATTAATCTTAACAATATCAATAATACATCAAAACAGTAACACCTCAATGGTATCCCAAACCCGATACATGAGCCAACAATGCTCAAGCATCTCTCAAACAATACTTAAGAGTACATCTCTTAAGCTTTCACCACATTAAACAAATACAATATGACTATGTATATATAGCCATAACATACTTAGCCACCAAGATATCCTAATCATACTTGGTTTCAATTACAATCCTTATCATACTTAGTATCCAAATATACCATCTACAATAATTATTTCCCAATTCATATATGCTTTGGATCACCAAAACCCATACTTGTCTTGGATCACCCAAGACCCATACCATTGTATTGGGCTGAAAACCCAACAATCCTCCCCTTTAACCCAATACCTACATCGGATTGAATGGTAACCCATCAAGCCATCGACATCCATTCGCCAACGCCTCCCCTCGAACAAGAACCTCCTCTTGCTCCTCCAAACATTGAGTGTCGCTAAAACCCGTATATTGACCCTCCAAACCATCCAAACCATCGTCATTCACCATAAAAATGTCTCCATCTACAAAATCACGTGTATCAACCACTACGTGTGCCCTTCCACATGAGTCACCCGGTCCTTGCTTTCACAATCCTTCGGCCTCCTGAAAAAAATCACTAGTATCATCCAAATAGTTCACCTGGTTGATCAATCCATTGAAACAATTGTGATGACCTCTTCCATCTTCTTCCATCTCGAGTCCGAACACTGGATTGATCCACGGAGCAAGTCAGCCGTCAAACCTTAAGTAACTTTGTCTCTACCCGCTTTAGTAGCAATTTCCTTATCAGTAAATCCTTCATCATGCTCTGCCAACCAACTGAATCTCGAACTTTCCCTCAACCTCATCCATCACGAACTCGAACCTTGGCTCTAATACCACTTGTTAGGTTAGGGGACTTACACAATCCGAGATTCACAAACCACAAATACAGAGCACACACATAACCAATCGATTAATTGACAAGATCTACCAAAGCGCAAAACAAGAACACATAAATATTTGACGTGGAAACACCCACGTCCCGAACTTGTATTATTAATCTTAACAATATCAATAATACATCAAAATAGTAACACCTCAATGGTGTCCAAACCCGATACTTGAGCCAACAATGCTCAAGTATCTCCCCAACAATACTTAAGACTACATCTCTTAAGTTTTCACCACATTAAACAAATACAATATAACTATGTATATATAGCCATCACAAACTTAGCCACCAAGATATCCTAATCATACTTGGTTTCCAGTTACAATCCTTATCATACTTGGTATCTAAATATACCATCTATAATAATTATTACCCAATCCATATATGTTTTGGATCACCAAAACCCATACTTGTCTTGGATCACCCAAGACCCATATCATTGTATTGGGCTGAAAACCCAACAAAAATATCTATATTTCATCAACATAGCTATACATCTTAATCTTATAATTATTTGTATTACATCTATAATATAATTTATTATATCGTGTTCTAACCCAACAACGTTTTTTTTATTTAATTGACAATTAATACAATATTTATATCTCCTAATTAAATAATTTAATTGATCACAAAACCATGTTTTCAATTAGTATAACGGTTATATTAGTCTTTTTATAATTGGTCAACAAATCATGTTGGCCAATATTAAACATAATAGATAAACAACATAATTTTTTTGAATAATTTTTTTAAATATTAACAAGGGAATAATATTTGATAATTTTAACTTGATTAAATCTTAAAATAAATATTAAATTGAATAGAGCATGTGAGTTTTTTCTGCATGTAGTTAATGATTTTTAAAATGTCATCATAATTTTTTTTTTTGGTATAGCGGTTGGAGGTGAGAACATAATTCATTCCTAAATTTTGAAGGACATAGTTCAATTTTCGAGACCAACATTTTTTTTAAACATTAATATAATAGAGGGGTAATGTGTAATTTACTAAATAACTTATAGCTTGAAAAGACTTATTGGCCTATAATAAATATAATGGATGGATGGATTTTGATATAGGCAGGGAGAATTTTTTCCAGAATAAGTTAACTTATTTTAAGACAAAATTAGAGATTTCTAGCTTTTTCTGAAAAAAGTTATTTTTTTGCAATTTATAGAATTTCAAATATAAATCAAACATTAAATGTTTGTATATAAAAATTATCAAAATATGATATTTTTATTCGAAAATAAATCCACAAGAACTTATTTTAAGTTAGTCAAAGTGACCCATAATTTTCAAAATTGCGTGAATCGTTTTCCAAAATAAAAATTAAAAAAATCGTGTATAAATCAAAAACAATAAACTCAAAGCCCTTGTAAAATTGCCAAGAGAGTCAAAACGTGGAAAAATTGGGAACACAAGATAAATGGCGGGAAGTCAACATTTGTAGGGTTTGTAACAAACCAACAAATCTATTAACAATTCACTTCACTTCCGATCAATATATGCATACACATATACACACAGTTGATTAAATTACACACACACAGATGCCGACTTACAAAATTAGGGGTTTAGATGTTGATTTCCCTTTCCAAGCCTACGATTGTCAGCTCGTTTACATGGAAAAAGTTATCGAATCGCTTCAAAATGTATGTATATGTATTTGTGTATGTATACTTCCTATTTTCGTTTCGATGTTTTCGATTGATTTACTCGGTCTGTTATCGTAAACGAATGTATGAGTTTCGTAATTTATGTCGATTAATAGTCAATTAAATTGTTTCGTAGTTAAACTCCGTAATTTCGAGTAATGTAAGGCCGTGGATTTGGAATGAATTAGAGAATTGGATGCTATTTTGCGGTGTTTGATGAAAATTTCGATTTGTAGGTAGATTTAGTAGTGCGATTGAGCTTAGATTAAGTAGGTTCAATTTCTATCTAATGTTGGTCAATTAACTCATTTCGTAATTAAACCCTAGGTTTGAGTAACGAAATGCCAAGAATTTGGATTGGATTAGCAAATTTGATATCATTTTGCGGTGTTTGATGTACATTTTGTTTTCTGTGTATATTTAGTAGCGCGATTGAGCTTGAGTAGTTAATAGAGAGGCTGAGAGGGAATATGTGTGACGCACAGATCGCGTGTTTATAATTTGTTTTTTAGCCATATGCTAGTGTTAGAATATAGGAACAAGAGAGAACTAGATTGATATTTGGATTGATTGGGGTTATCTTACAAGGAGAGGCAATTGCCTCTTATATAGAACTAAACTTCAACAACCCCCACCCAACAACCATCTACTATTACAACAACCCCCAACAACTCTTTGACAGCTAGTTTTGCGATGCTCGAGGTGATTGGAATCAGGGATTTGATTTGGAACTAAAACATTGTAATTATGTCATTCAAAACATGTTGAGGCTCTCTGCATTTGTTTTTCTAGTAGATGAACAATGGAAGACGAGATAGAGTGGTAGAATGAGCAGGGAGGACAGACTTGTATGCGTATTAGAAATGCTAAGTGCATAGTTCTGCACAGTTTCTGTGATTAGTATGCAAAAAGCAGTTTAAAACTGTCTTATATACTGCACTACATGAGTTTTGTAAAAGCCTGAATTATACTAGTCTGGGGATGTTATCTGTAGTAATAATCGTGTTATCGAGCTTTGTTTCTTCATTGTTTCTGTTGTTTATAATATATTCATATACAATGGATGCACATGCTTTTGACATTCCAGAGGTGTAATGCACTGTTGGAGAGTCCTACTGGAACTGGAAAAACCTTGTGCCTTCTTTGCGCTACATTGGCATGGAGGAAAAGTTTAGGTGGATTTTCAACGGGTAAGAGTTCGAGAAGAAGTCAGGATATGTCATCACAGTCTGATGCCCCAAAGCTACCCACAATTATATACACCTCACGCACACACAGCCAGCTTCGGCAGGTGATTAAAGAACTAAAGAGAAGCAATTATAGGTAAGAGTTATTAACAAATTTTTTACAATTAGTCTGTCTGTTTGTTCTTATTTTAATATTTACGATTGTTCCCTAGGTTGTACATCACGACATACTATTTGTTTATTTAGATGCTTCCTTTTTATTAATTAAATTGTAGTAGTGATAAACAAAGGTCATATTCCACATAGATTGGGTTGACTGCAGTAGTTCAACATACTAGCAATAAAAGGAGAATGGCTTTGAAATTCACGAGAACAAAACAGACAATTATGATTTCTAATCAGCTAATACAATCTTTATCTGTCACACCATGTTTTTGATACTTTTATAAACGGAATAAGTCCTTGTTTGACATCTGCCCTTTAGAGTTAGATAAAAAAACAAATAAGAGTTTTCTGATTACTATCAGAAATATTCTTTCTTCAGAATTTGGTCCAAGGTGTGACCAGGCCTTTTTGTAAAACTGCTCCAATTTCAGCTTATAATTCGTGAGGTCTGACTAGTCCTTATAAAAAGACTTCTTCTGAATCTTCTAAGCTTGATCAAGTGTTCACTTTCTTGAGTTTCCTCCACTTTCCATCTATTATTATCTTCTTTCTATCTATTCCATCATCCCGTGCCACAAAAATACCAAACCTTGGTATAAGATACATCTAAGCACTTCCAACTACAGAAATGAAGGAAACCACTTAGAGAAACTATCTACCTAGTTCTCATTTCCAGCTTTACATATTGCTATTTGCTGAACAATTTACAATTGCCTACAAATATTGTCCATCTCACTGTTATCAGTTTTGTAAGTGATTGATTTTCAGTTACTGATCTGCATTCTTCTGTGTGTACATGAAGCAAGATTCTTCCAACCTCTTTCTTGTTTTGTTTGGGGAAAGAAATACTATGGTAGAGACTACAGATTAAGTTTTTTCTATCTTCCTTGTTTGGGCTGGGGAAAGAAATACTAATGTAGAGATAAATAGTACAATCTGTTTCCTTTGTAGTTGTGATCTTCTTCTTGGGTAACTAGAAAATTAAAGTTTTTGTTGTGGGCCTAACGTCCAAATTCATTTACTACTTATGAATAGATGTTATACAATATATATATATAGGCCAAGGTTCAAGAGAGAACCCTCTTAAAAAGAGAACCGAAAGAACCACTTTAAAACATTAATTTTAAAATTGAAAAAAATTATAAATATTTTTATATCCCTACCGTGATTCCAAAAAATCAATTACAAACAACAATTTGTTTGTAAATATAAAAAAAATTATGATAAATTTCTAGAATCTGTTTTCGAATCTTATAAATTTTGTGAATCTGTCCTAGTAGCATGTCTGTTGATGCTCTAATATGGAGCATAGGATACTAATCTGATTGTCAATGTTGTGAACATGTTAAATTTTTGCTACAACATTTTGTAACATAACTAATCTATATATTTATAAAGTTTAGCAAAGGTTCTTAATAGTACAGTGCTTTGTTTGCTTGCTCCATTGCAGTATGCTGATTTTCGATGTGGCTTTTCCTTTACTACCATTATTTTGTTTGCTAATTTGTTTTACTACATATTCACTTGTAATACATCGTGATTTGCCAAAAAGGTATCTACAATTTTGGTGAACTTGTTGGCCCAGTAGTTGTCTCATCAGTTTTCTGTTGTAAGGTTTATTATACTATTATGTAGTACTAGTGACTTTTATATGAAAGTTTTAACCTTAAGTATGTGTACTGAAACCTGTGTTACTCGGACTCGGCTATAAGTGTCCGACATGGGTACGTGCCCAAGTGTCAGACTCGGCCACATTTTGAAAATGTAAATGTTTTTGGCTTAAAATAAGTGTCCAAGTCCGAGTGTCCATGTCCGAGTGTCGAGTGTCCGACACCGGTACTTCAAGGTAAAATGAAGAGTCCGAGTAACACAGACTGAAACGAGAGAATTACTGTATAACATGTGTCATTGCTTATTGGGAATCATTTCCCATACTTCTTGAATAATAATGTGACATGCTATAAGTTAATTGCAGGCCGAAAATGGTCGTGCTAGGATCTCGTGAGCAGTTGTGTATTCATGAAGAAGTTAGCTCACTTCGTGGAAGAGCACAAACAAATGCTTGTCATTCACTTTGTAAAAAACGTCAGAAACGATATTGTGCCCATTTTCCTCGTGTTGCAGGTAAATTTGTTTGGTTGATGGGTAGACAATTACTTTTTCCTTAATTATGGTACCAGGAAGAAATAAATTGGTAGGAGAAATAGATTGCTGTGTGTGTGTGCTTTACATATTAAAGCACTAAAGCGTAAAGGAAGGAGAAGCATAAATGTACTTTTAAAAAGTTTTCATTGCATATATTGTTTTGCTTACACATTTTGCCTCGTAGAATTCATGACAAATAATCCAGATTTGGGAGAAGAGCCTATTGACATTGAGGACTTGGTCAACTATGGAAAAACCTCTGGAGCGTAAGGTTTTTCCTGTTACTGTTTCTATTTATATGCAATGTTATTCATAAGATGTGCTTACAATGGGTTTTAATCTTGTACTAATATTTAGGTGCCCCTATTACATGTCACGTGATCTTCACAAGGTTGTTGATATATTATTTGCACCTTATAATTATCTTATTGATCCCGGAAACAGACGATCTTTAACCATCGAGTGGAACAATAGTATCCTCATATTTGATGAAGCTCACAACTTGGTAAGTAGAGATTCATAATAGATATATAGTTTCTTTCTTTAAATCATGTAATTGGTGTTTTTTTGACCATTCTACCATGTACGATGAAGATCATATGTATGAGTTAGGTAAGTGATATATGTGCATTTTGTTTCTTGACCTGGTTTCAGTCTGGTGTTCTATTTATCTAGTTCATTTGTCCTACAATACTTCAGGAAAGTTTATGTGCGGATGCTGCCTCTTTTGATTTGTCTTCCGCGCTTCTGACAGCTTGCATTTCTGAAGCAAAAAATTGTGTAGACCTTTCTGTTGTAAGGAGGGATCAATCAAATGACAAATCATGCAATCCAGATAATTTTGCTATTCTTAGAGGTAATTAATAGCGAGATATTTCCATACAGTAGAATGATGATTTGTCAAGTTTACTCATCCCGCACATTCACGAAGATTATTGTTAGCACTCTTTCCAATGCAATATTTACTAGGCTGCTGGTGTGAAACTACCTTTTGTTTGTTTATAATTTTCACAATAATATAGAACGAGTGAGGGTTTCCACACAATTAATTTATGTTGTCTGTGAATACGTGACTGGTTCTTCATGATACTATATTATTAAAGAAAAAACTCATGTTCCATTGCTTAATGTAATTTTTACTCAAATATCATGGATTACAGCACTTCTTTTAAAGCTTGAGAAGCGGATTTCTGAAATTGAAATCAATTCAAAAGAAGTGGGTTTCACAAAGCCTGGACCATATATTTATGACCTACTTGCTGATCTAAATGTCACATCTAAGACTTCCTCCATGCTTATTGATATAATTGAGGAAGCGGCTCTACTTCTTGAGGAAGGTGACTATTATGTACTTTTATTTCACGAATTTAATTCATGTTCCATTGTCTTGGTGGATTTGCTCTTCTTTAGTTTTTTTTTCTCTTGTGCTTTAAATTATTTTTTAAGCTTTCAGTAAGTACTTTAGCACCACTTTGCTTCAGATGCAAGTGCAACTGGCAAAGGAGGCCAGCACAAGACAAAGGGAGCTGTCTGTAGGCTAGAGAGTATTGGTAATATTCTCAAATTAATCTTTAAAGACGGTGGAACCGCTCATGCCAACTACTACCGTGTAAGTTTGGAAAATAGTTTGGTTTGATGCTTCGTGTTAAATGTTATTTGCTTAAAAATGGTTTTCTGACGTGGTTCGTGATCAGGTTCATGTTCAGGAAGTGCAGTCTAGTGCTTCGGAATCTTTTGGAGGTAATATCTTTTTTCCTATGGTACAAGGATGATATCCATTTTTTTATTTAAGTATACGGCAATTTCTAGTTTCTGTTGTAATATAATTTTTTTGCTGCAATGCATGTAGTATATAATATGATACATCTAGTGATTTCTCCCAACACATCAAGTTTTCGGGAGGATTGGTCATCTAACATGGTATCAATCCCTGGTTTACCAATATTCTCGCAGTTCTAATATGGACATGCCCCCCCCCCCCCCCCCGGGTGGTTTCCTTGTCTTTTGATCGGTTTCCACTCTTCAAGGGGGGGGGGTGTTTAATGATATGATCCATTTAGTTGTTCGTATTTAAACATTTTCAAGTGTTGTTCATATCATACCAAGATAAATAAACAAGTGAGATGGGTTGCTTTTTATAGTCCAAAGTTTTGCAGGAAATAACTTCATCCTGAATCTTAATAAGAAGATTCGATAACCGCTATTCAGATGTAACTTTAGATATATCATCTGTAGAAACTTTCTAGTACTTCGATTTATAGCAAACATAGTCCCAATTATGTTAAGTAGATAGTTCACTTTCTTTAGATCAATTCTCGACTAATGATCTGTCATCTAGATCTGGTAATGATAATTCCACTTAATTATTCCCTGAAAAATCTTTCAGGAACACTGCAGAAGATTTACCTTTTTTTTCCTGATAAAGCCCCTAAATAGATTGGTATGTGTAATCGTAACTGTAGATTCACAAACATATTTATAGTTTTTGCTGTTGCACTTGCAGGCAAGCCATCTAGAACCTTAAGTTGGTGGTGCTTCAATCCGGGGATTGCAATGGAAGAGTTCTCAAAACTGGGTGTGGGATCTATCATTTTGACATCTGGCACGTTATCTCCTATGGATTCATTTGCTGAAGAACTGAAGTTGTAAGTACTTTCACGCATATTATGTACTTAATATTAAGCCGTGTTATAACCTATAGTTAATTCCCCTTTTGTAGAGATTTTCCGATACGCTTGGAGAACCCACATGTTATATCAGACAGTCAGATTTGGGCTGGTGTTGTTCCTGTGGGTCCATCTGGTTATTCATTTAATTCTTCTTATCGGAGTCGCGATTCTCCAGAATATAAGCTGGAACTTGGCAATGCAATTGGTAGGCAGTTTGATTGGTGACAGGATCTATAATCTAAATATATGTATATCATTAATAGTATATTTTCATCTGAACTGAGGCACCTTAAACTCAAAGTCACTTTACTTCTAGGTTTTTTACCTAATGTAGTATTTTTGTTGTGGATGATGGTTTCACTGGTTTTTGAAAATTGTTTCTCAGTTAATTTTGCTCGAATTGTACCCGATGGCCTGCTAATATTCTTTCCGTCTTACTACCTCTTGGACAAATTGATTGACTATTGGAAGAGTACTGTAAGTCACCTAACGCTATCGACAAAGCTTTGACATCTGTTTGCATTCAGTGTGTAACAGATCATGCTTCATATCGTGCAGAATAATCCGAAGACCACTAACTCTACTATTTGGGAAAGAATCTGCAAACATAAGCTACCTGTTATTGAACCTAGACAAGCTTCATTGTTTCCTACTGCAATTGATGTGAGTACCATATAAACTGTAGATACAATCTCTATAAGTTCCTGACCATCTTAACATTATTTTCACTTCAAATCTTAAAAAGCACTGATTTTTGTGCAGGACTATATGGCTAAATTAAAGGACACATCATGTTCTGGTTCAGTATTTTTTGCGGTCTGCCGTGGTAAGGTATGTTTTTGGTAAAAACCGACCGGACTTTCTTTAATCAACTGTTTATTATTTTGACATGTATAATATTTGATCTAATAGGTTAGTGAAGGTTTGGACTTTGCTGACCAGGCTGGGAGAGCTGTTGTTGTCCTTGGTATGCCATTTGCAACACTAACTGATCCTAAGGTTCGTTTCAGAAATTGTCCCCATAATCCTTTAAAGAATTCAGTCTATACAACATTCTTTGATCTATTATGTAATAGTGTTAAAATATGATAGCATACAGAGAGAGAGAGAGAGCATTGACAGGAGAAGAAAGATTGTATATATTTGTGGTGTCTTACAAGAGCTGTGAACAGTACCGTACATATATGTGAACAGGGAACCGTACAGTATCGGTGAACAGTACCATATCAGTGAACAGTACTATTCATCGTCTTCAACCTTGAGATTTTTTCGGCAGTCCGTACGGCTTCGTCTGACGTCGTTTTTGTATTCCGAATATACCTCCGAACTCGTCTCGACGTGAGGAATCTAATGATATCCTCAAAACTGAGTTTCGACCACCTTTGTAAATCTCGAAATTTTCACTGGGTTTGTAGTTTTCTTGAAAACTTAGAGCCCCAATAGTAATTCTGATGAGCACTTTCTTCCTATGTTATAACCCGCTCTGATACCATGTCAAAATATGAGCAATGCGGAAGTAATAAACGGAACTAGTAGAGAGGAGAGAAAAACATGGTAGTAATATTAGAACTACATTGTATTGATCTTGTTGTTGTTGTTGTTGAGACCATTTACATAAGACTATATTTATAGGCTTTAATCTCACCAACCATTAATGTTAGCCAAAGATTATGGCTTGCCTAACTTGGTTGGTGGATACTTGTCATTGCTTATCTCACTTCCTAGGTTATGTCATTGCTTACCTCACTTCCTAGGTTATATTTAACAAATAGGAATTAAGAAGAGATACATTAACTATCATCTTTGACAAAACCCTATGATTTTGAGCTGTAGTATGTCGTCAGGGGCATTGCTTAATGGTATAAGCTTTTATGACTTTTGACAGGTTCGTCTAAAACGTGAATTCTTGGACGAGAAGGCATTGGCGGTGCCACTGAGGACAGGATGTAAGGTAGTACTCAGATAGTTGGATAGCTATCGTAGGCATATATGAGTTTCAGCAATTTTAGATTACTTTTGAAATTCATATGTTCTATGAAACTGTATGTCTATTAATTGCAGCTTTTGACTGGAGAAGAATGGTATAGTCAACAAGCGTCACGTGCTATTAATCAGGCAGTTGGTCGTGTCATTCGTCATCGCCATGATTATGGAGCAATCATTTTTTGTGATGAAAGGTCTTTGTTACAAAACTCCCCTTAAATATTTTGAAACTGCAGCTTCTTAAAGTTGGTATAGATTGTATATCTAGTTATGTTGTAGGTATATATGTTGCTCTTCTCAGTCCCTTAAGACATATAGGGGTCATATATTATTGTATGTTCAGTTGAAGCATCATTTACTCAATGATGCAATAAGATGTCTAGTTTTACTGGGTTTAAGGTGTCAGACTGAATAAGAACTGATAGTTTATACTGTTTAGTACCGGAGTTTGCGGAATAAATGATGTTCTACTAAATAATAAAATTATACAGTTAATTTTTTTCTTGTATAATCAGCGATTTTTGGTTTGCTTTCTGGAAGTAATTGAACATAGACATTGTTGCTTTTAACACTCTTGATGCTGTGTGGTTCTGTTTGCACTTATTCTTGGTAGGTATTTAATCCTAACTTTAACATTTGCTACTTTTCATCATCTCGTCTCATTTCACCACGTGTCATAAGCAGGTTCGCACATACAAATCGTCAGTCCCAAATATCAGTTTGGATACAGCCTCATATCAAGGTTCATATTTGGATTTTACTCTACAATATGTGCAATGAACTCCACTCATGTATGTCTTTATCTGTGCAGTGTTACTCCAAGTTTGGAGATGTAGTTTTCACATTGACTCGGTTTTTCCGTGATGGCAAAAGTCGTAAATCTACACCGTTGCAGCTGTCGCATACTGAAGATTATCTATCCTCTAATGGTATTGATTCTGTTCCGTGTATTTGAAACTCCTATTTAGAAAAAAAACATGTATGTTGATCCTGATAATTGTTATCACGGGGTTATCTTTTTGTTCTTATGTTTCGGAGTGTAAGATAATGGCTGACTGGCTGTAGTTATCATGGGGTTATCTATTTGCGAGAACTGGATAATATTAATGTTACGCATCCTGGGAGGAATGCAAAGAGTGATTTGTATCTTTGTTTATATGGGTGGGGGGGGGGGGTATCAGGCAGGCCGGGAGATGAGGAAGATAAAGCTCTTGACCTGTACTACCACTGGCTTATTTCCTGATCCTTGATAGCTTTTTTCATTTTTGGGTTGGAAAGTTATCTGATTCTGCTAATCATTAAAATGCACAATTGTGTGCGGGGTACCTTTGCGCTTCTATTTTCTTGTCCACTTTGGAAGCATATCTGATCACTATCTATTTTATTATATTTATTTTAATTTCCAGTTTGTAAAATAAAATTTGGAAAATCAGAAAGTTAATAATGTTTTATACTTTCCGCAGAGAATGTGAATAGGCAGGATAGCATCAAGTCCGCTGAGAATGTTAAAAGGCAGGATAGCATCAAGTCTATGGACAAACTTCTCAACAGCTTTCTTGCGCCTATGGTAAATAATAAAATAATTGTTTGGATAACTCTCAGATTTGGATTATCTATATGTTTGTATCAGTTATATCGACTTGGCTTGCACATTGTTTCTGCAGGGTACAACAAAGGATCCAACGTGCTCTGAGTCGTCATCTACTTTGACTGATTTGAAGACGCAAAACTTTCCTGATCAGGTCAGAGTAATACCCCCTGCTAATCGCTGCAGGGATTATATGTCTACCATGAGATACTCGAGTCATCTTTTTCAGACTGAGAAAAAAGATTCAGTTGTTGGCAAGAGAAATTTGGATAAGAGCGAGCATATGGTAGTTGATTTGACTGAAGATGAATTTAAGGATGATAAACGAGGGAAAGGAATAATTTCTTCGTGCTCTTCAAAGAAAACTAAATTAGTGAAAACAGAGGATGATCTCTGTCTGAAACGCAATCCTTCGGCTAAGCAAGAGATATTAGAGAATTCTGAGATCATGCATAATGCTCAGGATGGTTTATCAATTGCAGTTACTGCAAATAAAAGGAATTTGCAGTCAAGTAGTCACAACAACTTTGGTGCTGTTTCCAGTTCTGCACCTTGTGATGATGAGGAAAAAAAGGGATCTACTTTTCTTAGCCAGGTGAATTACTTTAGTAGATCAATAATGTTGACAAGTTTCTACATCTACGTACTTCTAGTGTTATTGCTTCTACTCTTGCTTGAATGAATTAAACTTGTTCAATGTCTGGTATGTAACTTCTATGTGATAGCTTATTAGTTCTTATCAATTTGGGACCAAGAATAATTAAGTGGTAAAGTTCCTGTGTCTATCATAAAAAAATACTCTGCCATCTTGCCAATTTCATCATGTATATCGAAGGGAATGGCCACAAGAGCCAAGCTATCAAATGCATGCCTAAGAGCATTAACCACAACTTTTTAATAAAATCTACAAGCAAAATAATAGAACTAAAAGCAACTCTGTAACGATCTGGATGAGATGTCGTCACATTGTGGAAGTGTTTCACAGAACGTAGGGGTGTAAATAAGTCGAATTATTAGTGAGTTATTCTAGCACGACTCATAAAAATACTCTAGTATGACTCGGACAAAAATCGGGCTGAACTCGAGCTTGAACTATTTGACTTAATAAAATCGAGCCAAACTCAAGCTTCATATTACTCAGTTTGTAAGGCTCGCGAGCCTAAACAATTTTTTTTATATTTTTTATATCATAAGTATATATCCTTATTTAATTATTTGAAATCAATATATACTGTTGCTCATTTAATCAAACTGAGCTCGAATCGTACTTGTCCTATTCGAGTTTCTGGCAATGCTCAGTGCAGTATTCGAGCTTCCAGCCCCAGCTCGAGGTAATTGAACTTTTTCACCCCAACCTTTGAGCTTCAAATTTATGGCTCGGTCTGACTTGAGTTTAAGCTAGAGCCCCAACTTTTCAGTCGAGCACTAGCCTGACATCCTTCAACTTGCTCAGTTACTTCCCTCTTCCCGAGTAAAATGTTTGTTCTTAATTGAGTAGATTAGCTGGGTGAAATTATATTCATCTTAAGGTGTTATGTTAGTTGTTACTGAATGCACACTTGCAGATCTTTCTGGGTAAACTTTTTTCTTTTTGCCCATAGAAAGTTTACAATTTCTAAGAAACTTGGTTTTGTTTCTATTAATATATTTCGAGAGTCAAGGTAAGTACCCCCTTTTTTGAATCAAAGAATGACTAACTGAGCCTAGTATTCCAAAAACTCTACAGGTCAAAGAGAAGCTTACTGATGCAGAATACAAAGATTTTGTGGGTTTTATGAGGGCACTGAAGTCTAAAGCAGAGAAGGCCAGCCATGTTTTGCAATCAATTGCAAAATTATTCTCTGCTCCAGATAGACTTCCTCTTCTTCAAAGGTATGGATATTGGTTGTCTCTCATCATGTATGCAGTTTCCTTGAAAATAAAGCAGTACAATAATCTTTTGCTTATCCAAGGGCTCGTTTGCCTGGAAGAAAGTTACTTGTTACTTCAAATTTTTTTACTGACTTAAAAGTAGAAATTTCTTTTAAAAATTATATGTTTGGAAAGCTTAATTGATAATGTATAAGTTACAAGTTTTTCTCCCCAACTTATAAGTGAGTTTTGACATTTAAGTCATAACTTAAACGGACCAAACAAGTTGATTTGAACTTACAGTTAGGTTACCAAAAAGGTTCTTAGTCTTGCAGTATATTGCATACAACTGTGTGGTCATTTTTTTTTGAAATTTGGGGCACTTAGGTAACTCCCTGGATGTATAGGTCATAGATATGTCTCGAGTCTTCCCCATCCTAAAACTTGGATCCTAAAATTTATGTACTTGTTGCTTCAAATTTTTTTACCGACTTGGAAGTAGAAATTTCTTTTAAAATTATCAATTTGGAAAGCTTAATTGATAATGTATAAGTTACGGACTTACAGGTTTTTCTCCCCAACTTATAAGTGAGTTTTAACATTTAAGTCATAACTTAAACGGACCAAACAAGTTGATTTGAACTAGGTTACCAAAAAGGTTCTTAGTCTTGCAGTACATTGCCTACAACTGTGTGGTCTTTTTTTTTTTTTTGAAATGTGGGGCACTTAGGTAACTCCCTGGATGTATAGGTCATAGATATACATTAGTATTCCCCATCCTAAAACTTGGATCCTAAAATTTATGAACCTGCTAAAGTTATGCTTACTCTTTACCCTAAATATTATTTGTCCTTTTGCTGATTTGTATGAATAACATTAGTAGGCATCATAACTGTGAGTATCCTTGTAAATGGTTCGAATTTCAACTCACAAGGGTTGCTGGAATTCAAAGTTTCTTAACTGAAATTTCATACAGATATGTTTATTTATAGGAAATCAGCCACTCTTTTCAATCAGATGTCCTGCCTTTACTGCAGCATCTTTGTAGGAACATTCAATTACTCGAGATGGTGCATCTGCCAAGTTTATCATTTGTTCTTCTTCTTGTATGATCCTTGTTAGGCAAATTTTCTAAATTATATTCTTATTTATGCTTACAAGGACTGCAGAATATTTAATATATAGTTATGAAGTTGATTGGGTTTATTGTTTGTGAGTTTGAAACTTGGTATCGCATGAAGCTTATATCTATTTCGTCCCTTCTATTTACTATAATTGCATTGTCTTGTTTCTAGTGATTTTATGTTTTCAGTACTTGAGCTTATGACATGTAGCTTGATAAGTTCTAAATCTTCTATTCTTATACATAACTACAGATTCAAGGATTATGTCCCTGCAAAATATCAACATTTGTACGAGCTGTATCTCGAGTAGATGTCAAAATTGTACAGGAAAATGGCAATTTTTCTCAATTTGGTTACTCTAGTGCAAGTCCCCTGGGCAAGGCTTTTGAATCCGCATCCAGATTAAGCTTGCAGTTTTCTGAGGCTGGTCGTCAAATGAAAACTCGCTGTAAACTCTTTGTTGTATAATATACTTGTAGGATTTTTTAGAACCCCCGATATCTTAGATTTCTTTGTGAAAGGATACTCTACAATTTGTAACAATTTTTTTATTTGGTTTTGCTGCCCAAAATTGTTGGAGGCTTTGCTGGGTCAACCTGCTTGAATAAAAACTTAGCTTGATAAATATTTGTTGAAACATATATTATAAAATTATTAAACATATATTTCCATGTTTATACGTATCTTTAGTATCTGCATCACTGTTATATCACTGTTATATCAATACGGTGACACCCTGTTATTAGGGCTTTATCCAAACAACGACCTCCATTAAAACTCTCTAACTCAAAAGAAGCGGAATTTCAGATCTTTGTCAACAGCTTGAAAGGCAAATGTGCAAATTCTGGTGGAGGACAGACTCAAAAAAAGATAGAAACATTCATTGGCAAAGTTGGTCTAGAATGTGCAGGAGGAAATCGGTCGGTGGAATGGGTTTCAGAAGTGTGAGGGATTTCAATATATCTCTTCTTGGTAAGCAGGGTTGGAGATTATTAAAGCATCCAGACAAATTAGTGTGTAAAGTTTACAAGGCTCGATACTATCCTCAAGGATCTTTCCTGAACGCCAAGATTGGTTCCAATCCTAGCTACATTTGGAGAAGTGTCCTAGAGGCACAGACAGTCATTAAGAGTGGCATTGGCTGCAGAGTTGGTAATGGCGAGACTATTAGCATCATGGAGGATCCATGGCTTCCTTCAGAAACAGAGGCCTATGTTCAAACAAATAGTATTGCTTTTCAGGGTCAAACCGTCTCTTCATTGATGAGTATGGATAGTAACAGCTGGGACACGGATTTGGTGCTGGATATGTTTGAGAGCAGGGACGCAGACATTATATTGTCAATTCCTGTAAATAAGGACGTCAATGATTCATGGTACTGGAGGCGTGAGAAACTTGGAGACTATTCGGTCAAGAGCGCTTATCTTCTTATGCAGGAAGCAAAGAGCAACAACGACACAAATGCAAACTCTGGTTTTTGGAGAAAACTTTGGAATTTGAAAATACCACCCAAGATTAAAAATTTCTTATGGCGTGCCTCCACTAACAGCCTTCCTACAAAGGACATGCTTCGAATCAGAAGAGTTCAAGTAAACACTCTTTGTCCTGTATGTAACGAACACCCAGAAACGGTGTTGCATACTTTAGTTTTGTGCTCTCATGCAGTTTCTACCTGGGAGAAATTACACGATTCTCAGATTTTGGGTGAAGCCAACTCTTTTCCAGATTGGCTTCAGTTGGTGTTTCAACAGAAAAGTAAGGAGGAAGTTTGCATCATGGTTACAATTTCCTGGATGCTGTGGAAAAGTAGGAATGAACTCATATGGAATCAACGTAGTATGGAGCCTTCAGAGGTGATTCAGTCAGCACTCTCAATCCTTAATCAATGGAAAAGTGTTCAAGATCGAACCTTCGACCGTTTTATGGGATACATGTCCTCAGATGACGGTAACGAACACTGGAGCGTACCACTGCCTAATAGTATTAAGGTAAACACTGACGCAGCCATCTTTGAAGATTCTAATTGCTATAGTTATGCATTTATTTCCCGAGATCATGAAGGCAATCTGATTGAAGCAAGATCAACGTGTGTACGTGGTCGTCCCAGTGCAGACTTGGCAGAGGCAATAGGCATACGTGAAGCTTTAAGTTGGGTTAAAAACAATGATCATAAAGATGTGATGGTGGAATCTGATTGCTTGCAGGTCGTACAAGCCATTCGCAGTTCCTTCGTGTGTTTCTCGTACTTGGGGAGTGTGATTCAGCAATGTAGATCTCTTCTGGCAAGCTTAAACAACAAAAACGTGAAGTTTAGTTTTGTTAAACGGTCCGCGAACAAAGTCGCTCATTACTTAGCGAAGCAAAATTGTTCAGTAGCTGATCGTATTTGGAGGATGGGAGATGTCCATTCCGACTTATTTAATGTATTGTCGAATGATTTAAGCAATTAATAAAATTGACTCTTTTATGGCAAAAAAAAAAAAAAAAAAAAGAAGCGGAATTTTCTTTTCCTAGTATTACGTCTATTTTGATTTTATTTAGGATTTTGATCTTGTTTAAGATTTTTAGACGATTTTGTGACTTGGATTGTGACATGGTGTAATCCTATACACAACTTGATGTTTTTTATTTTTTTTCGACAAAACTTGATGTTTTTCAAATATAATAATTCGTACGCATAATTTGATTTTTCACAAAATTAATTAATTTATATTTATATTTTATTTGTTTTATTTATTTATATAAATTTGAATATTTCTCTTGTTAAAAGAGATATATCCTAAATTCTAATAGACTTGTGAATTTTATAACTTCTACCGTAATAATATTGGTTACAATAATGCAAATTTGATTTGAATATATATTTAATTATGCTTATATACCTCATGGTATGTGGACATTAATCAAGTTTGTGACTGAAAGTCGATTTTTTTCCCCCAGTTATTGTCCTTGTTGCCTCCTCTGTTTCTGTTTCAGTATCAAGTTGAGAAGGTGATGTCTGGCGCTAAAATACGTGCTGATCAACTCACTGAGGATAGGATCAGCAATTTGCCGAGAGACTTGATCGATAAGATACTAGATCGCATGCACATACGCGATGCTGCAAAAACAAGCATGCTATCGAAAACTTGGAAGAATATCTGGGAAACACATCCCACTATAATTCTCGGAGACCGCTTTTTAAAAGATAAACTGAAATCCTCTAAAGATACAGATACAACAGCTCAGTATATTAGATTTGTCAATTCTATCCTTTTAGCTCATGTTGGTCCTATCTTTAAACTTGATTTGTACATTCCAGCTAGTTTGCATCTTGATGACACTCCATATCCTTGTTTGTGGATCAAGCAATTGCCTGAAAAAGGGGTTAGGATTTTATCGCTTATTAATTCACCGGTAAATCCGGTCAAGGATATGCCCTCTTATTTCTTTTCTTGTTCGGATTTAACTGAGTTATGTCTTGACTACTGGAAACTGAATCCACCCCATAATTTTAGAGGATTCCGTAATCTTACAACAATTGTCCTTCGGTCTGTCGTATTCACTACCAATATGTCATTTGGGACTCAAGTGCAGCACTTTCAATTGTGGAAATGTGCTGGAATCGAATATCTGCACAGCCAACTTACAAATCACGGTAAAAATATCAAATATTTTGATATCGTCAGAAGTAAAACAACGGAGAGGCATTATGCTCTGGATTACGACCCATATGCCGACATAAAGAAAAGCTTCAACCTACGCAGGCTTCTTGGGAGTATGCCTAGCATTGAAACTCTTAAAGTTAATGCCATCAGCCTCGCGGTAAAGTTAATTTCACCATATTAGATTAATTTGCTTCTTTCAATTCATTTAAGTCTCTCGCAATTCTAACCTAATGATGTATATATATATATATATATATAGGTTTTGGATCCAGGTTCACGTTTAAGTTTACACAATCATCTTACCTCAACAATGAAGAACTTGAAGACACTAAAACTAAATAATGTTGCATTTAATGATGTGTATGTGATTTCAAATGCCTTTTGCTTGCTCAGAAGTATGCCCATTTTGGAACACCTTGAGATAAAAGTGGTGAGAGTTAGTACTATATTGTTTATTTATCGTTAATATTTTGCTGGGACTTTGATGAGGCGCCAACTGATAATTTATTCTTGATTTCAACTCACGATGGTATGTATATGTTATATTCTTGTTACGCAGGATCCTGACATGAACCGAGGGATTAACATAAAGTTAACATCTGAGCAATATATGGAATCACCAGATGCGAACATAACTCTAAACCAACTCCAAAATGTAATCATGCGTGATTTTTTGGGTTCGAGGGCTGAGCTTCTTTTAACAAAGCTTTTGCTTGCATCTTCCCCTTCACTTAAAAGAATGACTTTTGTGCGCAACACTAAAGTGGATGATGTTAGAGAAGATTTTCGTATTGCGCGAGAGTTGTTGCAATTCCCTAGAATATCCCCAGTTGAAATATTTTGGAGGAGTTAAGTTGTAGTGAGCAAATATAGTTGGAAGTAATAACTATCGATGTAGTGGCTACTCATATTTATTTACTTTTGTGAAAACAATTTATCAGGTGTTTATCATATTTATGTACTTGCTATCATGATCGAAATTAACAGTACTGCACATTTATGCCTGATTCACTATTCCAGGGGAATGCACTGTTGTTGTTGTTGTTTTTTTTTTTTTTTTTTTGCGGTGGCAATTTTTAACAATTTGGTCACTTTAGCGCAAGTCCCCCTGACATGGCTTTTGTTTTCACATCCAAATTAAGCCTTGCAGTTTTTCAGAATTGTTTGAGACTTTGAGCTGGATTAACTTGCTTGAATAAAAACTTAGCTCGATTGCTTGGAGTCGAGTCGAGTCGAGTCGAGTCAAACGCATCAAAAATTTCAATCGACTCGAGTTTTATATCGGGTCTAAATTTGATTCGAAACTTCGAATCAAGGCTTATATATTCCCAACCTCACCCTCTGAGGCCATACATACCAGAGCAAAAGAGCCTTAAATGCCTTGTAGCAAGAAGCCAAGAAAGTTAGAAGGCCAACAGAACATATTAAGAAACAAAATATACATTATGTAATTTATTCATTTACGTTACATATCTTTATGTTGCATGCGAACTATTGCATGTGAAATATTACCGTGTACAAACAGCATAAATCAAATCCGTATTTTACACAATCCCATCAGAAAGTAAATTAATTTATTCAAGTACATGCCTAAAATGACAAGTTACATCTCCCTTCCTTTTCTCTTTTCTTCTTGAGGTTGCTTTACGTCCGGGAACCCCACCGGAACATTATCGGAACGGTCTTGTACTTTGACGGATTTCTCCCTCAAGAGGACAATGAGATCAACAAATGCACTTAAAATGTACTTGTGAGACTTGTTATCATTCAAGTTCAAATAACAGAGTAAAAGCTCTTCCAAGAATTCCCAATCTACTTTTCCATTATGATGTAGTCTAGCCTCGATCATTTCTTGCATGGAGCTCTTAAAATCATCACATGGACTCGAAGAATATCGTAAAACTGCAATAAAATCTTCCGCGCCCATTTTTTTCTTGTCACTGCATTCCGATGCCGAACCATCAAATATTGTAGTGCCAGGGCCTGAGCCCCGGGCACTGTCTGACAGAGGCAAGCTTGTCCGAGAATCTTCGATTACCGAACCTGATGAGGCGAGGGCCACAAAAAACCTATGAGAGCTACAAAGATCATGACATGGTGGATTGTCAAACTTAGGTGAGCCATAGGAGAGTGTACCTTGATTTTCTTGATCATGGTCTTTATTTTGATCCAAGTCTTTTTCGTATAATGATCGAAAATTTTCGATCAAAAATTTATCGATATCGGACAATGTAGCTGACCCATCATCATGATCTTGATTATCTGTATCACTAAGATCATATTTTTGTTTCTCAGGATCGATAGTAAAAGATGGAGTTTTGGGGTGTTTGCAACCTCTAAGAATCCAACTAGTGGAAGAAGTGAGTGATTTAGATGGCAATTTGAGTTGTGAGGTTGATGGTTTTTTGATTTTGGAGATATAATCTTGTATTGTTTTGTGAAATTGTTTAGGCATTTTTTGTACTTAATTTTTTGGTGATGCTTGTGGTGCATTTTTATATGTAAAAATGAATTGGCAAGGAAGGAAAAGAAGTAACATATGATATTTTATTACTATAATAATTGTGAATATTGAAAACGTTGAGCTATAAGTGGTGATGTATTTATTGCAGTACGTTTATGTTACAAATTCATAAAATTTCTAGATTTGGATTTTTCTTTCTGTCTTGCAGCGGTTTCCATGCCTTTATAACAATGGCCTGGGGCCTGGGAGTGATGACCAATTGGCTGGCCATGGATTTGACAAAACTGAATTAATCAGGTCCAGTCCAAGACACTGATTTGTCAAAATTATATGTTACATTTACTGCTGGACTCTCATCAGGCCCAATCCAAAGGAGTACACCCAAAATTTATTACACGTCTTCATGTCGATTAGTTTTTATTAGAGAAATGCTAGGTTCCCGTTTCTTAAATTAAAAAAATTAAGGCCACAAGGGTTTTTATTCCTACTCTTCAGGATAAAATAATAAAATGATACGGTATCGGGAAAATAATGGTATAAAATAAGCTCTAATTTGACATATGTGATGTAAATTCGATTGATACGAAGCGTCACTTTAAAATCAATTTTCATTTTGTAGTGACAAAAGTTCAATGTAGGTATATTGGAATCGAGACATAATTGATTCAGAAATTCCATATAAATAATACTCCATGAACCATCCACCTGAAGTTACGGAATCATTAGAATAAGACTGCACTTTGATGAGTAAGAAGAAACCATTGCACGAGCGAACATTAAAAAAATTTAGACGGGGCTACATAATTTGACCTCTAAAATCCTATCCTACCTCAGTTGATCACGTTCTGTTATATACAAACAATTGTTATATACAAACAATTATTTGAAACATAAAAAGGACTAGCTTATACATGATTTTCTTATAATTTACCATAATAAGATACAACAAGTATCCTGAACACAACTTTAGATTGAACAAAGGGAACAGTGAACTGGCTTTGACCACCAGCTAGTCATCATCTTCCACAGGTAAACTATGCAGTGATACTACATAGATACAAAAGTTTTCACAACAAAGTGTGTACAGATACAGTAAGAGACACGGGACATAAATAACGAATTTATGGGTCGCTTGACAGTTGTTGGCTTGCGAGCAGCCGAGCATGCTTCAAGTGACATATGCATGTCTCACTGTTTAGGAAAGATAATGATGTTAGTATAAACAATATAAACAGCAATTCATTTTCATCTAGCAAATATAGAAGGCTAGAAGCACAAGATATTATGATTGGTTAATGGCTTGATACGGGAAAGCGAAATATTAATGCATCAATTTTCCAAGTAATTTAAGAGGCCTAATCTTAGGCGAAATGACTGCAGTAAGAAAATGCCTGACCTGAGGGTAACAATTTTGCCGGTCGATTGTATGTTGGGTGGTGTTTATGTCAACCTCGCATGACACTTTGGCCTGTGAGGCATAAAAAATAATTCACTGTTAGTCTTAAAAAAACAAGTGATATACGTAGAAAGGATCACAAATTTGAGTGTTCACAACTTGCTTTAGCTCTAGGTAAATCCAAAATGCATCACAACAAACAGTTCACAAGACCACAAGGAAAAGATTAACTGACATGTAAACAATTTTTTTCGATAAGCACACATATATAATAATAATAAAGCTCAAACCAAAAGGAAAGAGCATAGGTTACATCCAACGAGTCCTATATCAACACAGGACTGAACCACCTGCAAATAAGCTAAACCATTACAAGATACTACTGCTAAAGATGCATTCAAACCCTAAATACTGAAAGTACTTAAACTACACTAATACGAAATAAACTAAAGCTGGTTGCATCTGCAACTTTGAAAATTGATCCGGAACCTAACCAAACACTGAAGCAAACTTAATCTATATCCCCAAGGGGAGGGTCTCCAGCAAACAGGAAGTTATTGTTCCGAGCCATGCCACCATCGAACATCTCTTCCTGATCTCCAAGAGGTTCAAGAAGAGCACCTACCCTCTGAGCAATTTAGAGCAAATCCAAAAAAGATCTCAAAATAAATTGCATGCAGGCCGGCTGATATCAGTATCCGAGAAAATCATTAAATGAAGACATTAATAGATTCTCCACTAAAAGAAGTGAATAACTTATCCAACAAGCCAACCTGAAGCCATATTTAATCTCTTCACACCATCTTTTGCCAAACGATCTGCTTCCGTGTTATCTTCCCTATTGATATGGACCATCTTGAACTGGCCGAAACAGAAACCCGTGATATTCTTTCTGAGCCCATTCCTAACAGAGTTTATGGATTTGACAGGAGCGTGTAAGTCCGTTCACCAATAAACCACTAGGTTTTAGTTTATACATGTATTTTACCTGGCTATCACTATTGATTCGTTCGTAGTGTCATCCGCTAGTACAGACCGGATACGGTATGTTTAAAAGGAATGTAAGGACTTAAAGCAGCACATGTAAATTAAAGCATTCTTAAAAGCAATTTTGCTTGTAAAGGAAAGAGCATCCTGATTCCTGATTACGATTTCTACGTGGAATGCAACATTTAGCTTTTCCAGGCTATACCAATGTTCTAATTCCTAGATTTATAAACCTTGTCAGTTGTCTCTCATATATTTCAATTATTTCCTATGTAAAATGAAACATTCTCCTAAAACGTGCCTGCATTCTTATCAATATATCGCTCAACATCACCATTTCTTCCTCTTGTCATTGTATATCTATGATTCATTAGAAATCTTTCAAGCATAGCCATGCTTATCAAGCAACCCGTGATATTCTTTCTGAGCCCATTCCTAACAGAGTTTATGGATTTGACAGGAGCGTGCAAGTCCGTTCACCAATAAACCACTAGGTTTTAGTTTATACATGTATTTTACCTGGCTATCACTATTGATTCGTTCGTAGTGTCATCCGCTAGTACAGACCGGATACGGTATGTTTAAAAGGAATGTAAGGGCTTAAAGCAGCACATGTAAATTAAAGCATTCTTAAAAGCAATTTTGCTTGTAAAGGAAAGAGCATCCTGATTCCTGATTACGATTTCTACGTGGAATGCAACATTTAGCTTTTCCAGGCTATACCAATGTTCTAATTCCTAGATTTATAAACCTTGTCAGTTGTCTCTCATATATTTCAATTATTTCCTATGTAAAATGAAACATTCTCCTAAAACGTGCCTGCATTCTTATCAATATATCGCTCAACATCACCATTTCTTCCTCTTGTCATTGTATATCTATGATTCATTAGAAATCTTTCAAGCATAGCCATGCTTATCAAGCAAAACAAGCCTTATACAAGACAAACAAGCCCTATACAAGACCTGCATCAGCAGCCCGCTAGTGACACAACCGGCAGGCAGTTACCATTTACCAATCCTATTTTCTACGCCCACCTACCACTGAAATATAATACAATAATTAAAGCTCCATTTTACCAATACTAATTTCCGTTTTTTTTAAAGTTCAGTTACATCTAATGTTCAATCTATCATTCTTATATCCAAACTTATTCCATAACACTGTACTTCCAATATAATCTTAGGTCATAAGTGTCCTCCGAAAAATACAACACACAATCCGCTTCGGGTCTCTTCTTCTATACCTATCTCAATTCACTTCAACAACATCCACAGTTTTAACTATAATTCATCAATTAACAAAAACATCCATGACTCACAATTCACCTCAACAACATCTACACTACTAACTATAATCCATCAATTAACTAAAACACCTAAAACTCGCAATTCACCTCTATACTTCTCAATTAACTAAAACATCCGTAACTCGCAAGTAACCACAAAACATCTACACTTCTAACTACAACTCATCAATCAACCAAAACATGTGACTCATCCAATCAAATTAATTAACAAAACAATCAAACTCAAATCATAACACAGAAAAAACCCGAAAAAAACTAATACAATACAAAACATCTACACTTCTAACTACAACTCATCAATCAACTGATACGTGTAACTCATCAAATCAAATTAATCAACAAAACCATCAAACAAAAATCATAACACGTAAAACACCGAAAAAACTCAATTCATCCCAACTCACCTTAATCGGAACATGAATGAACACAAATCCAATCCGACCTACAACTTCCGTAACCGTATCAATCGGAATCACACCTCTCGCCATATCCTCAATCAACAAAACCGCATCCGACAAAACCTCAATTCCATCTAACCTCAACGTCGCATTCACATACGAAAAGCCTCTCGCCTTAACTTCACCTCCATCCGAATTCACAAACCCTAACTGACTCCCTCTATACATAACCATCACCTTCATAGACTCATACTCCAACGAGTACACATCAGGATTACCCACTCTCACCATCAAATCAATCTCGATGTCAAGCGAAACGCGCGGGAAGGCGTGCGCGTTAAATTTTGCGAGACGGAGACGAACAACTCTGAGATCAGGATCGGAAGGCCAGAGAATGTAGAGAGAGGTGGTGATGAGGAGGAAAGTGAAGAGAGCGAATAAGATGCCGTTGCAGCTGATGCGGTACGGGACGGGGATGAAGTAGGGCAAAACGACGTAGTTTTGGTAGGGATCGTCGTCGTCTCGAGGGTTGGTAAATTGTGGGAGAGATTGATAGTGAGGGGGTGAGGAGGATGACGTGGCGAGTTTTCCGGGCGACATTGGCGGGAGCTGTTAGGTAGGGAGAGACTAGAGTAGAGAGGTCTAGATTTTTGGGTGTATTTTTGTGTGGGTAATTTTGGTACTTTGGTTAGATTTAGTGGTGGGGTTGAAATGGGGGACCGGCGTTGTCATTTGGATTGTGTGCAACTTTGTACTTTGGTACTTTTGAATTTTTGAATTGAATTTAATGGAATATTTGAACGAGTATTGGGATGTTATAGTCTTATAGATAAAGTATCGAAAAATTTAATTAAATATTCGGAAGTTTAGTGATATAATTAAGTAAAAAAGAAATTTTAAATTTATAACATTATCTTTGTTGATTAAATTTTATGAGAAAAAATGTCTTTAACTACTCCCTCCGTCCCAGTTTTATTGTCCACATTACTTTTTGCACGTATTTTAAGGTGCAAATTAAACATAGCTCCATTAATTTTTTTTCAAATTTTCTTTTTCTGAATAAAAATTCGGTATCTAAACTTTTATTCAGAAAAAGAAATTTTTAAAAAAATATATATGGAACTATGTTTAATTTGCACCTTAAAATGCGTGCAAAAAGTAAAGTGGACAATAAAACTGGGACGGAGGGAGTATCTATCTGGAGTATAAGTTTAAGGGATTTACACGAGTACGTAAGAGCATCTCCAATGGGGAAAACCTCTTAGCTAAAAGTCTAGGTGGAATACCTTAAATAAAAATTATAGAGATTGTGTAAAAAAAATTTCACTCCAATGGTACAAACCCCTTGTGTATAATTTTAGCAAACCCCGTGATATTGGCTATATTTGTCGAACCATAAAGACCTGTAGCAGACCTGTAGCAAAATTACACGTCATCTATTACCATATTAAAAGAACACATTCTATTTATAACAACTTGAAATAATAATAAAGTACTATTTTTAAATTATAGCCAACTATTATACCCAACACCGTTGGAGTAAAAAACCTTACAGGTTCAGCAAATACCTTACAGGTTCAGCAAATATTATTTTAGCCAACCATTTTTAGCCAGTCCCGTTGGAGATGCTCTAACACATTTTAGTAATATGATTCTCTTTTTCTTATTTGGTCAAATTTTGCAAATACAAAACTACCTACTAGATCGACCAAAATACCCATTATTTATTATTTCATAACAACAATATCCATTTTTCGTGAGCACCGTTTTAAATACTCACGGAATACGCCTATGACAGAGGAATATTCTAGGTTACGCCCCCACAAGAGACGTAAATATTGGGATACGCTCACCCAAAAAATGTAATAATTGTGATACGCACACCAAAAAAACGAATTTAAACATGATACGTATATACAAATAGCGCATTAGCAGATACGCCGCATGTAGATGCGTATCACAGAGCTCAGAGCAGGCGATTGAAGGGCGATTTTCCGACGAAGCTTTTTCATCTCCGTTCAATCCTATACCAAATTTAAACGAGTTCTATTGCCGGATTGTAAATCCCCAATTCTAATCGAAAATGGTGCTTTTTTCCCGTCAACAATAATGCACTTCGTTCAGCCATATCCGGCAAATTCGGTTCACATTATACACATCATTAGATTCGTCGTTCGACGATCTACAATCCTATACCATTTTCACACAACTTTTACTGCCAGATTTTAACCCCTAAATGGCAAAATTTCACCGAAGAGAGATAGATACGAGGGAGATAGAGAGATACGGGGGAGGGAGAGATACGCCTTCTGCATAGGTACTGATGGGTAAAAAAGTCAGTAAATACTAAAGTGGTTATTTTGGGCAGTGGGCAGTAAAAAAGTGGGTAATTTGGGTAATTTTCCTATATATTCATACGAGAGATTCTTTATATTCGCCTAATTTAGATGAATGCGTATTTAGAAATATAAAATTCTTTTATCAATCATAAAAGGCGACTATTTTACTTATGTTAATGAATATTTTTTTTATGATGTATATCAAACCTACAAGAAAATTTATGATATATTTTAGAAACTTTTTATAATTTAAAATTGTTGAATAGCCAATAAATTATTATAATATTAAATCTTTATCCACAAATTATATCTCATATTATTTTGTAAAATCTTGAACTTTTTTTAATATTATGAAGATGAAGAAGTTTATAAATTGACAAATAAGATACCGATAAATAAACTAAAAACGAATATGTACAAACTATCGACAAATAAATGATCGTGACACTATATTGACAAATAAAATGAAAAGACAACATATCGACAAAAATAAATAAATAAATGTATTGTTTGGAGGAGATGCAACTTTATTTGTCCAATCAATTACTTGTATTGATAATACAATTTTGAAAAAAGTGAAAATTGAGTGTGTCCTTGTAGCGAAAAAATTCATTGACTACCGTACAAGTATCATAATTATATATTTTCACACGTAATCTTTAAATATAAGACAACTATTATATTTTGTTATGTGATTGTGACAAATGACTTTATTCTGCAATGAGAATGATCATGTACATAAAACTATATCACCAATTATTCTTGTCGTTTATATAACATCATCTCTGCCGATAAAATTTTTACCAATATTAAGAGGATGTAATGTAGTCTCACAATTGATTTGCTAACAATGTACCGACAAAGAAAATAATACAACAATTTACCGACAAAGAAAATAATCTTTGATGTATATGTGTAATCAATTTCTTACTCATAACACAACTACGGAAGAATTATTAAATGGGAAGAGTTCAATTAGACAAAAAATTGTTAAATATTATATACATATAATATTACATTGCTCGACAAAAAAATTAAATATGATCCCAATTTAAAATTAAACTAACTAAATTTTAAATTGCAATAAATACGAGCAACTTTAACATAACTATTATTTCAAGATTACATTGAGAAATATAGGAACGTATTCACTATTGTTGTAAAAAAATTGAACAATGCTGTAATATTGGGATTATATTCATATTATTATGCAAACATTCATATTATTGTGCAAACAAACAAACATTTATTACAAACAAACATATAATATTTGAAATTCACTACTTATTATATATCATAATGCAAAAGAGTACAACAAACTTCAATATTAGTTAGACAACACATATCACAACAAAGGTTTGAGTAAAACATCTAATAGAAAATTTTCAAGGCTTCCGCAATGAAATGAACCACATAGTTGTCTTTGAGAAGATCATCACAAACTAAATTATGGTATCGACTCATTGCTTCACGCGGGAGGAGGTTACCACTGTACAACACAGTAGTGATAGTAACAAATGGTTGTGTGAAAAAAGTGCCAACGAACCTAACAGCTTGGCCAACCACAAATTTCGTGATCAAACCCTGCAAAAGTAATCCCAATGTCAATATAACTAAAATTAAACTCAAAATACCTTCATTTTCATGAATAAATGACACTATACTGCGATTTAGTATACCATTATCAAAAGATCTAAAAGTTGAAAATTTGTTTGGAGAGATTTTTTTTTACTAAATAATTTGGAGAGTTTCTCTCCAACATAAAATACATGTGATGTGAAAAGATAAACTTGAAGAGTCTATGTATTTAAAGACAAACGAGTGGTGGAGAATAATTCACTTAACTTTGCGGCTAGGTGAACTCATTTGTAGATATCTCAAGAGAGATGATGAAAAGGTAGTTAATTTAATGCACACCAAGACGTAGAATACAATATACTTTTTTTTAAGTTCCGTCTAGTTATGAAACTATAACAGATTTATGCATGCATATATGTATGTGTATGAATTTGGATGTACATGCATGATGTAAATATAACCAAAATCTAATTATGTCACAACTTATGAATAAGAAATTTCGTGACTACTTGTTCAAGAACAAGTGATTTTAAAAATTTAGTATTTCATGTTTTTTATTTGAAAAAGTTGACTTGTTAAACAAGTACTTGAACCAAGATACCAACTAAAATTTCAAAGATTTGCTTTGTATGTTACATTTTTTAAACGTGCATATCAATAATTTTTGTGAAAATATCAAGAAATATGATTTCTTATTCAAGAACAAGTGATTTTGAAAAAGAATTTTTTTTTAAAAAAGATCTGTGTTGGTAGGCAAGCGCTTAAACCAAAATACAAACTGATATTTCAAAAATCAAACTTTATGTATTACATTTTTTTAACATATATATTAACAACTTTTGTAAAATACTATTTTCAAAATGACATGTTTGTTTTTCGAGACAAGTATATTTGTAATAGAGTAATGAATTCGGATATACAGTTTTTTAAAAATGTATATCATGATATTAACTACTCACCATATTCTGACACGTATGCAATATTTTCTTTTTCTTTTGAGTCCTGTCTAGTTATGAAACTGCAACATATATATTTACAAGTATATATGTATATGATGTATAGTGTTTATATTTGTGTAAGTTTTGGCTTATAGGTAGTAGCGTGTATATATATATGTATATACATGGCTATGTATGCATAATGTAGATACAAACAAATCGTATTTATTTAAATCTCAACAATAAGAAAATTTGTGAGTTATAATTCAAGAATAAGTAACTTTTGAATTTTTTTTATTTTGAAAAGATTTGACTGACGGGATAAGTACTTGAAGTCTTGAATCAAGCTATATACTATTTTATAAGATATGTTTTGTATGTTCCATTTTATAAGGTTTTAGCAACATTTATGCAAATATCATAATTTATGAGATGCTTGTTGCTAGAGGCTGTGTATATATATTTTCAGCAAAGTCGAATGAGCCAACATATTCATTTTTTAAAAAAGAAAAAAAATTATTATAAAATGTATCGAACCTCTTGGGGGCAAATTATGATTTATAATAACGGTGTTTTTTTCTAAATTGAAATCATTAATTTACTATGATGTTAAATTTTCATCCACCTAATTATATTTGTTGTGATTTGAAAAAATTTCAAAAAAGGTTTTTTAAATGGTAAAGAATTGAAAGTTAATATACTAACAAATAAATTATCGATAAATAAAATGAAATCGAATACTAACTATCGACAAATAAAATTGACAATACACCGATAATGAATGAATATGATAATACAGTATATCAACAAAAATTGTTTAGACAAAATACAACTCTGCATGTCCAATTAATTTTTTGCACCGAAAATATAATTGCGGATGAAGTGCTAACAGAATGTTTGTCACAAAATTATTTACCTATCACACGGATATCATGATTACATACGTTTATCTATTATTTAACAAATATTATACAAACGTTGCAATTCGTAAAATGATTCTATCACAAGTTAATTTTTTTTCTAATGATTAATGACCATATACATGAAAATTATATCACAAGTCACATGTATTTTAGTCGTTTATATAGCATCATTTTTTTGATTAACTTACCAATTCGTCATGTATATGACATCATCTTCATTAATAAAATTTTTTCCAATTTTGGAATCAACGTTTACGATTGATTTGCTTAAAAAAAAGTAAAATCAAGAAAAAAAAAGTTGGAATGTATCATACCTATACGAATTATTATATAGAACGGAAACTAAGAAATATCTTTAGATTTAATCAAAAAAAATTATGATATAATAAGTTTTATTATAGTTTAAAATTATTTACGGATGATTGACTAATTAAAATGATTTTAGATCTTTTTTTGATTTTGTTATGTTTAAATATAATTTAAAATACCCTTTAAAATTCTCAAATTATATTGATTAAAAGTTGATACGACAATATACCAAAAAATAGAAGAAAAATACTATATTATATTGACAATGAGATAATAAAATAATTATATGACGATATATTGATCAAAAAAATAAAATATGTATTGTTCAATGTATTGGATGTGAATATATATATATTCTATTAATTTTATACATCAGCTACAAATTTGCGAAAAAATCTCTATTGTAACATCATAACAATATATTGAAAATCCAAACATCAATCAATATATATATAAGGAGGATACGCGGGCGCTTGGGTGGCGCTCTCGTAATCTTCCAAACCAATTTTACTCTTTTTTCACATTTTTAGATTTTTGGTTAAGATTTTTTATTTTTAATCTATACGAAAAAATGGGAAACAGAATCACCCTATGAATATAAAACTACACCTATTCGTTTTGCAATCTGCAACAAAGCCTATTTAGACTCAAACTCAAAAGACATCTTACAATAAATTAAAGCTAAACCATTCTTCTTTAAATTAATAAAAAGCACACATGCATAAGAAACAAAAAAGAAATCAAAATTCTACTAATTCTAGAACAGAAAAGAGCTACTAAAAAAAATAATTCTATTTTTTTTTCCAATATATTAGAAGTAGAAATAGGGAAGAAGAGTGCAAGTAAGTTTGAACTTAAGAATTCGAATTTGTATACAAAAGACATACGATTAAGTGTTTTATTGAAATTAGAATAAGAAAATACAATAACTATATAAATCATTTTTTTTATGCTTTTCTGCCTGTTATTCGTAGATCTTTGTTTGCATGTACATGTTGTTAGAATTTAAACTCTTCTAGAATGGAGGCTAAAAATCAAAGCAACACATGTATATTAATGTTCAACAATTGTAGGCTTGGTTGGTGAAGTCATAGATTATAGGCTTGAAATAAATATAAGTTATGTAAGCAATGATGTCAAGGTACTAGGATGAGGCTTATAAATATGTTAATTCATTGCATTTGTAAAATATACCAAGAGAAATAAAAGAGAGAAACACAAGAGTTGTTTTCTAGAGAGAAACACAAGAGTTGTTTTCCAACATTTGGTATCAGAGCTTGGTTGTTAAATTCTGAAAATTCTGCAAATTTTTTGGCAAGTTACTATTCCGGTGGCACTGTTCACGCCGTAGAAGATGAAGTACTTCACGCCGGAGAAGATGAAGTACTGTTCATACATATGGTATTGTTCATACGGTGCTGTTCATACGGAACTGTTCATACGACACTGTTCATAAGACACTGTTCATATAGACGACACTGTTCACACCGTAGAAGACAAAGTACTGTTCATTGTAAAAATCATGGGAGATTTTACCAACTCTATTTAGAAACTTAACAACAATAATTATGGGTCATGGAGTACCCGTATAAAGTTTTATCTGCTTGGACAGGATTTATGGGATGTTGTAAATGGCAGTGATACAACACCACCAAGGGAGGCCAGAAGTATAGGCACAAGTTCCGTCGATTCAACCTCAACACCGGCACGACCAGAGGCTACACCTCAAAGACCAGTAGCTGACCCTGAGATTTTAAAGAAATGGAAGGTTAAGGCAGGCAAAGCCATGTACAGTTTAACCGTAGCTGTGGAGGATGAATTTCTACAGCGAATCAAAGATGCCCAAACGCCGAAAGAGGCGTGGGACATATTAACAGGAGTTTTCGCTAAGAAGAATGACGCAAAATTACAAAGGCTCGAAAATGAGTTTTTGTCCATCTCCCAGCAAAATATGACCGTGAGTCGATATTTCTTAAAGGTAAAATCTCTCTGTGACGAGATTTCCAAACTAGATCCAGAAAATGGTATTACACCAACCAGGATGAAATGAATTATCATCCATGGACTAAAGCCGGAGTTACTCAGTAGTGATAGTAACAAATGGTTGTGTGAAAAAAGTGCCAACGAACCTAACAGCTTGGCCAAACATAAATTTCGTGATCAAACCCTGCAAAAGTAATCCCAATGTCAATATAACTAAAATTAAACTCAAAATACCTTCATTTTCATGAATAAATGACACTATACTGCGATTTAGTATACCATTATCAAAAGATCTAAAAGTTGAAAATTTGTTTGGAGAGATTTTTTTTTACTAAATAATTTGGAGAGTTTCTCTCTAAAATAAAATACATGTGATGTGAAAAGATAAACTTGAAGAGTCTATGTATTTAAAGACAAACGAGTGGTGGAGAAGAATTCACTTAACTTTGCGGCTAGGTGAACTCATTTGTAGATATCTCAAGAGAGATGATGAAAAGGTAGTTAATTTAATGCACACCAAGACGTAGAATACAATATACTTTTTTTTAAGTTCCGTCTAGTTATGAAACTATAACAGATTTATGCATGCATATATGTATGTGTATGAATTTGGATGTATATGCATGATGTAAATATAACCAAAATCTAATTATGTCACAACTTATGAATAAGAAATTTCGTGACTACTTGTTCAAGAACAAGTGATTTTAAAAATTTAGTATTTCATGTTTTTTATTTGAAAAAGTTGACTTGTTAAACAAGTACTTGAACCAAGATACAAACTAAAATTTCAAAGATTTGCTTTGTATGTTACATTTTTTAAACGTGCATATCAATAATTTTTGTGAAAATATCAAGAAATGTGATTTCTTATTCAAGAACAAGTGATTTTGAAAAAGAAATTTTTTTAAAAAAAGATCTGTGTTGGTAGGCAAGCGCTTAAACCAAAATACAAACTGATATTTCAAAAATCAAACTTTATGTATTACATTTTTTTAACATATATATTAACAACTTTTGTAAAATACTATTTTCAAAATGACATGTTTGTTTTTCGAGACAAGTATATTTTTAATAGAGTAATGAATTCGGATATACAGTTTTTTAAAAATGTATATCATGATATTAACTACTCACCATATTCTGACACGTATGCAATATTTTCTTTTTCTTTTGAGTCCTGTCTAGTTATGAAACTGCAACATATATATTTACAAGTATATATGTATATGATGTATAGTGTTTATATTTGTGTAAGTTTTGGCTTATAAGTAGCAGCGTGTATATATATATGTATATACATGGATATGTATGCATAATGTAGATACAAACAAATCGTATTTATTTAAATCTCAACAATAAGAAAATTCGTGAGTTATAATTCAAGAATAAGTAACTTTTGAATTTTTTTTTATTTTGAAAAGATTTGACTGACGGGATAAGTACTTGAAGTCTTGAATCAAGCTATATACTATTTTATAAGATATGTTTTGTATGTTCCATTTTATAAGGTTTTAGCAACATTTATGCAAATATCATAATTTATGAGATGCTTGTTGCTAGAGGCTGTGTATATATATTTTCTGCAAAGTCGAATGAGCCAACATATTCATTTTTTAAAAAAGAAAAAAATTTATTATAAAATGTATCGAACCTCTTGGGGGCAAATTATGATTTATAATAACGGTGTTTTTTTCTAAATTGAAATCATTAATTTACTATTATGTTAAATTTTCATCCACCTAATTATATTTGTTGTGATTTGAAAAAATATCAAAAAAGGTTTTTTAAATGGTAAAGAATTGAAAGTTAATATACTAACAAATAAAGTATCGATAAATAAAATGAAATCGAATACTAACTATCGACAAATAAAATTGACAATACACCGATAATGAATGAATATGATAATACAGTATATCAACAAAAATTGTTTAGACAAAATACAACTCTGCATGTCCAATTAATTTTTTGCACTGAAAATATAATTGCGGATGAAGTGCTAACAGAATGTTTGTCACAAAATTATTTACCTATCACACGGATATCATGATTACATGCGTTTATCTATTATTTAACAAATATTATACAAACGTTGCAATTCGTAAAATGATTCTATCACAAGTTAATTTTTTTTCTAATGATTAATGACCATATACATGAAAATTATATCACAAGTCACATGTATTTTAGTCGTTTATATAGCATCATTTTTTTTATTAGCTTACCAATTCGTCATGTATATGACATCATCTTCATTAATAAAATTTTTTCCAATTTTGGAATCAACGTTTACGATTGATTTTCTTAAAAAAAAGTAAAATCAAGAAAAAAAAGTTGGAATGTATCATACCTATACGAATTTTTATATAAAACGGAAACTAAGAAATATCTTTAGATTTAATCAAAAAAAAATTATGATATAATAAGTTTTATTATAGTTTAAAATTATTTACGGATGATTGACTAATTAAAATGATTTTAGATCTTTTTTTGATTTTGTTATGTTTAAATATAATTTAAAATACCCTTTAAAATTCTCAAATTATATTGATTAAAAGTTGATACGACAATATACCAAAAAATAGAAGAAAAATACTATAATATATTGACAATGAGATAATAAAATAATTATATGACGATATATTGATCAAAAAATAAAATATGTATTGTTCAAAGTATTGGATGTGAATATATATATTCTATTAATTTTATACATCAGCTACAAATTTGCGAAAAAATCTCTATTGTAACATCATAACAATATATTGAAAATCCAAACATCAATCAATATATATATAAGGAGGATACGCGGGCGCTTGGGTGGCGCTCTCGTAATCTTCCAAACCAATTTTACTCTTTTTTCACATTTTTAGATTTTTGGTTAAGATTTTTTATTTTTAATCTATACGAAAAAATGGGAAACAGAATCACCCTATGAATATAGAACTACACCTATTCGTTTTGCAATCTGCAACAAAGCCTATTTAGACTCAAACTCAAAAGACATCTTACAATAAATTAAAGCTAAACCATTCTTCTTTAAATTAATAAAAAGCACACATGCATAAGAAACAAAAAAGAAATCAAAATTCTACTAATTCTAGAACAGAAAAGAGCTACTAAAAAAAATAATTCTATTTTTTTTTTCAATATATTAGAAGTAGAAATAGGGAAGAAGAGTGCAAGTAAGTTTGAACTTAAGAATTCGAATTTGTATACAAAAGACATACGATTAAGTGTTTTATTGAAATTAGAATAAGAAAATACAATAACTATATAAATCATTTTTTTTATGCTTTTCTGCCTGTTATTCGTAGATCTTTGTTTGCATGTACATGCTGTTAGAATTTAAACTCTTCTAGAATGGAGGCTAAAAATCAAAGCAACACATGTATATTAATGTTCAACAATTGTAGGCTTGGTTGGTGAAGTCATAGATTATAGGCTTGAAATAAATATAAGTTATGTAAGCAATGATGTCAAGGTACTAGGATGAGGCTTATAAATATGTTAATTCATTGCATTTGTAAAATATACCAAGAGAAATAAAAGAGAGAAACACAAGAGTTGTTTTCTAGAGAGAAATACAAGAGTTGTTTTCCAACATTTGGTATCAGAGCTTGGTTGTTAAATTCTGAAAATTCTGCAAATTTTTTGGCAAGTTACTATTCCGGCGGCACTGTTCACGTCGTAGAAGATGAAGTACTTCACGCCGGAGAAGATGAAGTACTGTTCATACATATGGTATTGTTCATACGGTACTGTTCATACGGAACTGTTCATACGACACTGTTCATAAGACACTGTTCATATAGACGACACTGTTCACACCATAGAAGACAAAGTACTGTTCACTGTAAAAATCATGGGAGATTTTACAAACTCTATTTAGAAACTTAACAACAATAATTATGGGTCATGGAGTACCCGTATAAAGTTTTATCTGCTTGGACAGGATTTATGGGATGTTGTAAATGGCAGTGATACAACACCACCAAGGGAGGCCAGAAGTATAGACACAAGTTCCGTCGATTCAACCTTAACACCGGCACGACCAGAGGCTACACCTCAAAGACCAGTAGCTGACCCTGAGATCTTAAAGAAATGGAAGGTTAAGGCAGGCAAAGCCATGTACGCTTTAACCGTAGCTGTGGAGGATGAATTTCTACAGCGAATCAAAGATGCCCAAACGCCGAAAGAGGCGTGGGACATATTAACAGGAGTTTTCGCTAAGAAGAATGACGCAAAATTACAAAGGCTCGAAAATGAGCTTTTGTCCATCTCCCAGCAAAATTTGACCGTGAGTCGATATTTCTTAAAGGTAAAATCTCTCTGTGACGAGATTTCCAAACTAGATCCAGAAAATGGTATTACACCAACTAGGATGAAAATAATTATCATCCATGGACTAAAGCCGGAGTACAAGAGTATTATCACGACAACTCGGGGCTGGGCCACCTAGCCAACTTTAGCAGATCTGGAGAATTTGATAATTAACGAAGAGGATCTAGACAAACCCATGTCTAGTCATCCAACCATTCGTGAAGAGACGGCTCTTTTCACCAACAGGAGAGACGGCAGAGGACGTGGTCGTGGTAGAGGTCGAGGACAAGGACGTGGTGCCAGGAGATTCAATAGTCAAGAAAGAGATGTTCGAGGAAACCAATATAGAGGTTTCCAATCAGGGGGAGCTCGAGGAGCTCAAAATAATCAGGGTGGACAGAACCGGTGGCAACAAAAGGATCGTCAAAGTGGGGAATGTTTTAATTGTGGCAAGATAGGACATTACGTAAGAAATTGTTGGTCCAAGAAAATTGAAGGAAATGTCGCAACATCTTCTAAAAACGAAGACGCTGGAGAAGAAGATTGGAACTTCGACACTTCTTTCTTTGTGGAAGAGAAAGACATTGTTGATGCACGAGGGAAAGGCCCAACAGAAGAACATGCACTTACTGCTATATGTAAGCAATCAGTCGACTACAAGAATGATTGGATCGTTGATTCAGGCTGTTCCAATCATATGACCGGAGATGAGTCAAAATTGTCGAGCATAACAAAGTACACAGAAGATCGTGTTATCGTAACAGCAGATAACACACATTTACCAATATCCTATGTTGGCAAGTCGCATCTGTCACAAAAATATGGACATGAAAGTATATAACTCGAAAATGTTTATCATGTCCCAGGGATGAAGAAGAACTTGCTGTTAGTACCCCAACTAACAACTTCAGGTAACTACGTATTATTCGGCCCAGATGATGTGAAGGTGTATAAAGAATTAAAAGTCATAGGTACACCTTTCATAGAAGGACCAAAAATAAAGGCTATCTATGTGATGTCAGCTGGAGAGGCCTATGTAGACAAGGCTAGAAAGAGTGACACAGGCGACTTGTGGCATGCACGACTCGGGCATGTCAACTACAGCAAATTGAAGATTATGTTATAAAAGTCAATGTTAAAGGGACTCCCACAAATTGAGATCCGCCATGATACTGTATGTGCTGGATGTCAATATGGTAAGGTACATCAATTGCCGTACAAGGAATCAAAGTTTAGAGGGAATGAGCCTTTGGAGCTGGTGCACTTAGATGTTCTTGGAAAAATCAAACAACCATCAACTCGTGGTTATCAATATTTGTTAACCTTCATTGATGATTTTTCGAGGTATATATGGGTATACTTCTTAAAACATAAAGATAAGGTTTTTGAAAAATTCAGGGAATTCAAGGACACTGTATAACGCGAGCTCGGAAGAAAAATCAAGTGCCTTCGCACTTATAATGGAGGAGAATACACTTCAAATGAGTTCAACAACTACCTCAAGAAGTTCAACATCCGGAGACAACTCACTTGTGCAAAAACTCCGTAACAGAATGGAGTAGCGGAGAGAAAGAACCGCCATCTAGCAGAGACGTGTAGAAGTCTTCTACATGCCAAGAATGTTGATAGAAGATTTTGGGCAGAATGCATGAAGACTGTGGTCTATATCACTAACAGGTTACCACAACCAAGGTTGGAATTTGTTTCACCATTTCAGAATGTGCATAATGTAAAACCAACGGTCAATTATTTTCGAGTATTTGGTTGTGTATGTTATGTGTTTATTGCAGATGAAGACCGTAGTAAGTTTGATAGAAAGCTATCCGTTACATTTTTGTGGGATACGATGAATAGAAGAAAGGTTGGAGATGTTGTGATCCCAGTACAAACAAGATATATGTCTCACGAAATGTTGTATTTGATGAGGCATCTTCATGGTACACAAACAAGGTAGCATTGAAAGATACACAGGAGCTGCAAGAGAAGCTGCAAATCAAATTACAGTTAGATTCATCTCAAAACAATGGTGATACAGAGGAATCACAACGGATCAGGTACGATCCAAGTCAAGAAGTCCTTGGAGAACAGGTGTTCATGAAACACCAGATGAAGTACAGAATAATCAACCGAAAGAGCAACAACAAGAGCCTTCACAACCTCAAGTACGAAGATCTAACAGAGATAGACGGCCAAATCTAAAGTATATAGATGCTGCCTATACTAAGGTCAAAAAGCCAACTAACTTTGATGAAGCATCAAAGAGTCCAGAATGGAGAAAAGCCATGAAAGAAGAGATTTTGGCACTTAAACAAAATCAAACATGGAATTTAGTGCCAAAACCTGAAGCTGTTAAACCCATATCCTGTAAATGGGTTTACAAGTTAAAGATTCGCCCTGTTGGTACGATCGATCGATACAAGGCTCGATTAGTTGTTCGCGGGTTTGCTCAGGAATATGGCATAGATTATGACGAGACATTCAGTCCAGTGGCAAAGATTACTACAGTTCGTGTCTTACTAGCCTTAGCCGCAAGTAAGTCATGGAAATTATGGCAGATGGATGTGAAGAATGCTTTTCTACATGGAGAACTTGATCGTGACATTTATATTGATCAACCCCAAGGATTTGTGAATCATGAAAAGCCACAATTCGTGTGCAAGTTGAAGAAGGCATTATATGGCTTAAAGCAGGCACCCAGAGCATGGTACTGGAAGATTGCTGAGTTCCTAGTACAAAGTGGTTATCATGTTGCCCCAGCAGATTCGAGATTGTTCGTGAAATCTCAAAGGGGGAAATTATCAATTGTCCTTGTAATCATCACAAGAGATGATAAAGATGAGATTCAACGAACAAGGAAAAACTTATCAGTTCGATTTTAAATGAAGGAGCTTGGTGAGTTGAAGCACTTCCTAGGATTGGAAGTTGAAAGAACAGAAGCTGGTATATTTCTTGGTCAACAAAAATATGCAAGAGATATCATTCAAAAGTATGGGTTAGCTGAATGCAAGCCGATCTCTACCCCAATGGAGCCAAACTTAAAGTTGCGTGCCTACGATGGAAAAGACTTGAAAGATACAAAAATGTATCGGCAAATAGTAGGTAGTCTTATCTATTTAACTCTGTCTAGACCAGACATAGCTTTCGCAGTAGGTGTTATTAGCAAGTTCATGCAGAACCCAAGGAAGACACACCTTGAAGCAGTTAAAAGAATCTTGAGATATGTTAAAGGTACAATTGATTGGGGGCTCTTCTACAAGAATGGAGTACAAAGCAAGGTCAGCGGCCACTGTGATGCTGATTATACAGGAGACCATGATACTAGGAGATCGACTACAGGATATGTATTTAATCTTGGGTTAGGAGCTATATCATGGTACAGTAAGAGACAACCTACTATTTCTCTCTCAACCACAGAAGCAGAATATAGAGCAGGAGCGATGGCAGCACAAGAGTGTGCTTGGTTGACTCAACTCTTGAAGGACTTGAACTAACCAATAGAAGATGGAGTTCCATTACATTGTGACAATATATCAGCAGTTCGTTTGGCTGAGAATCCGGTCTTTCATGCTCGGACCAAACATGTCGAAGTACATTATCATTTATTACGAGAAAAGGTACTTAAAGGAGATATTGACATGAAGGCAGTCAGGACCGAAGATCAGGTTGCAGATATATTTACGAAGAGTTTATCTGCAACAAAGATTTACGAGTTTCGGAAATCACTCGGAATGGAAAGTCGAGTTTGAGGGGGAGTGTTAGAATTCAAACTCTTCTAGAATGGAGGCTAAAAATCAAAGCAACACATGCATATTAATGTTCAACAATTGTAGGCTTGGTTGGTGAAGTCATAGATTGTAGGCTTGAAATAAATATAAATTATGTAAGCAATGATGTCAAGGTACTAGGATGAGGCTTATAAATAAGTTAATTCATTGCATTTGTAAAATATATCGAGAGAAATAAAAGAGAGAAACACAAGAGTTGTTTTATAGAGAGAAACACAAGAGTTGTTTTCCAACACATGCGCTATCACAAATTTGTGATGTTAGTATTGTTTTTTTCTTTTGGTTTTCAGTTTACATGGTCAAGAGTTACTGAGTTAGTTAGGACGTAAATTGTAAGAACTTGGCAGAATCAAAGTCTATGCATACCTCTGTATATATTTGAAGGAAGAAATGGCAGCGGGGACTTCCCAGGATAAAGAGATAAGTTGGCCAATTAAATCTTTGAAAGAATAAATAAAAGTATTTTTTTTTTATATATTCTTTTTAAGTTTTAGTCAGAATGACTACTTACAATTAAGTACATAATTAATGAATCTTGCTTAGGTTGATCCAGATTTTATAGCACTTTAATACAATTACAATGAGCCTTCCATCAGTTTACTAGCAACTGCTAGGAGGTTCACCTTCGTAAGAGGAAGAAGCAGCAGCAAATCCAATTTGGAGACTATTATTTCAAAAAGGTGGTACCTCTCACATTGTTTTAATTTAGTTTTTTTAAAATTTTAATAATTTTACAGTTTTATAATTTTAGAAAATAATTTTAAGTTTAACATATTCGGGATAGGACATTTGAAAGGATACCGGGAGGTTATGTGACCTCTAACATTTGGCCTGTGTAGCATAGCTTATTTATGCCGACTTATGACTTATTTTCGGATAAAAATTTTATATTTTGATAATTTTTTTTATACAAGTGTTTAATGTATCTTTGAGATTTAATAAGTTGGAAAGTTAGGAATCTTAACTTTCAACTTAAAATAAGTTGACTTATTCTGTAAAATAAGTTCTCCCAAACACCCCCATTGTCGTATCAGTTTTTCTTAAAGTTTACAATTTTAAATGCTAATAAGTAAAATATATTTTAATATATTAAAATAGAAAAATTATTTCAATTTAGAAAGAACAATTATTAGCGTGTGAGTCTATATATAAATTTGATTACACACAATTGTTACGTGTTCCTCTTCCGGTCATCTAATTCTTTTCCTTCCATGTGCACCACATAATGAATTCTTAACTTCTAATTTTAAATTTTTTTAGTTTTAGAGGTTCATCGTTCTAAAGATTTTATTTTTTTTTTGCAACCACATCTGTCTAAATTTATTATTACTTGAATTCTAACCAATATGAATTAATTCATGTCTTTATTTTCAATGTATTAATATAAGGGAGGATACGCGGGAGTTAGGTGACATCTTTAATATTGAATTTATAGAAAATATATATAATTAAAAAATTTATTGGAAGTAGAATATGATAGTAAGTCCTATTAAAAATAAAATAGGTATTTGTAATCTATATATCGAAAGTAGAATAGGTATTTAAATTTATAGAATGAAGAGTTTGAACATATAAAAAATACATGAAATTAAAAATTTTGTTGGAATTAGAATATATGTTTAAAAGTTCGAATTTATAAAAAGTACACATAATTAAAAGTTCTATTCAAGATATAATAGATGTTTGTAAGATATATAATTAAAAAATTTATTGGAAGTAGAGTAGGTGATATGGGTGAAAAATAATCCCTAAAGACATAATTAATATAATATTTATTGGCTCATAAATAAATCCCGAAACACTAGTTGGGCATTAAATTCATAGTTAATGATCAAGCCCAGAAGAACAGCCAAAATCGGGGACGCCCGGTATAAGCTTGTTTCTAACATGGGCCTGATCCACAAACCGGGAACGTTCTAGAAACGAGGAACGTTCTAGAATATCCAGGGATATTATGTAGCCTCCAAGGCACCTAATTTGACATGGAAACTAACTCCAACAAGGAAGGAGTCGGAACCTTCCTCAATAACGGTGACTTGTCCACCAAGTCTCCAAACCCTATTACGATTCTAAGGCTCCCACAACCTATATAAAGGGCCAGACCCCTCATCTCAGAACTACGTCTTGGCTTGATTCTCAACTCTGAGATACGTAGGCATCTTGTGAGGACCCGAATTAGGTCACGAAAATGCAAGCGCAGCCATTGAAGCACGAAGCTCACGAACCCTAGCCGCAATTCGATAACCCTACTTTTTATTCCACAACATTTGGTGCCGTCTCCACCCGTTACTTCTGATCCACCGGTCATCTCCACCGCTCCACCCGTTGTTATGGAGCAAGGGTATGTACCCCCATCAACAGAGACAACCACTCAACCTCAAGTTTCTCAACCCATAAGGACGAATCTCCATGTTGAGAGAACCTTACCAGGGGACGTCCACCCGGGACGGGAGACTAATCAGCTTCAGATGGTGGTCTCTCCATTAACTAGCCATCCCCCACTCTCAGGAGTTCAGATCTCCACCACTACACTCCCCGTGAGTACTGATCCGTTGTACGGATTTCCTAACTACCCCTCAAATTGAAGGGATCCTGGACCAAGCGGTCACGCACTACAGATACCTGAGTCGTATCAGCCACCCTATATTAGAGGTTTAGCCCCTCCTGGGCAAGGATATTATGATTACTCCGGACCTTACACTGATGATTCGTCGTCTGAGGACGACGATCGTGATGAAGCCCCGAGGAGGCGACGTGAAAGCAAGGAGCCTATGAGAAGGACTCAAAGAATCCATGATGGACCCCCTCTAATAGCTGCTGAGAGAATCAAGGCTCATGAGGCTGAGATCCAAAAGCTGAAGGACGACATAGCCAGGGAGCAAGCAAGGCAGAACCAGAATAGGCCTCCTCCAACTTCGAGGGAGATTCCCTTCATTGATTTGGAAAGGTCTTCAAGGAGACCAAGAAGGGCTGATGCCCCAACTGGAGGAGCTACAAGGGTGGAAACCCCCAGGGGTGATCCCAAAGACCTGATGCCACTTGGAGATCCTGACGATCCCACACCCCCATTCACTGAGGAGGTGATGAACGCTCATGTTTCCCGAAAGTTTAAGATGCCCATGATAAAAGCATACGATGGAACGGGTGATCCTTCGAATCATGTCAGGACATTCTCAAACGCATTGTTGTTACAACCCGCTAGCGACGCCCTTAAGTGTAGGGCGTTCCCTCAAACCCTGGCAGGCATGGCTCAAAGATGGTATAGCCGATTGCCCGCAAACTCAATTGGCTCTTTCAAAGAGTTGAGCACTGCTTTCATCAACCATCTTGTTAGTGGAAAGGTCCACGAAAAAAGCTCTGCATCTCTCATGCAAGTGAAACAAGGAAAGAATGAGAACCTGAGGGATTATCTCAAGCGCTTCACCAAGGAGACGTTGAACGTCCCAGATCTGGAGAACAAGGTAGCCATGATAGCCCTGGAGAATGGAACAACGAACACTTACTTTAAGATTTCGTTGGCAAAACATCCTCCTGAGAGCATGACTGAGCTCCAAAGAAGGGCGAGCAAATACATAAAAGTAGAAGAGAGCATGAGGAAGGCAGAAGCTTCCACCATGAATGGAGGAAACGGAAATTCCCGGAAGCGGAAGCAAGAGCAGGAGTATGATGCTAGGGATAAATATCCCCGAGCTAGCAAGGACTCCAACTCTGCCCCTAAGAAAAATTTGGGGCCAAGGTTCTCTGAATACGCAAGGCTGAATACCCTTAGGAGTCAGATCCTGATGGATATTGAGAAAGACAAGGATTTCCGATGGCCGAAACCACTCAGAGGTGATCCCGCAAAGAGAAACAAGGATCAATACTGCAGGTTCCACAAGGATATAGGACATGACACCGATGATTGCAGACAACTCAAGGACGAGATCGAATTCTTGATCCGAAAAGGAAAGCTGTGCAGGTTCACAAAGGGCGAAGATCGTGGAAATCAAAGAAGAGACTATGATAGAAGGGATAATGATAGAAGGGATAACGATCGTGATCGTAACCCCCAGCCACGAGGGCCAGTTATTAACATGATTTGGGGAGGCCCGACTGCGACCGGCACAACAAGGAACTCTCGAAAGGCATATGCCAGGGAGGTGATGCACATCGTGGGAGAGGCCCCGAAACGTGCAAAGACTGAAGTAGTGATTGGGTTTGATGATTCAGATTTGGAAGTGGTGAAGTTCCCCCACGACGACCCGTTGGTCATAACTCCAGTAATTAGAAATTCAGAGGTGAAGCGAGTCTTGATAAACAATGGTGCTTCTGTCGATATTTTGTTTCATGATGCATTTGTGAAGATGGGATACAATGATTCACAGTTGACTCCAAACAATATGCCTATATATGGGTTCAATGGAGTCGAATCCAATGTTGAAGGGACTATCCAACTGCCAGTTACTATTGGACAGGAGCCCAAGGAGGCCACTCAGATGTTGAACTTCCTGGTAATCAAGGCAGCCTCCAGATATAATACGATCCTTGGAAGGACTGGACTCCACGTGTTTAAGGCTGTTGCCTCCACCTACCATATGAAAGTCAAGTTTCCAACTAGGAATGGTGTTGGAGAACAGAAGGGTGATCAGAAGATGGCCAGAAGTTGTTATGTGGCCGCATTAAGAGCTGATAGAGTCGGGGGGCAGGTCCTCCCGATTGAAGACATGGATGTTCGAGGTGATGATGAACACCTAGGGAAGCCGACAGAGGGTTTGGTTCCTATACCTCTGGACTGCGGAGACCCTGAAAAAGTTACGTATGTTGGAGCTTCTTTAAAAGAACCCTTGAAGGGCAAGTTGATAGAATTCCTACAAGAAAATAGAGATGTGTACGCTTGGACGGTAGTTGATATGCCAGGGATAGACCCCCAACTCATAACTCACAGGTTGAATGTCGACCCCAAGCGGAAGGCAATAAAACAGAAGAAGATGAATTTTGCTCCTGAAAGGCAAGAGGCCGTTAAGCAAGAGGTGGATAAACTCTTGGAAGCTGGTTTTATTGAGGAGATTCAGTTCCCTGAATGGTTGGCTAACCCTGTGATGGTCAAGAAATCCAACGGTAAGTGGAGGATAAGCATAGACTTCACCGATTTGAATGACGCGTGCCCTAAAGATTGCTTCCCTCTACCAAGGATTGACACACTAATAGATGCCACGGCTGGGCACGAAATGTTGAGTTTCATGGATGGTTTCAGTGGCTACAACCAGATTAAGATGCATAAGGATGACATCCCAAAGGTATCTTTCATAACTGACTTTGGTGTTTTTTGTTACCTTGTCATGGCTTTTGGACTAAAGAATGCAGGAGCTACTTATCAACGACTGGTAAATAAGATATTCGCCCACCTGATTGGGAAAACCATGCAGGTCTATGTTGATGATATGTTGGTCAAGAGCTTGTTTACCGCAGACCATGTTAAACACCTCAGAGAGGCATTTGAAGTGCTGAGGCACCATAAGATGATGTTGAATCCGGCCAAGTATGCTTTTGGCGTTGGATAAGGGAAGTTTTTGGGTTTGATGGTTTCAAAACGAGGCATTGAAGCCAACCCGGATAAGATCAAGGCGATTCTTGACATGGAACCACCTCGTTCCGTGAGGGACGTGCAGAAATTGACTGGTAGAATAGCTGCATTGGGAAGATTCATCTCAAGGTCTGGCGACAAATGTTTGTGTTAGGCCGAATACACAATTAATAATCAACTTTGTATGAGAGATTAACAAGTAAAAGCGTTTATGCACTTAAAAAAAACTTCTTGTATTTCAAACCCTCTTCGTGATGTAAAATATCACAAAGAGCTGCTAGGTTACAATAAAGATAGTACGTTATCGATACCCTTCTAGGGTTAACCTATCTGTATTTATATACCATACAGCTACGATACAATCTCTAATTGATATTCCTAATAATCATCTATACAATGATATCAATTACAGATTGTCACACGTCTCCTATGTCAACTCGATCTCTTTGATAGCTATCCAATCTTCAAAGATATCGCTTCCATAATTAATCTTCAATCACTGTTGAACAGTAGACGCGCTTCCTCTAGACAGAGTATAACAAACTCTGTCGAGCTTCCAACTGTCAGAGTTTGACTAAACTCTGACTGCTTCCAGCTAAACTCTGATAACATCCTGAAACACTTAAACACTGATTAAAACTCATCAATTATATTTAACAATCTCCCCCAACTTGTTCATTAGCAAAAATGTACAAGTTAATGACAATAATTGATGATGTCAAAACAAATAGACAAATACGGTGTTTATACAAAATCGGAGTTTAAGCTTCTACTTAATAAAAACTATAGAGAATAAGAAAATTCTTACGGAACTTAATCTCTAATCATTTCAAGATCTGGCATGGTTCTGAGATAATCAATCAGCAATCTTCTTTCTGCATTTTCAAGTTCAATCTTCATTGCTTCTTTGATTTCTCTGAGTTGAGGATCACTTTCATCTGTTTGGTAGATAGCAGCCCTAAGATCACAAATCTTGTTCCTTCTCATTTCATTACCCAGTCTGATAAAACTGACTTTTTCTGCCTGAGTATTGAAGTCAAGTACTGTGATTCCCAAATCAGTTTTTAACTTTGCAGTACCTTTCTTCATTTCAATGAGATTACCCTTGTAATCCCTGTACTTAGGAATAAATCTGCTATTGCATTTCTGTCCTCTAATTGCCAGATTCTGAGTCATTTTCTGTCTGAGCACATTAGCAACTGACTGAGTCCTTCGACTATTCACCTTGAGAAGATACAGAACATACTCTAGTTCTTCCCAACATTTCAAGCCAATATCATCCTCACCAACTTTGAATACTGTCCCATCAGCCATGAAGTATAAAAGAAAATCCTTATTTAAACTCTTCTGATGAACCAACTGCACTGATTCCAGTCTGTCCAAACTCTCTTGAGGAACACCACGACCTGGAACAGCCAGTGAAGAAGGATCTCTAGGACCAGTATATTGCCTTCTGTCTCTATGTGAACCTAGTCCACCCTTATTATTACCAACCTTGCCAGATAAAGCCTTTCCATTAAAAACATTCATTGAGACTCCAGATAACACATTTGGATCATGAATTGTTCCTTTTCCAAAGACAGATTTCAACTGTGAAGAGTGTAAAGGTGTGATCATTGCTTGTGATGCAACAGAAGTTGTAACTTTCTTCTGTGAACTTTCACCTTCAATGCCTTTTAACTTGAGTTTAGCCTCTGCTGCAATTTCTTCCTTTGAGAACCGAGAACTTTGACTAACATCAGTCCTTTCTCTGATCACAACACCTTTAACAACAGGTCTAGGAGCTTTTCCTCTTTGTACCTTATCAGACTTTAAAGCTTTAAGATGTTCTTCTTGTAAACTCTTTTCCTCAGCTTCAATGTCCTCAATCGTAACTCCTTCCTCATTCTCTTCAATGAACAGCTTAGCAGCCAATTCTTCATCAGTTTGTGGATCAGAAGATAACAACAAACTCTTGGTCCTCGAAGTACCTTGAGTATCAGTATTTCTCCCAACAGACTGTGATTTTGATGACTTGCTAGTTCTCAGAGTTTGAACCTCTTCAGCCTTTTTCTTTCCTTTGTTACTTGCCCCTCCATCTCCAGCACTATCCCTTCTGACAACTCTCTCCCCCTTTTTGACATCATCAGGTATAAGGATAGAAGTAATTAATTCCAGGGAGGTAGCAATAGAATCAATCTTGGCAGATAAATCAGACTGGTTCTCTTCAACTTTAGCTAGCCTAGCAAAGAGATTATCTTGAGATTTAGAGAATTTTGTTGTCACTAGTTTCGAATCTCTTTCCATCTTCATCTCTCTAGCTACAACTTCATTTCGCAAAGCAGTGATTGCCAAATTAGTATCATCAAATCGTCTATCCAGAGTTTTAAGTTGAACTATAGTTGCTTTCAAGCAAGAAAGAATATCTGGATTTGAGATAGTATCAGCACTTTGCTTAACAAACTTAGCTGCTCTGCCTGGTGGAAAAATACAATCTTCTTTGTACCATTCAGCAGCATTCTTGACAAATTGTGCTCTCTCAACTTGATGAGAAGTACAAGGTTGAGAAAAAGGTGTATGTTTATCATCAGTTTGTACTGGTGCACTCAGAGAAGTATCAGAGTTTGCACTACTGTCACCTTCAGCTTCAACACTTGTAGCTTTAACTGGTTCATCTTCAGCCATAGGTTTAGCAATATCTTCTGTGGGCTTTTCAGGATTTTCTCCATGTTGCTCAGGCTCAGCAACAGGCATTGAATGAGAAGTGACTTTGGTTGCCTGATTAATTTCTTCACCTTCTTCAACAGTGTGGTGAGCATCAGATATTATCTCAGTATGAGATGCCACAGCTTCAAGAGGAACAACCGTAGGTTGATCAGCTACACCAACATCAGAGATAGGATCAGAGAATGGCATAAATGAATCAGGAATATCATTTATCGGAGAAACACCATCTCTTGCATCCTCTTCTGCAGGCATTTTGTCCTCTGCAGGCACTTCATCCTCTGCAGGCATTACATCCTCTGCAGGTATGTCATCTTTCTCAACCTCAACAGGAGGTATTTGTTGTGAAGCAACCTCTGGAGCTTCAATATCTTCATCCACAGAATCAGTGATTATCAGTTTTCTTCGTCTCGCTAGAGGTATATTATCTGAATCCTCTTCACTAGGTGGTTACTTAGGCATGTTTGCTCGAGCTTTCATTCTTTTCCCCCTTCTAGTGTAAACAGCTTCAGGAGATTTCCGTTTTGATTTTCTCTTTGTCTCTTCCGCCTGCCTTAGACTTGCATGTCGTTCAGCAATTGCTTTCTTAACTCTTTGAAATTTAGACTTTGATTTTGATGGAGAATCAGAGTTTGCTGACGGCGAATCAGAGTTTGCGGACTGAGCAGGTGATTCAGTGTTTGGTTCTGGTTGAGGTTCAGGATGTGTTTCAGGTTGTTGTTGTTGTTGTTGTTCAGGTTGTTGTTCAGGTTCAGCTTGGTGAGGTTCTTGTTGATCTGGTTGTGGTTCAGGTTGTTGTGGTTCTTGTGGTTGATTGAGAAAATTTCGTAGAGCAAGAGGCATGACAAAAGCAGGGAGATTTTCTTTACCAACATCCTTGTTAGTCATATCAGAGAATATTCGCTTATTGACTCTAAAAGGATCAATTGCATCAGTTTCATCAATTTCAAGACCAGGTACACATGCATTGAACAGCATTTGACAAAAACGAGCATAATAAACAGTGGTAGACTCTGACAGTTTATCACCTAAGCTCATCAAAACATGTCGACCAAAATCAAAATTAGCACCATAGAGAAGAGAATACCCGATTTGGAGACTATCCATTGGAATGGCATCCCAGTTTGTGACTTTCTTCTGGAACGTCCTTGTTATGCAATCAAAGAAGAAATTCCATTCCTTTCTGAGATTTGGTCGCTTTATACTGCCAAGCTTGTCAAGAGATTCCATGTAACCTATCTCTTGTAGCATGTCTCTCAGATAAGTTTCATTAACCAGAGTATAAGAAGTATGTGTGTCAAAACCCATTGTATCTCGTACAGTCTGTGGAGTAATCACATAATCTTGGTCTTCGTAAGTGAAGATAATGGTAGGAGTTCCACTCTCTCCTCCATCCTCATAAACTGAATTCTGCTAGAATGAAGCAATTTGAGACGCAGAAAGAGTAGCAGGTCCAATCAGAGCCTGTCCAATCTCTGAATCCCTCAAAAAGTTCTGCATGAGATGAAACGATTCTGGAACGCGTTGATGATAGAGTGGAGCTTCATAGTTGTTAGGAACAAACCGTAAACCAAGAGCAGTGAATGCTTTAGATGCCATTGAGTTAAGAAAATTGCAAGAATTTCCAAGAGATATGTATGTAGAAAAGGTGTTTGCGTGAGTGCCCAAGAGAAAAATAAGAAAACTGTGAGAGTAAGAATAAAGCAAAATCGTTTGGACACAAAAGTGATTAAAGTAATGAAAAACTCAATCTCTTATGTAACAAACACTCATCAATTCCTTGATTAATGTGTAGTGGGACACGATAATAGGTAAGTGGGACACATTAAAGGGCAAGTGGGTCACGTGCGCCTATTTTTAAGAAGAGTATATTAAAAATTAAAACATTAAAATATTTGATTTAAACAAAAATCAAATTATACTCTTTTAAAAATATCTGGACCCAAGTAAAATCAGAATTTGAAGCGTTTACCTGTTGCCTTTAATAACCAGAATACGAAGCGATTAAGAACTTCGTTCTTACCCATCTCTATTTAAGGCCCAGAGACTTGCTCAGATTATTTCATTAAACCTTTAACCTTTTAGTCTCCCCTGTAAAATCACAGACCCTTCAAACCAAATACTCTTGAAAAACAATGGCCAACCTTACCATCAAAGAAAAGAACCTTCATCTTGTCGAGAATAGGGACATCTTCAGCTATACGCGTGAAGAATTTGAAGCGTTTGAGTGGGAAAGGCAGCTTGAGACGCTGTGGCTGCAAATGGATGCTGGTTTGGAAGAGCTCGAGAGAGAGAAACCTGCAAAGGTGATCGACATCGATGCTGCCCTCCAAGCAACATTGGCATGGCTCTCCTCGAAGGCATCCTCATCCAACATCACCAACCATTGTTAATGAATATGTCAGCAAAAATAACCTTATCCCTTCAACTTCCACCCAAATAAAGTGGCAAAGATGGGATCTGGGAATTTTTGCTAACAATGGAGTGGTGTGGACGGACCTTTTACTTTCCTGTTGAATAGATTAGCAGATAGAGAGAACAAAAAGATGTAATATTTGCTTGTAATCTCTTTCTTATTATCAATGAAAATTTTGTTTCTCTAATCATATTCATTGTGTTCTGCAACTGTTATTTATGTTATATGAACTGTTCTTCAAGAAAATGAATCAAGAAGAGAATATGAAAACTAATTAAAGTAATCATATAAAGAACACATTCATCAACTATTCACTGATTAACAGTTGTCAAAAACCCTACTTACTCCAAGACTTTCAAATTGTCCAAGTGAAAATTTACCTTAGAGTACAAATCACGAATCAACAGCGTTTGTCAATTCTCCAACTTTATCACCGAAACCCTTTCATAAATTGCACAGTTGTGAATATTTGTGTGTGTGAAGCAGAGTTTACTAAATCAATTTTTAGAGCATCTAATTTTTCATAAAATCCATAAAGTAAATCAATAAACACTGGATGCACAAACTGTCATAGTAAACACTGACTGTATGATGAAAGCTAAACTCTGAAGTAATCAAACTATATACAGTAACTTTTATTTTATACCCCCTTTATATACATTTTTTCATTTTTATTATTATTATTTTTTTTTTATTTTTCATTCCAGTAATCAGAGGTTGGAACCAGTCACCAAAAATTCAAAAAATTTAGCCCTTATCATTTTGATAAGTTCCTGGGTCATCCTAGTATTTAACTAGTCACCAAAAATCAGAGAATTTTAGCACATATTATATACCAATAGGTTCCTGGGTCATCCTAGTATCCAACATAATCTCAAAGGAGTATAACAACCTATATACATTTTCTTTGGGGTATTGCAGTAAACATTTTATTCTATCAGAGTATAACTAACAGAGTTTAGAGTTCATCAACATCAGTAGTTTTTCATGAAAGGTAATGCACACAGTATTTATAGACTCAGAGTTTAGGACAAAATAAACTAAGAGATGCTATAAATATGAGCCAGTATCATGCTGTGTTAACTTTCTGCACAATCTAAGATTAGATCACAATAACTCAGAAAGATTCATGATTAATTGCTGAGAATTATGCTTCATACATATTTCTTCATTGGTGTTTTCATTCAGACAAAAATCAACTCAGAGTTCACAGAGTTTATCAAACTTATTAACAGTGTATGACATACAAACATGCTGACAGAGTTTAGAGACTGCATAACACAACCATCGACGGATAAGACCGTATAACACAACCATCAACGGATAAGACCATATAACATCAACGGATACAGTTCAGTTAGTCATCAACTGATGCAACCTACAATCAACGGATGACAAGTTGTCTGACAGAGTTTAACAGAGTATGCATAACAGAGTTTAATCAACAGAGTTCACTTAGCATTTAACCAATCAGGAAATATGATTAATACATCACATAAATAAAGTTTGAATCTAACCAACATTCCTAACCAACATTCCTAGTCAGAACCAGAGACCATTCCTAGTTCATTGACCAGTCTTGTAAATGTAGCTTCACTCAATGGTTTAGTGAAGATATCTGCAAGCTGTTGTTCTGTAGATACAAAATGTAGTTCAATATTTCCTTCTTCCACATGTTCTCTGATGAAGTGGTACCTTATGCTGATGTGCTTGGTCATTGAATGCTGTACTGGATTACCTGTCATAGCAATAGCACTTTGGTTATCACAGTAAATAGGTATATTACTGTACCTCAATCCATAATCCAGCAATTGATTCTTCATCCATAAGATCTGTGCACAACAGCTACCAGCTGCAATATACTCTGCTTCAGCTGTAGATGTGGAGATTGATTTCTGTTTCTTGCTGTACCAGGAAACAAGTCTGTCACCAAGAAATTGACAACTTCCACTAGTGCTCTTTCTGTCTACCTTGCAGCCTGCAAAGTCTGCATCAGAATACCCAAGTAACTTGAAATCTGATTCTCTGGGGTACCACAGACCTAATGATATGGTGCCCTTGAGATACTTGAAGATTCTTTTCACAGCTGTCAGATGTGGCTCTCTAGGATCTGCCTGAAACCTTGCACAAAGACAGGTTGCATACATGATGTCAGGCCTACTAGCTGTCAAGTATAGAAGAGAACTTATCATGCCCCTGTAGTTTGTCATATCCACTGAAACTCCTGTGTCTTTGTCCAATTTAGTTGCTGTTGCCATGGGAGTTGATGCAGATGAACAGTCAAGCATACCAAATTTCTTGAGAAGATTTCTGGTGTATTTTTCTTGATTAATGAAAATTCCATCTTCTGTTTGTTTCACTTGTAGGCCTAGAAAGTAACTAAGCTCTCCCATCATGCTCATTTGATATCTGGACTGCATGAGCTTGGCAAACTTCTTACAGAGTTTATCATTAGTAGACCCAAAGATGACGTCATCAACATAAATTTGAACTAAAAGGAGGTCACTTCCTTGATTGAAATAAAACAGAGTTTTGTCAATTGTTCCTCTATTGAATCCACTTTCTAGAAGAAACTGAGCAAGTGTCTCATACCATGCTCTTGGTGCCTGCTTAAGTCCATATAGTGCCTTATCTAGCCTGTAGACATGATTTGGATATTTGGGGTCCACAAATCCTGGTGGTTGTTCAACAAACACTTCTTCTTCAAGCTTTCCATTCAGAAAAGCACTTTTCACATCCATCTGGAACACTTTGAATTTCTTGTGAGAGGCATATGCTAGAAAAATTCTGATTGCCTCCAATCTTGCAACTGGAGCAAATGTTTCATCATAGTCTATTCCTTCCTGCTGTGAATAGCCTTTTGCTACCAGTCTAGCCTTGTTCCTTGTGATAACACCTTCACTGTCAGTCTTGTTTCTGAAAACCCATTTAGTACCCACAATAGATCTGTTCTTTGGCCTTGGTACAAGGGTCCAAACTTCATTCCTTTCAAATTCATTTAACTCTTCCTGCATTGCTGTTATCCAGTCTGCATCTTGAAGAGCTTCTTCCACTTTCTTTGGTTCATTTTTAGACAAGAATGCATGAAACAGACATTCACTTGCAGTAGCACTTCTTGTCTTTACTTTTGCATCTGGATCACCAATTATCAAATCAGGTATATGTGATTTAGTCCATTTCCTAGCAGAAGGCAAATGACTTCTATCAGCATGTGATCCTCCCCCTTGATCCATGCTCTCCTGATTTTGTTGTGATCTATCTTCGTTTTCTGAGACTCCCCCTGAATTTGACAGCCCAGAGTCAGAATTTGAATTTTCAGAGTTTGAAGCATCAGAGTTTGATCCAGATTTTTCAGTTGACTCAGTATCAGTGTTTGAGTCTTCATCTTGATCATGCTCCCCCTCAACTGGTTCTCCCCTTTGTTGTGACTGAGAGGTTTCTCCAGAATTTACCAGTAGAGGTTCAGAGTTTGTTTCAACAGAGTTTGTCAGAATTGTTTCATCAGAGTTTCCTTCATCAGAGTTTAAAACTTCATTTTCAAAGTTCAGTTGATCATATTCATCTTTGTCTTCAAGTCCAGTTATCTTCTTATCATCAAAAGAAACATGTATAGATTCCATGATCACTTTAGTTCTCAGATTGTAAACTCTGAATGCCTTTGTTGACAGTGGATAGCCAACAAAAATTCCTTCATCTGCCTTTAACTCAAACTTGGTCAACTGTTCTGGATGAGTCTTCAAAACAAAACATTTGCACCCGAAAATATGAAAGTATTTCAGGTTAGGCTTCTTTTTCTTCACCATCTCATATGGTGTCTTCCCATGCTTATTGATCAGTGTTGCATTTTGAGTAAAACAAGCAGTTTGAACAGCTTCTGCCCAGAAATAAGTTGGCAATTTTGCTTCATCAAGCATAGTTCTGGCAGCTTCAATTAAGGTTCTATTTTTCCTTTCAACTACACCATTTTGTTGTGGTGTACCAGGTGCTGAAAATTCTTGTTTCACTCCATTGTCCTTGCAGAATTCTTCCATTGTTGCATTTCTGAACTCAGTTCCATTATCACTTCTGATGATTCTGACTTTGTTGCTTGATCCTTTGTCCAGAAGCTTCACATGCTCCATCAGAGTCGATGCAGTTTCATCCTTCTTTGCTAGAAAATACACCCAAGTGAATCTAGTGTATTCATCAACAATGACTAAAGCATATTTCTTCCTTGCAATAGACATAACATTTACTGGACCAAATAGATCAACATGCAGAAGATGATAGGGATCAGTGATAGAAAATTCTGTCTTGCTCTTGAAAGATGACTTCCTTTGTTTAGCCTTCTGACATGAGTCACATAGGCCATCAACATTTAACAGGGTCTTTGGGAGTCCTCTTACAAGATCCTTTATGATCAATTCATTGATGTTGTTTAAGTTCAAATGTGAGAGTTTCTTGTGCCACTTCCAACTCTCTTCACTAGACATTCTTGTAGACAGGCAAACAGCTTTTCCAACAGAGTCTATCAAAAGCTTGATTTCATAAATGTTGTTTTGCCTGTGACCAACTAGAACAACCTTTCCTGTAGATTTGCTGATAACTTCACAATATTCAGGTTGAAAATCTACATGATATCCCTTGTCACAGATTTGACTCACAGATAGCAAGTCATGCTTGAATCCTGGGACATGAGCTACATTGTTGATGATGACATTTCCAAGATTGATATTGCCATATCCCAATGTTCTTCCTATATTGCCATCACCATAGGAAACTTTTGGGCCAGCCTTCTCCTCATATTCTGATAGCAGGGCTTTATTTCCAGTCATGTGTCCTGAACATCCACTGTCCACGACTAGGGTTGCCTCCCTGTTACCCTGCAATCACAAACAATTACTGAGGATTAGTTTTAAGGATCCAGACTTGCTTGGATCCTTTGGCATTCTTAACTTTGTTAGCTTTTGCAGCGGAATTAACATTATCAGAGTTTGAGCTAGCAGTATCAGTGTTTACACTTGCAATATCAACTTTAACCCATTTCAGATTGGGTTTCAGTTCATAGTAATTATGATAGATAGCATGATATTTTCTGCAAGTATAGATGGAATGCCAAGTGCTTCCACAGTGTGTGCATAGAGTCTGTGGCTTAGTTCTAGCAAAATCCTTCTTTACCTCAGACTTTGTAGGTAAAGAATTTATATTTTTATTTTTCTTGCAGAAATTTGCAAGATGCTTAGTACTACCACAGTTATGACATGTCTTTCTTGGAGCATAACTAGCAAGCATTGGTTTATTTCCTGAAGTGATGCCTACTTTTCCATTTCTGTTCTTGTTTGACACTTTCTTTTTCTCAACAGATTTTAACTCCTTCAGTTTATGTTTGAGTTGTTTATCTGTCATTGAACCAATATTAACCTGTTTAACACTAGTTTTTACTGGTTTTCTTTTGACAGCTTCCTTTTCATTTTCAGACAAAAATTTACTGGCTCCATGAACAAATTTAGTTCTGACTTTAACTTGATTTTGAAATCTAAGTTCATCTCCCTCATTATAACCTAGACCAACAGTGTCCATTTGAAAAATCTGTTGAGTGTCCTTTCCAGAATTAGTCCAAGTCCTAATTTTATTATTTGCTTCCTCCAACTCTGACTCAAGTTGTTTATATTTCTGAAGCAAAATCTGTTCTTTGCAAACAGCATCATCTCTCTCTTTCTGAACTTGTTGCATGTTTTCAAGTTTCTCTTCAACAAGTTTATTTCTTTCTTTAAGTTCAGAATTTTCAGCTTTTATCCTCTCATTTTCTAAAGTCTGATCCCTATAACTTATATGCAATGACTTAAGAAAAATTCTTAATTGAGCAATGTCATCAATATTATAAGCATAGGTAGTTAGAGGTACCTGATTTTCAGAGGATTCTGATTCAGTAGTAGCCATGAGAGCATAGTTCACTTCTTCATCAGAATCTGAAGTATCTGCCCAATCTCTGCCTTTAGTGTAGAGTACCTTTCCAGTTTTACCCTTCTTGCACTCAGGAGCATAGTGACCCATCTCCTTACACTTGTAGCATTGAATTTCAGACTTATCCTTCTTCCCTTTAGAATCTCTCTTATCAGACTTCCTGTAGCTTTTCTTGTCTTCATTTGAATCCCTAGAAAACCTTTTTCCTTTCTTGAAATTCTTGAAGCCCATTTTCTTGAAAGTCTTCACCATCAACACAGCCATTTTTCTCATTTCTTCTTCATCATCCTCAGAGTCAGATGATTCAGAAGAGTTTGAATCATAATCAGAGTTTGGTGAATCACTTTCTGAATGTATGACCAAAGCTTTTCCCTTCATTTTCCTTCTTGTTGCCTCTTTCTTCTGAGGCTTCTCTTCAACATTAAGAGCAACAGACTTTCCTTTTCTGCTTGATCTCCTGTTTCTCTGCTCCATTTCCAATTCATGAGTTTTGAGCAGTCCATAGATTTCATCAATCTCTGTTTCAGCAAGATCATAGTTGTCTCTAATAGTGGTTGTTTTCACATCCCACTTTTCAGGTAGAGAAAGAAGAAACTTGAGATTCGAGTCTTCTAGATCATACTCTTTGTTGACCAATGACAGATCATTAATCAGTTTACAGAATCTATCAAATGTTTCTGTCATGGTCTCTTCAGGTTTAGCCTCAAAATGCTCATACTCTTGTGTGAGTATGTTTCTCCTATTCTTCTTAATAGCTACAGTTCCTTGACACCTGACTTCAAGAGCATCCCATATCTCTTTTGCAGTGGTGCAGTTAATGACTTTGTTAGACATAACATTGTCTAAAGCACTATGCAGTAAATGCCTAACTTTTGCATCCTTAGCAATTGATGATAGATCTTCAGGAGTCATGTCCTTCTTTTCCTTTGGAACCATTTTTGCTGCTTCACCAGCAACTGCAACAGATAGCTTTGTAGGATTGTGAGGACCTTTATAAATCCTGTCAAGATATTCTGGATCTGTAGCCTCCAGAAACATAGTCATCTTGACCTTCCACATAGCATACTCTAATGGCCTTAGAATAGGAACCCTGATTGGTTCATAACGACTCACAGTAGTAGGAGCCTTTTCAGAAACAGTAGGTGTTGGTGGAGGAATTTCTGACATGATTATTGTTGTGTTTGGATCTTAACCTGTAATAAAGTAACAGATTGGCTCTGATACCACTTGTTAGGCCGAATACACAATTAATAATCAACTTTGTATGAGAGATTAACAAGTAAAAGCGTTTATGCACTTAAAAAAAAACTTCTTGTATTTCAAACCCTCTTCGTGATGTAAAATATCACAAAGAGCTGCTAGGTTACAATAAAGATAGTACGTTATCGATACCCTTCTAGGGTTAACCTATCTGTATTTATATACCATACAGCTACGATACAATCTCTAATTGATATTCCTAATAATCAGCTATACAATGATATCAATTACAGATTGTCACACGTCTCCTATGTCAACTCGATCTCTTTGATAGCTATCCAATCTTCAAAGATATCGCTTCCATAATTAATCTTCAATCACTGTTGAACAGTAGACGCGCTTCCTCTAGACAGAGTATAACAAACTCTGTCGAGCTTCCAACTGTCAGAGTTTGACTAAACTCTGACTGCTTCCAGCTAAACTCTGATAACATCCTGAAACACTTAAACACTGATTAAAACTCATCAATTATATTTAACAGTTTGCCCTTCTTTCAGGCTTTGAAGAAAGTGAAGAATTTTGAATGAACTTCAGAAAGCCAAGAGGCTTTTGAACATCTGAAAAAGTACATGGCTGAGGCCCCGTTGTTGGCCAAACCTAGTCCTGGAGAGACCCTGTATTTATACATAGCAATATCCGGACCAGCATTGAGTGTCGTTCTCATTCGAGAGGAAAACAAAGTTCAGAAGCCTATCTACTACGTGAGCAAGGTATTGCACGGAGTTGAGTTAAATTACTCACCAATCGAAAAGTTTGCTTTGGCTAGTAACAACTTCAAGGAAGCTACGACCTTACTTCCAGGCACGCAAGATTGAAGTCCTGACGGATCAACAGTTAAGAAGTATATTGCATAACTCGAAGGCCAGTGGAAGGCTAGTTAAATGGGAGATCGAACTCGGGGAGTTTGATATCACGTATCAGCCTCGGACAGCCATCAAGGCTCAGGCATTAGCTGACTTCGTGGTTAAATGTACCATCAACAACCAAGAAGTCGGGGGGGCAGGAGATAGTGCCAAACCAAGAAGGTGAAGATAAAGCTGAGGAGGTTGTACCTGATCAGAAGGAATATTGGGTGCTCTATTTTGATGGGGCATCAAAAATGAAGTCTAGTGGTGCAGGCCTAGTCTTGCAAAGCCCCGATGGGTTTTTAGTAGAATGTGCTTTGAAGTTGGACTTTCCAACAACCAACAACGAAGCTAAATATGAAGCCTTGATAGCTGGATTAGGCTTGGTCAGGATATTGAGAGTCAAGAACCTTAAAGTCTGTGGAGATTCAAGACTCTTAGTATCGCAGGTGAATGGTGAGTTTGAAGCCAAGGATGAAACTATGGCAAAATACCTAAGGGTTGTGAAAGCCGTTATGACTCAGTTTGATGAATGTTATATGGAGCATATACCAAGGGAGGAGAATGTCAAGGCTGATGCCCTATCAAATTTCGCCTCTTCCGAGATAGAGAATTATGCAGGGAGTGTTTACTTCCAGGTCCTGAAGGCCCCTACCATCAATTCGAAATTGGTGGCACCCATTGATGTAAGAAGCTGTTGGATAGATCCTATCAAGGCCCATTTGGAAACTGGATGGCTCCCTGAAGATGCCTCGGAGGCGCGAAAACTGTCAGTGAGAGCGTTGAGATATGCCTTGATTGAAGGTATCCTTTATAAAAGGTCTTTTGGTATCCCATACTTGAAGTGTTTGAGGCCCCAAGAGGCAGAAGAAGCATTAAAGGAAGTTCACGAAGGGATCTGTGGGAAGCACTTGGGGGGGCAAGGCCTTAGCCCATAAGATCACCCGTCTGGGATTCTATTGGCCAGAGATGTTGGCAGATGCGTAGAATTATGTCAAGAAGTGTGACAGGTGTCAGAAACACGCCCCGATTGTTAGGCAGTCGCCAGAGATGTTAACGTCGATTAACTCTCCTATTTCGTTTGCCATGTGGGGGATGGACATTCTTGGTCCTTTCCCTGTAGCTTCATCACAAAGGAAGTTCTTGATAGTGGCTATCGACTATTTTACCAAGTGGATTGAAGCTAAGCCATTAGCTAAGATAATCACCCAACAAGTTGCCCAGTTCTTCTAGGAGAACGTAATTTGCAGGTACGGTATCCCACGAATCCTTGTGATGGATAACGGGCGCCAATTCAACAATGAGGAGTTTAATAAGTATTGTGAAGAGAACGCCATCGAACTTCGCTTCACTTCAGTGGCTCACCCTCAGGCTAATGGGCAAGCTGAGGTAGCGAATCAGATTATCCTTGATGGACTCAAGAAAAGGGTCGAACATTCAAGAAACACGTGGGTGGACGAGTTGCTGCCTATACTGTGGGCATATCGTACCACCTGTAAGGTAACAACAGGAGCTACCCCATTTTTGATAGCTTATGGAGGAGAGGCAGTTGTGCCCGTGGAGATCTCTCACGTGTCTCCAAGGGTGCAAGCATATGATCAAGAAACTAATGAGGAAGGCATGAGGCTTGATCTTGATCTAATTGATGAAGTCATAGATGAAGCGAACGCCCGCAATGTTGAGCACCAGAAGAGGGCATCCTTTTATTACAACCATAGGGTTAAAGAAAGGTTCTTTAAACAAGACGACTTGGTTTTAAGAAAGATAGAAGCATCTGGAGTTGGACAGATAGGAAAGTTGGCCCCTAATTGGGAAGGACCTTATAGAGTCAGCAAGACGTTGGGAAGAGATTCTTACAAGCTGGAAACCTTGGATGGAAGCGAGGTGCCCCGCACTTGGCACGCCTCGAATCTCAAGATTTATTACATTTAAGCTCTCCTAGTAAGGACTTAGCTTTTTGCCTATCTAATAGAAGTAGAAATAAGGTTCATATGAAACCATTGCAGAACATGTTGCTCCTAGTAGGATGTAGTATTCTATGTAAGGGCTGAGCTCGTTTCACGTTATTAATACAAGTTTGTTTTCCATTCTACGATTCTATGATTTTAGTGATGTACCAAACACCCGATGTGTGTAAGTCTAGGATGACCAAGTACCATAAATAAAGGAACGTATGAATTAAAGAAAACAAGCACGTAGATAAAATACCCCTAAGGGACAGAATTCAAGTCATAAGTTACAAACACACCGAATAAAAATGCAAGTCCATGAAGGACCACAACCAAAGTCAGGATGAAATAAGAACTGGATAAAAGCCACATGAGGCTAACATAGGCCATGCAATGCTCAAAGGATAACCACTTCTTAACAGAAGCAGTCTCCACCAACCGTTTCTTGGTTTTGGGAGGAGCGACCTGAACAGGGACTTCTTCTTCACTGGATGATTCCATTTCACCTTCTTCCTTGCTTTTGGAAGTTGAAATCGAGGAACTACTAACACTCACTGATCTGGGTTCACGAATTCGGGCAGCTAAAGGGCGTTCTAAACTACCACTTTGATCCTTCCCACGGGATTTTGAAGGGTGTCTCCCGGAACTAGATCTTGAACGTTGGGGAGTGGCCTTAGTCTCAGAGCCAGAAGCGTACCTGTTTACATGAGAGGTAGTTCCAACACCCTCAACAAAGTCATCAGCATCAATCACCTTCCAGGGACTTGGATAAAAGGAAGGAAAAACGACCCCTTTATGGTCATGACTAATCTTATTCACAACTTTTTCCCAACCTATAGTCATGTTTTCCGGTTGGACCTCCCTGTCATGCTCATCAATGAAGGCAAGGAATGTATCCAAGCCCAAGTAGTTCTGAATGATGGAGTCTTCGTTGTTTTGGGTCTTGTTCTCCAAGGCCGCATATTTTCCCCTAAGGGATGAGAGTTGGTCTTCTGAGGTGAAGTATTTAGTCTCCCATTCTTCAGATTCCTTCTGATGCTTCTCTACAGCCTTGAGGGCAGCTCTTTCCTTATCCTTGTACGATTTCCCAAGTTGGACAGCGTTCTGGAAATGAGCGTTCAGCTACAAGAATAAAACACCACAAAGAAATGTGTTAAGCCATGATGGTCAATATCTAGAAAGAGTAACAAAAAGGAAGGGGAGATAAGCTTACATTATAGGCGTGAAATGCTCCCCAGCTCTCATTTTCCCCAAGGTCCGTTGCTGTTACAAAATGAACCTTATCAGCCGGGGCTATGGCATTCCGAGACCATTCTTGAGCAAGAAGATGGCTATCTCTGATAGCGTCCTGCTCGCATATTCCCAACTCAGGCATGAATGCAGTTTTCATACTCCCATCCGAACTCCTGATTCTTTTTCCAGCTTTTGAGCAATGCTGAAGGAATTCATGAATTGGAATGTCATCAAGGTTGGCCTCTTTCTCAGCCTTTTTAATCATCCTTTTAGTAATCTGAGGAGCACGACTCGGCAGGCTATCAATCTCCTCAGCAACTGCAAAAAAAGACAAAGAAAACAATGTTGGAATAAGAACAAGTATGATGAAAATAAAGGAGTTAAAGTAAGGATTACCCTCGAGAGGGATACTACTAAGCCCGGTCGCTATCAAGGCATGCTCAGTCACGACTTCACGATAGTGAGGATTTTGAAAGGTTGAAATAAGCCAATCCCGCTGAGCTTTTTATTCACTTGAGAGTTGAATCTCACTAACACCCTCATCATTCACGTGATTGAATTTAGACCTGAAAAAGTCACCCCAGTCTCCCCCTTTCCATCTAAGGATGAAAAATTCGTGCCTCCAGTTGTGGTATGAATCAGGCACGGAGGCAGTGAAGGTAGTGTTTTTCGAAGTTCGTTCACAGGGAAGGACTCTCAATATCGATTTCGAGTAGATTATCTCTTACAATCTAGTAGTGTGGAAAATTGGGGGGGGGGGGTTTTGAGTTTGGTTGAGGTATTTTAACAAACACCTTGCCTACGATAAATAAATTGCTACAAAAACACAACTAAGTTAATGGCTAATATCCAAATTTACCAACACAACAACACAATGAGCAAATTAACAAGACAAGGGATATTTGACCCAAGGATTATGGATATTCAAGCACTTCAACCCAACAACAAGCAAATATATCCAACTCTACCTAACCAAGATAATTGGTGAAGCACACAATCACTTATTTCTCTTCTATTATAAACACTAATTTAGTGAAGCACATAAATTAGTTCTCTTGATACTAGCAACCAATAGTGAAGCACTACCAATTTAACCAAATCAAGGAATCAATCAAAGAGAGGCTAGGACAAACCCAAGGATGAGGAGCTCAACCTAGGTATTTGCACTTGAATTTTGAGAATTTAGGTACACTAAACTTGTGCTACTATAATGAATGTACTAACAATTACGGATTAGCACAAACAATTAGCAATTGATATTACAAGAAGAGCATTGAAGCAACTTACAATTCTCCAAGCAAAATCATAAACAATACAACTCAAGAATTCAAGATAGAGTGAAATAGATCTTACTTAGATTGAAGTGGGTTTAGTACAAGAATTCCTCCTTGAGCCAAATATATGGAGTTAGTTACTCATAATCAATGCTAGATTATGAGTAATTGATGTATCTCTCTCTACTTGGCTAACCCTAATTTTGGTTCTTGAAGAGGCTAGGTTAAAAATGAAGTTAGATGTTAGAAGTTAAGTTATATTAGGTTAAGTTATGAAGATGAGATGTGTTTGGCTATATTTCTTTTAACACACAGCAGGGGTCGTACGGCCTGTCGAACGGCCGTACAGCTGCCCTTACAGAAATCTGCTCCTTTGAACGGCCTGTCGAACGGCCGTACAGCTGCCCGTACGATATAAAATCTTCAATATAATGCATTAAACACCTCCCAACATCGCGAGCTTTCATCTTCTAACTTCCCTCTTGAATAATCTTCGCTTTCATGCCCAAATTAAGCCATCTTTTCAACAATTAAGCACGAGGCACTGAAAGATGAAAAACATAACAAATATTAATAAAACAACATTTGAAACTAACAAAAATGCAGAAGAATAAAAGACAAAACATGTATAAAATACACGTTATCAAATGTTCCCCCACTTAAACTTTGCTAGTCCCGAGCAAACTAAAATTAACATAACCATATACTCCTAACTAGTACCACTTCCGTAGGTGATCACGGTTGCATTTGGCATATGCAACAAGCCCTTGGAACCCCTAGGTAGCCCTAGTGGACGAGTGAGGTCTCGTGAGGGTTTATAGATGATGTACCCACAAAATCACAAAAATCACCAATAAACAAAAGAAACTAACAATACCTACTAATTAAGCTAACTACTACACTCACATGTCCGAGCCGTCTACTTGTAACTAAAATCAAACATATAGAGCTATTCACCTTGTCATCCACTAAAACGAGCTAACAACCAATTCAAGAATCAAGATAACACACCTTGTGCAATATGTAACCAAGACATTAAAGATAGAATGAATGCACTTCAATCGTGAACACTAGACAAGATGATCACAAAGCATACATGGCTTCGCATTAAGAAGATGAAATTGTATGGTGAAAAATCTCACATCTCTCAATTATGTATCACACAAGTATGGGCTAGAGATTTCACTCAACTCCAAGTCTAAATGCATGCGCTCTACTTGACCTTGCATGTTCACCTAAATTCCGGATTGCACCAAAAACAAGGAATTCATAAAATGGGTTGTAATGAGGCTTGGGTGAAGGCGTGAAAATTTAAGTTCAAGGAAGGTGTAAAAGTCTCGCTAGTTGAGTCAAAATGACGCTTGCTCGCTTCATCCACCAAATTCTCAAACTAAAGAATGTCTTCACTCATTTACAATTACAAAATACAACCACATTTACCAAGAAAATTGAAACAAAATAAAGTACAAAGATTTATTGCTTTTTTTTATTTCTCTTTTTTTTTTAGAAAGATGCACGGCCGTGCAAGGAAGTGGGTAAGGGGTGGAAAATTCCTCTCATTTTACACTAAGAGCTGGACAGAAGTTGAACAAAATTGCACGGGCTGCTGCACGGCTTGCACCCCGTACAACAGCCCGTACTGACCTGAAATTTTACAAAAACTTTTTTTTTTTACAGAAAATTCCCACAAATCCTTGAATGCTTGAATAAAATACTAATTCCTGAAAACATGAAACAAAAACATCATGCACGAGTGGAACAAATCTAAAAAAAATATAAAAACTATAATTAACGATACTAAATATTATTGAGCGGGGCGTTATTATTACAATTTTTTTATTTTTTTTTGAAAATCTATTATAAAATTCATTAATCACACCACAAAAATACATAATTTTTTTTTTTTTGGTTATTTTCTTAGAATTAAAATAGATGAAAAATGGAATCCCCACTCACTAATATTTAGATCAATCCTCAAATCCACAATATGAATAACACCCTACATAAATGCAAGAAATCTAAAACACGCATAAAAAATATATAAATACATACGTACCTTGGGTTGCCTCCCAAAAGCGCTTTGTTTATTGTCGTTGGCTCGACTTATTAATACAACTATTCTAACTAATGAGGTGAAAAAGCAAATAAATGCACATACCTACGAATCAATAATAAGAACAAGGTGTGCAAATATACCTTTGATCCATAAAAATATAAAAATATTTTTATGATCTTCACATCTTCAAGAGACTTCGAAAAAGAAAAATAGTTAGAAAAATTGTCAGAATAATCATTATAACTACGACTCAAAAATTGTTCCCAAATTGGATCCTTATATACCCAAGCAAAAATTTCAACCTCATCAATCTTAAGCTCAAATTCCTTCTCAATTTCAATTGGACATTCATCAAATTTTACCTCATCTACCAATTCATTAAGCACAAAAGAATTTTCTAAATTTGGTAGATCCTCAACTACATCCAATTTATCATTGTCAAGCTTAGGGCAATCGTCAACTAAACAAGCAAATTCATCATGCACAACATTTTCATCAATTACAAAACAAGAATCATGATTAGTAGAAGAATTGACCTCCTCTAATCGACTCACGGATTCGGCTAGTTGACTCATTTGCTCTTCCAAGTTGGATAAGCTTTGAGAAGTGTTCTTTCCATTTGAGAAGTGATCTTTTCCAAGTTGGATATACTTTGAAAAGTGGTGTTTTGAAATTGGAGGTTGTTTGCCGCCATTTGCTTCATCATATCTTCAAGTGATGACAATGTAGATGAAGAAGACCCTTGATGGTCTTGGGAATTATATTGCGGATCATAGCATCGATTTTCAAAAGAAAGTTGGAGGTTGTTTGCCGCCATTTGGTTTATCATCTCCTCTAATGATGATAAGAAAGATGAAGAAGACCCTTGATGGTCTTGGGAATTATATTGCGGATCATAACATTGATTTTCACAAGCATATGAATAATCGATGCTAGGAGGGTAAGGAGCATAGCATGAGTTTGTAGAATATAAAGAATTCACCTGATACGTATTAAAATTCTGAAAAGAATTAAAATCTTGATATCGTTCTTGATCATAGGTGAAATCTTGAGCATTATTCCAACCAAAATAATTCTCCATTGTCTCCTGAAAGAGTTAGTTCATGTCTATATCCAATAAACATGTAGACACACACAAATAAAGGAAAGAAAGAAAAAAAGCTATATACAAAGATAAAATCTAAACTATAAGAAACAATTAACTCAAAATTAATATTGTTGCCTTCCCCGGCAGCAGCGCCAATTTGAAGGTAGTGTTTTTCGAAGTTCGTTCACAGGGAAGGACTCTCAATATCGATTTCGAGTAGATTATCTCTTACAATCTAGTAGTGTGGAAAATGGGGGGGTTTTGAGTTTGGTTGAGGTATTTTAACAAACACCTTGCCTACGATAAATAAATTGCTACAAAAACACAACTAAGTTAATGGCTAATATCCAAATTTACCAACACAACAACACAATGAGCAAATTAACAAGACAAGGGATATTTGATCCAAGGATTATGGATATTCAAGCACTTCAACCCAACAACAAGCAAATATATCCAACTCTACCTAACCAAGATAATTGGTAAAGCACACAATCACTTATTTCTCTTCTATTATAAACACTAATTTAGTGAAGCACATAAATTAGTTCTCTTGATACTAGCAACCAATAGTGAAGCACTACCAATTTAACCAAATCAAGGAATCAATCAAAGAGAGGCTAGGACAAACCCAAGGATGAGGAGCTCAACCTAGGTATTTGCACTTGAATTTTGAGAATTTAGGTACACTAAACTTGTGCTACTATAATGAATGTACTAACAATTACGGATTAGCACAAACAATTAGCAATTGATATTACAAGAAGAGCAAATTGAAGCAACTTACAATTCTCCAAGCAAAATCATAAACAATACAACTCAAGAATTCAAGATAGAGTGAAATAGATCTTACTTAAATTGAAGTGGGTTTAGTACAAGAATTCCTCCTTGAGCCAAATATATGGAGTTAGTTACTCATAATCAATGCTAGATTATGAGTAATTGATGTATCTCTCTCTACTTGGCTAACCCTAATTTTGGTTCTTGAAGAGGCTAGGTTAAAAATGAAGTTAGATGTTAGAAGTTAAGTTATTTTAGGTTAAGTTATGAAGATGAGATGTGTTTGGCTATATTTCTTTTAACACGCAGCAGGGGTCGTACGGCCTGTCGAACGGCCGTACAGCTGCCCTTACAGAAATCTGCTCCTTTGAACGGCCTGTCGAACGGCCGTACAGCTGCCCGTACGATATAAAATCTTCAATATAATGCATTAAACACCTCCCGACATCGCGAGCTTTCATCTTCTAACTTCCCTCTTGAATAATCTTCGCTTTCATGCCCAAATTAAGTCATCTTTTCAACAATTAAGCACGAGGCACTGAAAGATGAAAAACATAACAAATATTAATAAAAAACATTTGAAACTAACAAAAATGCAGAAGAATAAAAGACAAAACGTGTATAAAATACACGTTATCAGGCAGCGTTGATAATCATTCGGGACTTTGTACGATGTTGGATGCTTACCCATCATTTCCTAGTAATAGGGCTATTCTTGAAAGCAAACAAATGTATAAATAAAGGAATGCTAAGGCAGATGCCTCCCTTGATGCATTCAACCATAAAAATGAAGATAAATTTCCAGGAGTTGGGATATAGTTGGCACGGGTTGATTTTAACCTCAGTTAGCAACCTAACAACCCAAGGGTGAACTGGAAACCTAAGGCCAGCGGTGATAGCACCTTTGTATACTAATAAATTCTCAGGGTGCCAATTACAAGTTCTATCCCCTGGTGTGGGTATTCTCAGTTTCAAACCAGAAGGAAATTCATATTTGAGTAAGTCGTTAATATCTCCTACATCTAAAGTTCTAGGGAATATGAAAGAATCAAATTCCACGTTGTTTGGAAACACGTCCCCGGGCTCATCTAAGAGCTGGGGTAAAGTTAATTGATAACGAGGAGGAAACACCTTACCTTTCCTATTGTTGTCTTTGGTCCTCCTGTTGATTGCTTGGAGAAGGCCCTTAGAAGGAACTACGGTGCTCTGACCACCCTCACTTGCCATCAAGTTTGTCTGAAATTGAAAGAAGTACTTGAATCTTGAGAGCTCTTCAGAGAGAAATTTTATTTGAGAGAAGATGCAAATGTGAAGAATGACTTCCACCCCCACTCTTTTATAAAGAAATGGGCGACCCTCCATAGCAGGTCATCTTTCCGACGACCCGCGTTTACAGGTTAAATAGCCGAAAACAGCAGGAAAAAGGCTTTATTAATTCGAAATTGGGTCGAACAAACGATCTAATTCATAAGAATAAGCGAAAGAAACGAATGGAAATGCAGGCTGGAGCAACAACATAGTTAACAACCTATGAGGTTGTATTAACTTATGCTTATTAAGCCTAAACAGAGGATTAAGCCAAAAACCCATGATTAAGGCACTAAACAGCAAGAATAGCTAAAAAGCTAATACTTTAAGGAAATTTGGAGGATATACTCTATAAAATATGGTGGGGGTTTTGAATGTCTGCACAAAATATAAGCCCAGATGGCCAACGAGGTTGTTTGCCCTGAATTAAGCTGGTTGATTGAATTCAAGGCCTGAAAGTCAGGAACCATTGAATAAAATCAACTTAAAGCACGATCCTAAAAACAAGGTAGGAGTTTTAAAGTCCTTGAGTATAAAATCAAGGATAAAAACCGACCATAGTATCCTAGACTTGAAGTCAGGTGTTGAAAACAAGGGAAATCCCTATACAAACAACTAAAGAAGCAAAGACCTCCATGACAAGGGGGTAAGGCCAAGGTTGTTTAAAACACCATATTGTAAGTATGCAAGGATGTCAGGGAGCCAAGGGCCATAGTTTAACCCAAGGTTATTTGAAACCAAGAGTTCAAGAACAAGTTAAGACCCAGAAGGTCCTGAAAACTAAGAAGAAGGTTGTTTGAGATCAAGGATCATAAAATCAACCATGGTGTTGTAAACTCACTCTAGAAACAAGGAGGGGAGTTTAAGACAAGATTTGGCTTTGGTCAAAGTCAAGGTCAAAAGAGGTCAAAGTCAACTATTCAAAATTTGGCCGAAATTCAAAAAAAATAAATTGGGGCCCAGCCGACCAGGAACCCTTGACCGTATGGCCGACCAGGTCTCCTGGGGCCAAAAATGGCTCAGGTGTTGTGAACACCTGAGCCCCTAGGACTAGGTGATTTCATTTGGCTCCAAAACGCTCAAAAATGCTCCGTTTTTCCTCAAATTTGAGATTTGAGACCCTTGCAAGGTCCTCTACAAGCCCATGTAGGTTCTTTAGTGATTCCAAGAAGTTGAAAAAATGACCTTGTTTGAAACAAGTCCTGGTTTGAAAACCAGCTTGAAATGAGGTATTTCACCTCCAAAACGTTCAAAAATGCATATTTTCATGTGATTCTTCTTCATACCAGGATATTATAAGAATCTCTATCATATGAGCTCAACTTCAAAATTTGGGTTTAGAAATGTCAGGGGTGTTCAAAACCAGGAGAGTGTTCGAAGTTAGGAAGGTGTTTGAAACACCTTGTCCAGAAGGCCGTATTTCTTGCCTAGACAACTCAAAAATGAGAATTTTTACGTTATTCTTTCTACAACCATGAGATTATAAGAATCTCTACTAGATTGGCTTGACTCCAAAATTTGGGATTAGGGTTTCACTAATCGCAATTAGGGGGTGATTAACCTCGATTATCGATGTTTAAGGACTTCCACTCTAAAATTAACCTATCTCAAGGTTAAGGTTGGATATCCTAGTAGTAATTACATTAAGTACGAACTAGTTAGCCTCGATCAAGGCCTTTATAGCCCCGTTTAAGGTTGTTTAGCCCTGATTAAGGCCGACTTAGTGTCTTTTGCTCAAAAAATAGCCCTTATTGAGGCTTATGAGCGATGACCGTCTGATATTAACCCTAACTTAGATAAGTTGAGGGAAATAAATCACTAATGAATCTATGATAAAGGATCCTATGCACGAATTGCACTTGGATTAGTGTCTACGAGCTCGAAACGACACTAATCCTATTCCTGAAATGCCCAGAAATCTTGAGAAAAAGGTTCGAGAGGCCAAGGAACGTTTAACTATCTTAAGAATTAACTTGGGAGAGAATTTTAGTCGTTGTGAATGTGTAGGTCGCTCGACACTTCACTGTAAGACGATACCCTTGTAGGGCCGGTGTGACCTTAAACTTCTACGAAATCAAGTTTTCCTAGAAGTTGGGGGGCAAATGATATGCGTGAAAAATAATCCCTAAAGACATAATTAATATAATATTTATTGGCTCATAAATAAAACCCTAAACCCTAGTTGGGCATTAAATTTGTAATTAATGATTAAGCCCAAAAGAACATCCCAAACCGGGGACGCCCGGTATAAGCTTGTTTCTAACATGAGCCTGATCCACAAACCGAGAACGTTCTAGAAACAAGGAACGTTCTAGAATATCCCTGGGATATTATGTAGCCTCCAAGGCACCTAATTCGACATGGAAACTAACTCCCACAAGGAAGGAGTCAGAACCTTCCTCAATAACGGTGACTTGTCCACCAAGTCTCCAAACCCTATTACGATTCTAAGGCTCCCACAGCCTATATAAATGGCCAGACCCCTCATCTCAGAACTATGTCTTGGCTTGATTCTCAACTCTGAGATACGTAGGCATCTTGTGAGGACCCGAATTAGGTCACGAAAACGCAAGCGCAGCCATTGAAGCACGAAGCTCACGAACCCTAGCCGCAATTCGATAACCCTACTTTTTATTCCACAACAGTAGGTATTCGAATTTATAGAGAAAAAGAGTTTGAATTGTAAGAAATACATATAACTAAAAATTTTATTTGATGTAGAATATGTGTTTGAATATATAAAGGAGAAAAATTTGAATTTATAGAGAAGACTTATAATTAAAAGTTACATTGGAAGTAGAATACGAGGATAAGTTCTTTTGGAAAAGTAAGATATATAATTAAAAGTTCTATTTGAAGTATGATAAGTGTTCGACTTTATAGAGAAAAAGAGTTCGAATTTATAGAAAAAATATATAATTAAAAGTTTTATTGGAAGTAGTTAACGAGGGCGATAAGGAGGGAAGACATATCATTAGAAGTTCTAATGGAAGTAGAATAAGTTTTTATAAGGCAGATGATTAAAAGTTGTATTGGAAGTAGAATATGAGTTCGAATTTATAGGGAATAAGAGTTCGAATTTATAGAAAAAACATATAATTAAAAGTTCTATTGAAAATAGAATAGAATAGGTGTTTGAATATATTGAGGAGACATATAATCAAATATTTTATTGGAAGTAGAATACAAGTACAGTGGTGACATCTTTTACGATCTTCTAAAATTATACACTTTTAATATAAGTTAATTATACTTCTATTAGGAAAATTTATTTATAAATCCTATACTATTCTCATAAAAAAGTCTCCGTATTTAAAAAAAAATGAATTGATGTGTTAACATAATGAAAGAACATTCTCATGCGAGAATCCTAAATAAATACAGGAGTATTTATAATATACAAAGAAAATAAGATGTAATTTCATTTTTTAAACTCCATAAATTTTATTAAAGTTAGAGAAAGTAAAAATTGGAATTCACTCTATGTTTAGATTTTGATTTTAAGGAAAAAAGTTGTTGTATAAGATAAATATCATCAATAACATGTAATGAAGTTGAAATTTCGATCCCAAATGAGAGCGACTCGAAACGTGTTTAACGGGAAGACGGCTCACTATAAAATATTGTATTAGCTATTAGAATGTGATATTGATTTTATAAATTTTAATTTATTTTTAGGTTCAATTTTTATGGATAAACAATGTTATACAAGTGATATATGTCGAGTTTAGGGTTTTGGTCGGAAGAGAGAGCGGCTAAATAGTAATAACTATGTTTAACGTTGAATATTAAAATTTAATATTGATGATATCTAGAAGATAAATATATTTTGACTTTTTTAGAAATTTAGGATTTTAAATATTAATAACTAAAAAACTATACAAGCAGGATAGGTGTTCAAATTTATAGAAAATAAAAGTTTGAATTAATAGGAAAGATATAATTAAAAGTTCTATTGTACGTAGAATAGGTGTTTGTAAGACATAAAATTAAGTGTTTTATTTTAAGTAAAATAAGAGTTCTAATTTATAGAGATGAACAGTTTGAATTTATAGAAAATACATATAATTAAAAAATAAAATTCGAAATAAAAAAAGATGTTTGAATATATGAAAATATATATATAATAAAATATTTTATTGGAAGTAGAATACGAGCACGTTGGAGATGTCTTATGCGATTTTTTAAAATTGTATACATTTTTTCTTAGAAATCCTTTATTTAACTTTTTTATACAAGTTAATTATACTTACATTAAAAAATATGTCTATAAATTCAATATTATTCCCGTAACGAAAAGTCTTCGTATTCAAAAAAAATTGATGTATGAACCTAACAGAAAGACATTCTCATACGGATGCTGTAAATAAATACGGGAATATCTATAATATATAGAAAATATAAGATGTATTTTCATCTTTTAAAATTCCATAAATATTAGAAAGTTTAAATAATGTAAAACTTGGAATTTACTCTCTTTTAAGGTATTAATTTTTTAAGAAAAAAAAAGGTTATTTTATAAGATAAGTGTCATCAATAATATGTAATGAAGTTAGAATTTCGATTCTAAATAAGAGCGGCTCGAAACGTGTTGAATGAGAAGATAAGTTAAGTTATAAAGAAATTATAATACCGTCGCGAAGCGCGGGTTTATCGACTAGTTTAACTCTAATTAGAAAACAACCAACTTAAATTTCGAATTCCTTATTAAAAGAAATTGTTAATTATCCTAAATTGACTTTTGATGAGATTTTTTTATATGAGTTTGTGAAGTTTTTTCTGTAAATTTTTCCTTTACTCTTGGAGCCCATTAGTATTAGTTTTGAACTCCTACTCCCCGTATCATATACCCAATCTTAAAAAGCTTAGGCCCAAAGGTTTTTTAAATCAAGGACCAAAGTTTTTTTTCTTAATCAAGGCCCAAAATTATTGTTGGCAAAGAATTTTCAAATTCTTTTTATTTTTTGCTACATATTTTCAGATTCTTTTTCTTTTTGATATTTATACACATCCCACCTTATTTTTTACAAGATCTAAATCCTCGACACCCGGTAAAGAAAATGAGGGAAATACTTCTTTTACTTGCGCAAATATATCAATATACTTTAATAATTTCTAAAAACAATGAAAGTGATCATATGGTAGTAGGAGTAATGTTTACCTTGAAAATTATACGTGTATTCCTTGTTGTCCAAAGGTGTGTTTTGCGGTTTTAAATAATCATATACTTGTGTTATTTGTTTGTTCTACAGTAGCATTCGTTAAGTCCTAAAATTTAAACCGATTAATATTTTTCATTTTTGAGAAATATTCACCCGTGTTACGAGAAAAGGACTGGAATAGCCAGTGATACTTTTTTATTTTTCATTATTTTAAATGGAGTGATACTTAATTTAAAATCATATATGTGAGTTCCTCTTTTTGTTACAATACCAATTACAAAAATTCAAATATTTGTACTCTTACATCTTCATCAAAACTCGTATCCTCAACCTTATTGCAATATATATAGTACTTTTTTTGTCTTTTTCATTTCTTTACACTTTCTATTTTGGGTCGTCCCTTTCATTTCTTTACATTAGTAAAAATAATAATTTTTAACAATAAAATACATTACTCCCTTCGTTCCTTTTTAGTTGACATATTTGTAAAAAAAAATTGTCCCTAAATAGTTGTTACATTCTTTGTTCCAATACATATTTTTACCAATTTTTTCAGATATACCCCTTTATTTCTAATACTAATGTTTAACTTTATATTTAATATATCACTCATAACTCATCATTTAATGTTAAGATTAAGGGCAAATACCGAAACAAATTACATAATTAAATATTTCTTAATATGTGTGTTTTTTACAAATGTGCCAATTAAAAAGGGACGGAGGAGTATTACATCCACTACTTCACTTCACTTTTTCAACACTTTACACTATTACACCCACTACTTCACTTATTTTAACAATAAAATCACTATTACACCCACTACTCCATTTATTTTAACAATATTACATCCACTATCAAGGTATCCGTGCAAATATTAAATGATAAGAATTCCAGAGGACGGAGGGAGTATATGGATTAAATGGAAGCAAAACAAAGCGAATATTACAGTTTTTGAATATGAAATTGGAATTTATCGCAAATTATTTGTCCCCGAAAAATCATTTTATCATTAAGAATATATATACTTTTTATCCAAATATTAAGAATATATATATATATATCAGAAGTGGCCCGGAACATATTATATTAATCAGAATAGTACATAGACATGTGTTTTGATCGGAGAGAGAGAGAGATCATTCTCCACGGTAATTTGTAATCTATACTTTTATGGTGTGTGTATGAGATCGATTCACGAATCTCACTCTTAAATATCTTTTACTTGCTTAAGGATATAGGGTATTTTAGTGACTTGGTAATTGAGGAAAAATTAGATTTTGTAAATTGAGAAATTTGGGTGAATTGTGCTGGAGATTCAGTTGAAGGAAGAAGAAGAAGGGAAAGGTGTGTATGTGTGTTGTGCAGAGCTATGAGAGTGCGTGTGTGTATTTCAGCGTGCGTGGATGTCAATGTGTGTGCGGGGTCGTTGGCGGTTGTGTAGTCGTGGCAGTTTGGTAGCGACGAGAAGAGGAAGAAGGGAGGCGGACATGTGTGTGGCGAAGAGGGTGTGTGTGTTTGATGTGTGGTATGTATTGACTGTGTGTGCTTATTGTGTGTTGTGCGCGTATATGGGCGACGGGAAGACCACCACTGTGGCGATGGTGTTCAGCTGGGGGTGTGTTGTGGAGGGGAGAGAGAGGGGGGGTGGGTGGGAGAGAAATGGTTGAATTCCAGCGATGGCAGTGATGGTGGTGATGTTGCCTGGAATATATTATCATTTTTTCTCATGCAAAAGCACTGAACTCGAGATATCATTTTTATGCACTATGCACTAAGTCGGGGGTCTACACGGAAACAGCCTCTCTACTTTCAGGGTAGGGGCAGGGTCTGCGTACAATCTACCCTCCCCAAACCCCGTTCTAAACGGGATATACTGGGTATGTTTGGTTTGGTTTATACTTTTTATCCAAATAAGTCACAACTACGGTATAAATTACAAAAGGGAGGGGGCAATCAATTCTGTGATACACCTTATCACACATGCTGTAGAAACTCGATAAACGAATAATCTCGTCAAAGAAATAATTTTTTCCGGTCCCAACATAATAGAGACAATGTATTTTTGATTTTGATAAATGAATAATCTCGATTAATGAATAAAATTTTCAATTCTTGAACGTATTCATTTATCGAGGTTTAACTGTAGTTATAATCCTCCAGGCTTTGCAGATTTTGTGCTAGATTTTGCATAAATAACCACTTTGTGCGATATTTCGATAATTTAATTTAAATGAAATTCTCTCACAACTAATTATGTGCACGCACTCAAGGGTAGGGCTGAGCATTCGGTTCGGTTAACCGAATACCGAACCGAAATAACCGAAATAATTCGGTTCGGTTAACCGAACCGAAATATTTCGGTTTTAATTCGATTATGGTATTTTCAGTAATTCGGTTATTCGGTTATTTCGGTTTTTTAACCGAAATAACCGAATTACCGAATTTATCGAACTATATAATAAAATATTTATATTAATATTAACTCCTCTTATTTCTTAATTCCTTCATCATTAGTTTATATGTAAAATAATAATATTTATATTTTATATGTAAAATAAAATTTTTTTATATGTAAATTAATAATTTTTTATATGTAAAATAATAATATTTATATTTTATATGTAAAATAATAATTTTTTATATGTAAAATAATAATATTTTTATTTTTATATTTAATATGAAAAATAAAATATATAAATATATATAATTCGGTATTTCGGTAAAATAACCGAAATAACCGAAATAAATATTTCGGTTCGATTATTCGGTTCTAATATTTGGCCTTATTCGGTATTTCGGTTATTTCGATATTCGGTAATTCGGTTCGGTTATAACCGAATAATCAGCCCTACTTAAGGGGCTTAGGCCAAAGCTCAACAAAAGGGTGCATTTAGAGACAAGGAAATTTTTTTTTTTAAAAAAAAAGAGAAATATAATTGCATGTCCATACGTTTTAAACTTCGGGATTCAAAATTGGTTGATGGTAACAAGAAGTTAAATATATAGATAATTATTTTAACACGGCACGAAGCGTTCTATTTTTTGCTAAACCACGACACGAGCCATTCTTGTTGCTACTTGTTTGTATGACAGGCTTCAAGGCATGAGAAGATAAAATTTACCTCAAACACTTGATATAATTTGCAAAATGAGTGCAGATATTTTAATAGAGTCATTTTTATACGATTATTACATCATAATTATCGCGAATAAATATAATTCATTTTTTTATTGTATTACAATAATCTTTTTATACAATTGATATGTTCCTCTCGAATCATTTTTAATATTAATGCTGACATACTCTTAAACTAGGTTGTCTTGTTAAAATTCAAAAGAGGGGGAAATGCGATGTGACGCAGCTCTTCTTTTACATATAAAATGGACGCACTATGATTCTTTTCTAATGACGTTATAGATTGTGATATTGCAATAATTAAGTATGATCAGTCTCACATGCTCCTACTTTTTAATGTAAATATGCGACTTGCTTGGAATTTTTAGGATAATTTCAATTCACATTCCATATTTCCGGCCACCGAAGTTTGGCTCAATGACGATATTACTAATTTACTACACATTAAGAGGATGCTTGGCTACAACTCCTTAAAGGAGTTTTCAACTTTAAGGAGATTTTGGTGTGTTTGGTAACAAGTGTTTTAAGTCCGTTTTAAATTAAAAAATTGTTTTAAGTCATAAATTGCATTTAGGTACTTTTGACTTATGACTTATGAAGTTTTTTTTTTTTTTTTTATTCACAATTCTTGTAAAGTTTAAATATTATGAATTTAAAACTTTTTTAAGTCAAATTTCACTTTAAATCAAAATTATTAAACCCTCATTTAACTTTTGGTAAAATTATCCAAACACATTCATTCAACTTAAAGTAAACAACTTTACTTTCCCCTTTAAGTTAAAAACACTCGTTTTCTCTCTCTTCTCTCTCTTCTCTTCTAAAACCAAAACCGACTCCAACTTTCTCCCTCCGGCGGTGGCTCCTCCACCGACCGGAGGTTTTCGTTCATCTTTTTCGTTTTTGTTCTTCTTTCTTTCAATAATTGTCCCATTTATTGGGTAGTAAGTCCAATTTATTGGGTAGTTAGTCCCATTTATTGGGTTTGGTGTGAGTTTTGTTTAGTTTAGTTTGTTTTATGTCCGGGATCGCAGATCTGCGGATTGTTTGGTGTGTTAGTTCTTTTGATTCTTTGAAAACGAGTTATATGGGCTTGCAATTATGGTTGGTTTTTCGAGCACATCATGTTCATCACTACGCCAAATCGTTAGATAGTCCCTTCAAAAAGGCTGTTTTTCCCAACGATGTTAGCAAGGGGCCGCTCCAGAGAGAAGATCTGCTCAACGATTGTAACTCCGATGAAAAAAACTTAGATCTTATCTTTGTTATGTGTTTGTTAAGTTTCAATTATCTTTGTAGATGTCGTATGACTATTATTCAATGATCATGAACTATCTTTCCCCTAAAAAAAAAGTAACTTATTTTAAGCAATACCAAACACCCTCTAAGACCTTAAGGAGTGAACCAGAGACGAGCATCAATCCCGTCAGATTTCGATTCGATCCCTATAATAAATATAGTGGTCCGAATTGGTTTAAAGGGACGAAAGATTTTTACTGTAGTATAAACGACACAAGGGCAGGGCCTAAATCCCCATTACATCAAATCTGAAAGTTTGTTGAGTGTACATATGAAATGGTTTACGTAGAAACCACTTGTGAGTTGTGCCGACTCCTCGAGAATTAGTTGGACTTCACTTATAATTTCAGTCACAGTTCTGTGCAGTCCCGCCAGAATAGCATGGGTAGGCGGTGGCTTTTCTTTTGGGGTCCCACCTCTTCAGAGCAATCAGAAATTTTCGACATTATACCAAAAAAATATTCCCCCAACAATTATTTGTTTACATTACTAACTATCATGCACCCTCAAAAAACTGTTTAAATTATTAACTTTTTCTACAAAATTTTTATATGGTACATGTCCGAATTTATTCCGATGGGTGATCCTAATTATAGACGAATAATACGTACATGTGTGATTTCGAATTCTTTATATGCCGATCCTGAAAATTCTAGGATTATATTTAATTTACTTTGTTAGCCAACCCTCATTGTCGTATTTTATACCCTATTTTAAAGCTAAATGACATGTGTGAATATTAGTATCGTGATAGCTCTTCTCTCTTACCAATACCTCATACTTTCTCTTTGTGCAACTTCAAATAGCTTATCAAACATCTCATATTTATTTAGAATCTTAGGACAAATAAAAAGATACTATAGTTACAACAATTATGTATCTCTGTTTTTGAAGAATCCTAGCCACAAAGACCAGAGAGATTCTAGCAGAACTTGAGAAAATATAGCTGTCTGATTGATTGACTCTGTTTTAAAGCCATAACAAATAAGAAAGCTGACCCTTTATAGAGACATACACAAGATGGATTTTTGGCCTGAGTTTCTTGCAAACAGCTGGGGAAAAGAATTTGTGGCCGGAGGATTTGGTGGGGTGGCCGGAGTAGTATCTGGATATCCACTAGATACGGTGAGAATACGGCAACAGCAATCTGGTGGTGGTTCCAGGTCTGCTTTTAGCATTTTCAGGAATGTTGTTGCTAAAGATGGCCTGAATGGTTTGTATAGAGGCATGGGTGCACCCTTGGCCTCTGTTACTATCCAGGTCTCTCTCTCTCTCTCTCTCTCTCTCTCTCTCTCTCTCTCTCTCTCTCTCTCTGGTTTTTTAGATTGTTTTCAATATATTGCATGATCCTTTATGTTTACAAAACATTTGATGGTGATGTAACTGATTTTCCCCTCTCTGATATTGTAAGTTTAGGAGGGGGGTGGGAATTCTCTTGATTGCGTAATATGATTTCTTTTAAATTTGGGAAGAAATAAAAGGTGTTATGACTAGAATGATTTGCGATTGGATATGATCACTTATATGATAGGGAGAGAGGTGGAACATTTGTGAGCGATCAAGCTAGAGGTGATCACTTATATGGTAGGGAGAGAGGTGGAACATTTGTGGCTAAAAGTGATCAAGCAAGATGTCAAGAGCGAGAGTTTGAATCTTAATGGAAACATGTGTGCGTCAATATTTAAGTTTTTTGTGATTGACCTTATTCAAGAAAAAAGCAGGAAAAAAAAAAACCATCCCAAGTGTCTAGCTACATAGCAAGTTAGCAACTAGGGATGACATATTGTATAACAGTAGCTGTCACTAGTATCGCGCCCTCATTAGAAGTAATTGTGTTGGTAGAATCTTAACGTAATAGGATAATGCTTAATACCGTGTGTAAAAAGCCCGTTTCTGGGATTGAATAGTGGACAGTGGATCAAAGCGGACAATCTTTAGGACAATATACAACTTCACTTTACAAATTAAAGTCTTGGTAGTAGAGTAAGTAACTTAACACCATTTGTCTATGAAGCTTTCATTTTTACTATTTCAGAAATGTTTCTCTTTGCAAGTACATATATTATTCTCTAGATGATCCAAAGTTTGGTATATGGACCTTTCGCTATTGGGATTGATGGGTCATCTTCGGCTTTAATGAGTCAGACTACTATCAACCTTTCTCGATGGCTTGCCCTCTTGTGGTCATACACATGTAGAGGTATATTCGGCCCATACCTAAACAAAGAAGGCGATACTCATACAGCATCCTAGAAAAAGATTCCCATCTTAAACATACCAGGTCTCACTTATATACAAAAATGTCCAGTTATAGCCCTCTTAGGAGAATGAATTAAATTTATACATTGCGTTGTGGATTTAGAAAGTAGTCTCTGTCTCTTTATTTTGTGTTATTGCATGAAAACTAAACACATTCGCTTGCTGTAGTAAAGTTTGATTAACAAAAACATTTTGCCAGTGCAGAATGCATTGGTTTTCCAGACATATGCACTGCTGTCACGAGCATGTGACTCCTCAGTTTGCCCTACAGACCCTCCTTCTTACAAAGGAGTTTTCCTGGGAGGATTCGGAACTGGTGCCATACAAAGCCTAATACTATCACCTGTTGAACTCGTGAAAATTCGACTCCAGTTGCAGGGGATTGTCCCTAACAAAGCTGAAGCAGCACAGAACCTCAAGGGTCCTACCAGTGTTGCCAAAGGCATATACAGGACGGAAGGGTTACAGGGAATCTATCGAGGTTTAACCATCACAGTACTAAGAGATGCCCCTTCTTATGCTTTCTATTTCTTCACATATGAATATGTTCGAGAGCAGCTTCATCCAGGATGTCGAAAAAGTGGCCAAGAAACCTGCAAAACAATGCTTATAGCTGGAGGTCTTGCTGGCGTTGCAAGCTGGATATGCTGCTACCCTTTAGATGTTGTTAAAACCAGGCTTCAATCTCAATCTCCTTCATTTCCACTTAAGTACAATGGCATTGTTGATTGCTTACAGAAGAGCGTTAAACAGGAAGGATATGGTGTCCTATTTCGAGGTTTGGGAACTGCAGTTTCTAGAGCATTTGTGGTAAATGGGGCCGTCTTTACTGCTTATGAAACAGCTTTAAGGTTAATCTTTAACGGCAATAAGCATGAAACTGTTCTGTCAGACCACGCAATCTAGAGAAATTCGGCCTCTATTTCTGAGGTATGCGTGGTTCAGCTAGCTTCCAGAGCTTTTGCAATGAATGAGGCTGTGTTTACTGCTCGTGAAACAGCTTAGAGTGTGATATGACAAGTTGAAACCTTTACACAAGCGCAGACATTCTAGGGAAAAAATCGGACTCTAGTTCTCGAAGAACCAACAATGTTGGTATTCAAAAAAAGCAATGATAGAAATCACTTAGGTTACCATGGTAGTACAGAAGGAGAAGAAAGTGTTCAGTAAGGAAAACAATGTTAGGGGAAAAAAACTTGTGTTATTTTTTCATATTGAATAGCAGATGGATAATCATTGTACACAAGAATAGTTTTTTCCTTCTATGTAATGTAAATAAGAAAATAACTGTACAAATTTGTTCATATCATGCTCAACTTACACGACAACAACAGAAATGTCTCAAGTTCTAGTCGGAAAATATAATCTTACACGTACGTCTTAAGTTCTAATCGGAAAATATAATTATAATCTTACACGTACGAGTTACAAAAAACTTGTAACATCAAGTAACTTTGATTAGAAGTTCTGGGATACTGTCCAAACTGGGCTAGGTAAGTTTTGGGCTTTTTAAAGATTGAGAACTGGGCTATGTAGGTTTAACCTATTTTGGGTACATTGTGGCTTAAAGCCCAAACTGCAGTACTGCATTGCAATATAACTATATAAGTAATAAAATTATTAAATGAAATAGAAATAAAGAACATAATACCCTATTATATTATATTGGCTTAAGGAATATAATAACTGGGGAGTTTGTTGGGGGTTGGTCACCGACAAACGGTTGTCGGCAAGCGGACATTTTTTGCGATACGTATATAGTAGGCTTTTTTATGTAAATATAGGGAAATTCATCATTTATACGTCTAGTAAATTTTTTTGCAGTGCGTATTTTACCGGTAAATGGTGGTAGCCGTTTGCAAGTGACGACTTTCCTAATTTAATTCTGGGTGTTTGGTCAAACAAAACAACTACTAGTCGTATTTTTTGTATTCACAAAATGGTTGTCTGTGGCCTTGTGTCTGTGGAAGTAGATGGAGGAGAAGAAGACATTTTAAAGCGACGTAGCTTGTCCCCCCACCATGTGGGACGGTAGCTATTTTATGATACTAGTACGATTTATAGCACATTCTTGGATTCGGACCTACATTCACTATGCTCTTCCCCTGCTCAAGTGCCTTTGTTCTCAATCTATTAAATAAAGCAAACAATATGCAAATCGGCCATGTCACCTTTATCGGAAATTACTCCCTGTATCATTTTACATATCGTTTTTAACTTTGTAATAATTAAATTAATTGTTTTTTATTAAATATTAAAATTTCTTTAATTATTATTTTTGAAAATTAAAATTTACATTTTAAAATAGATTAAACACTTTTTAATAATATAATTTTTATTATTTTTCTCAATTATATAATACATAAATATTTCAGCAACTTTTGTTCGGTTTAACTAATCAAACATAAAAGGAGATATGTATAATAGAATAGAAAGAGTACCATTTACTATTCGAGCATGTGACCTTCGTTATAAATTACTACAATTTACGATCTATGTGAACGGAAAAATCGAAAATCTAATTTGTTAAATATGATTCCTATTTTTACGATTAATTTATGAATTCAGATCAATAACAACCTATATCGATAACTATAATCTAGGATCATTGTTTTGCTAAAAACATTTTCAGATAAATATGACATTGAAAAATAATGTAAATTTATATATGATCATATCATTTTATTCACAATTAATTTTTTCATTTTAATGTGAATAAATATATTTATCAAATAAAATTTGAATATATGCCTAAATTAGGATGAAATTATATAATAAATAAATATAATTTAATTATCTATTTATAGAAATCGAACTCGTGATAAAACTAAAGAAATCTATACTAGCGGTCTCTATCCAAGTAGCTTTGGTCCATGATAAAATGCGCCAGGGTTCAACGGTTGTTATGGGGTTCTTATTTTACCGCTCAGTGGGTTGTTTAGGGCGAGCCAATAGCATTCCCAATCCCGATAAAAATGAATTAGGACAGTATGATGTTTTGGATTCCGGAGAAGATTCTGGACAGAGGCCTTTTCAAACGTAAGAATAATAGACCCGTGAAAGATTTCCGCTTATCAAGTGGGTGGGCCTTTCAACAGATTATGCAACTTGGGTTGACGTAGAAGTCCGCTACCTCGAATTTCAACGCCTGAGATCAGGAGGGAGGAGGCTTTGTTACACCCAACGCAGCATTGGCCATTCAAGCAAGCCAAAGCGGAAGGGATATAAAGAGTACCGGGTTAAATAAAAGCCAGTAGCTATCCAGTCGAATGCGAGCCAGGCACAAAACCAAAACAAGAGATAGAGCTAGGCTTAGAAAAACCCCTATAGCCTCTGCCTGAACGTTCCGTTCTCGATCAAGTCGCGTGAATGACCTCTGATAATGACGTAAATAGAGCTCGTTCCGCTACTCGCGCTAATCCATGATCTAATGTTCTCGCGTTTAAGACGACATATTAAAAATTTGAGGATGAAAACCCAAAATACTCACCAATTAGTTCCACTTGCTCGAAATACCAACAAGCAGGATGTTCCACCCTTTTTACCCATGGTATACGCATCTTCAAGATACGTATAGCCGTATATAGTATACGCATTTTCAACTCGCGTGAAGTGTGTAAAAATGAGATTCTCCACGTAAAAAGTACCCTGGAATACGCATGTTGAACATGCGTATTAGGCACTGTTCACCGTCTCTCTCGAATGACGCTGAGAATCGTTTTCCGTCCAAAACTTCGAGCACATCGTTCACTCCTTCCAGGCATCGTTCAGTCACGTACTATACACCAAACTGATCGACTTCTCACCCTCTACAAGTCTATATCCTTCATTTTTCGTTTGTTTCGCCGGATTTAAAAGCCCCAATTCGAACTTCCATTAACCGATTTACTTTCCGATATTCACATACATGCCTCTACGGGGCCAAAACTCAACAAATAAACGGGGTAAAAGGGAGAGGGAGGTCTGGGCATCGTTTTGATGTCCTTGGATTTGGTGGAGGTTGCGTTATATGACGTCATCACGCATCTCTGACATGCGTTACCTTCAATACGCATTTCTGACATGCGAATTCCAGAGTGATGCGTAGTTTGTGGGCAAAAAGGACGGACCCTCCCGCATATGGGTATTTCGGATAGCTTTCATAGAAAAGCAGTATAGTTTGGTCATTTTCTCAAAATTTGATCGGTTAGTACATTAATTCATATTTTTACTTAATTATAGATAAAATCCTTTTTATTAACTAATTAATTTTCTTTTTTTAGGTTAAACATATCACTTTATCTATTTTTTAATAACTAATCAATTTATCTTCTCAGGTCAAACACAAGATCTTTTATTTTTTATCTAACTAAAATTTCGCTTCTTCCAATTATATCATGGGAAGTTTTATTTAATAAAATTAGATAATATTATTATAATTACTAATAATTAACCGATTATCTTTTTCAGTTAAAACATATTATCTTTTCTATATTTTCTAACCAAAATCCCTCATCTTTTAAAAATATTACGAAATATTACGGGTAACATTTATATAACTATTATCAAAATCATATCAGTTAAAATTTAAGCTTACAAAATCCAATGAAAAAATTATATTAAAAAAAGTTCGTGCATTGCACGAGTTTTAAGCTAATTTTATTAAATTACTAAATTATGTATAATTTTGTAATTATATATAGATAATTGAATTCAGATTTAATGATAATTAAATTTGATATTTTATTATTGTTTAGCATAGCCATAGCCCATAGATATATGATATCTCTATTTTTTTTTTTTTAGATTTTGTTATCATTACTAGTACAGTAGTATTATACTTTGCTGTTATCGTTGCACTTTAAATTTGAAATTAAGGTCAATATTTAGGCGCTGACCAATGTTCGAAAAGTAGAATTTAAACCTAAATAACGTCATCTCTCTCTCTCTCTCTCCCGTCCCGTCAACAAAATTTGAATTAGTAAAGCACACAAACACAACCAAATCCTCTCTCTCTTAAAGTAATCCTCTACACTTTTAGAGAGAGAAACACACACTCTAGAGAGAGAGAGTAACCAAACACATTTCCGATAAAACTCTCTCCCTCCCTCCCTCCCTCCCTCTCTCTCTCTCTCTCTCTCATCTCTCTCCTCCTCCTCTCTCTCTCTCTCTCTCTCTCTCTCTCGCTCTCTCTCTCTCCGAGAAATGAACGCCGTGGGGAAAAGATCCGGTGCGTCGGCGGCGCATCACCAACGCCAATACTCTGATAACTTTCTCGAAACAACGTCGTCTTCATCGAACGGCCGGTGGCTTCAATCGGCCGGTCTTCAACACCTCCAGTCCACTAATCCGCCTCCACAGGTTCCGATCGTATCTATACTTACATGTTTGTTGTATCTATTTACAGATCTGAGTGTTTGATTGTAAATTTGTGTGTATTGTGTGTGTATTTGTTTAGGATTTCGGATTTTACGGAGGTCAGGGATCGAGAATGTATAAGAATCCGCAGAGGACGTTTAGTGGAAGCAGCGATTTGTTCGCGGAGCCGTTGACTCCGCCTGGAAGTACTAGAGGTCAGAGACGAAACGGAGGCGATGATGCGAATGAGTTTAGTCCGGGGCTTTTAGATCTGCACGCTTTCGATACCGAGCTCATTCCTGAGGTAATTGCTGCTTTTCGTAATTGTATACTTGTCTTGTGCCTGCATTTGGATATCGTGATATTGTTATAATTGCCTATTATAATTTTGGTCATTATTCAAAGTAGATTTAAAGATGCTGTAGTTAGGTATTGCTGTGGAGGAATTGATACAATGTATAGTGTTTGTTTAATGTTGTACTAGTTTTTTGCATTGTAGAACGTGCTTGTGTGGGGCAAATTGTTGTAAATTGTTTGAATTGGATTTTTATAGAAACGCTCAATGAATTTACTTGTTTTGTGTGCTGCATTTGGCTGTAAAAATGTAATCTTTAGTCTGCGTGTCAGTATATTGTTACAATTGCCCATTATGTTTTTCGGTTATTCGTACGAAGTAGATTTAAGGAGATGTAGTAGTTTTGTCATAGTTAGGTATGTTTGTTTGATGCAACGTTAGGTGAATTTACATATCGCTATGCAAGAACTGATGTAGTGTATCTATAATCAATGCATCAGTTTTGGTGCTGTAGAACATGCTTGTTTGGCGCAAATATCTGTAAGTTATTTAAATTGGATAGTTATATGAACACACTATATATATACTTGCTCCGTGCACAGCATTTGGCAATAAAAAGTAATTTTTACTCTGCCTGTATGGCGTTATACTGTTATAATTGCCAATTATTTTAGGTCATTAATTTGAAGTAAATTTAAGGATTTTGTTGTATTTTTGTCGTAGTTAGGTATGTTTTTTTTGATGTAAGTTTATGTGAAGTTACATAATCTTCGCACTAGTTTCGGCATTGTAGAAAATGCTTGTCTGGTGCAAATTTCTGTAATTTATCTAAATTTGGCTATTAATATGAACAATTTGGCTATTAATATGAACAATGTAATTTTGATTCTCCCATACTTACGAATCTTGTAAATAGTAACTTAACAATAGTGTTAATTTAGTAACTAAGTTTGTGTTAACCATTAGGAATTTTTTATTCATTGTGTTGATGTAAATGTGAATCATATTAGCAGATGCCAGCTCCTGCAATGGTAGATGCTCCTATGTATCGTTCTTCACGAGGTCGAAGTTTTGATGATTCCGAACCATACTATGGAGCCAGCAAGCCAAGTAGCAGATCTCGTGCTGTTCCTGAAAACAATACCTTAAAACCGTTTATTCCTGATAAAGAGAAGGCTAGCAATGTAGCAAAGATTAAAGTTGTGGTATGTTTCTGACTTTGAGATTCTATATTTCTCCTAAAGAATAATTACACAGCCTGATTTGACTTGATTACAGTAGGTAGTAACTCATTGCTGCTCATACTTGTGCTTATGTGACTTGATTACAGGTTAGGAAGAGACCATTAAACAAAAAGGAGATGGCAAAAAACGAGGAAGACATTGTAACTATTGAGTCACAATCAAACTTCCTTACAGTTCACGAGACAAAATTTAAGGTTAGTACATTTGCTCACTAATCTACCTGTAAGAGCATATCTCCAATGCTAAAGCTAAGATACATATAGCTAATGCTATATATTATAACACCAAAAAGTGACTTATGGTGTTGAAATAGAGGCTTTCAGTCCAATTCATAGTTTTAAAACAGAGCCAAACAGCTTTCAATTAAACCAAATTGCATCTATCTATGCTTGAAAAATGTATGCTAGCTTTTTAATTTTCTATTTTCCCACTTGAATACCTGCGTTAAAAGTATAGCAACTATACTTGGTTTCGAATATAGAACCAAGTACAACATAATGCTATTTTACATCCAAGGCTAGCATTGCATTGGAGATGTATGTTATTTTTGATGTCGAACTCAAGTTAAAGGAATAACATCACTATTAGCATTACATTGAATTGCTCCAGTGTCTTTATATGTTTATCTTATTGCACAATCTTGTAGGATTATATACCATTTTGTTTTGGATAGTTATTCTGCATAAACTTGCTTCTCGTTTTACTCAGTTTTTAGTATATAATTACTCTGAATTTAAAGATAAATATTTGAATTTTAAATTTCAGAAAGAATGTTGTGAGATAATCAAACAAGCATGTGTCGAAAATCACTACTGTCACCAGGAACGCTTTCAACATTACCACATCTCTAAAACTTCGCCTTCAGTCCTTATCATTTCGTGATATGTGAATAGGAAACGTTATCCTCAAAATGTGATACTTCTATATCTTTGGTTAAGTTATCGTAATCTAAGTTACTGGATCCTGCTCCTGTATATGAACATTAAGCTAATGATTGGTGCATCTGACACCTATCATGAATGCTTTTTTATCATGTTCTCAAGTTATCATATGCGTCACATAGTTGTTTATGTCATCACAGTGCGTATGCGTGTTTCTTTTCTAAGTTTGTACACATGCCATCACATTTATTGTTTCCATATGAACTAGTGTGTTTTGTGATGTATCAGGAAATCAAATTATGTTCATTGGTAAGAATCATAATATATTCTAAAACTCAAAATAAAGTGTATAAAGGATCACTTGTGTTATCTGAGAATGGTCATACTCTCAGTCATATGATTCGATAATGTTTACAATAATAACTGCAATATAACTGGTCTAAAAAACTTTGTAATTGTTGGACTTGCTTATCAGTCGCATTACATGCTTAGGCACATTAATTTTGTTTCGTATCAGTGGCTCAAATGTACTCCATAAAATATAATTCTTTATTTTTGCAGGTTGACCTGACAGAGTACGTGGAGAAGCATGAATTTGTATTTGATGCAGTGCTGAGTGAGGAGGTTTCAAATGATGAAGTGAGTTCATAAAATAACTAAATATGTAATAAATGAGTGCAAAATAAATTACTACACATGGGTTCTCAGAAATTAAGCAAGCTTGTTTGGTGCACTTCTAATTGTAGGTTTATAGTGAAACTGTGGAGCCAATAGTTCCGATTATATTTCAGCGGACAAAAGCTACTTGCTTTGCATATGGGCAAACAGGTGATTCATTGTGATCCTATTTGAGTTCCTTTTGCATCTTTAATATTCTAGTTGTAAAATTTTGGAGACTATCTTACAGATTTTTCTGTTTGCTTAAAGTAGACTATGGGGGTGTTTGGGGAACTTATTTTCCAGAATAAATCAACTTATTTTAAGACAAAGTTAAAGATTCCTAACTTTTTTCTAAAAAAGTTAACTTTTTTTTTTTTGCAACTTAAATATGAAATTTTTACCCTGAAATAAGTCCATAAGGACTTATTTTAAGTCCTTGCCAAACAGGCCATATATAATCTTGAAGTTGAGTGAGGGGAGGGGTCCGAGGGGATATGATTAAGCTCAGGCTTTTGCTAAAGTTCAAATCCTTATTAAAGTTTATATAAAGCCTACACGCTACCAAGGTGAGGTTTAATGCCACACACACTGGTAGCTGTTCCTACTTACATGGTTCCACTGAGCTTGAGCATGTCCAATGCAGTGCTATAAGTTATGCTATATCTATGATTGGACATAAATAATAAAACACACCTCTTAAAAGCAATTCTAAACATGGATTTAGATAACCTTATGCTATACTTGGTTCCAAGTGGGTGATTGCAATCTAGCATGCATCTTAAACATGGATAGATGATTTTGCAAAAAAAGTAAACATGGATAGATGCAAATTTGGAGCTATTTAGTTCTATGTTAAAATATGCGTTAGACTTTAAGGTCTTAGTATCTATATGTATCTAAACATTAGCACTGGACATGCATATAGCTATTGCTATATTATGAGTTATGACACGGAAAGTGATTTTTTGTACCAAAATAGAACTTGAAGTCGAACTCCTAGTTCAAAAGTCGAAATATAACCAAAATACTCTAAATAGACAAATTGCATGTAGCGGTATTTGAAAAAAATGCAGGCTAGCGTTTAATTATCCATTTTCCTCCCAATTTTCACTTGCATTATTTATGTGGCAATTATAGCACCATATATACTTGGTTTGATATGTAGAACCAATTATAGCATATTGTGTTTTACATAGCATCACTTATAGCACGACATTGGACATGCTTTAATTATTAGAAGATATTGCTGTATATTCTCCTTTCTGTTTTATGGTCAGCAAGTGTGATATGCTACTTTCTGTCTCGTTACTTGTGTCAATGATAAGTTCAACTGATGCTATACATTAATATTTCTACTGACTTCAAATCTATTTAAAACCAAAATGAGTATTGACAAAATATACCATTTTCTTTCTATATATGTGTTCGATGCGCTGTATCCTTTTTTATTCAGATATCGTGTTATAAATGCTATCTGATCCGAAAATTGTTGCAAAATGTGGCTAATGCTTTCCTTTTTCAGGAAGTGGAAAAACTTTTACAATGAAGCCATTGCCACTCAAGGCATCCAGGGATATTTTAACACTGATGCACCGTAATTACCGCAACCAAGGCTTTCAATTGTTTTTCAGTTTTTTTGAGATCTATGGAGGAAAACTATATGATCTTCTCAATGATCGGAAGTAAGTCAACTTATCTTATTTGCACTAGATTGTATTTCCTTACTATAGTATATCATGTTATCTGAACTCATCTTTGGCAGAAAACTTTGCATGCGAGAGGACGGAAGCAAACAAGTTTGCATCGTGGGTTTGCAAGAATACAGAGTATCAGATGTGGAGACTATTAAAGAGCTCATTGAAAGAGGGAATGCAACAAGGAGTACTGGGACAACAGGTGCAAATGAAGAATCCTCCCGATCGCATGCCATACTTCAACTTGCTGTTAAGAGGTCAGCAGATGGGAGTGAAACCAAGCCTGCTAAAGTTGTTGGCAAACTCTCCTTCATAGATCTTGCCGGGAGTGAACGTGGAGCGGATACTACCGATAATGATAAGCAGACAAGGTAATTGGATTTTTTGCACAGTTTTTTCCTTGCTCATGGGAACTTTGTGTTATGTAGCTGATACAGGATTCTGTGTATCCTTTTTTCCAGTGTGATAATTTTTTCTTCTAAAATCTAAAATAAATTATAAAATTTGTCACTTAAATGAGTTCTTTATAAGTATTTTATAACCACTTTCTATCTCGTATTGTTAACTGGTACATTAACTAGTACATTCGAATCCTATTTTCATATATAAATATGTGGTTGTTGCTAAAATATTTTTTTTTATCTTTAATGCTTGTTGACATTTTATGAGAAAATTCAAACCACAAAAAAATGATATTTACTGACAAGAAGTTGTTCAAATTTTATCTCTTTGTATGGATTCTCTTTAAGGATCACAAATGCAATGGACTGGGCTCAACATGTTTACCACTCTTCGTAGCAGTTTACCATATATTTTTTTTTTTAAAAGATGGAACCTTGATGTTCCTTTGCCTGCTTCATTCTTACTGCTGCGGTTTAAAGGCAACTTGTGTTATGTTTTAAATGTTCTTAACGTTTATTGGTGTCCTGCAATGCAGAATGGAAGGTGCTGAGATCAACAAAAGCTTGCTTGCACTGAAAGAATGTATAAGAGCTCTTGACAATGATCAGGGTCATATTCCTTTTAGAGGCAGTAAATTAACAGAAGTACTGAGGGATTCATTTGTCGGGAACTCTCGCACTGTTATGATATCTTGCATTTCACCAAATGCTGGATCGTGCGAACATACTCTTAACACCTTGAGATATGCTGACAGGTAGAAATTATATTTGGAATTTTTTTTTTGGTTATTGCAGATATTTTTGTTGTACTACAATATATTGTTCTCTTCACGTCCAGGGTGAAGAGTCTCTCAAAAGGGAACAAGAAGGACACATCATCTTCAACCTTAAATCTGAAGGAATCTACCACCATGCCATTATCATCTTCTTTACCTCGGGTGCCAACTTATGAAGATGACATAGCTGATTCATGGCCCGAACAAGCTGATGGTGAGGATTATGATGCATCAGAGGAGTTCTATGAGCCAGAGAAACCATTGTGGAAGAAAAATGTGAAACCCGAAGCATCATCCTATGTTCCAGAAGATAAAATGAGGAGAGTTAATGGCCAGACAAAACTGAAAGAGCCAGCAAAATTTGATGCAAGAAATACACAGCCTGACGACGATCTGAATGCTCTACTAAAGGTGTGACCTGCAGCAGAATCAATTTTTATTCTTTTACTGGTTAAGGCGTAACGCAAACATTTTTTCCTTTTCTCTGCCAGGAAGAGGAAGACCTTGTAAATGCTCACAGGAAACAGGTGGAAGATACCATGGATATTGTTAGAGAGGTGCGTGATGATCCGATCCTAGAATATTAACAAATGCAGCTAAGTGAATCTTATAACAAGATATTACCAGAGCAAATAAACCTAGTACTATATGAATACAATAAAATGAAGGGGTACCATATCACTTATAAATTTATGTTTATTTGAAATTCAACATGTTTTCCCTTTCACATGTGAAAGGCACATTATAAATATCTAATGCTAGAGCGTAATAATGTTGTAGTTAGTTTAGAAGCTGCATACGAAAATATAAACTGAAGATTATGATAGCAAACTTTGTAACTATACAACTTGGGGTTGTTTCATTTATTACTGCATCATTTCCATGCTTTTCTTTTTCCTGACTAGTAGCAGTGATCCAACATATAGAGATTCGTGATGCATTTTATGATCTTACTCATTTCTCTTAATTATGTAGGAGATGAATTTGTTAGTTGAGGCAGATCAACCAGGAAATCAGCTAGATGACTATGTCTCCAGGTTGAATGCAATTCTTTCTCAGAAGGCTGAAGGAATCCTGCAGTTGCAAAACCGTTTGGCTCAATTTCAAAGGCGTCTAAAAGAGCATAATGTTCTGGTATCTTCATCTGGTTATTAAAGCTTGACTGAATAGAAAGAAGTAATGGGAATGCAGATTCAAATTACTGAAGAACAAGTGTTTGGTATGATGCGAATGTCACTTCTGGGGAGAGAGATTTCAGCAAGTTGGACAATGATTTCCAGGTCGCTCGGGCATGTTTCTGCACTTTGATGACATCAAAAGCCGAGGGATTCTACTTTGTATGAGGGCATACAAATTACTGGTTGGATCCCTTTTTATTTGGATCATCATTCTTTGCTTCTTTCTTTTACCTTCTTGTTTAGAAAGAAAAAGAAACACCATGGATAGAAATGGTTTTCATCATGATTTGTAAAGATTTGCATCTAATTATTGTCAAGGTTAAAGAATGTATTACAGTTATCTTAGCTGAAAGGATTGAACTAGTTGAACTGCAGAATTTTGAATGAAGATATGCTTGCATAATATAATAATCTTGAAATTGCTGATGCGTATTCTTACATAGGTGAAATCTTAAAATAGAGTATGATTCAGACCACCTAGAGTTAAGATGAGGATGACAAAAAAGAAAATCTGCTAAGATCAAATTCGATGTTGCTAAAACTGACTTTCAGTCTTTTTCACAAGACTGTATAACTTCTGTACCTGGTACTACTATTACGAAAAATTAAAATAATTTGTACAATACTAAATTTTTAGGGCTGTAGAAAATTATAATAATTTTAATTCAAGTTTAGGGCTGTGGATTTCTTGTTTGAAAACTGAATCTGTTTCTTATACTGTTTTAATTTATAATTACAATTCCTGACAAAAAAATAAAAAATATAATTACAATTGCCCTAAATTACCCTAAATAGTTTTATAATTTACAATCATAGTCATATTCTCCTTACGATGACATTACATTACCATAAATAGTTTTATAACTTGTTTCCTAGTATTTTTTACCGTCATAATCTGTCATCTATAACCTTTTATAATTTTATGTATGTAGATATAGTCACACCATTAATTACATTAATTATGATCAGTCATCCTAATTATGTATCAAAATATGAACTAAAATAATCTATTAACCAAAATAATACACGTATACAAATGGAAACGATATCATGTTAGTTAAGATTCTCTAGTCTTTATTTTGTCTCAAAAATTTAGAGTATCACATCAATATCATTCCATAATTATACATTGTGTCTCTATGTAATCTTTTCCTTTTTCCAGTGCTTGACTAGAACTTGACGCCATGCTTTTATTAATCTCTTCCAAAAATCAAAGTACAAGAAAAAGCCAACTTATTAATACACAAATCTAGATATGTATTGGTTATAGACTAGCCGGAACAATTTTTTGATGGATCCCGGACGTAAATTTAGTGCGGGTACATTCATTTATGCATGGCGACATGCACCATTTCCGCCAGGCCTACCACCGCCGCCTCCACCAAGTCCACTGCCTCCTCCGAATAACGACACTCGTCCAAGTGTTGCGGAGGAGGCAGCAGCGGATGGAGTACCAGTGGATGCACGTTTGGCTCCGTTTTCGTTGTCTCCTCCTCCTTTGCCTCTGCCTCGGCCTCAGCCTCCACCTAGGCCTAGTAGGTTTCATATGTCAGAGGTTGGAGTTGGTGTTCTACTTGGTTTCGGGGCTGCGATTTTATTGCTTTTCGTGGTTTGTTTATTCATGTGGACCTCGCGTAGGAAGAGAAGGATGTTGACGGGATTGTGTAAAGAAGTGCCTCCAGATAAATCAAAAGGTAATTAAAAAATAATTACTGTTTATTGATTTACTACTTAGGTCCTTACTAATTTGTTATTGTATAATTTTTTTTTTCTGATGAAGATGGTTTTTATTCAAAAGAGCAGTAAAGACAGTACAAATTAGTAGTGAGAATCTCCGGATTATGATCTCTAAATTAAAAAAGGAAGAATCGATCTTTACTAAATTAGAATCCCGTCGAGAAAACGTAAAGTATTTTTGTGCGAATTTTTTAAGGTTATTGAAAGTTTTTTATGCTTTATTTTTAAGATTGGTCGGCCGGTCCTGGTGTATAATCCAGGCGTGTCCTGAACAACACGTTTTGACCAAGATTGGGAAAGAGAGGATAGATAAAGAACCAAGAATAATGTTAGTCAAAAGCTGTATGTTCATAATTATAGAGTTCTTATTACGATTTACATATTCCTATGAAGGAAATAAGAGTTTTGATAAAAATAACGATGTATAGAATTAGTGTTACCCAGTGATTTTGGTGAAGTCGTGAAGATAATGTAATAAAATTGGATAGAAATTGTAAAAACATGTTTCAAAAATGGTGATGCTTCCTTCTAATGTAGTTTTAAATTGTGGACATGGATATGCTAATATGATTGTGCTTTCCAGAGGATCAATTTGCTTATCCACATCAGCAGTTGCAGCAGGGTGCTCCTTCTCCAGCAAAAAATATGGTCTGGCGACCTACAACACCTAGTTTTTCTCTAAGCACACCACCGTCGAGTAAGAAGCATTTTTCAACTAGTGTTCCCGCATCCCTACAATGCTCAACAAGTAGTAGCTCAGGCTCCCAGAAACCATTTTCACATGCTCTGTCAGGCCTAGGTCTAAAACACTCAAAAAGAATATTTACATTTGAGGAATTAGCATTGGCAACTGATGGCTTCTCCGAGAACAATATCCTTGGTGAAGGTGGTTTTGGGCAGGTTCACAAAGGAATTCTTTCTGACGGGAAAGAGGTTGCAGTAAAGCAGCTTAAAATAGGAAGTGCACAGGGCGAGCGTGAATTTCAATCCGAGGTCGATACTATTAGTCATATCCATCACAAGAATCTGGTTTCGTTAGTTGGTTACTGCAGCACTGGTGATCTGAGAGTGTTGGTTTACGATTATGTTCCAAATAAGACCCTAGACATTCATTTACATGGTATGTTCTGAGTTTGTTTCCTCTTGTCTGCAATTTATTAATTTATAGCTTAAAATTGCTTAGCACTATTTGTTTTCTTATATGTATGATTATTTGGTTTGTCAACATTCAATTCTTGCGCATAGTCACTATATCTCAAGCTATTCATAATGATATATGACGGTTCTGTGCAGGGGTCGACGTCATTCGTCACACTCCCTGTGAACACCCAATTTATGTCGATGCAAAAAAGTGAACAATAAAAATTTGTAGTGTAAAGATAGAAAAGTTACAAACCGTTTCAAAAATAGAAATAAATAGTTATAGTTAAAAAAGGATATACATCTGCAACTTTTTTGCAAAAAGAAAATTTCTTTATCTGCTAGTATAATTTTGGTTGGAAAGAAGAATTGAAAAGTCATCCATGTTTAACACAGTTAAGTCCATTATTGTGCCAAGTACATATGCATGTGGAATGCAACTTAATATGATTGCTGTCCTGAAGTTCAGATGTAACATTCTAATCTCAATTTTGAAAATTATTCTGTAGGAAAGAGAGGGCAGCCTCTTCCCAGTAATTGGGCTCCTCTAAACTGGGCAACTAGGATGAAAATTGCTCTGGGATCTGCAAAAGGATTGGCATACTTGCATGAGGATTGTAAGTTTACTAGGCAAAATGTGTTTCTTTTTTACATGGACGACTTTGAAGCTCAACTATCTCTGCAGGTCAGCCGAAGATCATCCATCGTGATATCAAGGCTTCGAACATTCTTCTTGATAACAGTTTTGAGGCAAAGGTACAGTTTAGGAGTACTCTTCTGACTACCTTTAAGACTATGAAATTATGAACATAATTGTTGTCTACCAAGGATGTAACTAATATGCATGTGGTAGCTTCTCTAAATTGTATTTCTGCCAACAACAATTTATAAAGCATGAAAAAGTTCTACGAGTAAACTTCAAATTCAGGATAACAATGGGGACTTCCACCATCGGAATGAAATAGTTATTTATACCTCCAATAGTTTTTACTTGTACATCCTAAGCTTATGCGAATGCTGTCTCAGGTTTCAGATTTTGGACTAGCTCGTTTCACTCTTGATACAGATACCCACGTCTCCACCCGTGTGATTGGAACCTTTGGGTAAACCTTCTTGTTGATTTAAACTCTTTTTAGCTACCATTCCACTTCCCCATGGATTACTTAATGTGCTATGGCCTATGAGTATTGGCTCTTTTTGCTATTTTCTTTTTTACAAAACTATAAGGGTATTAATAATTTTGCATCGAACTTAATAAAAAATAAATGTATGCATCTATTTCGCACATAAGTTTTCATTCACAATTGCGCTCACCACTTGGCAGTTATATAGCTCCAGAATATGCCCAGACCGGGAAATTGACTATTAGGTCAGACGTGTTCTCTTTTGGGGTCATGCTCCTAGAATTAATAACTGGACGTCGACCCATTGCTAAAGATAAAGGTCTATTCTGTAAGGAGGATAACATTGTTGACTGGGTGAGTTTTTTTCTTTATGGACGATACTCTTCCATATAGTTATTTGTTCGACAAATTTGACTCCGTAGTTTCCTTTTTTGTGAGCAGGTAAATTCAATACATGTTTCATAAAATTCCTTTGAAGTGATACTTTTCATGTAATTTAATTTCAGGCACGGCCTTTGCTCGCACAGGCTATTTACCATGCTGACTATGATACTCTAGTTGATGAAAGGTTGCAGAAGAATTATGATTTCACTGAAATGTCCCGAATGGTTACTTGTGCTGCGGCTTGCGTGCGCCATTTGGCTCGACTCAGGCCAAGAATGAGTGAGGTATTTAAACTACACCCTAGAACAAACTCTTATCATGAAAGCTACCAGGGTCCAGGGCTGGAAGAGAGATCTTGGGTTATTACTTACTGTTATGCATCCCGAATTTAATCATGCCAGTCCTTCCACATCTCTTTCTTTCCCTTTTTTAGTGAAGTTGGCTTTCATATGTGTTACTAGGCTAGGCTTTGTCGCAATTTTGTGTAAGAAAATACCCCGCTATTCAGTAAATTTGTGAACTTGAAGTGCATGCCATGTCATGTCTGCGAGCTAGATTTTGTAATGTTTTTTCTTTAACTTGTGTCAAATACCAAGATTCAGTATCTGTGCATGTATAGACATACAAATTTGTTTATAGAAGGCACATTTGTTCAGGGACAAACTATATATTATAGGGTGACATAATATGCTTAAATATGACAAATTCGGAATCCTCATGCTCCCTCAAAATACTTATAATGCAGATAGTTCAAGTTTTAGAAGGGGAGGCCCCGCTGGATGTGCTAAAGATAAGCGAGAGTATATGCGGTGCTTCAGTTGAAAGCTCAGATTTTGAGAGTATCGCATATACAGAAAAGTTCAAAAAGATTTTATTTGAAAATCTAGAGACTTCCAGTGAATGCAGTGGTCTGACTAGTGATTTCACTCAACAGCCATCTGCCTCTAGCAGTGAATTGCTTCGGGTTCAACCTCATTTGGAGTCTAGTCAAGGTGACAAAATCGAAACTAACCAGAACGACGTAAGTAGAGAGGGAAAAGAGGAGATAGTTGAAATTTTCTGAAAAAATAACATGACTTGCCGAGAGGAAATTCTTCTTCTCTTTTTACAGTTTCTAAAGTAGCTATTTTTGCTTTGCTACTTATTTGTCTTCCAATGCAGAAAGGCTTAGTTTGGTTTTTCGCAGTAGAACCTTAGGTTTTTATCCAAATGCTTATATAGCGTACTTACCTTAATTGTAACTGAACGTCTTAGGTTCAAGCACAATATTTTTGTACCCTGCAAATATTACTTCTTAGCATGTCCCTCTTTTGTTACAATGAAGTTGATTAAAGACTTTGTGAGTTTGCAACTGTATGCATGTTCCTTGCTTGAAAATTGAGGAGACTTCACGTCGTGATGTTATTGTCGTTGCTTACAAACTAATGCACAAACGGGATCTGTTTTCTCCTCGAAGAATAAAACAGAGAAGGAAGTTTATGGTTAATAGTTAATTTTAGATGGTGAGAGATTCTTCTAAGCAACACTTGCTTTTAATCAAAATATTGGAAATATCTAATAAGGAACTTCCAAAAGTAGCTTGAAACTTTGTCAATGGTTAGTCGCACAGCAATGCATTTGCAGTACAAACCCCACTACATTGGTGCTGGTTCTATCTTCTTGGCTTCCAAGATTCGGAAAGTGAAATTGCCAAGGGAGGAGGGAAAGGTCTAGTGGAAGTACTAAGTAGTTTCGCAATTAACCAAAAGATTTTGGAAGAGGTCCAACAGATGATGAGAGTGTTGGAACAAAATCAGCAATATACAAAGCAATCTGTGTGCAGCGAGGGAACTGCTCTCAAGACTATTAGGATTTAGGAGAGCATTGTGAATCATGCACCTGAAATGGTGCAGTTGCTTCAAGTTTTTGTTTCTTCAAATCTAAAGAGAACGCTGAAGGACTTAATGATTCAGTTTCTGTATCATCCAAGTGCGACAAGAAAAGTATCCTGTGAAGTCGAGGATTTTATGAAAGAAAAGCCTGTATTCATCCCCCGTTACTGGAAAAGCATTGTGCGGTAGCCCACAAGCAGGCACACCAAGTAGCTCAAATGTTGCTCACAATTCTGGCATTTTAGTATCATTAGCAAGTGATGTCGAGCTCAACAGTTCTGTGTTGTCCAATGCAACGAAAAATTGGCTGCAGTAATGTAATTATTGTTCCGGATACCCTAAAAATACAAAGGTACAAAGTCAGGCAAGTGATCGTGCAGTGCAGAAAGCTTAGTTGAAGATTGTAATAATTAGCCAGTAAGAGAAAAGTCAGATCTAAATTTGAGTTGCAAGATCAGTTTCAAGATAGATGTTGGCAGCATAACAGAGATTAGGAAGAAAACTCGAGATAGAACTATTGGAAGACCAGGGTAATTAGATGCATAGTGAAGCCTGGATTGAGAGGGAGCTTGAAAATGGCACACAGGTGGAGTCTGCCAATACAGATCAGCAGAGGAGGTTATATATATCTTTGTATTAAGTATCCGAACTTTCTTAGACTACACTGGCAATTTTCATTATGTGGTCTTCTAGGGGAAATTGCCTGCCTGCCTGCCTTTTCTTTTTTTGGTTAAAGAACAACGCTAATTTGTGAGGTTATAACGGAACAAAAGTAATTTGAATGCAGAGGCAGTCCCCATTGTTTCCAAATACCAAAGTGGCGATGAGCTCTACAAATCTGGCTAAGAATGAGTACAGGGAGGGTGTTGATTCTTGGCGTACGGAAATTCTAGGCGAAACAAAGAAAAGCTGCAGGAAATCGAGGTTTTGTGCTAGAAACAATGACAAAAAATGATATATATCCGGAAGGGACATGTATAGAGACAGCTTAGCCAGGCTTAGGGTAGGGACATTGGGTTTTACATGTTCTAATTGGATTATAATCAACTAGAGGCGATTCTTTAAGAGCAACATGTCTTGGCACCCCCATCTTCTGATTGTTGATAACTGTCCAGGCCAAGATATAAACTCGGGCTATTTGACATTGTTTTCGCAGACTTCAAAACAGCATTATTTAGCTTTTCTTACCAATAGCAGAGTATTTGCTTTGTAAGTTAGGAAAATTGTAATTTGTAAATAAAGAAGAGAGCAACAAAGAGAAGATACATTATATCCATGGAAGCAAATACATAATTACCATCTTACATTTATTTGGTTAAGCCCATATAAATGCAGATGGTAACTTACAGTGCACTGAAGAACTGATTAGAAGCGGTGAAAAAAAAGGCAGAGTAATTTATAATTTTATGAGGAGATCACTGATCAGCTATACGAGCATGAGTTCTTCTTGAACTTTATAGGTTTGTTCCTGGTGGAACTGATTACCAGAGGACACGAAATATGCTTCCGATGCCTTGTCCTTACCAACTTCCCTACGACGTGTCCTTCTGACATGATCTCAAACTTAAGTATCAAAGGAGCTTCAATGACATTGTTGTCGGAAGTAACTAAACCTGATCCAGCCCCATACAATGGAGCCCTGAATGCTTCCACGTCGATTAATACAGTTCGACGGCTCTTTCTTGGCTGAAAATATTTCTTCAGCTGCATTCATGTAAAATCAATTAGTAGTCCAGTAGTATTCTCATTGCGTAATACATCATTGTAAATTGTATAAATCTAATAACCGGACATCGACAAAACTATCTCACCTGTCCTGATGCAATGACAATGTCCGCGTAGACGAAATTGACAGGTGTTGATGTAACATAGATGCCAAAAAATGTAGCAGGGTTGTATATACTCAAATGCAATGAACAATTGAGCGTCAACATCTTTGTTGGTACACCAGTGAAGTCCGCACCAGCCCCAATGTAGAAGTTGTTAACTACCAGGCTCTGTAAATCATTTCAACTATCATAATGTATACTAAAACAAACATAAAGAATCACTATACAATTCAAACCGAGTAGGCTTTTCCATGCCCTCCCATCTCACTTGAACATTTCATGCATGATATGAGTAGCATTTATCGATAATCATAAACGAAAAACAGAAGCCATACCTTCACATGAACCTCTGCTTTATAAGGCCTGGCTGCACCCCATATAACGAGGCAAAACACAATAAACAAACCAACAAAACTGAGCAGAAAAATGAAGGCTTGAATTCGCCGCATAAAACGCTTTTCATCATCATAATCCCCTTCTTCTACAATCACATCACACTCCGGCCAACCCTTTTCGTTCCTTTTCCTTCCCCATTTCCTCCCTGAAGATGATCGAAAGATCCCTGAGAATCGACTAGACGATGAATTTCTAGAGTGTCTTCCTAAGGAAGGGTGTGAAGGGGAATCCACTGGACTGGTAAAATTAGGAGTTGGATGCATTGAGGATGATTTATCACCATCATGCGAACTCCTTGAAGGGCTTTGCACAAAATATGCTGGTCTTTTTGGTGAGCCTGAAGGTGATGATGGAGCTAAACTAGTTGCATCAGACTCTGATTTGTTCAACATATTTCAAGATACTTGAACGAAGATCACAACTGAACTACAAAATATAAACAGAGTAGTTAAACAAAGGTGAAATAGAGTACCCAAGTGACGAGAGAAAAACAAGTACCAAAAAGTTATAAAACCAATGGTATGAAGTATGTCCCACTCGAAAATAAGGTAGGGGAGAGTTGCATTGCATGTACACATAATTTAACGTTATTCCGAAAAAATCATAAACGGAAAGATTGTTTTCGTGAAAATTCCCGACGTACAAAAAGATGCAGAAAATATCAAAGTATTATGTCGACGAAGATTTAAGCTAGGGTGTGTGTAGCAATGTAGGTAGACTAATGAATGGTGATTGCAGAATCAATTACTGATCAAAAAGATGCACAGAATTATGTAAATGCAGTCTGGTAGTAAATAAGAGTCTGTCAGTTCTTGAATTCAGTTGAGTAAATATAATTTGAAGATTCAACTGTCACAAGTCAGAAGTGAGTTGGATTTGTTTGGTTTTATTTGCATGAGCAAGAGGCTTGGAGAATGAGGGAACAACCATAACCAAACAATATCTACCGAACCTCAGTCCAAGCCTGTTCTGAATCCTACGTGAGGTGGTTGTTTATTAAAACTGTCGGCAGTAAAACATTAAAAAGAAAAATATACTCTTTTTGATGCAATGGATAATCCTGTAAAACATTATTTCTTTGGATAACTAAAAGCTATCGTTTTTTCAATAAATCTCGAAACCTAGAAACTGAGACGACAAATGTAAATTGTATAAAAAATTGTTAAAACTAGGTACTTTGAACAAAACAATGAAAAAATTAGTACTATCAACCGAACATGTGAGAACGGTAGCCGGTAGATACGCCTTATCCTATTATTTCAAAATTATACACCCCATTTTCTTTGTAGGTCTTGTCAATTCGAAAATAATCTATTAAATTTTTTCGACACGATAATAATCCAATTTGAAAATCATAAAGTGTTGGTTAACACGTAAATATTCAGAATTTCAAATTTTATGGGATGTCACAAAAATAAACGTTATTTACGGACCCATGTCTCTGCGATTTACAATTTTGGTTCAACGAATCACACGATTCTCCACTTCTTACGAGAAAAATAAATGGAAAAATTATCAGGAAAATTTAACTTCCGATGGAGGTCGATACTTATATGCAACTAAATAAGTGGTAAACCAAGGTTAACAAAAACATAAGTGCTAAACTAAGTTATATAATTGATTCTGAAATGACTTCACGAAAATGAGATACAATGCACAACTAAGAATTGAAAAAAGAAGTATAGTTCCCTGGACAACTGAAAATGAAGGGCCAGACCAGAAGTATGGAGTGGCCCATATTGAGTTTGAAGTTTTTTTGTACACAACTGGGCACTACCGTCCATAAACACCTATAGGGATCATTCTGGACCTCACCAGCTCTATCCTAAAACCACTGCATGGTTATCCATTTGATGAGCTCAGACCCTGTGTGATTGTTTGCTTGTTTTTAGTGTGTGTGTGTGTGAGAAAGAGAGAGAGAGAGAGAGAGAGAGAGAGGGAGGGAGGGAGAGAGGGACTGTAGAAGTCTTTAAAGTGAGGACAGAATCAAAGAAATGACAGCAGAGGTTGGGAGACGTGCCATCATAAGAATCCACATCAAATGGTTCCTTGACATTTGGAAGAGGATGACTCTTCTATTTTGAATTCTCTAGTCCCAATCTGCATTTACTTACTTTAGTATATTCACTTTTAAACAAAAAAGAAAAACATAAAAGAAAATACTTCTGAGATAGTTACTTGTAGCTTTCATTCTCTCCTATACTTATTAAGAAAGAATCACAAGAAAAACAAGAGATCCATAAAAAAAGAACATCCAGGTAGAAAAGGAAAAAGTGTAGAACTTTAACAGAGAAGATGCTGGAGGGGAAAGCTTTGATAGAAGACACAGACATGCCAATGAAGATGCAGGTCCAAGCCATGGCTTCTGCTTCTCAAGCACTGGATGTTTATGATGTTCTTGACTGCAGATCTATTGCTGCCCACATCAAAAAGGTAGACAATAACACACATAAATTATCGTAAAATTTTGACATATATATCGGAGGTTTCTGATTCTTCTAAGTTTACATGGACAGGATTTTGATAAGAAATATGGGAATGGATGGCAGTGTGTTGTGGGATCAAACTTTGGCTGTTTCTTTACTCACACTACAGGAACTTTCATCTACTTCACAGTGGAGACTCTCAACTTCCTTATTTTCAAAGGAGCTGCTTCTACACCGCCATCATCTCCGTGAAGAAGCATCTGGTTGCAAGACAAGTCAAGAAATATAGCGAAGAAATGTAGTTATATGTTCCTTATCGTATCTCTGTCAATAGGTAGAAGGCTCTAGGGTCCGAACTTGTAAACTGTTGTCAGCTCTTTGTAAATTGCCTTGGAGGAGCTTTTTATGTGCCCTCTTTGTAATATGAGCAGAAACAATGCAAATCCTTTGTACTTTCTTGCTTAATTTTTCTTCTAAATTGGGTGAGGAACATAGAAGTAATTAAACTTAAAAGTTACAGAGAAGCCTTTGACAATTAAAAGGATGAATCATGAATTTTATTCTAATAAGAATACCAGTTGGATGCTCCAATTAAAGGACCTTAAAGAATCTACAAAGGGAAGTGATTCAAGTCATCAAGTGAAAGACTAGTATCTATTGACAATTGACAAAAGTATCCAAGACAGGGGGTGCTAAGAATTAATTTGAAAAAGAAAGAAGTATCCTAAACACTGTCTCAATCGACAAGGAAAGCTTAAGGAGAATCTGAGATAGTCCATCGAGGCTGCATATACTAAATTCAAATCTCAAATGCATCAATTTTGGACTATCGCGGTAACATATATACACAATTTCTAGTACTCAAAAGCCAGCAATTGTTCTTAAAGTCCTGCCTAGGTAGAATCGCAGGGTAATTGATATCAATGAATTGACAGATCTATTGCTGCCCACATCAAAAAGGTAGACAATCACACACATAATATGGTAAAATTTAGACATATATACCGGATATATGTAAATTGCCATGGAGGAGCTTTTAATGTACCCTCTTTGTAATATGAGCACAAACATTGCATTCCTCTGTACTGTCTTAGTTAATTTTTCAGCTAAATTGGGCGTGAGGATCATAGAAGTAATTAAACTTTAAAGTTATAAAGAAGCCTTTGACAATTAAAAGGATGAATCATAAATTTTATTCTAATAAGAGCACCAATTGGATGCTCCAAAGGACCTTAAAGAATCTTTACAAGGAAGTGAAGGACTAGTATCTATTGACAATTGACATATAGAAAGTATCCAAAACAGGGGTGCAATCACACAATTACTAATGCAGGCATCCTATAAGAACACTAACGTGCCTGAGTGAGAGTTCGAGGCACCTCTATTTTTAAATAATTTTGAAAAATAAATAAGTATCCTAAACACTATCTCAATCGACAAGGAAAGCTTAAGGAGAATCTGAGATAGTCCATCGAGGCTGAATATACTAAATTAAAATCTCAAATTCATCAATTTTGGACTATCGCGGTAACATATATATATATATATATACAATTTCTGGTACTCAAAAGCCAGCAATCGTTCTTAAAGTCCTGCCTAGGTAGAATCGCAGGGTAATTGATATCAATGAATTGATAGAACATAAATGTTAATCATGTTAAAACTTGAGGAAAACAAATTTAGTTTCTTTATTTGATGAAACACCAGGAAACATTTTAAGATGAGGATAAATTTTACATCAATCCTTATACGACTACCATACGTGTTACCACTAAAATCACGAAACTGGGTTTATCATCCAAGGGAAAACAAATTTCTCACGTAATCTATACCTCTTACAGTTACAAAACAGGAGTCAGTAGTGGCTCGTTCTTGAAATGCGCTTCCAAGTTTTTTATCACAAGGTTTGCCATTTCTGTGCAGGTTTCCATAGTTGAGGTCCCAACGTGAGGCAGGAGAACTACATTATCAAGTCCGAATAGTTGATCAGGTACATCAGGCTCATTTTCAAATACATCTATTCCAGCTCCACCTAAACGACCTTCAAGCAACGCTGAAACAAGTTCAGATTCCTCAACATGTAGTCCTCGTCCAATGTTGATGAGAATGCCTTCTTGACCCAATGCATTAAGAACTTCACGGTTGATAATGTAACGAGTCTCCTCAGTGAGAGCACACGCAACAAAAAGGATCTGGCAGTTGACAGCCAAATCAATAATATTGGTGTAATACTTGTAATCATTGTTGAGTTTCCTGGATCTTGAATAATAACTAATAGTGCAGTTAAATGCTTCGGCTCTCTTTGCAATGGCTGAACCAATTCTTCCCAGTCCAACAATCCCAACAGATTTACCACTAAACTGAGACAACAAATACATACAATTAGAAAATTAAAGGTAAGTCTTCGACTCTTCGTATTACCCTATTTATAAAGTTCAAGGGAAACCCAACTTAGGTACTTTCCTAGTACAACTGACTAATTTTTTTTATTAACATCTGCACACTAATCTGTATGTTTCCGATCCTAACTCAGGGACAAATTATATGCAACTTGCTATCTTGTATAACCGCTGCTTGTTTAAACTTAAAAGATACTGCATATCTCAAGCGCAACGTGGGTAGTCAAAGAAAAAGAAGCATACATATTCACACCATATCCTAACAATTAGCCCTACAAAGTAAACATAGAACACCACAACCAGAAGTTTACAAGGAAATTCCCGAAGTATCACAATCTGAACAAATGATAACAACCAAGGATGAAGGGTCCAAAATACAGCATCAAAATACACTAATCAATAGTACATATACTTAAACTAAAAATAATCATCACAGTGCACTACCTAGCGAAACACATCACCTAAAGTCTGAAGTTTTACGCTTTAAGGGAAAACATTTTCTTGATGGATGCAGGACTTGGGTTCTTCCACATACAATCGAGATATACGGATCTCCCAACATTTATTCAAAAGATGCGCAACCTAGGCACAATGTAACCTCAGATAAATTTTAAATTGTCCTCTTTTGATCACAAAATCATCATTTGGTAACCAGGCATAGTGATGCATCCACATAATTGAATTTACAATCTCGACTTATTAATTCGGTTTGTACAACATTGTCAACTTACAAAATTAAATCTCGAAACGAAAAACAAATAAATAAAAACACAATAAATTAACAAAATTTAAATTTGGGAGTCAAGAAAAAACCTTGGTACTGATAGGAAAATCACTCATATTCCACAACCCTTTTCGAACAAAACCATCAGCAACACAAATCTTCCTTAAAGTAGACAAAGCAAGAGCAATAGCCAAATCAGCAACATCCTCAGTTACAACATCAGGTGTATTAGTAACCTTAATTCCATTTTCTTTGCATTTATTTAAATCAATCTTGTCATAACCAACACTAAAACTAGACACAATCTCTAATCTTGGAAGCAAATTAATAATCTTTTTATTAATCCCAACCTCAGCACATGCAACAACTGCTTTGATTATGTCTGCATTTTGTTTGAAGAAGTCTTCTTGTTCATGTTCTTGAAGTGTCCATTGTCTGAAGAGTTTGTATTTGTTTTCAAGCTCTTTTTCGAGGTGGGTGAACATGGGGTAGGTCATTAGTACGCCAATTTGGTTCATTTTTCTGAGATGGGAAGTTTAAAGAGGGAAACCTAGGATGAACTCGTTTTGTGTGTGTTTTACTGTGTGTAATAAGTTTCGTTTGGTTTATGATGTTTTGTTTTGTAGTGTTGTGGCTAATAGGGCTGTAAATGAACCGATATACTCGCGAACGGTTCGGTGTTCGGTTCGAACAAAGCTCGGTTCGGGTTCGGTTCGATTCACAAACGAGTCGATCTTGAACATGATTTATGGATCGAATTATAAACGAGCTGAACTTGATAATGGTAAAGTTCGACTCGCTAGCTCGCGAACAAGATCGATTAACGTGCTCGTGAACATAGTTCGTGAACATAGGTCACGAACGTGTTCATGAATAAGTTCGATAATGAGCTCGTTAACATGCTCGGTATACGAGTTCATTAGCGGTTCATAAACAAATTTGATAATTAATCTCGTATATATAATATATGTTTAATTAGAATATACTTTCGAAACTCTTATTAATTGTACACCACTAATTAGAATATCTTATATGTTATGCTAGATATTATAATTGTTTATTTTATAATTTTGATTAATAATAATAATAATAATAATAATAATAATAATAATAATAATAATAATAATAATAATAATAATAATAATAATAATAATAATAAGAACAACAACAACAACAACAATAACAACTCAGTCTTGCAATTAGTATAACTAGTTTATATTTGTCAAAATATGTTATCAAATTAAATATTACATTATTTTAAGTGCATATTTTTAATATTAAACTAGTCAACTTTTAAGTAGATTACAAGTTTCTCGTTAAATATTTATAAGAATATGTTTCTCAAATATTTAAGATTTATTCGTTAGTACAAATGTACAATTTCGTGAACGGGCTCATGAACAAGGTTAATGAGTTGTTCGAAGTAAAAGTTCGTGAGCAAGCTCATGAGACATATTCATGAGTTGTTCATGAACCGTTCGCGAACAACATTTTTTCTTAACGAGCCGAGCTCAAACACATTTTTTAGCTCGATTCAAGTTCGAGCTCGAGTTCGAGTTCGATAATTTCTTAACAAACGATACATGAACATTCTAAAGTTCGGCTCGGCTCGGCTCATTTACACCCCTAGTGGCTAAAGAGAACATTGGTACAAGAATGTTAGGTTTAAATTTATTTAGGTTAAATGAATGTAAGATTTTTATTATAAAAAATTATTAATACGATTTTTAAAAAAATTATTAGCACAGGTCCGGTCACTATTTAGAATCATGTGGCCTAAGCTAAAGACTTGTTTGGGCCTTGGGTAGACGACCAGAGAAAAAACAAAAAAAACCAAACCAAACCAAACATACCCAGTATATCCCGCTCAGAGCAGGGTCTGGGGAGGGTAGATTGTACGCAGACCATGCCCCCACTTTTTAGGGTAGGGAGGCTGTTTCCGTGAAAACCCTCGGCTATGTGCACGACATATACGGTGTGTGATATATACAGAGGAATCTAAAGGATATGCGACATCGTTCACAGCAATACCTAAGCTCATGGCTTTCTCCACACGGGACTTACCTACCACGCCCCTAGTTACCACCAAGCGAAGCTCCCTGTACCTGCACAACCGGGAAACATATGATAATAAAAATAATATATGTGAATGGAAAAAGATAACGGAAAAAGCCAAACTCCTATGATAAGGTCATCCGAGACAACCCAACTCTGAGGTTCTCCACTACAGAGCCGTCCCCTAGAAGAGAGTCCACCACTCTGATTTGCCGCCTCCACGAACACCTATCAGCGGTCATGGTCTCACTTAGGTTCATAGCCTTCAAATCCAACCTAAGCTGCTCTTCCCATGACTTCCTCGGTCTGCCTCTCCTCCTCACCCCAACAACCGAAAGACTCTCGACTCTTCGCACTGGGGCTTCCGGCCGCCTCCTACGGACGTGGCCGAACCATCTCAACCTCCCTTCCCTAACTTTCGCGGAAAGAGGCGCCACTTCGAGCTCGGTCCTGAACACCCTATTAGGGATTCTATCTAGCATCGTGCGGCCACACGACCACCGCAGCATCCTCATTTCAGCTGCTTCCAACGTGCTTTCGTGGGTCTTCTTCGCTGCCCAGCACTCAGAACCATATAACAACGCAGGCCGGATAGCCGCTCTATAGAATCTCCCTTTCAACTTTAAAGGAACCTTCTTGTCGCACATCACCCCGGACGCTGCCCTCCACCTTAGCCACCCAGCATTGATACGATGCTTGACATCGTCTTCAACCTCACCTTCCTTCTGGATGATCGACCCCAGATACTTGAACTTATCCGTACGCGGGACGATCTGATCTTCGATCTTAACCTCCACCCCTTCGTCGATGGCCTCACCACTGAAGTTGCACCAGAGATACTCGGTTTTAGTTCTACTCACCCGCAAGCCTTGTGACTCCAAAGTTGATCTCCATAATTCCAACTTCTCGTTGACCTCTCCTCTTGACTCCGCCACTAGCACAATATCGTCAGCGAAGAGCATGCACCACGGGACGGCGTCTAGGATCCTGCGCGACATGCCATCCAGGATAAGTGCGAAAAGAAGAGGACTAAGGGCCGAACCCTGATGGAGCCCAATCTCCACAGGGAAGAAACGTGAGTCACCCACTGGGGTCCGGACACAAGAACTAGCTTGGGAGTACATGTCTTGAATCACTCTTACGTACGACGCCGATACACTCCGCTCTACGAGGGTCTTCCAAATCGCTTCACGGGGGATACTGTCATATGCCTTCTCGAGATCAATGAACACCATATGGAGGTCTTTGCGGCGCTCCCTGAACTTCTCCATAAGGCGTCTGACGAGATGTATGGCCTCGGTCGTCGATCTCCCCGGCATAAAACCAAATTGATTCTCTGAGATCACAACTTCTCTTCTAATCCGGCCTTCTACCACTCTCTCCCAGAGTTTCATAGTATGGCTGAGTAATTTAATACCCCGATAGTTACTACAACTCTGAGCATCTCCTTTGTTCCTAAAAATCACGTATTACTACCTGAGTGTTGTGAAAGCATATAAGAGCATCTCCAATCGTTGAAAACCCTTAGCTAAAAGTATGTATTACATACCATAATTAAATATTTTAAAGAATATGTAAAATAATTACATCTCCAATGGTCCATTCCTGTTATCTAAAATTATAGATAACCCCTACATATTGGCTATATTTATCGAATCGCTAGAGACCTGTAAGAAAACTCCACATCATCTATTACCATATTTGAAAAAATATATTCTATATTTAACAACTGAAATATTTATAACTTACTATTTTTAAAATATAGTCAATCATTATAGCCAACTCCATTGAAGTATAATTCCTTACAGATTCAACAAATTTTACATAATCGTTATTTTATATAATTTTAGCCAACCATTTTAGCCAACACCATTGGAGATGCTCTAATAAAATATGTGATTGTCAAAGTTGTATTTGAATTGTAAGGCCACCTTTCTAGATTAATGCTAGACTACAAGCTGTAAAGTTTAGATACAGTAGTCAATATTGTAATATGAAGAATTCTTACCTAACATTAATTCTTGTCCCCTTTGCTTTGCTATAAATAGCTGAATGGAAAAACAGACCGAGCAGTTCTCATCTCTTTCTCTTACTCTCTCTCTTAATATATTAGTAGTTCCTTTACAGTTATTATATCTAGTACTTTATAACACGTTATCAGCACGAGTCTTTGTCCGAGCTTTATCCGATAAAAGAGGTACAACCCAATTTAATCTATTTTAGTTGAGGTCCTGTCCGAATTTTGTTTGATCAACAAGGTACGATTTAACCCTATTCATTTAATTTTAAATATAGTTATTAGCATGCATGTTATTAGTATTATTGTTTAAGTTAAACGTTAGCTATGTTTACATAATTTTAATTTTTTATTATGTCACCAATTATTTATGCTACAATTTTTATTATATGATGCATGATTAATTGTTCATGTCTTAATATGCCAAATTGCTATACCATGTTTTAAATATTTATTTTACGTTCAGAATGACGAATCTTGCAAAATTAGACTTTGTTGCTTTAGATGTGTCTGGGGATAATTATCTGTCTTGGGTACTCGATGCGGAATTACACCTTAGTGCCAACGGGCTAAAGGATACCATAGAAACAGGAAATACCCCAACTGTTGAACAAAATGCCAAAGCAATTATTTTCCTTAGGCACCACATTCACGAAAACTTAAAATCTGAATACCTCACAGTCAAAAATCCATCCACCCTTTGGACCAATCTTAAAGATCGATTTGACCACCAAAAACTTGTCCATTTGCCACATGCCCGTTATGACTGGATCAATTTAAGGTTACAAGATTTTAAATCTGTTGGTGAATATAATTCTGCCTTATTTAAAATTAGCTCAAAGCTAATCCTGTGTGGTGAGAAAGTCACTGATGCTGAGATGATTGAAAAGACCCTTTCAACCTTTCACCCCAACAGTATGATCTTGGCACAACAATACAGGGAACGCAATTTCCAGAAATATAGTGAGCTGATATCTCTCCTTCTTGTAGCTGAGAAAAATAATGAGTTGTTGCTGAAAAATCATCAGATACGTCCCACAGGCTCTGCCCAGTTACCTGAAGTACATAACACGTCATTCCGGAAGAATGAGCGTGGGAAAGGGCATAGAGGAGGACGAGATTATGGATGAAATCGTGGACGTGAAAATTTTCGTGGTCGATTTCGAAATAAGTATAATTCTGGCCACCTGAAGTGGCAACGTGATGGTTACAACAACTCTAGTCACCAGAAGTGGCAAAATGAGGTGCCAAATAAAAGGAAGGCACCACAGGAAGGAGATACTAGAGATATATGCTTTAGATGTGGGGCTCATGGGCATTGGACTCGTACTTGTCACACACCTAGACATCTTGTAGATCTTTACGAGTCATCTCAAAAGAAGAACGGGAAAAGGGTGGAAACAAATTTGGCTAGTTTTAATGATGAATCAATCAACAAGACTGCAAATGGACTAAATGATGGTGCTAATCTTTACTATGATTTAGATGATTAGTTTTCATATGTATCTTTTTGAATTCATGTTCCTTATGTATCTACTTCAATTTCATGCTTTATATACTTGTTTTATGTTCTTGCTTTAAGTACATGGTTTACTTTAATAAAATTATTGTTCACTGATATATGTACACAGCATAAAATATGGGAGATTTATGCATTGCTGATTGCGCCACCACTCACACAATTCTACAAAATCAGAAATACTTCTCACAGTTTACTAAAACCAGCTCACATGTTTGGACGATTTCGGGTACATCAGATATAATAGAGGGTTTTGGGAAAGCTAGTTTTATCCTACCAAATGAGACACAAATTCACGTACATAATGCTCTATATTCTAGTAAATCCACTAGAAATCTTTTGAGTTTTAAAGACATTCGTCTTAATGGTTTCCACGTAGAAACTACTAGTGAGAATGAAAAAGAATATCTCTTTATCACTTCAACCTTTTCAGGACGAAAGAAAATCTTAGAAAAATTACAATCTATATCTTCTGGTTTATATGCTACCCAAATTAGAGTCATTGAGTCTCATAGTATCACCATTCCAAAAATCATAGACCCAAAATCATTCACCCTTTGGCATGAAAGACTTGGTCATCCAAGAGTATCTATGATGCGTCGTATTATAGAAAATTCTGTTGGACATCCCCTTAAAGATCAAAAGGTCATACCACATACTGAACTTCCCTGTTCAGCGTGTTCTTTAGGAAAACTAATTGTTCGACCATCTCCAGTTAAACTTCAAATCGAGTCTCCAAATTTCTTAGAAAGAATTCAAGGTGACATTTGTGGTCCTATTCATCCATCATCCGGCCCATTCAGATATTTCATGGTTCTAATCGATGCATCAACTAGATGGTCACATGTCTGTCTGCTCTCTACACGGAATACAGCCTTTGCCAAACTACTTGCTCAAATAATCAAATTGCGAGCTCAATTTCCTGACCATCCCATTAAATCAATTCGACTAGACAATGCTGCTGAATTTACATCTGCAAGTTTCAATGATTATTGTATGTCAGTAGGAATCTCAGTCGAACACCCTGTAGCTCACGTGCATACACAAAATGGCTTAGCAGAATCTCTAATTAAAAGGCTTCAACTTATTGCACGCCCCTTACTTCTAAAAGCAAAGTTACCTACATCTGTTTGGGGTCACGCAATACTTCATGCTGCAAGTATAATTAGGATAAGACCATCTGCTTACCACAAATAATCACCTCAACAGTTAGCTTTTGGACAAATCCCTAATATCTCACACTTTAAGGTGTTTGGTAGTGCTGTATATGTTCCCATTGCACCTCCACAGAGATCCAAAATGGGTCCACAAAGAAGAGTAGGCATATATGTTGGTTTTGACTCACCATTTATCATAAGATATCTTGAACCGTTAACTGGTGATGTGTTTACTGCTCGTTATGCTGATTGTCATTTTGAGGAATCTGTGTTCCCTCCATTAGGGGGAGATAATGTTTTGCATAAATTAAATTCTGAACTATCATGGAATGCATCAGGATTAAATGCTATTGATCCACGTACTAAACAATGTGAATCTGAGGTTTTAAGGATCATTCATATGCAAAATATTGCTAATCAAATGCCGGATGCTTTTAATGATTCTAGACTTATTATAAAATCGCATATACCCGCTGTTAATGCTCCGGCCAGGGTTGAAATCCCTATTCATAAATCAATTCCTGAAGAATTGGTTGGTGATTCAAAACCATGCCAGAAGCGTGGTAGACCTATTGGTGCGAAAGATGTTGTACCACAAAAACGAAAATTGAATGGACCTGCCCCTGAAGTGGCAGATGTTCCTGAAGTAACTACATCAAAAACCCCAGAAGTGGTATCACCTCCTGAAAGGATTCAAGCCCCCGAAGTGGCTGTGACAAAACCACCTGAAGTGGTATTACCTCTAGAAGAGGATATTGCCCCTGAAGTGGCACATGCTTCCATAGAAGCAAAGGTACCTGAAAATTATGAGATCTCAATGAGTTATGTACATAACGGAAAATTATTGGATCGTGGGAGTAATGAAGTTGATGATGTATATGCTTTTTCCGTGGCATGTGATATTATTATGAACTCCGATCCTGAACCACAAAGTGTGGAAGAATGTCGACAAAGAAATGATTGGCCAAAATGGAAAATTGCAATTCAGGAAGAATTGCAATCCTTGCGCAAGAGAAATGTATTTGGACCTGCAGTCCGAACACCAGCTGGTGTGGTTCCCATTGGAAATAGATGGGTGTTTGTACGAAAACGAAATGAGAAAAACGAAATTGTGAGATATAAGGCCCGGCTGGTAGCCCAGGGATTCTCTCAGAGGTTTGGATTTGATTACCAGGAAACTTACTCTCCTGTGATGGATGGAGTCACTTTTCGTTTTCTTACAATTGTATGGAAAAATTGGAAACACGTCTGATGGACGTTGTGACAGCCTACCTTTATGGATCACTTGATAGTGATATTTATATGAAAATTCCTGAAGGATTAAAGTTAGAGGAAACTAAGCCTTAACATTTATACTCAGTTAAACTACAACGATCATTATATGGCTTGAAACAATCTGGTCGTGTGTGGTACAACAGGCTTAGTGACTATTTATTGAATGATGGGTATATAAATAATCAAGTGTGTCCATGTGTGTTTGAAAGGCATATGACATAGCCTATTTGTAGTTCGAGGACTCAACTCAACTTAAGCTTAGTTTGTAATAAGTAAATAACTTTAACTGTCACAGGAATCTCAGGAGGTACTATCTGTCAGAAGAAAAACCCTAAAGTCAATCTATAGTTTTGATGTTTTACACTGGAAGAAGTTCAGATTACTGATCAAGCCTCAGTATAGCATCAAAGAAGTGGATTTATTTCAAAGACAGAGATTTCTAGAGTGACAGGTTCAGACAGTATACAGTGAAGTACAAGAAGGAGAAAGAGATGAGAAGAAAAATGAATCACATTATTAATGAGAAAATTAAAGGACAGTCATTGAGGTTAGTCGTTCATGAACCAGACAGTACATGGAACGTCAACAAAATATTCAGTGGTATTCTTTTATTACTTTCAGTGATTCAGAAAAGAATTAAGACAATCCAAGGATATATAATTATTCTTGTTTAATTAATTTAAATCAAGTAGTCAATTTAATTAATTAATTAATTCATCTTGAATTAATTCTTTAATTAAATTAATTATTAGATTAATTAAATCAGATTAATTATTTAAGTAAGAATAAATTAAAATGATTATTTATTAATCAATTTTAATTAATTCTGAAAAAAATGAACTAGCAAGACAATCCCTGATTGTCTTGCCGATTGTCTTGAAGGTTAAATTCAGAACAGCAAGACAATAGGAGATTGTCTTGCCGATTGTATTGGTGAAGAAATCAATAAAGCAAGACAATTCCTGATTGTCTTGCCGATTGTCTTGATAATGATAATGTCTGAATAGCTTTTAAAAAGTAGAATAAAAATCTAATTTGATTGTCTTGACGATTGTCTTGGCAGTTCAATTTGATTGTCTTGATAATGATCAAAAAGAAAAAGCTTCAGACAGAATGATAAATTTGATAAAGCAAGACAAAGATATCTGAATTTGATTGTCTTGACGATTGTCTTGGAAGAACCTGATTGTCTTGACGATTGTATTGCCTATTGTCTTGGCAGTACAAAACTGGTTGTCTTGGAAGAAGAAATTGTATTGAAGATTGTCTTGATAGTTATAATTGAAGATAAAGATGCAGAGATTTATATATATCAAGACATCTCGACAGAAGCAATCAGTGAGGAAAAACAACACAGAAAATATTACATTTCAAGAACTGAATTCTCTCTTCTCTCTCATCAAGAACACAGCACAAGAAGCAGAAAATTATTTTAGAAAATCAAGTTCATCTTATTTTTAATATCTGATCCGATAGAACTGATTTCATTGATACTCTTGTACTATTAGCGAGTTTTTACTCCTAATCTATATCTTGATTTTTATTAACAAATCTAGAAAAATTCATGTTGAATTTTCTAATTTGTTTTTATTAACTAGATATAAATTCTGTACTGTATTTGTAACAAACCCCTCAAGTTAATATAATTTTATATTCAACTTGAATTTTGTTTCATTTAATTCCGCTCAAATTTGTCAAAATATAAATTAAATTATCAGGACAAATTTCGATAAAACAGTACTGTTTGTATTCAACCCCCCCTTCTACAAACAGATTGGACCTAACAATTGGTATCCGAGCAGGTTGGTTGATACACAAACCAAAGATTCCATTTTACTCGATTAAAAATCATCCCTGAATTTTTTAACTCTCTTAAAAAATTCATCATGTCTTCTAAAGTCGGAACTGTGAAAATTCCCATATATGACAAAAACAGTTATGATATGTGGAAGAATAAAATGTTAATGTTCCTCGAGGTTGCAAATCCTAAATACATGAAAGTCTTATCAGAAGGACCAATAATACCTTTTGGATTAACTCCTGAAGTTGTTACTGATGGAAAAGTTGTTACCCCTGCAAAGCTTGTACAAAAAGATTCTTCTGAATTCACTCTTGCTGAAAGAGAGGAAGCTGGACTTGACATTAATTTAAGACTGATTTTAATAGATTCTCTAGACTCTGTGATGTACAGTCATGTGATTAACTGCAAGACAGCAAAGCACATGTGGGAAACCATTGAAACTGTGAATGAAGGAACAGAGGAAGTTAGGGAGAATCGACTGGAAATTCTGACATCTGAGTATGAACACTTTCGATCAGCATACAATGAAAGTATTCAAGATGTGTTTGAAAGATATAACAAACTTGTCAACAATTTACAGATGCATGGCAAGTACTACACTCAGAAAGAGATCAACAGAAAATTTCTATTGTCAATGCCTGTTCATCTAGAACATAGAATTACAGCTATCAGAGAGTCGAGGAATCTAAGTGAAATTACTGTAGAAAGACTCTTTGGTGTTTTAAAAACCTATGAACTGGAACAATCTCAACAAAAGGAGATTTATGGAAAAGGAAGAATTGCTAATTCTTCTACAGCTCTTATTGTTGAGAACAAACAGGAAGTGGAAGATAAGGTTATTCAACCCTATAGTGTTGACAGTGGCAAGCTGGAAGTTGAAGTTGGTCAAACGAATGCTACTCCAGATGAAGGTGACTTCTATTCACTAGAAGAACTAGATCAGTTGGAAGATGAGTCCATGGCTTTGTTGGTAAGGAAATTCAGTAACTTCAGATTCAGGAAGAATCCCAAGTTCAGGTACAAATCTAATTATAACAGGTTCCAGAGAGGAGGTTCTTCATCCTCAAGTAACAGAGGAGGTTACAAAACTGGAACAGTTGAAAGAAGTAAAATTAGATGCTACAACTGTAATGAACTTGGACATTTCGCTACTGAATGTCAGAAGCCAAAACAAAACCAAAGAAAAGACTTTGGATCTGAGAAGAAGAAGACAGGAAGAGCCTATGTGGCTGCTGGAAAGAGTTGGGATGATACAGACTCTGAAGATGAAGAGTATGGCAATCTTGCCCTGATGGCAAAATCTGATAACTCCAGTGGTACATCATCTGAGGTATCATGTACTGAAAGTCAATATATTTATCAACTTACTGATACACTAGGTAATGCTAATAGAGAGATTGAAAGGCTAAATTTGTTAAATACAGATCTTAGTAATCAATTATCAGAATTACATGATGTACAAAATTGCCATGTTATACAAAAATCAGAAATAAGAATGCTAAAAGAACTTGAGAGGTCTCTAGCAGAGATAGTGGTTCAACAACGTGAAACAATAGCTGAACTAGAAATAAGGGTTAGTGCTACTTCTAATTCTTGTAAAGTGGCTAAAGAGTTGTTTAACCAACAAGCAATTAATCAAACCGTAGGAATTGGGTTTGATTATAATGAAGCTATTGGACGAAAAAGCATTAATACCCCTAATCGTGTCAGTGCTGTAGATAGGGGTATACCATTAGTGCTTAAGAGTGTTAGTAACCCACTCTTTAAGAAATCCATAGCAGAACCTTTGGATACAACATCTTTAATCATTAAGGAAGAGATGCGCATTGAGGATGTAGCTAATGGCGTAGTCTTAGAAAGTAATCAAGTTGTTAAAAATGATAAAGATAGAAAGACTGTGTTTGTAAAAGCAGAAAGAGTTGGTGAGTCTACTAGTTCATTGAAAACTAGTAACAGAAGTAACAACATGAATAAATGCAACAACAAATCTACCATGCATGCTATTCCTGTTATTGATACTGCTCATAAGAAATGTGATGCTGCTAATTGCATGTCTTGTGCTTTTAATATAATGTCTGCTTACTTTAACGGTAATCATGCATGTGTTGATAATAATGCTCCTAGACAGCAAATGAGCAGAAATAAACATGTAAGATCCAGGACTGTAACATCACCTAATTCTAAGATTAGGACTCCAAGTCCTTCTCAGGATATGGTGAAGACATGGTTACCCAAGCTGAAACCAAAACAAGTTAAAGCTGTTTACAGGGTTAAATGTCCAGTACCTAAAGAAAATGTTGTTAAAATAAAAAGTGTTGCTTTGCCTGATAAAGGTCAATTCTTTAAGTACTCCGGACCCAATCAAATTTGGGTTCCGAAGAAAGTCTAACCAATTTGTCATTGCAGGGTGTGAAACAGGTTGAACGAGTCATGTGGATTCTGGACAGTGGATTTTCAAGGCATATGACCGGAGATAAAGCCCTGCTGACAAATGTGGTGGAGAAGGCTGGCCCAGTCGTTACCTTTGGAGATAACAGCAAAGGTAAAACTGATGGATATGGCAGATTAGAAGCTGGAAATGTTATCGTTGAAGATGTCTCTTTTGTGAACGGCCTTGAGCACAATTTGCTCAGTATTAGTCAATTCTGTGACAGAGGTTATGAAGTGCATTTCAACAAGAATAATTGTCTAATATCACACAAGAGAAATGAAAGGCCGCAGTTGACTGGAGTAAGAAAAGGAAACTTGTACATAGCCAATATGAACTCTGGAAGCACAGAAGAAATTAGATGTTTTTATTCAAAGGCATCTACTGATGAAAGTTGGTTATGGCACAAGAAACTTTCTCACCTAAATTTCAAAACAATGAATTCTCTAGTGAAAAGAGAGTTGGTGAGAGGTTTACCTTCGATTGAATTTACTCAGGAAGGTCTATGTGATGCTTGTCAAAAAGGGAAGTTAAAAAGGGCAACTCACAGGAGCACTAACATATCATCAATAACTGAATCATTACAACTTCTCCATATGGATTTGTTTGGTCCAGTTAGTGTGATGTCCATGTCAAGAAAAAGATATGCTCTTGTGATTGTTGATGATTTCTCAAAATTCACATGGGTACTATTTCTGAACTCAAAAGATGAAACTCCACAACTGGTAGTTGATCACATTAAGTTAATTGAGCTGGATTCTAATCGTCCAGTAAGAGCTATAAGGTCAGACAATGGAACTGAATTCAAGAATGCAGTTCTGAATGACTTTTGCACTGAAAAGGGTATAACTAGACAGTACTCGGCTCCCAGAACTCCTCAGCAAAATGGGGTAGTTGAAAGAAAGAATAGAACCTTGATTGAAGCTGCACGTACTATGCTAAGTGAATCAAGGCTTCCATTGAGCTTTTGGGCTGAAGCTGTCAACACTGCATGCTATACTCAGAATCGTACTCTTATCAATAAAGACTTAATGAAGACACCATATGAAGCTCTACATGACAAGAAACCAACTCTCAAGTACTTTCATGTATTTGGGACAAAATGCTTTGTGTTGAAAGAAGGAGAAGATCAAGGTGGTAAATTTGAAGAAAAAGCACATGAAGCAATATTTATCGGTTATACTAGAAGAGCCTACAAGGTGTATCTTATTGATCAACAGAAAACTATGGAAAGTGTCAATGTTACATTTGATGACACAAAACTCCCAAGTATCCAAAATGAAGATCCATCTGAAAAGCTTAAGTTTGATGATATGTCAGATTCAGATTCAGATGATAACAATCAACCTGAAGTTGTTGCTGATAATAATAATCCAAATGTTGGTGGTAATGATCAAGGTGATGCTGGTGAAAACAATGATAACTTTCAAGACACCACTAATACTCTTGAACCATCAACAAGTCAAACTGGCAACAACTCAGGGGGAGATAATGAAGGGTCAACAAGTCATACTCAACATCATACTGAAGAACAAGGCGAATCGTCAAGATCAATTCTTCCCAGACAAACTGTTTGGAATAGAGCTCATCCTTTTGAGCTGATTCTTGGTGATCCAGATGTTGGTGTGAAAACAAGAAGAGCTTATCAGAATCAATGTAACTATTCTGGGTTCCTGTCTGTCATGGAACCTAAGAAAGTAGAAGAAGCTCTATCTGATCCTGATTGGGTGATTGCTATGCAAGATGAACTCAATCAATTTAAGCAACTAGAAGTATGGAAGCTGGTGCCCAGACCTAAAGATAGAAAAGTGGTGGACACAAGATGGGTATTCAGAAACAAACTAGATGAAGATGGCACTGTGATAAGAAACAAAGCAAGACTGGTAGCTAAAGGTTATTCTCAAGCTGAAGGCATTGATTATGACGAGACCTATGCTCCAGTGGCAAGACTTGAGGCCATCAGAATATTCTTGGCATATGCATCCTATTCGAGATTCAAAGTTTATCAAATGGATGTCAAGAGTGCCTTTCTGAATGGTAAGCTAGATGAAGAAGTGTATGTAGAACAGCCTCCTGGTTTTGAAGATCAAGATCATCTGGACTATGTTTACTTTCTTTACAAAGCTATCTATGGTCTTAAGCAAGCTCCAAGAAAATGGTATGACACTCTTTCTGAATTTCTAATTGAAAATGGTTTTATAAGAGGTGTCATAGACAAAACTCTCTTCACTAAAAGACATAAGAATGATATAATACTAGTCCAAGTCTATGTGGACGATATTATATTTGGGTCTACTAATGAGCTTCTATGCAAGAAGTTTTCTAAGTTAATGCAGGGTAGGTTTGAAATGAGCATGATGGGAGAACTGAAATTCTTTCTTGGATTACAAATAAGTCAGAGACAAGATGGAATATTTATTTGTCAATCTAAGTACATCAAGGAACTCCTCAAGAAATATCACATGGAGGAGTGCTCATCAGCAAAGACACCATCAACTATAGCTGTCAAAATTGGTTTATGTGAAAGTTCTGCCAAGGTAGATATCACAGGCTATAGAGGTATGATTGGCTCTTTGCTTTACCTAACTGCTAGTAGACCAGATATAATGTTTGCCACATGCTTGTGTGCAAGGTTTCAAGCGAACCCTAAAGAAATACATCTCACTGCTGTCAAAAGAATCTTAAGATATCTAAAGGGTACGCCTAATTTAGGCATCTGGTACCCTAATGAATCTGGTTTTACTTTAATTGGATATACAGATTCTGACTATGCAGGAAGTGTTATAGACAGGAAAAGTACATCTGGGAGTTGCCAATACCTAGGTGGAAGACTGGTATCTTGGTTCAGTAAGAAACAGCAAACAGTTTCCAACTCTACAGCCGAAGCTGAATATATAGCTGCTGGAAGCTGTTGTGCTCAGATCTTATGGATTAGGAATCAATTAATGGACTATGGCATTGTATTGGAAAATATCCCTATTTTATGTGATAATACAAGTGCCATAGCAATCGCCAGCAATCCTGTGCAGCACTCAAGGACAAAGCACATTGACATAAGGTATCATTTTATAAGAGAGCATGTAATGAATGGTACAGTGGAACTACTATTTGTAGGCTCTGGAGATCAAACTGCAGATATTTTTACTAAGTCGCTTAATGAATCCTCATTCACTAGAATTGTTAGTGAATTGGGTATGTTAAACAGTCCTAGTAATTAATACTGTTAATATCTGAAATTTGATCTTTAATAATTTTGCAAGTGATTATTCTGTGAATATTTGTTGTTTAAAATCACTTGTATAATTATTTTACCAACTAATTTTCTTGCTTGTTTAGTTATTTTTCACTTTGTTTATTCATATTATTTAATACTCCATATTTCTATATGTTTAGAATATTTGTAGATATTTATTTCTATTTTAATAATTATTTTATTAAATGTTTTGTAATGTTTGTCCTTTTGTTATTTAAATTTGTTCTCGTAAAAAGATTAATCCATGTTTCTGTAAAATATTTATTTTTTAGTATTTTTAATAATATTAGAATGTATTTTAATTGGATTAATTTTGCACATTATTTGTATTTTATTAGCATTTTAATTAGCAGTTTAATTAATTGTTATGATTGTGATTATCATATCAAGACAATCTACAGATTGTCTTGGAAGGTTATTTTGTTGTTAATAAAATATTTTTCAGATTTTTATTCTGTTTTCATTTTATTTTACTCAAAACAAATGATTGTCTTGATAGTTTTGAACTACCAAGACAATCGGCAAGACAATCAACTGATTGTCTTGGAGTGTTTTTCTTTATTTTCAAAATTAAAAAAAAAATATTTTCGTTTTCATTTTATTTTATTCAGAATTGTAAACGATTGTCTTGATAGTATTTATACTACCAAGACAATCGGCAAGACAATCAAACCGATTGTCTTGTAATGTAGTTTTGTACTTAAAAAAAAACAAAAACAGAAAAACAGAACAGGCAATACAATTATCTCTCTCTCGTGTCTTTACACAGAGCTCGCGATATATATACATACAATACACGCAGTTTTGGATTGAATTGCTGCTCAATTTTTCTCAACAAAACTGAAATCCAAGAACAGATTCGAATAGATCGTGTGATTGTCTTTCTTTTGAACCGATCAGTTTCGAATTTGGTTAAAGTTTCTGAAAATCAATTTTCAAAAAGTTGAATCGGATTTTACAAGTTTTAAGAGTTTCAGATTTTTTCTGAGAAATCTAAAAATAGATTGAGACTCCCAGTGATCAAGAGAACAGCATATAATTTTTTGGGATTTTTCTGACAACTTTGAATTAATTCGAATTTTTAATTAATTTTAATTAATTATTAATTCTGAAAATTTTCGAATTGTTTTAATTTTCTTAAAATTAAAGTGTGTTTTTGTATTTAAAAATGGCTGATAATTTTGAGATAATGAAACATAATTTGGTTGGCTATTTTAATCCGAACGATTGTCCCTACGATCGATTTAGGCCTTGGATACGATTTTTGAATGACGATTCAATTATCCGAACTGCCATTTCGATTGAAGCCCCAATTAAGATAGGACCACTGAGATTGATTTGCACAGAATCTGTGGTGTCTGAAGACTTGACCTCATTCTCGTTTGATTTTGATGGTACACACCACGTCGTGACAGAATCAACCCTAACTACTGTTTTGGGTCTCCCGGCGGATAATTATGATCCATTTCCAACCAGTGAGCAACTCTATCAATTCTTCATTGATATTAATTATCATGGAGTAATTGATATGAACAACCTGAGCAAAAGGAATCTGGTTCAACCATGGGATGCATTCTTCGACACGATCTCCAAGGTATTTGCTAATTCAGCCAGAGGTAATTTTCACTTACTCACCTCTATGTTACAAACTATTGGTTATGCTGTTGCTAACAACCGTAGAATCAATATTGGTAATCTACTTTGGAATACTATTATTAACAGGATTGTTAAGGCCAGAAAGGATTTTGATGAGGGTAAGAAAGTTCTATGTTATTATCCTAGATTTTTAACTCTGATATTTAATCATCTTGTTCCTGTTGGTCAACAAACAGTTTTTAGGAATGACAACCCTATGGTATCAGGCAGGCAAACCAAGAAAATATTCACTAGCCTTGATACACATAGAAAGTTGATAAATGTGCCAGTGTATATTACACCATATTTGTCTAACTTCATAAATCTACCTGTCATTCCTCGACTTTTGAATGCACCTGAACCTGAACCTCAAGATGTACCTGTCCCTGAACATCAACATCAAATAGAACAATCTATTCCTTCAGGTACAGCTACTGCATCAATGGAGCAGGTATTACCTTCTATCTCTCAAACTGTTTCTGGAGCCCAAGTGGCTGATAGGTCAGACCAAGAGGTTGTAGAACCACAGCCTCTATCCCAGGTCTTAGAGCCAAACACTGTGTCTAACCAAATCTCTAAACCTAAAGCCAGAAGCAAGTTGATGACAAAAAGAGCTGATAGAAGAAGTGATGATGTGAGTGATCCCACAGCTCTGCCTCCACCAAAGAAGAGAAGAAACCTACTACTTGAGGCATCTGTAAGCCCATCCATTTCCTCCCAACAGGATTTCGACATTGAAATGGCCGATGAACTGTTACTAATTTCATCCTCTCAACAGGATGCAATTATTGAAATTCGCCAAAGGGCCGTGGCACCTTGTACAGAGTCAAGCACACCTCTATTACTCACAATGGGGGAAAACATTAACTTAGAATCTGATGTTGCTAAGGACACTGAGCAAGGAGTGCACGATAGGATTGTTACTGTGCCTACCATTGTTACGGTAGAAGAGCCTTCACAGGCTTCAGAGGGAAATCTTGACTCTCTGCCAAGTATAATAGAGTCATCATCTCCCCTCCCAGGAGGAACATTCCTGGCTCCCTCAAGGGATTCTTCACTCGCAGATTTATCTGGTGAAAGTGAAAGGCAACTTGGTCATCCTATCACTGAAGAAATTCAGTTATCAAATCCAAATGAATTGATAGAGATGACTGAGGATTGGGAATTGCGAACTCCCATTGCACCACCACTGACCTCTCCAGAAGAGGCTAGGGTGATTTCTTATGCAGGTACAGCTCAAGGAAAGGAGCTAGTGTTGAGTGATGTGAGGACCACCTTAAATATGAGTGAAACACATGCACGAAAGGAGAGTGACATATCCTTGAGTGAACATCAGGTGAGTGCACACACTGACACAAACACTTTGTCTCTAATGGCTCAAATCAAAGAACTGCAAAAGAAATTGATGGAAACTGAGGCTGAAAAACAAGTTTTGAAAGCACAAGTGGATGAACGGTCTTCTTCTTCCACCTCTGTCAACAATCAGCTCATGATCATTCGTGACGATGTCCACAATATAAAGACTACACTCACTCCAGCAATCAATACATTGATACAATCAAACTCCCAGGCATCTACAGAAAGAACAGACATACTAAATGCTATTGACAGACTCTCTAATAGGGTGGATGAACTTCAAGTGGAAATGCATGAATCTGCTCAATCATATGCTACAACCTTTGCAAATCTTGAAGAGAAGTATGATTACATGTTTGAAGGCCTTGATCATCTATACAAAATTGTTAAACCTACTCATAATATCACACCAGAACAAAGAGCATACTTTGAAGACTATGATGATGATAATGAGGGGGATAATGATGCAAATAGGGAGCTTGACAGTCAACGGAAGTCTGTAGAGGATTCCTCAACTAAGGGGGAGAAGTCTGGAGATGGAGCAGGTAAGTCTGGAGGAGAAGCAGGAGGTAGTACTGGTGAAGCAGGAGGTAGTAAGTCACAAGGGAGGCATAAGGAGAAGTCTACCAAGGGAAAAGAAAAAGCTCATGATCAGGATGCATTTGAGTTTGATTTTGATCTCAGGAATAGTAAGTTTGAAGTACATCAATTAAATGATATCGAAGAAGATCTTTCAAACTGGCAAGATGATCCTGTGTTTGAGAAGGAACTGCAAGAGGAGAAAGCTGATCGTCTGATGAGACAAGCTAAGCTTGAGAAGACCAGACAGGTAGTGAATGAAAGATTGAAGCTGAAGCAAGCTGAAGATGCAGAGAAACAAAAGCTACATGCAATCAGTGTACAGGAAAGGAAAAGGGATATTCAGTTGAAGATTGGTCCAAAGTGGGATAGAGCAAGAGAGATTTTTGATTCTATTCAGAACACTGCTAATGATGATGAACGTTTACTCCAACTACTTCAACAGTTTCAAGAGACCAATCCAAATTACTTGCAATATATGGATGCACTGATGCTGGAAATTTCAAGGATAGTAGCTGGATTTGATAGATGTGCAGATCAACTGATAATTCAGATTGACTCTCGTACAATGGGTTCTCTCTATGTGTCACTTCAAATCTTTCAACAGAGAAGCTTGATGGAACTGTGGATTATGTCTACAAAGGTAAAAAGGTTTTCTGAACTGAATATTTTACTTCATGAAAGACTTTTGGAGTTTGCTCAAAGGAATAGTCCACAAGTTATTCAAACTCCACATCATGTTAAGTTTCTCAAGGGTAATACACTACACTCTTGTTTTCTTGATTCTAAGTCAATGAAGTTATACACTGCATCTCATCTGGTATGGTTAGAACATATGCTGAGGACTACAGGATTCGAAGATAAAGAAAGTATCTTTGTTGCTGACATTATTCGATCATATGCTTTAACTGGATTTGAAAAGAAATATTACATTCTTCGGAATCGGCTTTGGGGTAACCTTGGAATCTTGCCTAAGAAACCTAAAGGTCTTATGTCAGATTATGAACGTGTACTTGACAAGGATTTGATCAAAACCTTGGATGATCAAGAACGATTTGACACAGAGAATATCAGAAGATTCCTAGAGCAAGAAGATGAAGTTGAACCTGGAGAGATAAGGAATGAAGAAACTTCAAAGTGAAGATCAGCTCTACATGTAATATCTTTAGAGCTTAGATAGGTCAAGATAGAAAAATGTATTGTATGATCAGTCTAGAGGATCATCTATCTTGTATTTATCTTTTATGTTTGAATCTGGAAAATGTTAAATATAAACCAGAACTTTTCGTTTATTTACTTTGTGTTTAAAGTTTTATCTTTTACTAAGTTAAGTTGAGTTAGTTGAGTAATCCTCTAGGAATTTGCTTGTTATCGTCTAACAAACAAATAGGGGGAGATTGAAAGGCATATGACATAGCCTATTTGTAGTTCGAGGACTCAACTCAACTTAAGCTTAGTTTGTAATAAGTAAATAACTTTAACTGTCACAGGAATCTCAGGAGGTACTATCTGTCAGAAGAAAAACCCTAAAGTCAATCTATAGTTTTGATGTTTTACACTGGAAGAAGTTCAGATTGCTGATCAAGCCTCAGTATAGCATCAAAGAAGTGGATTTATTTCAAAGACAGAGATTTCTAGAGTGACAGGTTCAGACAGTATACAGTGAAGTACAAGAAGGAGAAAGAGATGAGAAGAAAAATGAATCACATTATTAATGAGAAAATTAAAGGACAGTCATTGAGGTTAGTCGTTCATGAACCAGACAGTACATGGAACGTCAACAAAATATTCAGTGGTATTCTTTTATTACTTTCAGTGATTCAGAAAAGAATTAAGACAATCCAAGGATATATAATTATTCTTGTTTAATTAATTTAAATCAAGTAGTCAATTTAATTAATTAATTAATTCATCTTGAATTAATTCTTTAATTAAATTAATTATTAGATTAATTAAATCAGATTAATTATTTAAGTAAGAATAAATTAAAATGATTATTTATTAATCAATTTTAATTAATTCTGAAAAAAATGAACTAGCAAGACAATCCCTGATTGTCTTGCCGATTGTCTTGAAGGTTAAATTCAGAACAGCAAGACAATAGGAGATTGTCTTGCCGATTGTATTGGTGAAGAAATCAATAAAGCAAGACAATTCCTGATTGTCTTGCCGATTGTCTTGATAATGATAATGTCTGAATAGCTTTTAAAAAGTAGAATAAAAATCTAATTTGATTGTCTTGACGATTGTCTTGGCAGTTCAATTTGATTGTCTTGATAATGATCAAAAAGAAAAAGCTTCAGACAGAATGATAAATTTGATAAAGCAAGACAAAGATATCTGAATTTGATTGTCTTGACGATTGTCTTGGAAGAACCTGATTGTCTTGACGATTGTATTGCCTATTGTCTTGGCAGTACAAAACTGGTTGTCTTGGAAGAAGAAATTGTATCGAAGATTGTCTTGATAGTTATAATTGAAGATAAAGATGCAGAGATTTATATATATCAAGACATCTCGACAGAAGCAATCAGTGAGGAAAAACAACACAGAAAATATTACATTTCAAGAACTGAATTCTCTCTTCTCTCTCATCAAGAACACAGCACAAGAAGCAGAAAATTATTTTAGAAAATCAAGTTCATCTTATTTTTAATATCTGATCCGATAGAACTGATTTCATTGATACTCTTGTACTATTAGCGAGTTTTTACTCCTAATCTATATCTTGATTTTTATTAACAAATCTAGAAAAATTCATGTTGAATTTCATAATTTGTTTTTATTAACTAGATATAAATTCTGTACTGTATTTGTAACAAACCCCTCAAGTTAATATAATTTTATATTCAACTTGAATTTTGTTTCATTTAATTCCGCTCAAATTTGTCAAAATATAAATTAAATTATCAGGACAAATTTCGATAAAACAGTACTGTTTGTATTCAACCCCCCCTTCTACAAACAGATTGGACCTAACAGTGTTTATCAAAAGGTCACAATCTGGTTTTGTTATTATTGCAGTATATGTGGATGATTTGAATCTTGTAGGTACTTCTGAAGATATTACTAATGCTGCTAACTATTTGAAAAATGAGTTTGAAATGAAAGATCTTGGAAAGACAAGATTTTGTTTAGGTATACAGGTGGAGCACTTATCTTCAGGCATATTTGTTCATCAGTCAACCTACACAGAAAAGGTTCTTGATCGATTCTACATGGACAAATCTCATCCACTAACTACACCGATGATTGTTCGATCACTAGAAGTTGAGAAAGATCCTTTCCGTCCTAGAAAAGAAGATGAAGATGTTCTTGGGCCTGAAGTTCCATATCTTAGTGCAATTGGAGCTCTTATGTATCTTGCGAATAACACACGACCTGATATTGCATTTGCTGTGAACTTGTTGGCGAGATTCAGTTCTGACCCAACTAAAAGGCACTGGGATGGGATCAAGCATGTATTCAGATATCTTCGTGGGACGATTGATCTTGGGTTATTCTTTCAAAGCAATTCAAAATCACAGTTGGTTGGATATGCGGATGCTGGGTACATGTCAGATCCACATTTTGGACGATCTCAAACAGGTTATCTATTCACATATTGCGGCACCGCTATTTCTTGGAAGTCTACAAAACAGACTATGGCGGCAACTTCATCTAATCACGCAGAGTTACTTGCAATTCATGAAGCAAGCAGAGAATGTATTTGGTTACGATCTGTCATTCAACATATTCGAGAATCATGTGGTTTATTAGGTATCTCAGATAGTCCTACAGTTATGTTTGAAGATAACTCAGCTTGTATTAAACAACTCAAGGAAGGCTACATCAAAGGGGATCGAACAAAACATATCTTGCCAAAATTCTTCTACACTCATGAACTACAAGAGAATGGTGACATTGATGTACAACAAATTCAATCATGTGATAACCTGGCAGATTTACTTACAAAGTCACTACCTACATCAACATTTGAAAAGTTGCGAAATAATATTGGGATGCGAAGATTGAGATCTTTGCAACAACAAGATGTCAAATTGTGAGACATTTGATTCAGGGAGAGATTGTACTCTTTTTCCTTCGTCAAGGTTTTTATCCCACTAGGTTTTTCCTTGCAAGGTTTTAACGAGGCAATCAATCTCTGTAATAACTCACATTTGACAATCAAGGGGGAGTGTTGCGAAAGCATATAATAAAATATGTGATTGTCAAAGTTGTATTTGAATTGTAAGGCCACCTTTATAGATTAATGCTAGACTACAAGCTGTAAAGTTTAGATACAGTAGTCAATATTGTAATAGTAGAGCTATGCATAGATGTGAAGAATTCTTACCTAACATTAATTCTTGTCCCCTTTGCTTTGCTATAAATAGCTACATCAGTGAATGGAAAAACAGACCGAGCAGTTCTCATCTCTTTCTCTGACTCTCTCTCTTTCTCTCTTAATATATTAGTAGTTCCTTTACAGTTATTATATCTAGTACTTTATAACACTGAGGGTTTATTTTTTATTTTTTGACCGATTTCCATCGAATTTAGTACGTGTTAGAGCATCTCCAATGGAGAAAAACCTTTAGCAATATTATCCAAGGTGGCATATTAGGTGACATGAAATAGAGATTATGTAAAAAAAAATATACTCCAATGCATAATAACCCTTAGCAAAAATTATAGATAAGCATACTTGGTTGGCTATATTTGTTGAGCCAACTTAACCCCTTTGCAAAAATATAGACAATTTCATTATAGCTATGTCCATTGGAGTTTTACTTGCCACTCTTATGTAAAATTTTAATTATTTTCTAATTTAAAAGTTTTTAGCCAATCATCATACATATTGCCATTGGAGATGCTCTTAGCTTCTAAATATACGACCATTTATGATTGAAATAGAAAGCGATCGAATCTATCCGATCATATTTAGATGCAAATTCGAAGAGAAAATCTTGCAGTGACTGAAGCATTATTCCATAAGAGAAAAATAAGTAATCTTTTTTCTTTTTTTTAAGTTAAAGTTTTAAGTTAATACCACCTTAATTAGAACCCGTGCAACGAAACGGCCTCTATGCCTCTCAAGCTTTCTCAGGCTTCAGCAATCAGCATACATCATTTATGATGTCGGGACTGGTCCGAAATACAAGCAATATAAGCATAGGACATTTATAATTTAGGAGGTAGAAATTTTGTTAGTAATATATTTTAGTACATATATTATTTTATATACAGTATATATAATTACTTGCATAATGTTTTTGAAAAAAACGTTATATTGGTAGTAGACTTGCATAGCATTTCTTAAAAAACGCTTTGTAGGTAGTGTATCCTAAGTTCATTTTTGTAGTAGTGATACAATTTGGATAATCATATTTTGGGATTTTTGGGTGTCAAACCACTTATGATATTAAACTTCTAAACTATTATTAGCTATACTGAACTTTTAATTTTTTTTTATAATATTTGTACTATTGTCGAATTGGGTGAGCTCCATTAATATTTTTCAAGGACATTTTAGCCATTTCATCATCATCTTCTTTCTCAAACTCATTTTCACCATTGACAATATTTGTGAAAACTTAAAATTCGAATATATCATCCATTTAATAAAGAAATAGACTCATTTAAATGGCAATAAAGTTGTCCCTTGAATTTTCTGACAATCTTAAATTATTTTGATAAAAGTATACATATCGTAAAAAAAGTTTGAAATCGAATATAACAAGTGGTGGTTTTAGAAATCCAGTATCCCAAGTGAACCGACACTCAAAGTACGAGTACACAAACTACACTTTACTCTTTTTAAAAAAATCATTCTATAAATCATTCTAGAGAATAGCTTGATATATATATATATATATATATATATATATATATATATATATATATATATATATATATATATATATATATAGGGTCTTGCTCAAATGAGAACCCTCACTTATTGTGAGATATGAGATCTAATCCTAGCCATATATTTTTTATATCTAAATTAAATCCTAGCCCCACAATTAATATTTAAAATTTTATTTTTTTATTATTCATTTAATTCAACATCATCTTCCACAATCATTTCTTCCATACTCCGGTCACCATTTCCGGTCACCATCTCCGGCGACAAATTCCAGCCAACCCATAAAATCACCACCGATAAACAGAAAATCACCGCACTGCCGCCACCTCCGGCCACCACGCCGCCGCCACCACCAACAAAAATCACCACCTTTAAACAGAAAATCACCGCACTTCACCGCCTCCGACCACCACACTACCGCCACTGCCACCAAAAGATCACCACCGATGTACGAAAATCACCGCGACCAAACCACCACCACTTCCGGCCACCACCAACAAATCACTAACGGAACCCGAAAATCACCACAAATTCAACCCTAACATAATCCAAATCATTACATACACAAAAGCAAAACCCCTTTTCTATATCTGAATCTACAAAACACGCACAATTTTATAAAATTAACACCTTACCCACACAGTGACCGCCTCTCATTTCATCTCAATTACTCACACTTTCACACTCTAAATACTTTCTCTCTCTAAAAACCAATCGAAAATGAGAGAAATTATTCACATTCAGGACGGTCAATGTGGAAACCAGATCGGAGCAAAGTTCTGGAAGTGATCTGTATCGAGCACGGCATCGATTTGACAGGGCGTTACCAAGGAGACATAGACATTCAATTAAAGCGAATCAATGTTAATGAAGACTGAACAGACAACGGCGATCGGATATTGGTGGTCTGGCAGCGACAACAGTAACGGTGGGGGTGGGGGGTGGGGTCTGTGTGTGTAGGTGGTGATTTTGTGTTTTCCGATGGTGATTAATTGTGGCGGCGGTGGCGACGTGGTGGATGGGCATGGCCGGAAGGGGGGTGGCAGGGAGAGTATACGTGTATTTGTGTGTGTACATAACGTATGTGGTGTGCGTATGTGGGTGTTTTATTTGTGTGGTGAGGATTTAAGATAGTTTAAAATTTGAGGGGCTGAGATTAGATCTCAGTTCTCACCAAAAATATGGGTTCTCATTTGAGCAAAACTCAATATCCTATTACTTGAATTAAGAATTGTAATTTTTTTTATTAAAGTTAAAAAGGTTATTGTTATGATGAACTTTTTGATATATACTTAAGTTTGCTATCTATTAGTAAGAATGATTGAGAGAATATTATTTACTATTATGATTATGATCACAACGAAGTTTTTAAAATTAAAATTGATTAATTAGTCATATCTTTGTTCTAATATATCACAAGAATGGGAATAGGTTGGTTATGTTATCAACGAGAAGAAAATGCTTGTAAATTCTAATTTGAAAGCTTAGTGATTTTGCTAGCAAAATTATGTGAAAAATAATTTTAAATCTTGAGTTATCATTTTTTTATTAAGTACTCAAAACAGTTCCAGGTTTTGTTGTGATTATCTCGTAACAAGAACATAGTATATTTTTCATTGCAAATTTACCGCTTCTAGTCTTGTATATTGCTTTGTTTTTGTTTTTATTTTTTTACTTTTAAAAATAGTGGGGGAGAAATTTTTTGAGGTGGCACAGGGAATGTTGTAAAAATCGGAAATCGATTTGACTCGGTTTGATCTTCAAAATCTGAGTACTTGGCCGATTTTTCGAGTACTCGTTTTCAACATCCGAGTTCTCGGTTAAATCCGAACTCGTCCGAGTACTCGGCCGAGTCAACCGATTTTTACAACACTAGGCACAGGATATCTCTAAAGATCCTGATTGTAGCATCTAAAGATATACTCGGGTGTTTGTTTTTGTTTATTTCATCTCGTAAAGTACACAAGGAGAGGTTTTTTATAGGAAAAGGAATGATAAATTTCGTTCATGAAAACATAAAAAACGGAGCCTAAGAAATCAAACATTCTTTACATAAATCTTAACTTTTTTTTTTTTCACAATTAACAAAGTTTTATTTATTTTATTTATAAAATTTAAAATATTGAATAATTGTTATGACTGAACAAAATGCTACAGGGGTGTTAAAAAAAAGTTGTTTAAGACAATTGTTCTGCTTGATTTTTTGAACACAGCAAAGGCATTTACAGGCAAGATCTTAACAGTACCCCATCTCAGTAATTAGATTGTTAATCAGGTTAACTAAAACCCTAATTATTATTTTAAAATCAAGATTTTTGCCATGCATTTTATGTATAATCTTCAGTGTGATGACTGTGTTTCTTGATAAAGATTCTATCTTTGTTGTGGGGTTTGGGTTTTATTTATAAAGTTTGTATTTTTATTCCATATTTGATTTAAAATGTTGCTGTAAGTCTGTACTGTAACTATGTTTGCATGTATATCATATGTGAATGTATGATAGAATGTCTGATCCAAGAAGGGGAAAACCAGAAACAAGGTAGAGGGGGTGGTGAGGGCTGTTTGAAGGAGAATTATAACTTTTCGAAGCTACTGATAAAATTAGCATAGCAGATGAATTCCTGCATTTTTAGTTTTGTAAGTGATAGCGGTTGATTTTTGTCTTCTGCGGAATAACTAAGTGATTATTTGTGCAGGAAGGGATATAGTTTTTGTACTGAGGTCTCGCGCCATGGAAATGGGCACAGAGTATCAAGCTGACTGGAATTCGAATTGCACACATTTGGTGTATGCATTTCCTAATACCCTGACAAGTTGAGTCAGATTGTGGAACTATTGTTTCAAAGGTTTGATCTTTTTTAGGAAGAATATCCGTTGTAATATGTTTATTCCTTGATCCTTCCTTGATAATATGATGTCCAATATTTTATTGAGCATAGCTGCATAGGGCAAATTTCATTTATAAAAGTGCATGTCACTCCATATGGCTTTGGGGTTTTGTTGCATAGGAAGTCATTGCGACTAATTATGTCTAGAAGGTCCATAACTGTGGTATAATATTGAAATCTGTATCTTGTTATTTTGATTTAGTTCATGGGAAAACATTTTTAAGGGCATTGTGTATATTATTAATGATAGTGTAGGTAATCCGTAATCTTTTGTTGTAGGAGTGGATATCAGAATGTTACAACAAGAGGAAACTTGTTGATATTGACACTTACCTTATGCATGCTGGTAAACCATGGAGGAAACAAAGTATAGCTTCTAAAACCACCCAAGGTCTGTATCTTTGTGCATTCTGTTATTAGTGAATGTTTAAGCACCCGACAACAAGGTTTATGAGATAACCCGTTGCCTTTATATATGATGATCTTGACCATATGTATTTCATTTATTCTATTTCTTTTCTTTTGATATAAGGAAACAAAACATTTCTTCTTTAAAGTAACAAAACATTGCTTCTTTCAAGATCAAGCAAACCTGGCCCACTTGAGCTTAGATATTAAATTCTCTATATTCAATTATAAATAACCACATGACTATTTCGAACATCCTAATGATTTGTCCACATACAAGTAGTTGCAACTTGAGGTTTTTTTTATATATAGATTTGTATGACTTATATTAATATATAGCTTCAAATATTAACCAAGTTATGTACACTTTCTTTCTTGCCATGTAAAGCTGTAGGAGCTATAATTTTCTAGCAACTCTAGTTTTGGGAATCTGATCACATGTCCTTTGTGCAGATCAAGAACCGTCAACATCTAAGAAATCTCAGAAGCAAGTCGAAAAGGCTGCATACTCGAAGCCCAATACTAAAGCTTCACTTATGGTTCTTTCTGCTAATTAAAATGTTTGCATGTGCATTATTCTTCCTAAAATGTTTATGGGTTCAACAGATATGTTAGTCATGTTCAAGTTAAACAAATTATATTTATATATTGCTCACGTCTTCCCACTCACTCTGAAGCATGGTGTAGCTTCTAGAACTGAGCATGAGTACTTTGTACCTTCTAAAGTGAAGAAATGGGCTGCAGATGATTTTAGAAAAACCATATCCTGGTAGGAGAGTCAAGATGCAAAGGTAAACTACATTGCTCTTTTTACTCGCCAATCTTGCGCTACCGAACTTATCAGTCATGTTTGCTCTGATATTTCACGTTGCGTACTCACAGTCTCGCACCATGAAATCTTTACTGTTCTCATGTTATTCTGTATTCCAATTGCAGAAGATTTACTCGATCTTGATAACTTCCTCGATTTGTAATTTTGTTGATAAGGCTTCAACTGTAATTTTCATGCATTTGAACAATTAAACTGTATCATGAGTATTTCTTGTGACAAGATTTTTCCCAAAAATTATTTCTATATCAGTTAGCAGTCAGGGGTTCGAGGCTGTACCAATGGGATTTTTGCAAGTTTTATTAATTATAGTTTATGGCCTGAATCAGGCGTAAATGCTGCATGGCATGGGTTGAGGTCTCACCTTTACCTTAAAAACCAAAATCTGGTTGTTTGCCCTTTTTCATATCTAGCGTGACTAGAAGGAGAAATCAAATGTAATAAGTCTAATATGTGTATATATGTATCAAGTGCAAGGTATACCTATATTTGCATCCAAAAGGAACCTGTTAAAAAGAAAAGGGATGTGATAAGTTTTGCCATATTATATATCTAGAAGTTATTTCTTCTGTAGTTTTACCATTCACCGGGCCTCTAATTGTTGCCGAATTATATATCTGATATTTATATCTTCTGTAGTTTTACCATTTAGCTATGAACAATTTTCTTGTGTGCTTTTAACAGCCAGATGGCCCAGATCCAAGCGTTATAAAGAAGATAGCTGCTGAAGGGATTCTGGCTTGTTTACAAGATGCTGTAGATTCTATTAAGCATGATCAGGTATGAATCAGCTGCACACAGATTTTAGTTGCACCTAATGCACGTGCAAAGATTGACTTGAGAAAAATGCTGAATGAAGGATGCTGTTTACTGAAAGATAAGCTGCCATTACTCATTAATCTTGACATGTAATAGTTATATCAGCTGCAACATTCTTATCTGGGGACTTTGAAACTCAACTGTTTACCTTAAATTGTTATCGTCTGGGCATCTTTGCTATCTTCTTTTATAATTAAATTTGGAAGAGGAGTTTGGGCCATACTCGTCTAGTTTAGAGATTATGGTTCTTATGAAATGACGGCAGATGTTTTAACCAACAGTATATCTGCATTCTTCTTGGATGTCTACTTAACAAGATATCTGCATTCTTCTTGGATGTCTACTCAACAAGATATCTGCATTCTTCTAGGAAATCCTACATATATCTGAATAGTGGAATTTTGTACCTCGAGTGGTGGAGCTGGCTAAGCTTGATCATTCTCAATCTGAGCCAGATTCGCTTTCTAAAAAATATCTATACAAGCAAGCTGTGGCCTGCAAAGACATTTACGAGAAGGAACTTGAAATGCTAAACGATTCATTTACTAATAAGAAAAAGCTGAAGACTGGTGAAAGCAAGAGAACAGGCATAGAACAGAATGAAACGCCCACTAGAAGTGCCGACTATGACGGTGATGAAACAAGTGAGATGACAGAAGAGGATATAGATAAAGCATACAACTCTGTAGCTTCAGCACTCTGCAAATTCCTAACATGTAAGTTTTTGTACATCATCCTAAACCTTTGTGTTCCAAGATTTTCTGTCTTTATATGTGAACTCTTGAAATTTAAACTATTAAACATGTAATAAATTTATTATCATTTACATCCAATTTTGATTTTATCTGTCTCACTCTCAGGGTTCATAATTTTCTATGGAACAGTTTTTTATATTTTCATTTGTGCCATGTAGGCTTCCAGTTTTGGCAGGGCCTGCAGGAGCTTTAGGTGCCTCATATATTTCCTCCTATATTTCTGTTGATGGTACCTATTAGTCTCGTCCTTCTATCCAAGTATCTTTTCTGGCTGGTGCTTCAAGGTTGGTGAGGTGGTTATTTTTAAGTGTATAATCTTAAAATTTCCAAACTACTTGCTTTTATTTTTAATAATTAAAAAATTGTGATCTATGTGTAGCACAATTTGTTGGAAAACAGACAAACAAACACAATATATACATTAATTGGAGGCTATTTACTGTAGAGAAGAATCATCTGATAAACAGCATAGAATGAACCTAATGGACCTGAGGTGATATCTGAGACTAGGAATACATTAAGTGACAGCACAGTTCGAATATCACCTAAATGTACCCCTTTTCTTAGAAACTCATTACTCTGATTTGTGTTTACCGTTTTGTCTTCTTCCTGTAATCTGATAAAACCATGCTTAAGTAATTACCCTTTCTGGTAAGCCTCTGCTTTCGAGTTGAGTACAACTGTACCAATGCTGTAAAAATTGCATTAAACGTTAGGCAGAAGTCGGTTAGTACCAACTCGTTAACATTAGTGGGGTATAATGCGTATGGTATGAATTAAGCAATCAACTGGTGCTTGATAGGAAATATTTGTGAAGAGGTGAGGTTCAAAGATAAAATCTAATGTATGGATTTGGAATGAAAACATCTGTGAAGAAGCTTTGACGAGGTCTGAGAGATGAGGGCATGACTTAAAGGTGTTACCCTTCGCGGAGACATCTGCAATTTATTTTAAAAGATGCCTTGACAAATTAAGATTTAGAAAAATGACCCTTCTCTTCAATTTTAGTGGGAAATTTCATTGTAAGTTGGTATCTGTGTTTGGGTGAATTTGCCGATATGTGCTATTTAAAATGAGACAGAATAAAGATATTTGCTGTTAAAATGAGATGGAAGAAAGCCGCAAAGAATAGGACAAGTTATGATAAGGGTTTTATTCCCATTGCCTATTTGAATATTTTACAAATCAACTTATGTTAAACAGAGTTAAACAGTATAACGTATACAATTTTGATAACAAAAAGATATTAGAAAAACTTTTTATTGAATAATTGTCGAATCACTTAACTGATAAACTATATAATATTTAATTATAGACATTCTTATATAAAAAAATATTAAATAATGTCTACTTGAGCGATAGAAGGTAGTCTGAGGCTTTGGTCCATCTTGCATATTCTTAGAACACTGTTGAGTACTGGATTCTATGAATATTGTATTGGGCAGAGGGTTATGTGCCAAATTTAATCCTACATGGAAGCTTTGTTTGTTTCTGGCTCAAAATTAAATTGAGTTTGATAATGTTAACATATGAGAAATGATTTCTAGAAAATCTTATTTTAGTGGTGTAGATCCTATTTACTTTACAGTTAATGTAATATCATTTTAGTGAAGTTATGTCATCCAGAAAATGGGGAGTTTATAATTTGCCAGATTTTAGAAAAAGTTAATGTAGTCCAACACTTATACTTTTTATAGCAGAGTTGGTCATGGAACCAGAATTTGATCAATCATCTTTTTTCGTTACAATCTCGTCGATTCAGTAATGCTTATGCAGTAAAGATGAATGTGGTAGAAATAATGCTGATGCAGTAAAGATGGATGTGGTTTTGACAAAGAAGGTGAAAGATGCCTCATCTCATCCAACTGTGTGCTTTTGAAGAAGAGGAGCAAAAGACCTAGACATAGTTCACGTAGGGGGCTCTTGGTAGGAAAGTAGCACCTCTACATACAGAAAACGATAATAAAGAGGTGCAGGAGGAAGACATTCCTAGGAGCAACTCTTCTTACGGACTTCTTGTTGCTTCCTAGAAGATGGTATTTTGGAGTGTAGTCCTGAAAAGTGGTCAGGAACCTGTGACAGAAGAAGTGATTTTCAACGTCTTGATTGGTCCAAAAAGTTTGTTTTGATATTTCATGAGCTTCCCATGACTGGAGCTCCGCTTTCAATGTTGGAATTGGCAACCGAGCTTCTTAGCTGTAGTGCAACAGTTTCTGCTGTAGTCCTTAGCAAAAAAGGGTGGTTTGATGCCTAAGCTTGCTAGAAGAAAGATTAAAATTGTGAAAGATAAAGAAAAAACTAGCTTCAAAAAAGCGCTGAGGGCAGATCTCATCGTTGCAGGATCGGCTGTCTGTGCATCATTGATATGTAAGTTGTTTGCCATAGTTTATCCATGAACTTTTATGATTCGTTCCAACTTGTACTTCTTCTGTGAAATTAACTCGTATAATTTATTACCTAATAGATGATAACACATGTCATTTAAATTTTAAGTTATTATATTATATGGATTCCTTTTCTAAATTAGAGCATGTGGAGTTCTTACCCTGTTGGCCTGTTCTATAGTCAGGCGTAAGGCCACGTTGATCTGTGAAGCTTCTTAAGTAACTCTTTGGTCTTATTTTGGCAATGCTACTTTAAGAAATCGTCTAATACTTATAATCTCCAAAATCTATTGCAAACAGAAACTATGAGCCAAGCAATTTCAAAAAACTTATTAATATCCCAGTAAAAGATTTTTATGAGCTGGATATGCACACGTGGAGGGGGAAGTCTATTAGTATGCACCAGATGAAACTGCGGACTGGTATTAATTAATTATAAGTATATACATTTTAGTTGATACTTTACGTGGAACATGGTTTCTTTTTTTCTTACCGGTCCAAATACTGTGATTTGATTTATTTATCACACAACATTTTCACTTCTTTATTTATTGCTGTTATCAATTTATATTTTAGTGACACTTTTTTAGTTGTGGATTCAGAGAAATATCTTGACCATTCCCCTGCTTCTCGGCAAATTGTTTGGTGGATATTGGAAAACAGGCGTTAGTACTTTGATCGTTCAAAGAGTGTTCTTGACTGTGCGAGAATGCTGATTTTTCTTTCCAAATTGCAGTCTAAGCAGTGGCTTGCATTGTAAGCAGAAGAAAATATTAAGCTGATGTTGCGGCCTGCACTAATTACACTTTCTGTTAATGACAGACTGGCTTTTGTAGCAGGGATTTCTTGTTCACTAAATACTCTGCTTTTAGCATGGAGTATATGCTACATGTAGGAAATATAGAAATTATATCAGATCAGGATCCTCAAGATTAGCATAATAAATTCAGAATATTCTGGAAATATTCTAGAATGATACATATATCACTCCTTAATTTTAATTTTAGGAGTTAGTTGTGATTGTATTTCTATATAAGCTTATGCATTGTAAACTAGGAGTACTTGATTAAGGAAATTAAAATATTCATTCCTTCAAACTTTCATGGTATTAGAGCTACTTTCTACAACACTCTTTTTTTCAATTTCAAAAACACTTTCATGGATTATAGAATGGCAGCCACAGGACAAAAGAGAGATTCCTCATCTGATACACTTAGTGTTGATTCCTGCCATTCTTCTGGTGCGACAGGAGGACATCAACGGTATGGAAGCATGATGGCAAACAGTGAATTGTTTGGCTCAAATGTTCCGTTTCAGCTAACAAGTCATAAACTGAACGGGCATAATTATCTTGAATGGGCACAGACAATTAAATTAGCAATTGGTGGAAGAGGAAAGCTAGGACATCTAAATGGTGAAACCATTAAACCAGCAGAAGGTGGTCCCAATATGATTACTTGGAAATCCGAAAATTCTTTAATCATAGCAATATGAAAATTGCTCGATGGAACCAGCAATTGGAAAACCCCATATGTTCTTACAAACAACAAAGGATGTATGGGATGCAGTAAAGGAGATTTACTCTGATATTGAAAATTCTTCTCAGATTTTCGAATTAAAAACCAAGTTGTGGAAGGCTAAGCAGGCAGAACGTGATGTTACAATGTTTTATAATGAGCTAATAATCTTATGGCAGGAACTAGACTTGTGCTATGAAGATAAGTGCGAATGTAAAAAAGACACCGTTTTGTACCAGGAAAGGGAAGAAAACGATCGAGTTTATGTCTTTCTTGCAGGTTTAAATCAGGAACTAGATGAAGTTCGTGGACGGATTTTGGGACGAAAGTCATTGCCTTCACTTAGAGAGGTTTTCTCCGAGGTCAGAAGGGAGGAAATGAGAAGAAAAGTGATGATTAATCCTCCTAAACCAGATTTTGAAAGTTCTGCCCTTGTTTCTAAAGGAGTTGAGCCTAATGGAGAAAGAAGAAGGAAACCATGGTGTGATCATTGCAAGCGACCATGGCACACGCGAGAGACTTGTTGGAAAATACATGGAAAACCCAATAATTTGAGAAAAAAGCAATCTGGCGACAATCGAAATTCTCAAGCCAATATAGCTGATTCGGCGCCTCAAATTTCTCCCGAAATGCAGGCCTTCACAAAGGAACAAATAGAGCAGATCTGTAAAATTCTTTCTTCTCAAAACCTTGATAACTCTAACTCATCTTGTTCTATGGCTCAGAGAGGTAACTATCATATTGCTTCTTGTCTTAATACCGATTCAAAGGCCTCTATTTTCTTGAAGATGGAAACACTTCAAAAAGACTTTCTCAAAAGACTTGTTTTAATTCTGGTTTGTTAACTATTAAGGATAATGTTTTGTTATGGCATTATAGACTAGGACATCCTAGTTTTCATTATATGAGATTTATTTCCAAAGCTTTTTATGAATAAGGATCCATCTTCATTTCAATGTGAAGTCTGTCAACTTTCTAAACATCATAGAAATTCTTTTCCATCACAACCATATAAGGCCACAAGACCCTTCACATTAATTCACAGCGATGTTTGGAGTTCGTCAAAAATAAAAACAGTAACTGGAAAAAGATGGTTTATCACATTCATTGATGATCATAGTCGACTTTCATGGTTGTTTTTACTTAAAGAAAAATCAGATGTTGAAAGTGTGTTTAAAACCTTTTTATAACATGGTTCAAACACAAATCCAAGTTTTTTGAAGTGATAATGGTAGAGAATACTTCAACAAACATTTGGGAGATTTTTTTGTGGAAAAAGGGATTGTCCATCAAAGTTCGTGCACCAACACTCCACAACAGAATGGAGTAGCTGAGAGAAAAAACAAGCATCTTTTAGAAATTGCAAGATCATTGATGTTTTCTACTAATATTTCCATATACTTGTGGGGGGAAGCTCTCTTAACCGCTGCATACGTGATAAACAGAATGCCCTAAAAAATTCTGAAGTTTAAAAGCCCACTTGAGTGTTTTAAAACTTCTTTTCCTTCCTCTCGACTTTACAATAATCTTCCTCTTAAGGTGTTTGGATGTACTGCATTTATTCACATCTTTGACAAAAATCAAAGTAAGCTTGATCCTAAAGCTCGCAAATGTATTTTTATAGGTTATCCTTCTTCACAAAAGGGATACAAATGTTTTGATCCAAAAACAAAAAAGTTTTTTACTTCCATGGATGTTACTTTCTTTGAGGACAAACCTTTTTTTCCAGGGTCTCATCTTCAGGGAGAGATTTTTAGTGAAGATTCGTTGAATGATTTCATACTAGTGGATTGTGCATCTGATGATTGCATGAAGAACAACCATGAACCTGATAATATGGTCGATACTAAGATTGATTTTGTCAATAAAAATAATGATGTCTCAATAAATGAAAATGCGGATATGTGTCCTTTGTCTTTGCCATTACAAACAGAAATCCATAAAAACAATGAAGCTGATAGACGATTCAAAGGGAAAGTATTTTCAAGAAAACATCCAAATCAAGGGAAAAGAGATGACAACTTGCAGCAAGGTCAAGAGTCCAACCAAGTTACAAATCCAGAAGCCAATGAACAATCAGGTAATTCTTTCATCCCCATCGTACCTGAAATTTCTGAGTCAATTCCTTCTTCAGACCCTAATCATGATTTAGACTTACCTATTGCTCTTAGAAAAGGTTCTAGAACTTGTACAAAGTATCCACTATATAATTTCACATCTGTCAAAAATCTGTCACCATCATTTCGAGCTTTTACTTCTAAATTGTCAAGTATATCTATTCCTAAGAATATACATGAAGCTCTTGCAATTCCTGAATGGAAGGCTGCTGTTTTGGAAGAAATGAGGGCACTGGAAAAGAATAAAACTTGGGAAAAGTTTGATCGTCCAAGAGGAAAAACTCCTGTGGGATGTAAATGGGTTTTTACAGTAAAATACAACTCTGATGGGACCCTTGAGATATACAAGGCGAGGCTGGTTGCTAAGGGATATACGCAGACCTATGGCATTGATTATTCAGAAACATTTTCACCTGTTGCTAAGTTGAACACGGTTAGAGCTTTGGTTTCAATTGCAGTAAATCTGGATTGGTCGTTGCATCAATTAGACGTCAAGAACGCCTTTCTAAATGGATATTTAAAAGAGGAGGTTTATATGGATGCTCCTCCGGGGTTTGGCAAGAGTTTTGGCACAAAGATTTGTAAACTAATAAAAACTATTTATGGGTTGAAACAGTCTCCGAGAGACTGATTTGACCGATTTGAAAAGTTCATGAAGACTCAAGGCTTTTCTCCTCAAAACTCAGACCATACTCTATTCGTAAGGGTCACAGCTAGGAGTATTGTCATTCTGATTGTTTATATGGATGATATAATTCTCACCGGTAATGATCTTAAAGAAATGGAGAAGGTGAAACAAAGTCTTTCAAAAGAGTTTGAAATTAAAGATTTTGGACAACTAAAATATTTTCTTGGGATGGAAATTGCGAGATCCAAGGAGGGTATATTGTCATATCTCAACGAAAGTACATCCTAGATCTCTTAATGGAAACCGGTATGAGTAAGCCATCAGATACACCTATAGGTGAATTCAACTAAAGGTTAGGAGAAATAAAAGAAGGTGTTCCAGTGGATAGGGTAAAATATCAAAGGCTGGTAGGAAAATTAATATATCTATCCCACACTAGACCTGACATATCATTTGCAGTTAGTATGGTCAGTCAATTCATGCATTCTCCCTACGAAGAACATCTTAGCGCTGTATACAGAATTCTAAAGTATTTGAAGTCATGTCTAGGGAAAGGACTCTTGTTTAAAAAATTTGTCAAAAGGACTATTGAGGCCTACACTGATGCTGATTGGGCAGGATCGGTGACTGACAGGAGGTCAACTTCAGGTTATTGTACTTACTTATGGGGAAATTTAGTGACATGGAGAAGTAAAAAGCAAAGTGTAATGGCAATGAGCACTGCAGAGGCAGAGTATAGAGCAATGACCCATGGAGTTTGTGAAATTCTATGGCTTAAAAAAGTCATGAAGGAACTAAAGAAACTGGTACATCTCCCAATGAAGTTATTCTGTGATAATAAAACTGCAATCGATATTGCTAATAATCCAGTTCAAAAAACTTTATAAAAAACTTGAAAATGGAACTGTTTGCATCCCGTTTCTTCCTACAAATCAGCAGGTTGCTGATATTTTCATAAAGGGTCTACCAAGACAAAAGTTCGAGTACTTTGTAAGCAAGTTGGGCATGATTGATATCTATGCACCAACTTGAGGGGGAGTGTAGGAAATATAGAAATTATATCAGATCAGGATCCTCAAGATTAGCATAATAAATTCAGAACATTCTAGAAATATTTTAGAATGATCTGATACATATATCACTCCTTAATTTTAGGAGTTAGTTGTGATTGCATTTTTATATAAGCTTATGCATTGTAAACTAGCTAATTGATTAAGGAAAGTAAAATATTCATTCCTTCAAACTTTCACTACATATAAGACAGCTACTGGGAAAGTCGGTCAGAGAAGAGATGGGATTGGCAGGTGATGATATACTTGTAATGTCATTAGGCAATACTAATCCTGGAAAGGGCCTTTTTTGGCTTCTTGAATCAGCACGCTACATTATTGACCAAAAATCATATCTTAAAGATGTTTCTTTTTATGGTTTGGCTGAGAAGGATGAAATATCGGCAGGTGAATGACTCTTATTCTTATCGTCTGGGCAATATTGGCAATATGAGAAAACTGTTTTCTGATAGTGTACAAAAGATGGAAGCGAATCTTAAGCTCGTGATCGGTTCAGTTGGATCTAAGAGCAATAAAGTACGTTATGTTAAAGCAATACTCAAGTTTTTATCTCATCAACCAAACTTATCAAAATCAGTACTCTGACTGCAGCAACTACACGCGTTGCCTCTCTTTACGCATCTACAGATGTTTATGTTATAAACTGTGTTGCCTCTCTTTATGCAGCTGTAGATGTATATGTTACAAACTCGTGAGTTTCTTTTAGAATTTATAAGTGTAGAAAGCTTATAATTGTAATTAGCACAGATGGCTTTGACCTCTTGAACTTTGTTTGCCTTTAAATGCATCTTCCCTTGTAAAGTTAAGTATGTTTGATTCACATGTAAGACTATATGTATTATTGTTTTAGGGGTTTGGGTGCATTCTTTTTTCTTTTCTTTTATTTTAATAAAGGGTTTGGGTGCATTCTTGTTAGTTAGTTAAAGAATTACGGCAGAATCCTCTAAAATAAAATTTTTGTGATGGAAATTTATAAGTTATTACTCCCTCCGTCCCCTTTTAGTTGTCCCTTTTGGAAAAAAAAATTGTCCCTAAATAGTTGTCCAATTCTTCATCCAAGGTAATTTTTGATAGGTTTTTCCAAAATTTACCCCTACATTCCTATTTCTAATGTTTGACTAATATGCACATACAAAGAACTCAATTTAATTTGGTTCATTTATTAAGGGTAGACAAGGAAACTAATTATCCAACTAACACTTTCTTAATATGTGTAATTTTTTCAAAAGAGACAACTAAAAGGGGACGGAGGGACTACATAAGAGAAGTTTACATGTTTCTTAACTTTAAAATAAGTAATATTTATTTTCTACGCAACTACATATAATGTATAGTTTCTTCGAATTATAGAATAAATAAATAGATCAAAAGTTATTAGACAAGAAAATGTATCTCAAATGAAAGACATCTTATATATAATAAATAGTTTGAAAGTTATTAGACAAGAAAATCTATCTCAATTTAGTATCATAAAATATTTTACATACCTTTTAAATTGATAAAAATGTGTATTCAATAAAATATATCACTTTACTTGGAAGTTGGTAGCAAATTTAATACAACGACTTTCTGAAAAAAAAAATATTAATTATCACATAGAGGGTTATTAAATTTTAATATTGTTCCTTTGGAATCAAATTTTTTTATCAATTTAAAAATTTCACGGATCCAAACCCTCCTCCTTCAGATAATGTCACACAACATTAAATTATTATTTATTTTTTGGAACACTTTCCCAACTTTAACATCCAAAAATTTTACATATTCTGTTTTCACCAAAGCATTAATAGATCTATTTTAATACGCTATGAATTGATGAATTTATGATTATACTAGTTATATATAATATTACCGTTGTATTATGTTGAACAAATATTTTTTATGTCAAGTGTTCGATTTCTGACTTATGTGATTTGAGTTTGATATGTTCATTGAAAATATGAGTTTGATATGTTTATGTTTCGTTGTTTACTTAATTATATTTGATTGTATACAATATTATTGTTGTAGTTATTTTTAAAATGTTCACTAAATTTTATTTTATTTTGTTGGTGAAGAAAGAGGAGTTTGATGTTTTTTTTTTTAAAAAAAAATTTAGGCTAACATGCCTACGAATGAGTATCTTCTATGGGATGAGCGAAAATCGAACCCAGGACATTGGGACGACCAAAAATAAACCCGACCACTTGAGCTAAAAATATTGGGGTTGACAAGCCGGAAGGCCTCAGCATTGAAAAGAGAGAGTTAGCAGTTGGCAAATCAAGCTAACTAACATCTTCAAGAAGCTCATAAGAACGCTCAGCAAGAATATAATCAGAAATCGAAGCCCAATTCATCCAAACATCGATCTCAAAAATATAATCATAAATCGAACCCGTATCCATCAACTCAGAACGTGGATTAACCTAATTCACCGATATTGCATGAACAACCAAACAGAAGAGAGACTCTGGGAAGAAGAGAGAAGGAGGATGAAAATGAAGTTGGAAAAGACGGAAAGGAAGCTTGGGGTGAGAGAAAGGGAAGAAAATGGGATGGCCACCAGAGAGCATATGGTGCAAGTCAGAGAAAATGAAGTTGCAAAAAGAGAAAATGAAGTTGCAAAAAAAGAAAAAGCCCTCCGGCAAGACAGAGAGAATGAGGTGAGAAGAAGGGAGGATTTGATGCAAGACAGAGAGAATGAGCTGAGAAGAAGGGAGGAAAACCTGAGAAGAAGGGAGGAAAACCTGAGAAGAAAGCTTTATAATTTGTAATTTCTATCGACCACTAAATTAAATATTTCTTCATTCTATTTAATGAACTCAGGCTTCACCAATTTTATTGGGCGGACGTTTTGCAGTTGTTGAGGAAAAGAGGTCGACCAACTCGAGAGGTATGGTGTTAATTTTTGTTTTTATTTAACCCATTACAATATTCGAAACTATGTCAGTGTCTCTAACATATCACCGAATGAGAAAGTTAGGGGTCAATTTTAAAATGTGAGCACAATGACATACAAATTATATGGGTCTACCAAGAACTGAACATCACATTTTTACCATGTAAAATGCAAGGATGATTATTTTACACTAAATGTATTATAGATATCTGGTTTGGGATGCCACCTTTTAACTTTATGGGAACAAGTAATTATTGTTGAATAGTTGATTAGGAAGAGCATTTGTTTATTTATGGGTCGATTCCTAGGCTATGTATGTTTTGGGATCTTAGAATTGGTTTAGACTATAATTTTTTTAAGTATTACTTGGGATTGTAGAAAAATCTGATAAAGATTCAGTGGAGGAAATTGAAGAAATTGAAAAATCTGAGAAATATTCAGTGGAGGAGGAAATTGAAGAAATTGAAAAATTTTGAGAAAGAATCAGTGGAGGAGGATATCACTGATGATGAACAAGAGGAGGGTGGATGGTGGATACGGCTGAAGAAGTTCTTGACTATGAAATCGAAAGAATCAGGTTTTGTTGTCATTTTTCATATTCCCATTATCTTATTAAGCATTTCTAAGTTGACTATTATTTCCCACCTCATATTATCTCCTCGTCATTTATGAGCTCACATAGTTGATATTGCAACCCTTAACTCTGTGCGGGCCTTGCAGTAATGTTGCTAGTAAATATGTTAAGCTTGGATAACAAAAGGGAACAAACTGTTGGTGCCAATACCAAATTTATAATTGATTTTTAAAGAGAAAGCTTATAATGCTCGAGACTTTACAAGGGATGAAATGTTAACCCCGATCTCCATAAATCTTCCAAATGAAGAGGGGTGGGGTATGTGTACTAGTCCCATCTCCTTGGTGGAAGGATCCAGAAGCTAGCTGCACATATGCTTATAGGGAATTCTAGACATGACATGACACATTTCAGCACATTCCTCCCAGATATTTCAATGGTTTTTTCTAGAATATAGTTGCTTACAAGTATAAGTGCAAGTGTATGCGTAAGATTTCTAGAATATTCTAGCGCCTGGACTCTCCCTGGTCTTCCACGAGCCTCATGTGAACTCCACACTTTCTAATGCCACTCTAAAGTTCTGTGTGTCAAAAGGTTATGTTGGAAAATATTTGCGAAAATATAAAAGAAAAACAATTTTTCGAAAAAAAAAATGATTTTTCACAAAAATATTTTACGATTAATAAAATCTGTAAATTGAAACGAGTATACCGGATTTTTTCTGGGATGAGTCACGGAGCACGCTCTCTTTAAGACGTTTCGTGACTATATCCAAAATAGTGCAGAATATTCACGTTTGTCACGTCGTCCCTAGGATAAAACAGCCCAAAAAATTTCCGTACGATATTTATTTGCACCAAAAATATCGATCTGATCTACACCTTTAACTACTGCTCTAGATAGCTCTTTCACTAAACAGAAGACTTTATTTAAGTAACAAATACCACAAAAAGTGTGTACATAAATGGTAAAAAAGATGATGATGGTTTTGTGAATACTCTGGACACACGTGGGTGAAAAACAATGTGGATAAAGTGACTAGATTGATTGGTGTTTTTGTCGTACAGAGAGAAGAGATTATATGGAGTAATATATGAGCTAGAATAGGTGGTGGTTTAGAATGTTTTTCATATCATATTTTACAAGGAGAGCAACACTATATAAAGGCTCATGGAGGAGCGCATAAAATAAATAAAAAGCATCAAACAAGGACCATGAAACTAGCCTCCCAAAAAGTTTGCTTGCAATAACTTGGGGGTTACAAAATGAATTTGGACAAAAATATGCTCAACATACATAAAACGTATATAATTTTGAAACATAAGTTATTGCATCAGTTTTTTTGATTCTCCCACGTAAATGACATATAAAAAAAATATCATTTTTCATTTTATTTTAATAAAATATTCACCCAATTTTCAACAATCCCCCACTTGAATATTTTATAAAACATAAAAAAAATGTATACGAGCAGTACTAAAAAATAAATAAATAAATAAATAAGGCTATGCATAAACAAAGGTGTCTTTAGACTTGAACCTTTGCGTAGTAAGTAAGATCACGAGTTAAGCAAGAGTGACTCGTAGTCTTGAACTCTATCCCAGGCATCAAACCACGCACAACCTTTCAAGGTGTAGTCTATTAGCTCGCGCATTAAAGGCCATGCACGTCTATCCCACTATGTGAACGCTCTAGGAATTAATGCCCGTAATTCAATAAGAAGCGGCCCCCACTTCTACATTCACATCGGTGAGTCTATCAAGAGTACTCCTGAAGTTAGGTACTCCCTCCAAATAGAGTATAGAGCTCATTAAGAGTATTAAATAACTCAAACTCTCATCATTTCAGGAAACATGCTCCAATATTGTAACATTGCATGTTCTTCGCATATCACTTCATGACTTGTTATTACCACATTGAACCTATTTCTTGGGATCTCCAGTCAATTAGGTTGGGTTACCATCACGAGTGACTACTCTCTACGGGCAATAGTCCCATATTAACCGAAGTTTTATGGACTTTCTCTCTGGCTAATCCTTTCGTCAAAGGATCTGCCAAATTATCTTTAGATCTTATGTGATCCACTCTAACAGCTCCTTTAGAGAGATACTCTCTGATAGTGCTGTGCTTACGACGTATGTGTCGTTTCTTACCTTTAAAATAACGGTTCTGAACCTTATCGATAGCCGCGGTACTATCGCAATGGATCAATACAGATGGAACCGGTCTTTCCCATAAAGGGATCTCAGCTAGCAAGTTTCTTAACCAACTTGCCTCTTCACTAGCTATGGCTAGTGCTATCAACTCTGCTTCCATAGTGGACTCAGCTAAAATAGTCTGTTTCTTTGATTTGCAAGAAACAACACCCCCGGCTATACTAAAAATATAGCTACTTGTTGCCTTGGAGTCTTCTGACAAGGTATTCCAGTCAGCATCACTGTATCCTTCAAGGACAGCGGGAAACTTGCCGTAGTGTAATCCAAGGTTCATAGTTTTCTTGAGGTATCTCATGACCCTCTCAATAGCATACCAATGCTCCATACTAGGTCTACTGGTAAACCCGCCCAACAATCCCACGACATATGCTATGTCGGGTCTAGTGGCATCAGCAGCATATCTAAGGCTGCCAATGATACTTGCATATTCTTGTTGTCTTACACCATGATCTTCATTTTTAAATAGCTTAACACTCGGATCATATGGTGTACTAGCAGGCTTACAGTCAAAGTAATTGTATTTCTTTAAGATCTTCTCAATGTATCGAGATTGGTCTAAAGAAAGTCCCTTTTCTGACCTAGTAATCTTGATACCAAGGATTACACTTGCTTCTCCAAGATCTTTCATATCAAAGTTGGCATTCAACAATGATTTCACTTTATTTACTGCATGAATATTTGAACCAAATATCAGCAGGTCATCTACATAAACGCAGATAATAGTGCAAATGCCATTTTCAAATTTGTAGTAAATGCATTTGTCACTTTCATTGACTGTAAAGTCATCTATCATGATAACGTGGTCAAACTTTTCATGCCACAGGGTAGGTGATTGCTTAAGCCCATATATAGTCTTATCTAGCTTGCATACCTTCTTTTCCTGCCCATGGATAATGAAACCCTCAGGTTGATCCATGTAGATTTCCTCCTCTAGTTCACCATTTAAGAAGGCAGTCTTCACATCCATTTGGTGAATCACTAGATTATGGATGGCAGTTATAGAAATTAAAACTCTGATGGACGTCATCCTCGAGACTGGTAAAAATGTGTCAAATAAATCCACATTTTCCCTCTGTTTAAAGCCTTTGGCTACTAGTCGAGCCTTATACGTTTCAACAGTACCATCAGGTCTTAACTTCTTCTTAAAGACCCATCTACATCCTATTGACTTACAGCCAGGAGGTAAATCAACCAAATGCCAAGTCTTATTGGATTCCAAAGAATCCATCTCATCATTAATGGCTTATTGCCAAAGATCGACATCTAAGGAAGACATGGCTTCTTTAAAACTGGTAGGATCTTCCTCAAGATTATAAGCATAGAAGTCGGGACCATAATCTTTTGCGACTCTAGCTCTCTTGCTCCTTCTCGGTTCGATTTCTAAATCCTCGGCGTGTTCTTTCTCCTTTAAACGAGGAGTAATACTCGTTGATGCACCCCCACTATTCCTCAATTTAAATGGAAACTTGTCTTCATAGAAATCAGCATCGACTGATTCTACAATAACTCGTGCATTTAAATCAAAGAATCTGTAGGTTATACTATCAATGCCGTATCCAACAAATACACACTCATAGGCTCTACTCGCAAGTTTAAGCCTCTTAGGATCAGGAATCCGAACATAAGCTAGGCAACCCCAAGTCCTAAAGTAGGAAGTATCGGGTTGTCTACGCTTAAGCGTCTCATAGGGAGTTATCATACTTCTAGATTTCGGTACTCTATTAAGTACATGACAGACCGTTAGTATGATCTCTCCCCACCAGTGAGATGCAGCACCAGAACCAAGCATGATGGAAACTACTAACTCAGTAAGAGTTCTATTTTCCTCTCCACTTTACCATTCATTTCTGGTGAATAAGGAGCAGTTCTCTCATGTATAATCCTATGAGAGTCATAATATTTGGTAAATAGGTTTGATTCGTACTCTGCTCCTCTATCAGTACGAAGTCTCTTGATTTTCTTCTTGTACTGATTTTCAACTCTATTCGCAAATAACTTAAACATGTCAAATGCGTCACTTTTGTTTTTCATAAGATAAACAAAAGTATAATCAGAACAATCATCGATAAATGTGATAAAGTATCTCTCACCATTTCGAGTTAAAACTCCATCTAATTCATATATATCAGAATGAATTAGATCTAATGGTTCTGTTTCTGTAATCACTACTGACTTGTGGGGAGTCTTAGTGATTTTCGCTTGACTACAATATTCACATTTATCTAAATCAGAGATAGACAACTTAGGAATTAATCCTAGGTTGCTCATATTTATTATGCTTCGTTTATTAATGTGACAGAGTTTAGTATGCCAAGTATTGAAATGAGTCAACATGTAAGAGGAAATAGAAATTTTATTAACTTCAGCATTCAACTTAAACATTCCATCTACGGCATACCCTTTTCCCACAAAAGTACCATTCTTAGTAATGATGTACAAATCAGAACCTATAGTCTGGATAAACCCTCCCTTATTAAGTAAAAACCCAGACACCAAATTCTTTCGTATCTCTGGAGTGTGCAAGACGTCCTTCAGTAGTAGGGTCTTTCCAGAGGTAAACTTGAGCTCCACATTTCCAATTCCGGCAACATTTGTGGTGTGGGAGTCTCTTAGCAGCACCTTCTTATCCTCAGCATCCGTATATGTCTTGAACATTGCACGGTCATAGCAGACATGGTGGGAGGCGCCGGTGTCTACCCACCACCCATCAGCTCCACCAACAAGGTTAACCTCCGTGATCATAGCTACGAAGGCTTCTTCAGTGTTGTTTGCTTGTGGTTGAGCTTGGTGTTTGAGTCTGCACTTCTTTGCCATATGTCCTGGCTTTCCACAATTGAAACAGTGGAACGCTCCAGGGGCATTCTTGGGTGGTTGTTGCGATGTCTGATTCTTCGGAGGTTGAGAGCTTCCTTGTGGATTGCGGTTCACCTTCTTGAAATTCTTTCCTTTAGTCTTCAGACCCGCACCAGTGTTCTTCCTATGCTTGTTGTTAGAGACAACTAGCACCTCTTCCTTCCTATCTTGCTTGCGAGCTTCCTCCTCAATCCTGAGGCGAGTAATAAGACTCTCTAAGGAGAATTCCTTAGTCTTATGCCTTTGGATGTTCTTGAAATCCTTCCAGCTTGGTGGCAACTTGTCTATAATCACAGCTACTTGAAATTGTTCATCTAGAGGCATCCCCTCGATGATGATCTCGTGTGCAATCTTCTGCAGCTCATGTGATTGTTCCTCCACCGACTTGTCATCGGTCATTTGAAACTTGAGATAGCGGCTTACCGTATACTTCTTGGCGCCAGCCTCCTCCGTATCATACTTCTTTTGTAGTGCTTCCCAGATTTCTTTCGCAAACTTATCGGAATTATAGTAGTCATACAAATTATCGGATAAGCCATTCAAGATAAAATTCTTACAAAGGAAATCATTTTCTACCCATGACTCTATCTCCTTAGCAAGTTCAACATTAGTGGGAGGCACAGTTTCAGAGGACTCGGTAGAAGTAGTAGTAGTAATGGTGGTAGTAGAGGGAGCATGCATAACAGGTTTTGAGGTCGACAAAACATACGCTACTTTACGCATGGTAAGAAAGAATAACATTTTTTGTTTCCAACGCTTAAAGTGCACACCCTCAAAACGAAACGGCTTATTAATATCAAAAGCAATATTACCAGAAAAATCAACGGTAGACATGGCAAGCAGATATATAATAATCGTAAAATTCCGAAACGTCTTAAAATTGTTGGAAAATATTTGCGAAAATATAAAAGAAAAACAATTTTTCAAAAAAAAAATGATTTTTCACAAAAATATTTTACGATTAATAAAATCTGTAAATAAAAACGAGTATACCGGATTTTTTCTGGGATGAGTCACGGAGCACGCTCTCTTTAAGACGTTTCGCGACTATATCTAAAATAGTGCAGAATATTCACGTTTGTCACGTCGTCCCCAGGATAAAACAACCCAAAAAATTTCCGTACGATATTTATTTGCACCAAAAATATCGATCTGATCTACACCTTTAACTACTGCTCTAGATAGCTCTTTCACCAAACAGAAGACTTTATTTAAGTAACAAATACCACAAAAAGTGTGTACATAAATGGTAAAAAAGATGATGGTTTTGTGAATACTCTGGACACACGTGGGTGAAAAACAATGTGGATAAAGTGACTAGATTGATTGGTGTTTTTGTCGTACAGAGAGAAGAGATTATATGGAGTAATATATGAGCTAGAATAGGTGGTGGTTGAGAATGTTTTTCATATCATATTTTACAAGGAGAGCAACACTATATAAAGGCTTATGGAGGAGCGCATAAAATAAATAAAAAGCATCAAACAAGGACCATGAAACTAGCCTCCCAAAAAGTTTGCTTGCAATAACTTGGGGGTTACAAAATGAATTTGGACAAAAATATGCTCAACATACATAAAACGTATATAATTTTGAAACATAAGTTATTGCATCATTTTTTTTTTTATTCTCCCACGTAAATGACATATAAAAAAAATATCATTTTTCATTTTATTTTAATAAAATATTCACCCAATTTTCAACAGGTTATAGACAGAGCCAATATGGGGAGGATGTATGATTAGGCTGAAATTATAAACATTGCAAAATTAAAAGGTGTAGAAAGGAGTGTGCCATACTGGTCCATCGAAATGTTAGTACTCTGTCACATGTTCCTATCATCATCATCATCATCATCATCATCTCCGTCTTGATATTTAAAAACCACTGCAGCACAATATCTGTCATCATGATGTATGGTATCCCGGTATGTATTGATAAATTGGTCTATGCATCATCTAATTGATATTTTAACCATGTCGCGGGTTCACATTTAAGTAACTTTGGAAGAAGCTGATCAAAAACTTTCTATGCAGGTTGCACATGTTGAATCAAGTGTCAAATCAATTGCTTGAAATGAAAAAAGCGGAGAGCAGTAACAAGTCAGGTTCAGTTGAGGTGTGCTTCACTTTGTATAGAGTTGTACAGTTTTTTTCCCACTGAGCATTGTCCGACTGATGCTTTCTTTACTAGGTTTTTGATAGATGCCGGATAATTATATTACAACTTTTTAGTGCATGTTTGTCATGCGGTGATCTTTCTGTTGTAGAATAAGGGCTAATATTATTTGACATCCACTGCAGGAGTTACTTTCCCTATGTGCAAACTTAAATCTTGAGGATGGAAGCTCGTCAATGTGCTAAGGTTTTCTACAACTACAACTATATAACCTCTACTATCTAAGTAGAAAAAAAAAACAGAATTTGGAAAGAACTTATGCAGTGATTGTATTGATATTGTTTTTGCAGTACATGAAACTGAAGAAAATAACTACAATATATAGCAACAGATTGACATGGTTTGCTGCTTGTCTTAGCTGGACACATGGGAATATTAATGGAACATATCATGGCACTAACGTGGAGCATAACATGGGAGCACAATGTGGCACAAGGAAGCATGATGAAACTGTCTGGAATCTTTCAGTGATGATCACATGCCAAACAATCTGCCCATAACTGTGGTGTAAACATATGATTGAACCCACATTCTGAACATGAGCTGTGTCAGTCATTAGATACTTGAACTAAAACAATATCCCTTGAATATGTGATAATTCAATAAGTATGATCTGCCTTATTACTCCAGAAACTTGAACACCTTATGACTCCTCATACTCATTGTTTGGAACTGATTTGCTAATATCCTCCCGCAAACTGTGCTGGGATTGGAGGCATAGTTTGTTCCGAAATTGAGACATGACTGTTTTAGGAACAGACTTTGTGAAAAGGTCTGCAATTTGGTGAGTTGAAGGGATATGTTTAGTAACAAGTAAACCAAGAGCAACACGTTCACGAACAAAATGATAGTCTAATTCGATATGTTTACTTCGTGCATGAAACACAGGATTAATTGTCATGTAGAGAGCACTAAGGTTATCACAGTAGAGAGTTGGAGAAGCAACTGAGATGCGAAGATCACGAAGAAGATAAGTTAACCAGGTGATTTCAGCTGCTGTATTTGCCATGGAACGGTACTCAGCTTCAGTACTTGAACGAGATACTGTATGTTGTTTCTTTGCACACCAGGAAATGATATTGTCACCGAGAAAAACACAGTATCCAGTAGTTGAACGCCTCGTAGTTGGACAGCCTGCCCAGTCAGCATCCGAGTAGGCAGACAAGTTAAGTGAAGTATTCGATTTGAGGCGCAAACCAATAGAAATTGTACCTTTTAGATATCGTAGAATTCGATGAACTAATTTCAAGTGTTCAACTGTTGGAGCATGCATAAATTGTGAGACATAATTGACACAAAACGATAAATCTGGACGCGTAAGTGTGAGATATTAAAGAGCTCCAACAACTCCTCGATAAAAACTAGGGTCTGTCAAAGGTTGAGCGGAGTCGAAAGTCTTGACCTTGATATCTAATGGTGTGGGCATGGGTTTGCAGTCCAGCATCTGTGTTCGCTCAAGGATAGTGCGTGCATAGTGTGATTGAGAAAGATGGAGTCCTTCAGATGTGCGTGATATGACCATGCCAAGAAAGTGATGTACAGGTCCAAGGTCCTTGATGAAAAATTCATTGCCAAGGATCTGAATAAATGAGGAAACAAGTGTAGATGAAGACCATGTAATGAGCATGTCATCAACATATATGAGCATAACTAGAGTTCCCTGAGAGGAGTGACAAATGAAAAGGGAAGGATCAGCAAGACTGCAAAAGAAACCACGAGATATTAGAAAGGCACTGAGTCGATCAAACCAAGCACGAGATGCCTGTTTAAGTCCATAGATGGATCGTTGAAGTTTACAAACATAATCAGGAAAGTGAGGGTCAGCCATACCTGGAGGTTGCTCCATATATATATCTTCAACAATATAACCATGTAAAAAAGCATTTTTAACGTCTAATTGGCGTACTGTCCAATGATTTGCAAGAGCCACAGTCAAAACTAAACGAATCGTACCTGGTCGAATTACAGGAGAAAAGGTCTCTATGTAATCTAATCCACTTACTTGATGATATCCCTTAGCTACAAGACGAGCTTTGAGGCGATCCAAGGTGCCATCAGGTTTGAGTTTGGGTTTATATACCCATTTTGAGCCTATGACATGCATGTTGGTAGTGCGTGGAACCAATGTCCAAGTGTGATTCTCATGAAGTGCTGTCAGTTCGTCAATCATGGCTTGCTTCCATCCTTGGTGAGATAGTGCTGCTTTAACTGACTTGGGTTCTAAGGGCACAGTGTGAGATGCTTCAATGTGTAATGCATATTTAGGATTTGGCTTAACAACCCCAAGTCGAGACCTAGTAGTCATGTGGTGATGTTGAGGCATCTGGTTTGCTGGTGTAACATGCTCATTCTCAAGTGTTGGTTGTTCTGAAACATCATCGGTTGGTGTCTCAGTAGGTGAAAAAGAATCATGATCCATGGTTTGTGTAGTACTACCAAAGCTTTCTGGTGGTTGAGGCACATCTGTCTCATCAATGTTGACGCTTTAAGGTGATGGAGGCAATGCAAGAATCCCTTCTGTTTGAATAGGTTCAGTAGTTGTTAGTGGAATGTGGGTTGGAGGAGTCTCAACATAATCTAGTGCTGCTGTTGATGGAATCGTTGAATCAGTAGAAACATATTGTGATACCCAAGTGTCAATTATGTCATGCACATGAGGAATTGAAACATTCAAGTTAGAAGATTTAAATGGGAAAATATTTTCATCAAACACAACATGTCGTGAAATGATAAATTTACGACTGGAAGGATGATAGCATTTGTAACCTTTGTGCTTTTCACTATAGCCCATAAATACACACATAACTGACTTAGGATCGAATTTGTTCTGTTTGGTATCCCATGTGTAAGGGTAACACTTAGAGCCAAAGACTCGTAAGGATGTATAATCTGGATGATCACCATGCAACCTGAAATATGGAGTGTCAAAATTGATAGAAGATGAAGGTAACCTATTCAGGAGATAAACAGCTGTGGAAAAAGCTTCTAACCATAAATATAGAGGTGCATGACTATGAAACAACATTGTCATGCCTAACTCCCTTATAATTCGATGTCGACGCTCAACCATACCTGTTTGCTGTGGAGTATAAGGGCATGAAATCTGATGAATGATACCTGTTGCAAGAAAATGAGATGCTAGGCGAGTGTTGACAAATTCTCCTCCTCCATCTGAGTGAAAAATCTTAATCTTTCTATCATACTGTCTTTGAACATATTGTTCAAAAGCTAAGAATGCAGAAAAGAAATCTGATTTACATTTCAAGGGAATGATCCAAGTATATCTCGAAAAATCATCAACCAAACATGCATAAAAACGAAATTTCCCAATAGATTGAACAGGAGCAGGGCCCCATAAATCACAATGTATCTTATCAAAAACATTAGAACTAGAATGTTTAGAAAAATCAAATGGAAGTTTGCTTAATTTTCCTAACTGACAACTATCACACAGATTATCAGTTTTTGGAGAACGAACAACTTCAATAAATCCTTTATTCTTCAACAAATCAACAGTAGAGGATTGTGGATGCCCCAAACGTTGATGCCATATATCTGTAGTTCCAGACTTGAATCGATAAGAAAAATGCGCTTGTGGTTCATCAGTCAAAACATATAAATTACCCTTTCGCTTCCCTGTTAGAAGCGAATGACCCATGTTCCGTTCCTTAACACAAAAACTATCATTAGTAAATTCACAATTAACAGGAAATTGAGAAGTAAGTTGACTAATGGACAATAAGTTCTTTTGTAAATGTGGCACCAAAAGTACATCATGGAGGGACAATACATTATTTTTCTGTTTTATGGAAGACTTACCAACACCTGTTATTGGTAATGATGATCCATCTCCAATGATAATTGAATCAGAACCATCATATTTGTGAATGTGTTGTAACATACCTGGTTGTCCAGTCATGTGGTTCGAAGCTCCTGTGTCTGAAGTCCATTCTGTGTCAATGATAGAGTTGTCCAGTGTAAGCGCTGCTAGTGCTTGTGGTAATTCATGGTCATTCCTAGATTTTTTTGGCAACCACCAGCAGATTTTGGCAATGTGTCCAAGTTTGTTGCAAATTTGGCACGTGACATCTCGATAGGAATCTCTTTCTTCTGCAGTCATTCTTCGTTCTCCAGGTGGTGGAGGTCTTCTTTGTTGTGGAGCATCAGTACCTTGATATCCTCGCGACTGGCCACGTGGTTGTTGAGCTTGGAAACCTCAACCAATGGAGGAAAAATCACTCTGATGATTTCTGTGAGGAAAGCTAGTTGTTTGTTTTGGTTTTTGTTGTTGGCCATAGAAGGCTAAATGTGGTGTGTGAGAAGAAAATGAGACATCATGCTGATTGGAGAACCAATTTCGACGATGATCAAGATTTTGCAGCTGTGAGATTACTTCAGAATAGGTTGGTCTGGGAGGTTTCAGCATTGTTGTAGTGAAGGTTTCATATTGGGGTCCAAGACTTGTGAGCAAGCAGAATACCTTTTCTTGATCTTGAACTGGTTTGCCAATGGCAGCAAGATTATCACATAGACTTTTGAAAACTCGTATGTGCTCCGTAATGGTTTTGTTTTCTTCCTTTCGCAGGTAAGTTAGCTGTTGTCGAAGTGTGAATTCTCTTTCTTGAGAGTCTTGGGCATATGCCTCTTTAAGTGCTTCCCAGACTGATGATGATGTGTGTAATCCAATGACAAGTCCAAGGGCTTCTTCTAAGAGGGTTCCAATTATCCATCCCCGTAGGAGCCGATCAGACTTTTGCCAAGCAATGAATTCTTTTGTTAAAGTTGTGAATATTGTTTCTGTGTTTGTGTTTGTTGTATTTGTTGTGTTTGTGTTTGTGGATTCTGGAACTTGAAGTTCAAACTTTGGTGGTATGATTGCATCTTTTGTGAGGTGATCACTGAGATCCTGACTTTCAGCTAGGCTTAGTACTTGTTCTCTCCATAAGGGATAGTTTGATGGTGTGAGTTTGAGTGTAACAAAATTACCAACATTCAGAGATAATGAACTCATGGTAGAAGCGGAATGGGAGATCGACACTGCTCTGATACCAAGAAAAAAAACAGAATTTGGAAGGAACTTATGCAGTGATTGTATTGATATTGTTTTTGCAGTACATGAAACTGAAGAAAATAACTACAATATATAGCAACAGATTGACATGGTTTGCTGCTTGTCTTAGCTGGACACATGGGAATATTAATGGAACATATCATGGCACTAACGTGGAGCATAACATGGGAGCACAATGTGGCACAAGGAAGCATGATGAAACTGTCTGGAATCTTTCAGTGATGATCACATGCCAAACAATCTGCCCATAACTGTGGTGTAAACATATGATTGAACCCACATTCTGAACATGAGCTGTGTCAATCATTAGATACTTGAACTAAAACAATATCCCTTGAATATGTGATAATTCAATAAGTATGATCTGCCTTATTACTCCAGAAACTTGAACACCTTATGACTCCTCATACTCATTGTTTGGAACTGATTTGCTAATATAAGTAACTCGTTAATGCAGTGAAGAACAGCACTTCTAGGATATATATATATATATATTACATGCCCGGGGTCAACTTTCTAGAATTGCAATTTTGTTGATCGATTGTGTTAAAGACTACTCGGATAAGCTAACTTGGTTTTGCTTTATATAAGCATAAAACTTGTATATTAGAAAAGTTGGTATGATCAGCAGATAGCAACAAAACCTTTTTCATCGTACAAATTAGCGGCAAGCAAACTTAATACTTACATATCCTAACACCGTATGAGATATAGCATCGTCATCTCATAAATTTACGATCCATGCTTATTTAAATGTCAAATTTTCAATGATTTACTATATATATATATCGAAAGCCTTGTTCATCAATGTGGATATAAAGCTAGAATGCATTTTCTTTTTTTTGAGTTTCTTTAGTTGGAGACCTGAGATTCAGCCATGCCGATTTTATCTTTGGTTCACTTTGTACTCTTTATGTGATTTGATTGTTTTGCTTTAAATTTTTTTTTTTTGAAAGCTGATTGTTTTGCTTGATTATTATTATGTTTCTATATGTTAAATTCTTATTATAGACTGTATTTTTGAAAGGCTTATTAATTTAAAATTGTACATGCATTTCCCTTGATATTAGATTATATTTGTTCGAAAATATTAATGTATGGTGTTGAAGATGTTAGTGCACCTATTCCATTATGTTTGGTTATTGAAAATTAAATGAAATGGAATACAATGAGCAAAATTGAAGATATGGATGCATCTAAATTTATAATGAAATTTGTGAAAAAAATGGATATGAAATCAAGACTGTAGTCTAAATTGTTTAGAATGTAATGGAGGAACAAACGAAAAAATTTGAAGATGGAAATACAGCATTAGTCGGTTCGGTTATGTTACGACAAAGATTGATTAATGGACGCTGCACCCCGACAATGATCATTTATGTCTAAAGGAATGTAACAGAGGATCTTCCTAATGGTCAATGGATGTGTTTAGCATGATATACCCAGGCAATCTCGATGAACAAGTAGCTTTAAGTAGCTTTAATGGTCAGGACTCAGATATATATTCAGGCATAGCTAGAGACTTTTCCTCGGGCATGATTAGGATTAGATATTTAACAAGTCCATCTATATAATTGTTGTCTTCTGTGCCAAGGCATGTACTCAGAACATACATAGAAAGAGAAGAAATATCATTACTACATTTCTCTGCTTAGTCCTAAATCTCTAGCTACGAAAACTAAAAGGGATGACAACACTGACTTAACAAAGCGATCCATCTCTCTGTAACTAAAGGGTGTATACAGAAACAAAAAAATTGATAAAACAAAAAAGACCTATAAATAAGACCTATAAATTTCAAAATTGCAGCTGGAGTTAGTATTCTGTTTTTGGCTAACAAAGTAAACAACTGCTGAAGCACTGTAGGAAGCTAATTATTCATTATTTTTAAAGTAATAATACAAATAAGACCTATAAATTTCAAAATTGGTGTGCTATAAAGCTATTCCAGTTGAATTTCAATGTGATTTTTTTTATAATTTCATGGAGACATAACGGCTGGGGAAAGTACAATGTTTGTTGTTCATGTTCTAACTCTTCCGCAAAGTATGCGGTTGTGTTGTATTCTCGAGCTTTAGGATACAACTGTGTTAATTCCTCTTCTGTAAGCACAATGTCAGTAACTTGCTTTAGTTGTTTGGTCTCTTCAAGCTACTGCTACATCCATTTCATTAGGAATTGATGATCTCTAGACAACTTATCTTTTGGGTTCCAGTCCCAAGTATCTGTTCCTGCCCCTTTGCAGCATGCTCTGAACTTCTATCTTCTTCGGATTTCATCTCAAATTGTGATAGTCCCTCTTCCATGATTACAATATCCGCAGCTTGCTCTAATAACACAATCTCTTCTGGAGAACTTTGCTGGGTAGAGATGGATTCGCAGCTAGTCTCTTCCAATTTTCGAGGTAATGAGCTGGGCTGTATATCAAATATTAAATAAACAGAGCCCAAAAAGGTTTTGCAGTTAATAATGTTTATAACAAAATCACAAAAAGATGCTAGACTTTATGACTAACTTTCAGATATACAATCACAGACATAAGCAGTTCCCAGGATAACCCAACAATCCGAAATGACAAAATCACTCCAGAACAAGCTTACAACGATAACAATGGATTGAATCACATATCATAATAGAATCACTCCCCCATCTAGTACGATAGATTGATATGTGTTTATAGTCGAAAAAAAGTCAAATTATAAAAACCATAGGAATCAATTAACTTCTATGCAGACATATATAAGCAACAAAACATTCAACTAAGACAATCCAGAAAACCACAGTACATGCTTGCCTTGGTACAAAGAAAAGCAAGTTTCTGGTTACTTTGAAATGCATGCACTTGAGAAAGTCTTGCATCACATACTTCTTTAGCCGAACTGTAGACTTTCCTTTACAAGGACGTTCAGTTTTATTTTTGGAAGCCCCTCTAATGCAGGACATGATTGCATATCTTCTTTCCATCTGTAAACAACAAGGGGACATGTAAAATCCTTTTTCTCATATGTGCAAATAAAGATTTCAGATTATAAAAGACCAGCTCATCTTTTATTTGTAGGAGGTCAAGCATATATGTTTTAACATTAGAACCTGTTGAAGTAGTTCACCCAAAGTTCTAGGAGACAAACCTACTAAACCTGCTTACGACTTACTTTGCAGCTGCATATTGTTCCATACGGTAACAGAATAATATCCGATTTCTTATATAAAGTACAGAATCATATTGGCTGTAGCTTCAAAAATTAGCTTAATATATGAATGCATAACTATACTCTTACGGTCTTACCACTCTTTGGAAGGATGTACAACAATCAAATAGGTAGATATACATGCTTATAAATATACTGAAAGAAATTGGGAAAAAAAAATTACCTTGAGTAAAGAGGTTCGTACAGTCTTCAATCTCTTTAGCTGCTGAAGAAGTAATTAACTGATGGACATCCAGGATAGGCCAACTTTCATTTATCCTGCCATCCGCTGCAAGCATTGGCAGATTTAGAATATATTCAAAGGGCGGTCTGAATATAAATATTATGCATCTAAACTACTTTAATTTAATATATAATTACACATGTGCACATACAATAATTATCATATACAATATTGTGTTTTATGAATATCATAAATTTATTAACAGCAACACTTATATAACTTGTTTAGATAAAGCTTTACAGAAAATTGTTGTAGATTTCAAGTGAAATTAGACTTATGAAGGCAGAGATTATTACCCTGAGAAGCATTGGTCCTTTTTCTGAGGGTAACAATATATGACAGCATTGAAAGGAAGTCTGCTTCAGCGTTTCTATATCGAAACTTGAAGAGCAAACCAGACCATGGTCCAGAGAGTGTAGCACGCTACAAAGTACTTGGAAAACCAGCAATGGACAGAGAAAGCAAAAAGTGTCATCAACAATAAATTTGATGAAAAGCAAGTAGAGAATAAATATGACAATTTCAATGACCTATTCCCGGATGAGAGTCGTATTTGTCTTTTCGGGTATACGGTGTCTGAACTTGGAAAAGTGGAATCTCATTTAGAAGGGAAAGTGTAACTAAATGTCAAATGCAAGCCTTTTTATTTAACTTAAACACAGAAAAATCTGTTTAACTCAAGCTTTTCACATACTTTGAGCAATTAGCTCTGACTTGTCAATATCCTCGGACTCTGTAACAATTTCATGTCCAAGGTGCAAATCACACTACCGATAGCACTATACAACCATTACAACAGCACTTCCAGTAACATTGTAAGATATACTGCTCTTTGGAACTACCACACCCTTCTCAAGTAGTAGTAAACAAATTAATGGATCAAGGTATATTCGATCCCCGGGATTTAACCCAAGCTTGCAGTTTGTTTTTTTTTTTATGTTAATTATCTCCATTTAGCTAATCCAGCTAGAGCCCGACCTCTTCTTAACGTCACGACTTCCCATTAGTTCTCTCAGTGTTCCAACAGCATCCCCATTGCTCATATCAGCGAACGTGTTACTTAACAATACATAAGTTGAAGGGGTATGTCTGTCTAAATTTAAAGCATGCTCTGCTGCACGAGTTGCAGTGTCAATATCCCCATGAAGTCGACAGGCACCAAGTAAAGTCTGCCAAACTAGAACTCCTGGTTTAGATGGCATATTTAGGATTAAGGCCTCAGCTTCTTTTGTACGCCCAGCTAGGCCTAAGATATTTTCCATGCATGCATAGTGATCTTCTCCAGTGAGATGTGGTAGGTATCTGTCATGGAAGATATATGTGTCCAAGCTTCATTAATATATCCTCCTAGGCTACATGCATAAAGTACACATATGAACGTAATATAATTAGGTTCTGGACCTTCCACCCTCATATCACTAAAAATATCTAAAGCTTTTCTTGCATATACCCATTTTGTGCATACCCCATTATCATTGTCGTCCACGAAACAACGGTCATGTCCTCCATTGATTGAAAAACGCTCAATGCTCTATCCATTAATCCACATTTTGAATACATATCCAACAAAGCATTATCCACACACACATCAACTTCATTATCAAGCTTAATCATCAAAGCATGAAATTTTTTTCCTTCCTCTAAAGAAGCTAAATTAGCACATGCATTAAGAGCTTGACAATGGAAGCATAAACTTGGTACACAGGTATCAAGCTACTAGAGAAAGAAGATGCTTGAAGAACACTAACAAAAGTGAAGGCATTAGGCTTAGTACCAGTAGTGTTGTGCATCCGGGAAAACAAGAAAAGAGCTTCAAAGGGTGGTCTAGCATGTTGAACAAAGGCAGCAATAACAGCAGTCCAAAACACAACATTTCTGTGGTGCCTTTCATCAAACAGCTCAAGACCATTTTTTAGATCACCGCATTTTACAGTGAGGAAATTGTGGAGATAGATACAGTGAGGAAGAGTGGATTGCAGCTTTAATAAACTAGGCATGAAGTAAGCTTGAAGATTCAGTGCATTTTCGCAAATTCAGTGCATCTTTGGATGCACAATATCTTTTTACTATTGCAGAGTCTAATATCAGCTGCAGAGTCTTCAAATTTACCAGAAAATCATGCCCAAGTTGTCAACACATCCCTTATAAATGTTCCCATTTTGATTTTTTAAAGTCAAATTGATGGAGTTAATTAAATTTTGATAATTATTTAAATTATATCAAAATAAAATTTATATAAAATACTATCAATACTAATTTTTAAATTTGAAAAAATATAAGATAATAAATTATAATTTACAATTAAAATCCTATGAGTTTGACTTTAAAAAGTCAAAAGGGGACACAATTAGGGGGTGTTTGGGGGAGCTTATTTCCAGAATAAGTCAACTTATTTTAAGTCAATGTTAGAGATTCCTAACATTCCAACTTATTTTCCAACTTATTTTTGTAACTTATGAAATCTCAAACATACATTAAATACAACCATAAAAACAAATTATCAAAATATGAAATTTTTACCCGAAAATAAGTTATAAGTCCGGGCTTATAAGCCCAGCCAAACACCACCTTAGTGGGATGGAAGGAATATTTCATTTGATCGTTTTACCCTTTTTAATGTATTTTGATTGTATGATTAAAATTATTGATTGTATGGTTAAAATTATTGCTTTTAGTTATATTTTTGTTAATTATATTATTGGTGTATATGTTTTTATTCATGAAAGACAAATTTTGAAGATAACAATTTTAATCATGCCATAAAAACACCTAAAAATTGGGGGGGGGGGATAAAATAACATTTAACAAGAGAGAATCATGATATGGTTGTAGATGCTCTAATTTATATTTTAAGGTTGACAAACAAACCACCTTTTTATGGGGCAGAAAAGGAACAATATAGGAACTTTAAAAAGTTTGAGTCCTCAAATTATTACGAAGGATTTAACAACAAAAAACACATTGTATATATACAAATAAAGAAACTCAACTGTTTCTTGTTTTTTATTTTGAAATTCAGAAACTTAACTTTCAGGCACAGCAAGCAGGACAATATAGCAAAACTGACCGCATCTAAGATATCAATCTCAGTAATGTATACGAGTGATCAGTCTGTTGTAATTTTTCATAACCAAGTGGTAAAATATCAAATATGTATCTTGTCATATCTTTCGGACTGTTCTAATATCGTTCAAGTCTGCAATATCCATCATGCATATACACTACAAGGAATTTCAAGTCTAACAACGGATTTTATCCGTTGTCTGATACCTGCAAATCCCGTTGTCTATCGGGGTGTCTGATACGCACCTCAGACAACGGTATGAAAACTGTTGTGTGTTAGAGCGAGAGACAACGGTATCATCTCTAGACGCCGTTGTCTAATATCCAGAAACAACAACACAATGGTTTAGAAACCGTTGTTGTTTGGGATGCTACACAATGGTTTTAATTGAAGTAACACTTGTCTGAAAACAAATCACACAATCGTTTTAATTGAATAAACACTTGTCTGAAAGGAAATCACACAATGGTTGTAATTGAATAAACACTTGTCTGAAAGGAAATCACACACTATTTTCCATTTTTTATTCATAAACAATGCTTTACCAAAATAAAAATACAAAATCAGAACATTTAGAAAAAAATCCAAATATTAACAAAATTACAAATAGACATCTTGTCCACAAAACTAAAACAAAAGGACAAAATCATACTAGAACTAAATATTTCAAGGTAGTGTCTGCAGTGAGCAAATTGAACTCGAGGATGCCTAGACTGTTGCAGAGTAGGTCAGGCATATGGTGATACTCCCAGTGGATGAACATTACTTGCATTTACCCTACTAATGCTCGATAGAAGGCAACTTCAAGAGTTTTAAGACACTGCAGCTCTGGCAAAGGAGATTTAAAGACACCAACACCCGCTTTAGAAACCAATTTCACACTCACTCTAGCTGCTGGATTAGCATTCTGCACAAGAATTAGATAAAGCATATCAATGTCAAGAAAGGTATCATGTCAAGAAAGTATGGTACTAGCTGGTGATGCTTGGAATTTGCAAAATAATGTACACTACTCTTCCCACCTGCACTACTTCTTTTTGAAAATGTCCCTGTCATGTTAAACATGGAGAGAAGATAAAATGAGCCATACTGAATCATGAATCAAATTTTAAAATCATGGCATTCAAATTTAAATTTAACATGTCATACAAGCAATATAAGCAAGTCCGAATCTTATTATTCTTTTTTATCAGATATAGTAGACAGATCATGTAGTAGATATAGTAGTAGATATAGATATAATTAGATTTGCTTTTTAATATACTGCAGAAATCAGCCAAATCACATTAATTTTTTGCTTAGATTATTTGACATAAAAAGTGACACTTACTTGAAGGGTGTTTAATCTGATACAAAGCTTAGATACTGTCAATTCCGCCAAGTTACTATTAACTTCCTCTTCAAGAAGTACATTCTCAACAACCTTCTTTTTCATCACCGGGAATACTGCCTCCTTGTATCGTGTCAATGGAGGAACGGGAGGATACAAATGGTGCTTATCAACTGCATTAAAACCTTATATATTTAACAAACATCCGATTCAACAAAATTATATGCATAAAACTTCAAAAAGAAATAAACAAAATCATATGAAGTGCTTTCAAGAAAGGTTTACATGGAGCTTAAGAACAACAAAAGGTACCAGAAATACTCTGTGCGACAAAAGAATTAGCTTTAAAATAAAAAGTAGATCAATTTTCAAGCAGCAAGATGTGTACAATGGATACCCCAATAGACATCCACATACCTATGTGGCTACAGACTTTATGTAAATAGCTATCCAGTGTGTGGAATATAATGGAAAGTAGAGCTTGTAGGTGCGTAATATCCAATGGAAGACTCAGTACAAACAATTGATCCACTGTCTGCAAAATTCAGAAGGATGCGAGGGTCACAATATGAACAAAGACGCGATAAGAGTAGAGAAAAAGATAACTCAATATATCAAATTGTCATTACAAACATTCTGACTAACAATATGATTTATGATTCTACATTAACTATACATACAATATCGCTTAGAAAATATCATTAGCAAATACATGTACCTCCTCTATTATTCTAAACACTTCAACTGCTGAAGATGAGTGTTTTTGCTGGTATGACAGTGGTTCCCACTCCTGTATGAAGAGAGAACTAGAATCAAGTGAAAATTTTGCACAGCTACGCACAAGAATATAAGCACAGATTAACCAAGTAGAACTTGTTAGACTCTACTTGACTAATGAACCACACCATCATCTTTACTGATAATAGCAGTACTACAGCAAAGGAGGAATCAGAATCCATTACACGGTTCAGTCAAATGTATGCTTTAATAACTAAATGTAAAACGAACCTCGAGGTCAAGAGCGCGTCCAGTCCATTCTAAGATTCGTGCATGCTGAGCAATTACCCATTCAAGAATAATAGGCCTAGAAATTTACCATCTGAGGAAGCAGGGGTGACGAATGTGCCACAACATGAGCCCGGCGAAGTTGAGACACAAAATTGGGGTGCACTAAAAAAACAGCATCAGGTAATGCCAACTAATAAGATGGTTTCTGTTCACTACATGAATCCCCCTCACTCTTAGTTAAATTGAATTTTATGAAAAACAGACACCATTTCATGGAGATGAATTACCTTAATGCATTTTCGAAATCAGAAGACCTAGAATGAAACCTCCAAATGTAAAGCCCTAAAATCACCTGTAAAATCAAAATAATTACATATAATTCAAGAGTAATTAATTGAAGCCAAGAAAATGTGTATTGGATTATCAAGAAATCAAGTGTAATCGAGTTTTTAATTGGATGTAATTGAGTGAAATCAAGTGGGCTTAGAGCAGCAGTGGTTAATCGAGTGGGTTTAGAAAGGGGAAGGTGGAGAGTGTTTGGTGAAAAGAAAGGGGGAAAGACTAAAGAGAGAGAACGAGAGAGAGGGAGAGACATAGATTGAAGGAGACACAGAGAAAGAGGGAGAGACAGAGAGAGAGGATGAGAGATTGAAGGAGAGAGAGTGGGACAATATTCAATCGGTAACAAGTTTATAATATGTGGACAAGAGAAAGTTTGGGGGAGATAAAAGGGGGAGAAGGGGGAAATGAAATGCTGAAAATTTTGGGTTAGCGGGAATTTGACCGCCTTTAACATTTTAGGTTTTTCAATGTACGGTTTCATTTCATTTTTTAATTTTTTAAATAATTTGTTGAAAATTCTAATTTTATTTCAATTTGAATAAGAATTTATTTGATTTCAATTTTAAAAATTTAAATTTTACATAATTGTACATACTCATTTTAATGTTGAGAAAAAATAAATAAAAAATAAAATAGTAGGTTTGTACGAGATACATTTTAGGTTTTAACAAACATGTAGTAAAAGTGTTGCTTCCAATAACGGGACACGATCCAGATTCACTGAATAATTTTTTTGAATGATTTCTTTGACGATCGAACCGTACGAATGTTAATAAACACTCATTTTAGTGTTGGGAAAAAATAATCAAAAAATAAAAAGGTCGACTTGCACGAGATTTTAACAAAATGTAGTAAAAGTTTTGCTTCCTATAACGGAACACGATCCAGATTCACTGAATATTTTTTTTGAATGATTTCTTTGATGATCGAACCATACGAATGTTAATAAACACTCATTTTAGCGTTGGAAAAAAATAATCAAAAAATAAAAAGGTCGGCTTGTACGTGATTTTAACAAAAATGTAGTAAAAGTTTTGATTCCTATAACGGGACACGATCCAGATTCACTGAATAATTTTTTTCAATGATTTCTTTGACGATCGAACCGTACAAATGTTAATAAACACTCCTTTTAGTGTTGGAAAAAAATAATCAAAAAATAAAAAGGTCGGCTTGTACGAGATTTTAACAAAAATGTAGTAAAAGGTTTGCTTTCTATAACGAGATACGATCCAGATTCACTGAATAATTTTTTTTGAATGATTTCTTTGATGATCAAATCGTACGAATGTTAATAAACAATCATTTTAGTGTTGGAAAAAAATAATCAAAAAATAAAAAGGTCGACTTGTACGAGATTTTAACAAAAATCTAGTAAAAGTTTTGATTCCTATAACGGGACACGATCCAGATTCACTGAATAATTTTTTTGAATGATTTCTTTGATGATCAAATCGTACGAATGTTAATAAACAATCATTTTAGTGTTGGAAAAAAATAATCAAAAAATAAAAAGGTCGACTTGTACGAGATTTTAACAAAAATCTAGTAAAAGTTTTGATTCCTATAACGGGACACGATCCAGATTCACTCAATAATTTTTTTGAATGATTTCTTTGATGATCGAACCGTACGAATATTAATAAACAATCATTTTAGTGTGGGAAAAAAAATAATCAAAAAATAAAAAGGTCGGCTTGTACGAGATTTTAACAAATATGTAGTAAAAGTGTTGCTTTCAATAACAGGACACGATCCATATTCACTGAATAATTTTTTTGAATGATTTCTTTGACGATCGAACTGTACGAATGTTAATAAACACTCATTTTAGTGTTAGAAAAAAATAATCAAAAAATAAAAAGGTCGGCTTGTACGAGATTTTAACAAAAAAGTAGTAAAAGTTTTGCTTCTAATAACGGGACACGTCCCAAATTCACTGAATAAATGTTTTAAATGATTTTTTCGACGATCCAACCGTACGGATGTTAAGATCTTATCATTTTAGTGATGTGAAAAAATAATTAAAAATTTTCTTGTTTATCTTGAATGATTTTATAATATAAATCTCATAAATTTAAAGTACTATTCCTTGTGTCTAGTAAAACAATTGTCTGATACATGATTAAATAAACACAACACTAGCATAATACCGTTGTCTGAAGTCTCTTCAAACAATAGTATTTGCAAACCGTTGTCTGAACCAACTCTATTGCACAACACAATAAAAAAAAAACACTTGTCTATTCAAATCAGACAAACAACGGTAATTGATACATTGTCTGAACTTTCTTCAAACAATGGTATTTTGTAAACCGTTGTCTGAATCAACTCGTTTGCACAACACAATTATAAACCGTTGTCTGAGCCAACTCAAATCAAATCAAAAAAACAACGGTAATTATAACATTGTCTGAAGTCTCTTCAGACAACACCTTGAAAAACAAAACACTTGTCTGATTCAATTTGTTAGACAACGGAATTAAATTGTCAAAACCCCGTTGTCTGAAGGCTGGATCAGACAATGTTTTTAAAAAAAAAATTAAAACACTTGTCTGTTGATTTTGGGCAACGCTTTTTCCAGTTTACGTTGTCTGATAGGTGTTGTCTGATTCAGTTTTTCTTGTAGTGATATAGCCTATATCCTGATTAGATGTGTACTATCTTTTTCTTTTAAAAGTGGTGTATTGTCAATTATTACACCATAAGATGTGTACTATGTTGAGACGAAGGGTTCTCCTAAGCAAAGCGACATTCCAGGATATCCAGCATTTGCATTACTACATCAAGGAATCATTCTGCAAAATAATTTAACAATTAGAATGGTATAAAAGACAAGTAAATTGAGCGATAAATTGCCAACCTAAAGAAAACAAATCCACTAGATGACATGCACATTCTCCCATACCTGCAATGGATCCTTAAGTTCTTCCCCAACCCAGTGCACAAATGGTCTGGTCTAGGTTATACAGAAAATGTCTCCATAATTCAAATTTCAAAATTTATTTGTATGAATCTCCGCATTTTCAACATACAGTTCATAGTTTTCCTAAGGCCGGAACCTGAACACTTCCAGACATGCATTGGTTTGTTTCTACAAGACCTATAACCACAGTCGGACCTAACCAAAGACCAGAATCTTAGGTATACCATCCACATGGACCATACTGGTAACATGATAACATCTAAACAGTAAGAACCGATTTGGTATTACAAACACAAACATTGCCAAATATTTACCCTCTTTTTTCATTTCACCTTGTTTGGATCTATGTTCTCCTTTAAAATTCCAAGGTGATTAACCTTCCCGCACTACAAGAAAACTGGCTAAATATGACCGAAAAAATTCGGTCGAATTTAGCTAAATATGACCGAATTTCTGTTGGTCATATTTACGCTGGTCAAATTTAGTAATTCGGTCGAATTTAGGATAAATTCGACCGAATAATTCGGTCATATTTAGCATAAATTCGACCGAATAGTTCGGTCATATTTAGGATAAATTCGACCAAAATCGGTCGAAATTGATATTACTAAATTCGACCAAATTAAGTCGAATTATAAATTCGACCAAAAATCCAAAATTTTGATATTTTTCAAATTTTGGTGAAAATTTCAAAATTTTAAAATTTTGGCGCCCGAACTGCATTAAATTCGACCAAATTTGGTAAAATTTAGCCCACTAAATTCGACCGAATACAGTCATATTTATATACTAAATTCGACCAAATTCGGTCGAATTTAATGTTCACCAATTTTTTTTAAAAAACAGCAGAATCTGCTGCTCAAGAATAAAACATCATGTGGGATTCAATCTGGTAACTAGAACATCAAAATTGGAATTCAATAACACTTCCAGAAGTGCTTCGATCCTCAAAAACACGAAGAACACGATAATCAAACTTCGATTTCTATACGTTATTGAACTCGAAATTAAACATATAATATATGAAATTGACTAGAAAAACATACTCTACACGATGGTAACATCAAAATAAGCAACAAAACACATTTACAAAAAAATCATAATTTTAATAAGTAAATTCGAATTTAATAAAAAAAAAGGATAAATTCATAAATTATACCCCACAAAATTTGATGATGTTTTTGGATAGAGGATGATGAGAGCTTCGATTCGACTATAAGAGCGTTGAAATCGGACACCGATAACGCCTCCAAATGTTGGTTTGATTCTCAAAAACTCAAAAACATAAAAAAAAAAAAAAAAAAACTAAAAATAAATTGATAAGAACATTTAAGTACATATTAAGAAAACACAAGGGGGCAGAGGGGGGGTGGGCAGGCGTCAGGGGGTGGGGGGAAGGGTGGGTGCGTGTGTGGAGGGGGAGGGCAGTAGAGATTGGTTGGGGAAGGGGGAGTTGGTTTTATATATATGTATGTGTATATATATTATTTATGTGTGTTTATAAAATGTACGGTTAGGATAAGTTTATTTTTAAGGGCTCAGATTACATGACTCATCAATCCATGTGATACTAAATTGACCAATGAGAGATAACCACGTAGACGATGATTGAGAAATTCAAATATAATGATAACACGGCTAAATTCGACCAAATATAGTTGAAATTAGGAGCTTCCGGTTTTCTTTCTTCTTCGATTCAAGCGGAGCTTATTGGATTTCGAGAGTTAATCGCCTATCTGTGCTTTCGATTGGCAGATCTAAGTTTTTTGTATTTTCTTTTGTAATTTTAAGGTGTTTTTATTCGGTTCTTGGGTTTGTATTGATTGGGTTCTCTCCGTTGTGAGAGTTTGATTTCTCTCCTTTGTGGGAGCTTTGTTTTTCGCTTCTTGATTGTGAGCGGGGTCCTGATTTAGTGATGGAATTTCGTATGGAATTGCAGTCTTGGTCGATAGCTCAAACGATAGCTCCATTGGGGCATGTTGAAGTGGGTACCAGTAATACAACGAGGATGCACGAAGCGGGTACTTGTATTTGTATATACGTTATCTTCAAAATATCGTTTAACTGTCTCTTCAGGAGAACAGGCGATTGCAATTTTCAGTTTGTTCGACTCGATCATTGGTGTAGATGCCGTATGGCTTTTTATTAATGAATTAAAACTTTTGTTCTAAAAAAAAAGGAATAAAAGGCAAAAAATTAAGTAAAATAGGAAAAAAAACCAAATTTTTATTCAGAATTTATAATCACTCACGTAGTCATACCACTAAATTTTATGTTCAAAATAGGCATTCTTTTTATTTTTATTTAAATTTTTAATTTATTTTGCAAACTAGTTAAAAATGGGGGAAACATTATAAAAAAGGAAGATTAGTGAAAGTATGGTAAGATTCATCTCACAAATAGAAAATAGTGAGTATGACTACTTTGGTGTGCATAAATTTTAATTTGGATTTTGGCTTTTTTTTATTTTTATTTAATTTTTGAATTTTTAATTTATATTTCAAATTAATTGACCGTTAAATTACAAACCAAATTATTATTTTTTTAAAAATTTTGGCAAAAATATTAAAAAGGATGGATCTTGGCTACCATGTGGTTGGGTCGTCGAGAAATATTTTTAAGAAAATCGAAACACTAAACCCTGTTTAGGGGTTATAGTCAAATTACAAGTTGACCGTTAAATTACCAAATCAAGTTAATTTATTTTTTTCTGTAATTTTGCCAATAACATTAAAAATGATGGATCTTGACCACCATATGGTTGGGTCGTCGAGAAATATTTTTAAAAAAATCGAAATACTAAACCCTGACAAAACCCTATTTAGGGGTTATAGTCAAAGTACAAGTTGACCGTTAAATTACCAAACCAAATTAATTTATATTTTTCTGAAATTTTGGCAATAACATTGAAAAAGATGAATCTTGACCACCATGTGGTTGGGTCGTCGAGAAATATTTTTCAAAAAATTGAAACTCTAAACCCTGACGAAACCATTTTTAGAGGTTAAAGTTAAAGTACAAGTTGACCGTTAAATTACCAAACCAAATTAATTTATTTTTTCTGTAATTTTGTCAATAACATTAAAAAGGATGGATCTTGAACACCGTATGGTTGGATCGTCGAGAAATATTTTTAAAAAAATTGAAATACTAAACCCTGACGAAACCATGTTTAGGGGTTATAGTCAAAGTACAAGTTGACCGTTAAATTACCAAACCGAATTAATTTATTTTTTTCTGAAAGTTTGGCAATAACATTAAAAAGGATGGATCTTGACCACCATGTGGTTGGGTCGTCGAGAAATATTTTTAAAAAAATCGAAACAACAATCGGGGACGAAGCACTACTTACTAGTCCTAGTCAATTCAATAGTTGACTACTAAGATGTCTAACCAAATTAATTTTTTATTTTTTGAAAATGTGGGAATATCATTAGATTAGATATATTCTGACATCCGTACGGTTGGATCATCGAGATTTATTTTTAAAAAAATAGAAACAACAATTTGGGACGAAGCACTACTCACTAGTACTAGTCAATTCAGTAGTTGACTACTAAGATCTCCAACCAAATTAATTTTTTTTTTTGAAAATGTGGGAATATCATTAGATTAGATATATCTTGACATCCGTACGGTTGGATCGTCGAGATTTATTTTTAAAAAAATAGAAAGAACAATCTGGGACGAAACTCTACTTACTAGTACTAGTCAATTAAACAGTTGACTACTAAGATCTCCTACCAAATTAATTTTTTATTTTTTGAAAATGTGGGAATATCATTAAATTAGATATATCTTGACATCCGTACGGTTGGATCGTCAAGATTTATTTTTAAAAAAATAGAAACAACAATCTTGGACGAAGCACTACTCACCAGTACTAGTCAATTCAGTAGTTGACTACTAAGATCTCCAACCAAATTAATTTTTTTTTTTGTAAATGTGGGAATATCATTAGATTAGATATATCTTGACATCCGTATTGTTGGATCGTCGAGATTTTTTTTAAAAAAAATAGATACAACAATCTGGGACGAAGCACTACTTACAAGTACTAGTCAATTAAACAGTTGACTACTAAGATCTCCTACCAAATTAATTTTTTATTTTTTGAAAATGTGGGAATATCATTAGATTAGATATATCTTGACATCCGTACGGTTGGATCGTCGAGATTTATTTTTAAAAAAATAGAAAGAACAATCTGGGACGAAACTCTACTTACTAGTACTAGTCAATTAAACAGTTGACTACTAAGATCTCCTACCAAATTAATTTTTTATTTTTTGAAAATGTGGGAATATCATTAAATTAGATATATCTTGACATCCGTACGGTTGGATCGTCAAGATTTATTTTTAAAAAAATAGAAACAACAATCTTGGACGAAGCACTACTCACCAGTACTAGTCAATTCAGTAGTTGACTACTAAGATCTCCAACCAAATTAATTTTTTTTTTTTGTAAATGTGGGAATATCATTAGATTAGATATATCTTGACATCCGTATTGTTGGATCGTCGAGATTTTTTTTAAAAAAAATAGATACAACAATCTGGGACGAAGCACTACTTACAAGTACTAGTCAATTAAACAGTTGACTACTAAGATCTCCTACCAAATTAATTTTTTATTTTTTGAAAATGTGGGAATATCATTAGATTAGATATATCTTGACATCTGTACGGTTGGATCGTCGAGATTTATTTTTGAAAAATAGAAAAACAATCTGGGACGAAGCACTACTTACTAGTACTAGTCAATTTAACAATTGACTACTAAGATCTCCTACCAAATTAATTTTTTATTTTTTAAAAATGTGGTAATATCATTAAATTAGATATATCTTGACATCCGTACGGTTGGATCGTCAAGATTTATTTTTAAAAAAATAAAAACAACAATCTGGGACGAAGCACTACTTACGAGTCCTAGTCAATTCAATAGTTGACTACTAAGATCTCCAACCAAATTAATTTTTTATTTTTAAAAATGTGGGAATATCATTGGATTAGATATATCTTGACATCCGTACGGTTGGATCGTCGAGATTTATTTTTAAAAAATAGAAACAACAATCTGGGACGAAGCACTGCTTACTAGTACTAGTCAATTAAGTAGTTGACTACTAAGATCTCCAACCAAATTAATTTTTTATTTTTTGAAAATGTGGGAATATCATTAGATTAGATATATCTTGACATCCGTACAGTTGGATCGTCGAGATTTATTTTTAAAAAAAAATAGAAACAACAATCTGGGACGAAGCACTACTTACTAGTACTAGTCAATTCAGTAGTTGATTACTACGATCTAATGAGTAAAAATTCAACCATCTGTTATCATATGAATATTTTTTTTGTACATGTGATTAATGTCATCCTACAATTCATAATTTTTTTTCATAATGTGTACAAACATTTAAATAATTAATAATATTTTTTTCAAATTCTGAAAATAATAAATTCAACCAAATTTGGTCACATTTATTACATTCGACCAAATTTTCTCGAATTTGCTCTTTATTTTTTGTTTAAAAAAATTAGTTTATATACCGTATGCATTTCCAATACCCTCGTAATTGTTTTAATATTTTTTCAAACTAATTAGATACTTATTTAATTTCTTTAGACAATCTACTGAATAAAAATTCAACTTACTCCTATCATATGAATATTTTTTACACACAACTAAATTTATACATATGAATAATGTTATCCTTGTATTTATAAATATTTTTTAATGATGTTTACAAACATTTAAATATTTAATAATAATTTTTCAAACTAATTAGATACTTATTTAATTTATTTAAAAAGTCTACTAAATAAAAATTTAACTTTCTCCTATCATATGAATATTTTTTATGCACAAACTAAATTTATACATATGAATAATGTTATTCTTGTATTTATAAATATTTTTCATGATGTATAAAAACATTTAAATATTTAATAATATATTTTTAATTTCTGAAAATAATAAATTCAATCAAATTTGGTCACATTTATTAAATTCGACCAAATTTAATCAAATATAATGCGGGTAAATTCGACCGTTTTCGATCAAATTTAATACTTGACCGAATTCGGTCACGTTTATAAATTCGACCAAATTTCGCCCACATCCGAAAAAAAAATTTGGCAGCAATTTTCCCGCTCCCCGCTAAATTCAACCATATTCGGTCAAATTTAGCACGTCCCAAAATATTATGAGCGGGAATTTCCCCATCATTTTTGGCGGTTGCTAAATTTGACCGAATTTAGTCAAATTTTTACATGTGACCGAATACGGTCGAATTTAGTAGCTTTTAAATTCGACTGAAAAAAAAATCGGTTGAATTTAGTACACTAAATGCGACCAACTAATAACAGTTGAGTTTAGTAGCTACTAAATTTGACCGAATACAGTCGAATTTATAAATGTGACCGAATATGGTCGAATTTAATGCTAAATTTGACCGATTAAATTCGACCAACTCTAAATTCAACCGAATTCGGTCATATTTATCCGGGTCGAAATTGATCGACCGAATTCGGTAATATTTAGCCGCGGTCGAATTTATTTGGTCATATTTAGTCTTGTTTTCTTGTAGTGCCGGAGGTTGAGACCTAAGTTACAATATCAAGAATATCGTATATGCTAAGCTATAATCATAAGTAGTGAAGCTAATAATATTATGTTGTACTATTTTGTACTATTAAGTAAAGACTGGTGTTACTTGCACTACTAATTAAAATCACTCTACAACTTAATCTTGTCAATCTTGACCGGTCAAACAAAACAGTAATAATGCAATCAGTATTTTAACAGTTTCCATTTCAATACTCCAAAAATCTCAATATTGACATAAAATAAGTTTACAGTCATAAAACGTAATTTACGATACCTTCTGACGTTTTGCACACAGATTGGATGCTGCTGCAGTAAACACAAGGCATGTGCAGTCGACAATTGCCCTCTGCATAGCTGCTCGTAATGTTGCGAGGAACCAATATTTATATGGTGAAATGTGAAGAGGAAGATAATTGTTTTCACCATATCCACAAAATTACAGTTTTTTCCTGAATTACAGTTACAGTCAAACACCTAGTCTTCTCAATTTGAATGCTACTATTTTTCTTTGTTCAGTGTATATATTCTCTAATTGATTCATATTGTAATGCAGAACGAAGAATAAAATGTTATTTTTGTATACATTTTATGTTATTTAGAACTAGGACTAACTGCATTTTTATTATACAGTTTAATTATACACGACACAGTTTGTTAGGAGTATTCTACATAATAGTAGTAGAATAATGATAAAGATTTGTTTCGTCATTCCTACTTTCATAATCAATAAAAATTTACTTGTTAGTTAAGTTTAGGGTTTCACTCATATATAACATGTTAGATATAATTGATGTGATTTAATATCAGTGTTTAAGTGTTACAGGGAAACAGAGTTTAACCTGTTAATGAAAGCAGTCGCAGCAGAGTTTGGGCAAACGCTGACAGATGGAAGCGCAAACGCTGACAGATGGGAGCGCAAACACTGCTGACTGAAAGTGCAACGGAGTTTGTTAAACTCTGTCTAGCGGAAGCGTCTGCAGGTCAACAGAGATTGAAGATTAATTCAAGATAAACATGGAAGCAATATCTTTGAAGATTGGATAGCTGTCAAAGAGATTGAGGTTACTTAGAAGACGTGTAACAATCGTAATTGATATCAATTGTATAGATTAATTATAGGAGAATCAATTAACGATTGTACGTAGCTGTATATCTTATAAATACAGTTAGGTTAACCCTAGAAGGGAATCATCGTGTACGAATATCATTCATTGTAACCTCAGCAGCTCTCTGTGATATTTACATCACTGGGAGAGGAGTTAATACAAAAACAGTTTTTAAATTGTTATTTGCTCATACTTTATTGATTATTAGTGTGTATTCGGCCTAACATAACAAGATGTAATATTTTATTATTAGCACTTAGAAGACTGTTTGATATATTGAATTGAAATTTGCTTCCCTCTCTTGTTATGGGTTTTAATCCACAAACAAATTCCACTCTAATGAAAAATCATGCATGTTGTGGTTCTTTCGCAATTGGATCACCTTATGCTCATGGCTTTTTAATCCACAAAAGCTTACCTTTTCATGTGTTTCCTTGTCATCCACCAAATTGGTAACAAGGATTAAGATTTCTACATTAATTTCTTAATTATTGGGAGAGCTAGGTCTAGCAAAAAAAAATTATCATCTTTTGTCACTATTCAATGTTCATCAAGACATTACATACACAAAAAGAAACAATGACCGAAGTAGAAGAGGCTCTGATATGTGTTTGTATTTGTTGGTGGTTTGAAAGTATAACTGCAGCAAAGTAGAGAAATTAAGAGCAAAGTAGAGACATAGATAGATGCATAACCAAAATTTAGAAAATAACCAAAATTTAGAAAGAATGACAACATTTATGGAAAAGTGAACTACTTACACTCGTAGAACTTCAACCTGCTAACCATGAATAATTCATCCTTCTTCCAAGGAACTTTGAAAACACGCAAGCACGTACACAATTTTTGACAATCGTCTCAGATAATGCACTCCTCTGTATAACACATCTCGGCTCGCAATTCGCAGAAAATCCGGGCATATAATTCAAGTCTCCACCAATGTACTCATATTGCCAATTTTTCAGATTATTAGGCAGCTTCACTGGTTTAAAGCCTTCAGCGACAATACCTATCTGATTCTTCCTGTTGCCTTGGACAACTTCATAAAAAGGAGGACAATTAGACTTCTTTACAGAAAAAATGGTGAAGAATGTCTCGAAACTTGGCTGCCGTTTGTGTCGGTTACATGCAGCAATGAACCACAAAAAAAGTCGAATGGAATTCGGTGTAAACTGCGCGGGAGTACATTTGAACTGCTGTTTGAACAAGGCCACTAGGAATCTGTGAGGTTTAGGCCTTAGATCTGCTTTGAAGTGCTCAATGGGAATCGCGATGTCACCAGCTCCAGGCCGAGAATATAGTCTCTCATCGGGAGCAGGGACCCTCCAAGAATAGTCACCTCCAATTTGGAAGGTTTTAGACAAAATATCTTTCCACTTGTGATATCGAAAAAAACTCTGGTGCTTAAGATGATCAAATTTTCCCCATGTAGCATCAAGCTTTTTCATGTCAAATGATGGAGGCTTAATGTGGTTTCTCTTATTATATTCTTCCATGCTGGTGAAATGAGCTTCAGGATCAATAGACATTGGCGCCATGGGAAAGAGAGAATTAGAATCCGACCAAGATCCATCTTGAAGCATCAGACTTGACACGGTCATTGTATTACTTCTTCCGTTAGACGCACTATCTCCTGCCATCTGTCAATACCAACAATAAAAAACAAGTCAGACAAGTTATAAAAAAAAAATTATGATATACTTGCAAGAAGAAAGTAAATATAGAATGGAGGTGGTGCAACGAATATAAAAACACATGGACATTGGTTTTCATTCCAACCCACTTAGTCACCTCACATGCATGCACATGTACAAAAAGAAAAACAAAACCATCTCTCACTCTCCCTTTTCACTACACCTGCTACTGGCCTACTTGCTAAAACCAAACCAAACCAAACATACCCAGTATATCCCGCTCAGAGCAGGGTCTGGGGAGGGTAGGATGTACGCAGACCATACCCCCACTTTTAGAGCGGGGAGGCTGTTTCCGTGTAGACCCTCGGCTAAGTGCCCGACATACAAAGAGTGTGGTAAATACAAAGGAAACCAACTGATACGGAAATGACCAAAGCCATACCTGAGCCCATGGCGTTCTCCACATGGGGCATACCTGTCTGCGATGATTTATGATACTCATAACTTGAAGCGCTCCAACCACACGAAAAATTCTGCACAGAGACAGCACCGAGCCAGGATCCCTGTAACTGCAAAACCAGAAAACAGAAGACACTAAAAACGCAAAGTGAGAATGCTAAGGCCGAACTACTACAAAAACGCTAACCGAGACAACCCAATTCTGAGGCTCTCGACAACCGAACCGCACCCTAAAAGAGAATCCACCACTCTGATACGCCGCCTCCAAGCAGACCTATCTGCAAACATGGTCTCATTTAAGTTTAAGGCCTTCAAATCCAGCCTGAGCTGCTCTTCCCACGACCTCCTCGGTCTGCCTCTCCTCCTCGCCCCACCAACCGAAAGACTCTCGACCCTCCTCACTGGGGCTTCAACCAGCCTCCTACGAACGTGGCCGAACCATCTTAACCTTCCTTCCCTAAGTTTCGCAGAAAAAGGCGCCACTTCAAGTTCGCTCCTAAACACCGAATTTGGGATTCTGTCCAACATCGTGCGCCCACAAGACCACCGCAACATCCTCATTTCAGCCGCTTCCAACTTGCTTACGAGGGCCTTCTTCTCCGCCCAACACTCCGAACCATATAACATCGCAGGACGGATAGCCGCTCTATAAAATTTCCCTTTCAACTTTAAAGGGACTTTATTATCGCACATCACCCCTGACGCTGCCCTCCACCTTAACCACCCCGCCTTGATACGATGCGTGACATCGACTTCAATCTCACATTCCTTCTGGATGATCTGGTCTTCAATCCTAACCTCCACCCCTTCTTCGCTGGCCTCACCACTGAAGTTACACCAGAGATACTCGGTTTTAGAACGGCTCATACGTAACCCTTGGGTACTGGCCTACTTGCTCTGTTAGCTAAATAAACCCACCCGCACCTAAAATACTGTGGTCAGCACATTCAACATTTTTTAAACCCCGCAAACACATACTCCTATATACCAATCACATGTCATAAACAAATTCACCAAAACCTAGTCCCGCTTCCAATTTGTGACCCTAGTCCCGCCTTCTCTATCCCCTTATACCTGCTCCCAAACATAAAGACACCCAAATAAAGTTAAGTCCAAGAAATTAATCCCAGACCCGCCTTCCCGTTCTTGTCCCGCTTTCTACATTTGCCCTCCTAAAAACGCTGCATGCAAGTACAGAGGCCCGCTTCCCCTCTCAGACTCTCACCAACTACATTTTTGCAAACACCTGCATACGACCATAAATGAATAAATACACACATCTGTTCAGTCTTTTCTTTGAAGCAAAATAATAACACTTTCTTTGTTCTCGTTTACTAACATATCTTAGAATATACACAAAATTGTCCTAGTACTCTATACATTAATTCTTCCTCACCTGCTCCCTACTACTTACACACTATCTCTAGTACTTATTCTTACTCCTTCCGGTAATATGAAATTCATTGTCCCGCTTTCTCATACCTTGTTCCCGGCTTCTCTATATTTCAGGAAGAAATAAGAGCCATGTACGTATGTTATGTCTGTACTCACGCAAGCTATATCTCTCCCTTGTTTCACACTCGTAAACTCATCAAGTAACTCACCATAATATCCTAAGTCGTACATGACTTTTTAAGGCAACACTACATCTACCCACTCTCGTTTTCGTCCACAAAAACTACATCCCTAAAAACCAAGTCACTAAAACCTAGTCCCGCCTCCTCCTGTAAACCACTAGTGTTTTGTGAAGCCTTCATACACACGGGTCAACTTGATTTCTTCATAACTCCATCACCCAAAGCAATGAAAACAAGGGGCACTGGCCTTTTTTCTTACCTGGACTTTTCGAGAATAGCTTCTAGGTGTCAGTTGTGAAACAAGGTGACAGGAGTCGGTGGAGGATACGTATGGCTTGCTGATAACATAAACTTTGGAAGGTTGGATTTTCTCTACGGCCTTCCGTCTATACTTAGTGCAATAAACTTTGCCATATACATAATATACACTACATGGTACAAGCCACAGAAGCCACAGGAGGCTAAATTCACATATGTCTTCACATAATTTACAAAGGTGACACTGTCCCATTTCCAATTCACACACCTTATCACCCTTCACAACTTCACCTACATACATACGCTAGTACACCTAATCTCTATACGAAACATGTACCCTTTACATGTTCCCGCCTCCTCCGAAACATGACCCGCTTTCTCTCACAAACAAGCTCCACCCACCTTCTCATCCTTCACAACTCCATCTAAGCACACGCATGTATACAGACTATAAAACCACACCCATAAAAGCGAAGTCAACAAACAATCCCGTTTCCACCAACCCCGATCCCGCTTCCAACTCCAAAGCCCAAGTCCCGCTTTCTCTCTCACCAACTACATTCTTCCAACACCCTACTCACGCTTGGGCTCACATAATTCACAAAATACAGAGACAGAGAAAATCAAGACACGAATGTCTCATCTGAAAAAACACTTTCGAGGAGGGACGTGGACGAATTATTGTCATTACTTTCTCGGAATGGTGAATCTGACCTTACTGAGCATATATACATGACACATACAAACAATTAAGACAAAAGTATCACAACTTCACATAACATTTGGTGGAGAAAATATATTGATGGAATACGTATTTTCGAACGCTGCTGGTGCATGAAGTTTCACTGAGTACTTGTGTTGTGCTTTCGGACCAAATGTTCAAAACTAATGGAAAAGGGAGGAGGATGGATTTTAACAACTACATACACCATGCAAGACCCAAAATAAAAACATACAAACAGCCTGGTGCGTGTATACATGCATTTATATACAAACAAAAACACTACAACCTTACATCAACATCTTACAATAATGTGAACTACACGATCATTACTAAGAACAATCCATTAATCTCTGCAATCTACTGATTACAATGTCTACTATCTACTGATTACTAGTTACATTTCTTGATGAAGAAGACAACATATAGTAGTGTGTGTAAAATGATAAAACTGACTAACTAATGAGATAGAGAACAACGAGCTAATATATACAGGAGGGAATCGTTCCAACATTCTATTATAAACTAACTATCTCTGAGCTGGCAGACTGATGACATGGAATGCTGAGTTGGATTAATTGAGCTGTCATCATCAGAATCTTCTATATTCTCAACACAACACCTATACACTGCATAACATAGAACTCTCCATAACTAAACAAACGAAACTATAAATGCTCATCTCATACTAGAACCTACATACACAACCCTATAATATATCAACTTATACTTTATCTTTACTTGCCCTCTGTTTCCTTGCAACCTATTCCTCTTTGCTAAAGTTCAAACAATAATACAAAGACAAATCAAACCTACTGCTTTGATATATAAAAAACATCCAACCTGTTCCTGCCTCCTCACCACTATCGACTACGCTACTTCTACATGCTGTTCGCAAATAAAGAGCCCATGCAGGACCCAAAACAATATAAGCTACACCACAGTATACACACACACACGTTGAGTAAATCACAGAGTGGAAGTATAACTCATGTACTTCTTATTCAACCAAAGCAAATTACAGAGATATAAATAGAAAGAAAACAACCGGATAGAACCTACAAAATAGGATCTACTTAACCACTCCTACTTATCTAGTTGACTACTCCTACTATGACTCTTCTGATAATTATTCAAGCCCTATTACTACTCAGAAGATATAACAAACTAACGATACTAAAAAACAAACTAAATAAAGGATACATGTCAAGATTATTCCAACACATTCCCCTCTAAGCTTGACATGTTTCTGACAAAACAAGTTCAATTTCCTACGCCAAGATCCTTCACCCCTATAACCTTCCTCATCTCCTCAAACTTAACTCTTCCTAAAGCCTTAGTTAAGATATCTGCCCTTTGTTCCTGAGTAACCACATGTTTAACAATCAACTCTCCTCGTTCAATACATTCTCGAATAAAATGAAATCGAACGTCAATATGCTTACTCCTGCCGTGTAAAACCGGATTCTTCATTAACTCTATAGCAGACCTATTATCAATATGAAGTACAACTGGTGTAACTGGTTGCCTCGAGATTTCTCCCAACAATCCTCGAAGCCATATGCTCTGACAAGCTGCTATTGTTGCTGCCATGTACTCCGCCTCGCACGAGGACAAAGCAACTACCCTCTGTTTCTGTGAAGTCCACGAAATCAAGCTTCCATTCAAATAAAAACACATTCCTCCAGTGCTTCTTCTGTCAATTACATCACCAGCTAAATCACTGTCTGAAAAACCATACAAAACTCGATTACTCTGCTCCTTCTCATACAACAAACCAAAATCAACCGTTCCTCTAATGTATCTCAGAATATGTTTAACGGCCTGTTGATGTTTTACTGTAGGACTCCCCATAAATCTACTCACTACTCCAACCGCATAAGAAATATCTGGGCGTGTGTGTGTCAAGTAACGCAGGCTACCAACTATACGTCTATACTCAGAAGCATCAACTAAATTCCCCTCTTCATCTTGATCCAGTTGTAGTTTATATTCCATTGGAAACCTTGACGAATTGCAATCTGTCATTCCCGATTTTTCCAACAATTTCTTGGCATACCCTGACTGTTTCAGCGTAGTACAAGTCTTTCCTTGGTTAACTTCTATACCCAGATAAAAAGACAAAAGTCCCAAGTCAGTCATCTCAAAATGTTCATTCATTCCCAGCTTGAAATCTTCTATCTCCTGCTCATCTGAACCTGCCACCAATAAATCATCAACATATACTCCTACTACGACAACACCTTTAGCTCCACTCTTTGTATACACTGCCTGTTCGTGCACACACTTTGTAAACCCCAAATCCTTTAAACATTTGTCCAGTTTTGCGTTCCATGCTCTGGGTGCTTGACGCAGTCCATACAAGGCTTTTATCAATCTATAAACCATTTGTTCTTGTCCTTTCTTCACAAACCCCTCAGGTTGAACAACATAAACTTCTTCAGTAAGTTCACCATTCAGAAATGCTGATTTTACGTCAAGATGATGAACAGCCCAACCTTCCTTTGCTGACAATGCTAATAACATCCTAACTGTATCTAGTCGAGCAACCGGGGCGAAAACTTCGTCATAGTCAATACCTTTCCTTTGAGCATAACCTTTGGCAACGATCCGTGCCTTATACTTTACCACATTCCCTTCCGGATCCTTCTTCACCTTGAACACCCACTTCAAACCTATGGGTTTATGCCCAGATGGCAGTGTCGTAAGGGTCCAGGTTCCGTTCCTTTCAATTGTCTCAAACTCCAATTTCATTGCACTCGTCCATTCTTCTAGCTCTGCAGCTTCATGATACGATGTTGGTTCTTCAACCTTCAACAACATTAACTCATCAATGAGATCTACCACTTCGCTATCATTATAAATCTCAGTCAATGATCTATAACGCTTAGGTCCACTGCTAACTGAAGATGATGATGATCCCCCAGAAATTTCTGCACTTGACTCCAACGTGGCAGCAGACCCAGTCTGTCGTGGCGATAACTGTGACGACTGAGACTGTGAAGACTGAGACTGTGAAGGTTTTGACTGCGAAGACGGAGACTGTCGAGGAGGAGTCATAGGCTCTTGTTCTGTTTCAGCACTTGTCTCTGAATCTTCAGGCTCATTTATCTCGACATAGTTCCCAGGGAATGTTACTTCACTAACTCCACCTTGTTCCCATGCCCAAAACTTACTCTCTTGACACACCACATCTCTACTAACATGAACAGCCCCTGTTTTTGGATCATACAATCGACACCCCTTAGTTCCAGGTTCCTTGCCAATGTACACTACCATCTTACTCCTGTCATCCAGTTTTCTTACATGAACTGAAGGTATTTTCATGAATGCAGTGCAGCCAAACACCCTTAAATGTGTCAAATCTGGTTTACTCCCATTCCATGCTTCGTATGGAGTTCTCCCATTCAGACTTCGAGTAGGCAATCGATTTAAAACATATATCGAATGACGTACTGCTTCTCCCCACAAAAACGCTGGCAGATTTGCACCCTTTAAAAAACTCCTCGTCATAGCTACAACCGTCCTATTCCTTCGTTCAACCACCCCGTTTTGCTGCGGAGTGTATGGTGCTGTGTAGTGCCTCGAAATTCCCATCTTCTCACAATATAATGTAAATTCCTTAGAACAAAACTCACCCCCCCGATCTGTTCTCAGAATTTTTATAGTTTTCTCACCTCCTTTCTCGACTAAAGCTCGAAATTTTTTAAACATCTCAAAAGCATTGCTCTTCTCTTTCAACATATAGACCCACATTTTCTTACTAAAATCATCTACAAACAAAAGAAAGTATCGATTACCTCCTGGTGTCATTGGCGATATAGGTCCACAAATATCAGCATGGACTAACTCGAGTGGCTTCATCGACAGAGAACTGGTCTGGTGTGGGAAGGGTTTCCTGGACTGCTTTGTCATCAAACAACCATCACATTTCTTCAAAGGTTGAGCCAAAGTTGGAACTCCATACGCCATTTTCTCTCGTGACATCAGTTCCAAAGCTTGAAAATTCACATGCCCAAGCCGTGCATGCCACAACCAAGTGTCTTCCTTGACCTTTGAGAGTAAACAAGAGGCTTTACTTTCTTCCAGACTGATTTTATACAACCTATTTTCAGTTCTCTTCACCTTCATCAACAGTCTGCCACCAGCTTCGTGTACCCACAAATATTCACCTTCAAGCACCACTCTATTCCCTGCTTCAGATAACTGTCCCAGGCTTATGATGTTGTTACACAAATTTGGGATATAATACACATCTTTGAGTGCTCTTTCTTCGCCATTTTTGCACTGGAAAGCGACTATTCCCTTCCCTTTGATACTCACGGTCGATCCATCACCAAACTTCACATTTCCAGTTACAGATTCATCCAGTTCCTTGAACTTCCCACGTTGCCCAGTCATATGGTTACTGGCACCATTGTCCAAATACCATACTTGTGATTCTCTTTGATCTCCTAGATTTGTTCGTAGCTTTGGCACCACTGTCTCCTCTTTTAGAAACATGGCCAACCCCTCTGTTTGTCCAACTTCTGCGATCAACAAAGCTGGCTCGTCTTCTTGAATGGTTGACAAATTTGCCTCCCTTGGCATCTCTCTCTCCTTCCTTGGTCGACGACAATCCGCAGCGATATGCCCATGCCCTTGACAGTTATAACATCTAACTCTATATCTGTCTCGCACTCCACGATTATTTCCTCCACCTCGGGCACCTTCTCTGTTCGTCTTTCGTTGCCATTCCTCTCGAGTCAGTAACAACTGCCCTCCATTGTTTTCTCTCTTTTTCCAATCTTCCTCTGTTAGTAGCAACTGTCCCTGGCTTTTCTCCGTTGTTCCCCGTAACCTCTCCTCGTGGGCCTTCAAAGAACCAATAACCTCTTCTACTGACATTGTCTCCAAGTTCCCAAATTGTTCAATTGCCGATGCAATTTGCAAGAACTTGGATGGCACTGCCCTGAGTAGCTTCTTGACCACGTACGCCTCTTCCATCGTTTCTCCCAGAACTCGTATGTTTGTGACCAGACCATTCAGTTTTATGTAGAAATCATCCAACTGTTCATCCTCTCCCATACACAGAGCTTCGAACTCACTTCTAAGCGTCTGTGCTCTGGCCGTTTTCACCTTATCTGCTCCCAGAAACATAGTTTTGACCGCTTGCCATGCATCTTTGGCCGTCTGTTTCTCCGAGATCGATAGCAGCACATCTTCCGGAACACCCTGATAAATGACAGCCATTGCTCGCTTGTCAAGTTTGTCATCCACAACAATCTTAGGATCCTTGGGCTCGACTGCATCCCACACTCCATGGGCTTGCATGAAAACTCTCATTTTTAGAGCCCATGCCGTATAGTTTGTCTTAGTTAACATTGGGTAACTCAGACCAAACGATATCTCCTTCGTCTTGCTTGTCCCCTCCATTAGGACCTATGTAGCTCTGATACCAAGTATAAGCTACACCACAGTATACACACACACACGTTGAGTAAATCACAGAGTGGAAGTATAACTCATGTACTTCTTATTCAACCAAAGCAAATTACAGAGATATAAATAGAAAGAAAACAACCGGATAGAACCTACAAAATAGGATCTACTTAACCACTCCTACTTATCTAGTTGACTACTCCTACTATGACTCTTCTGATAATTATTCAAGCCCTATTACTACTCAGAAGATATAACAAACTAACGATACTAAAAAACAAACTAAATAAAGGATACATGTCAAGATTATTCCAACAAACAAAAACATACAAACATGCGGATCGAACAAGAAGACATTCTACACCTATCTCTACTATTGTTTTTATTGAAGATGTGGAACGTGGGTGAAGAAGACATCATCTACGTGTTCTATACATGATGGTCACAGTGAGATACAAGCAAATGGTAGAAAACGTTTATACAATTTTATACTCATACACTCTTACAGTTACACAAACATGTACATCACCTATAGTTCTACCAAAGCCCACCAACAATAGTGTTTAAGCCCGTCACCTTTTTAACTTTTAATCTCTTATAGCCCTACTATTTTCACTTGCCGTTTTAGTTATCTCTACGTCCATTTGCGTATACTACACTTACATAACCCTAAGTATTTTGCAAGCAGACACCTATATATCAACGTTACCAGTTAACACATATATACATAAAACCATCCATACAAAACACATATATCCGAACATAACCCAACGCCCAGCCCAAACGGTAGTTTCAAATACACGAACCCTAGCAAGCTATGTATACAGTTAACTACAAATATCCCCGGAATAAAATAGTCGCAATTACCAGTAGGGAGAAAACAATAAGAAGAGAATATACCTTAGTTGGAAGAATAAGATCCCAGTACGGGTGTCTATGTCCCAATTTGCACTCACCCTTTTTCTTCTTGGTTGAGTTTTCTTTACTCTCCTTTTAACCTTGCTGCTTCTGTGTAAAAAAAAAAAAAAAAAACATGAGTGAATGTCCATTTACACACACATACAACCCGACTGTGTTATACATTCATACTACAGAGTAAAAGCCCATGTTTTCTTATTACGACCTATCACCTTTTCTTATTTTGGTAGTAACATACAGGTATTATTCTCCAACAAAACAACTTTTTGTTTTTCAAAAACTAAACCCTAAGACACAGGTTCTTTATTCTTTATATGAAGTCATGATTCAACCCACCACCTCTTTTCCCCCTATCGATAAACATGCATATATACATATACAGTATTATTTAATGGGTCATGTTAACAACAGCCCTTAGGGCTATGTTTAAGGATTAATTTTTGTCATGTATTGGATTTTTATTGGATGTTTTATGTGAATGCATGTGGGCACATACTTTTTTGTAAGTGGGGCATAATCTTGAACCAATTAAAAATTATCACATAACAGCTTAACCATAGCCCTAAGGGTTGTGGTTAACATTTTCCTTATTTAATATATATCCCACTACTTTCTAAGTAACCTTTGTGTCTTTCAAAAATTGTTGTTAACAGACCCACCACCCATCATCATTGTTTAATTCTTTCAAAATTTTAACTCCCACACAGTTACATTACTTTATGATTTCTACAACATTATTTTTTAGTCTGACTTCATTTTCACAAATTCAAATTTAGTTAAATAATTTTATTTTTTTCATGCTGTTATTTGTGGCATTTATTAAAATATCAACACAAAATTGGGGTGCACAAAAAATAAATTATTTGATACAGGAAAAGTTGGTCATAATAAAATTTATTATACATTATTATTTTTATTATAAAATTATTACAAAATCTTTACATATGTATTCAAATTTTTCTTTCCATTTTTGGAAAGATTTAGAGACAATAGAAAATAACTCATTTTTTCTATTCTCTCCTTTCATTTATTCGGAAACACACATAGCATTACTAAAATTTCGAGGGCACCAAAATTACGTCCTTCTCAAAAATCCCTCCTCCCCACCAAAAATACTTCCTTCACAAAATTTCTCCCCTCACAAAAATGCATTCCTCCTCAAAATCCCTCCTCAAAATTCTTTTTTCCCACAAAAAATACTTCCTTCTCACAAACTCCCTTCTCTTCACAAAAATGAATTCCTCCTACCCGAAAAATGAATTTCTCTCGAGAGGAAGATTTAACCATATCTTTCCCTTGTCACTCATAACTACAGTCAAGACAAAATTTGTCAAACATATATTAATCATTTCTGTTCTTGTTAGTTTCGATAAATAAAATATTAAATTTTGTTCTTTCTAATGTTATGCATAGTATTATAAGTTGTGTCCTTTTATAATCTATAGTTAATTTATAGTTGTAATATAAGGTCTGTTCATTTTCATTTTGTACTATAAGGTCTCAAAAACAAACCATTATCTATACTCAAACTCCTAACACAAAAGGCATAAACTTATACTTAAGTCGTTCTAGGAAATTATCTATAAGATGATTACACAAATACATGCAATACAAAATCGCAATAAAATATATGTTCTAACAACAAAATTTTAAGTTTGAAGTGAATAATATTTAAGCATAAACTTGTTGCTAGCATGTACCTTGAAGTGAATGCAAAATCCTAGCAAGTCTCCAGAAGAAGCCTGAATTTCCCCTCCATGTATCAAACTGAACTTGCTGTTCTGTCATATACATGTTCAACACATGTATAAATTCCACAAATTTAAATAACCTCATATACATATAAAGAACAAAGTACTAGCTTCAAATCCCACAAATTATAAATCCCACAAAACAAATATGATGCTGAAATTAAAAATCCCCAAATTTTAAAAAATTGAAATTAGGGTTTTTCATATTACTGAACAAAATTTAAAATCCCCAAATTTTAGGGTTTACAAATCTTAAATTAACACTAACCACACTAACACTAACACTAACGACAAGAAGAACGAGAATTAAGAATGAGAGAAACAGTTTTACGAGAGATAGAAGCGCATCGCCGGAAATTAATTAAGAGAATTAAGGAAAGGAGATTACCACGGCAAGGAGAGATAGAGAGAACGACGTATTAATGGAGAATGAAAGAAGAAGAACCTGCGGCGTATTAGAGAGATGAAAATTAGAGATTAAAATTAGAGAGTAAAGAGAGAATTAGAGAGTGAGATACCTGCGGTGTAGTATTAGAGAGAGATAGTGAGAGAGTGAAAATTTCCCCTTTCCCCCGATGTATTTTGTTGTGGGTATTTTATTTCCCCCCAATAAATTTTCCCTTTCCCTCCACTGACATTTCCATTTTCCCCCCCTTTTTTAACACTGCTTTTGGTAATATAAGGCAACACCCTACAAGTGTTGGCTTTGCTAATCCAACTGTATTTAAGGTAACATGTGTTGACATCTATTGCAACATCGACAGAAAGTGTTGGCTTATATAAAAAATAATCTATCTAAGGCTACATTTTACATGCCAACACTGGTTTTAGGTGTTGGTAAAGACCATATATGGTGTAGTGCTCACAAAATCTTTACATATGATTTCAGTTTTGAGACTTTTGCTAACAGACACTATCCACCACCAAAGTCAGGGGGCCACCAAATTCAAACGTAGTAAAGATTCAGGGGGCACCAAATTCAAACTCGGTAAAATTTCAAGGGGCACAAATCCCCTCTATAAATCTTTTCCTTTCCCTTCTAAACAATTATGAAAATCTCATAGTTCATTTTTTTTAACATGGGAACCCGCAGCCGCTACCCTTCGGGTGCGCTCTGGGTAAACCCATGGGTTCACGCAATAGCCTGCAAACCACGTGATCCAAGGCAAACCGCACAAGTGCGACAGGCTCTGCCCCAGGATGGCATAATCACAAACCCGCCTCCTGTGGGAGTCTAACCTGTGACCAAGAGGTGAGATGGCCTCTCTTTAACCAACTGAGACAACCCTTGCGGGTCTCATAGTTCATTTTTATCGCCATTGCTAGTGGACAATGCTCACTAACAATGTCTGGGGGGCAACAAATTCAAACTTAGTAAATTTTCATGGGACGTTACATTCCTTGTCCCTCTTTCACACACTTGTTAAATTTGTTAAAAATTAAATTTAGTCAAGTTTCATTGAAGCATAAAATTCAAAACCTCTTTCCTCAACACAAAATTCAAAACCTCTTTCCTCAACCTCTAGCACTTATGAAAAATTCTAAGGCCATCACTAGTGGACTTTACCCACAAGTGATGCCCGGGGGGGAACACATCTCAAAATAATCAAAAAGATATTTGTAGGCTGAGAAGGAAACTATGTTTCATTTATTATGGAAAAGATTACAATGCAAGGAAGACAAATGAAGGACAGACCCCTCAAGTCCTCTTTAGGACACAAAGGAAATTTCTAAACCTAGGCTATAGAAGCATCTTCATCTTCGAATTTCTCACGGACCACCTCGCTCTCCAACTCCTGCAGTTTCGCCAACATAGCTTCTCGCTTGGTCATCTCCCAAGCCCTCAAGCGGTCAATCGTCTGCATGTAGAAGCGGTGTAGCTGATTTTTCTCCCGAACCAGCTCTTCAATGGCCTCACAAGCTCAGGCATCAAGAGGCTCATCTATCCAAATGTCATAGTGACACTCCCTGGTGGCGCAGCGCTCAAACCTTCGACCAGCATTGTTTCCGGCCCATATGGTTTTCAAAACCACGGGCGTGTCACAGTAGCAAGTTTTCCTCCCTCCCTCCATGAAGAGGTTCTCAAGACTTACAACAGAGAAAGTATGAGATGAAAGATTTTGAGAAAATATGATATCCCAACTCTTGAAGGAAACTCAAGTATTTATAGGCCTCCAGCAACTAGCCGTTACAAAGAGCCGTTTGAATCTATAAAATATTAAAAAAGAAAAAAAGAAAAAAAGAAGAGCATATCAACACTACGAATTTACTCCTCCAACTCGCTAAAGTAAGTTGAAGGAGTGGGGGGCAATGTTAATACCCTCCCGGAAGAAGACTCTCAATACCCTCCCGAAAGAAGACTCTTAATACTCTCCCGGAAGAAGACTCTCAATACCCTCCCGGAAGAAGACTCTTAATACCCTCCCGGAAGAAGACTCTTAATACCCTCCTAGAAGAAGACTCTTAATACCCTCCAGGAAGAAGACTCTTAATACCCTCCCGGAAGAAGACTGTTAATACCCTCCCAGAAGCAGATTCAACATTCTTCCTCAAACACATTCTTCCGGGCAAGAGGCACATTCTTCCTCCAGCACATCCTTCCGGAAAAAAGGCACATTCTTCCGGACAAGAGGCACATTCTTCCTCCAAGCACATTCTTCCGGACAAAAGGCATACTCTTCCTCCAGAACATTCTTTCGGACAAGAGGCACATTCTTCCTCCAGAACATTCTTCCGGACAAGAGGAGGTAACACTAGGACCGGGCAAAATCGTTTCGAACCCAAAAAACCGAACTGAACCGGTCCGGTTTTTTGTACCGAACCGACCGGATGCTCAGCCTTCTATAAATACCAAGGTAAACTCACACATTTAGGGGGCTGAAAATTCTCATATTCTCTCACACACTCTCACACTTCACATATGCCGGAGGTGCTTGACGACCACCACCCCCGGTCAAGCATTGTTTTGCAGATTCCCTTCCAACAGCAACACCACATCTCCGTCCCAACACCGTCAGAAGAGGGACAAGTGCGACGGCTACACCACATCTCCGTCCCAACACCGTCGGAAGAGGGACAAGTGCGACGGCAACACCACATCTCCGCCCAAACACTGTCGGAAGAGGGAAAAGCAAAACAACATCTCCGCCCAAGCATCGCCGGAACATGGAAAAGTGTGGTAGAGTGGAGCAAGGAGCATTATCAATTGTTAATGAGGCTACCTGTCTAATATTATTAGAAGCTCGGTTTACCTCAACTTTTTTAAAGCCTTTATTTACCTCGCTAAAATCTCTACTCTTTATCTTTGGGCTCAATATTTTGTAGTTAAGTTTATTACTTGGTTTCTGAGTGTGTTCTTTCACCATGTCTCTTTATATTATTTTAGCATTGTTCTTGCCTGCTTAATTTGCTGTGTTTACTTATTGTGCACTATCTTTGCATTTTGGATTCATGTTTTAATGTATACGGTCTATCATCTATGTATACTTATGTCCTTGAATGATTTTCTAGATCTACGAACTTTTAAGACCAACCTTATAGGGCGGTTTGCAAACCTGCCCTGGTCTTGTCATCACATAGAACTACATAGACAAATCTTCTGGGTTTTTACTGTTTCAGCTTGTTTTTGGGTGATCTGGTTGGAAAGGAATATAGCAGAATCTTTGATAATAAGGCAGCTTCGACTGATAAAGTTTGGGAAACAATAAAGCTAAAGCTTTGGGCTGTTATATGGCTTTTTAGTGTTAAAGGCTTCCAAAGGAAGTCATTTTGTAGATCTTTCAGGGGACAAGAGATGCGAAGTACTCCCTCCGTCCTATCCATTTCTTTACACTTTTTTGTCACTTTCTGGCACGCATTTTAAGGTAAATTTTAAGGATAGTTCCATAACTTATTTTTAAATTTTTCTTTTTTTGTATAAAAATAGGATTGTTCTATTTTTATACAAAAAAAAAAGAAAATTTCAAAAATAAGTTATGGAACTATCCTTAAAATCCACCTTAAAATGCGTGCCGGACATTCTATTTTGAAATGATAAGAAATGGAAAGGACGGAGGGAGTAGTTTTTTAATCGTTAGTCTTGTTTCACATCCCCCCTCTCTCTTGAGAGGCTTTCAAAAATCATGAGGTCAATTTTAGGCTTCTGTTTCTTTTTCGAAAAAGGTTTTTGATTTCTTTTATAATGGAATAATGGATGCTGATTTTAATTTGATTTGTCAGCTATGTATATTTATCATTTGATTTTTAATATTATCTACTGTTTTTTTTGTTGATTAATTTTCTTACTTTCAAATTTGGACAGGCAAGGGCAAGTTGAAGCGATCTTCTGTGAGTGCATGTCTTCTTGTTGCTTCTAGTTCCTATTCATATCTCTTCATGTTGCTTTTCTTATTAATTTGTGGTAACACCGTCCCTGTCACTACAAGAAAACTCATTTCTGCCAACGGAATCTACCAACGGAAATGTTTCCGTTGGCATTTACCAACGGATTGGCAACGAAATGAGTTATACTAACAGATTCCCAACGGATCGGTAACAGATATTTATCAACGGAAAATTTCGTTGAGATTAGTAATGGAATAACTAACGGTTTATCAATACCATACTAACGGAATACTAACGAAATTATTTGTTGTTCATTCCGTTGGTACTTTGTTGGTAATCCGTTACTACATACATTCCGTTACAAAACCGTTCCAAAGGTAGATTGGTTATTTTTTCATTCCGTTACGAATCCATTGCAATTGTAGATCGGTTAAAATTATATCCGTTGTTAATCCCTTGGTAATAAGTTAAACACATGGCTATTGCTGATTGGCTAAATATGAAGCACACGGATTCATCACTTGTTACTAACAAACATCAATTCCGTTGGGATTCTGTTGGGAAAAATATTCCAAATATACAAAAATTGGGCGCTAAAACGTTGAAAAAATGCCGCCCATTTCTAGCTATGGAATACCAATGGACTGCCAACGGAATGGTCATATTCTTTTTCCGTTACTAATTTGTTGGTAGTATTAGATCGGTCATTTATACTCCGTTACTAATCTGTTACAATTTAATTATTTCCATTACTAGTCCGTTACTAGTCCGTTGTATTTTAACTGTGCAATTTTAAATTAAATTTTGGCTTTTTTCTATTTTTATTTATTTTTTTAATTTATTTTCCAAACTAGTTAAAAAGGGTGGAAAAATCAAACAAATAGAAAATTAGTGAAATTAGAGTAACATTTATCACAAAAATAGTGAGTATGACTATTTTGGTGTATATGAATTTACAAGTCTGTTGGCAGAAATGAATTTTCTTGGACATGTCCAGTTCACTGTTGTTATATATTTAATTGTTTTAATTTCATTTTCAGGCTAGTCTCGTTTAGGAAAGGGTACTGATTGTATGAGGAAATTTATGACATGTTTGAGCTATGTTTCTATTCACATCTTATTTCCCACCTCTGATTTTTTAGTTTTTGGTTTGAGGCGTGGGTGTTAAGTGGATGGGTATATTTGTGCATGTTTGCATCTGCTCATCTATGCTTCTTTCATCATTTCTACGTACGTGCTGATGACTTGTTATGCACTCTTCATTACATATCATGTGTGAGAGGGATCTGTGCATTTTCTCCATGTTTGTGAGGGATCTGTGCATTTTCTCCATGTTCTGTGTCTTGTGTCTCACCATGTTTGTTTTGGATTTAACTTGTGTATTATGTTTGACTTAGACTTACTGTGTGCAACTGTGCAAGTGCGTGCTGACAGTTGTACAGCAGATCAATGCATTCAACTGCTGAAAACTATTAACTGGTAAATTAGTTTGATTATCTGGAGGCTATTTTATTTTTATATCTTGGTACTTTGTATTGTCTAGTGGGACCTTTCAAGGAGATGTCCTGATTTTTTTAAGTTTATTTTTTTATCTGTATATCTTGTATAGTGAAAAACAATTCATTTCATGTTCTGTGGAAAGTGCTAGTTTTTTCCTGGCTGCGTTACACAAGGATGAGGCTGAGGACACGGGCGGAGGCAGGAAAATTATTCTACCTGGGCTATTAAATAAATTGCAGAACATAATGTAAAGAAAATGCTTACTAATTTGCAGGCTGCAGTGTTACAAACCAGCACCCCAGACCAAGCATCAACATCCACAAACCATCAGGAACACAGCAATAGACTATCAGGTGCTCTGTACCTACAAAAAATAGGATGACAATCAAGCTCAAAAAATAAAAACAGCATAAAATTCAACTGGAAATATAAAATTCAGAGAAACAAATGAAATAGCCCCTTTTAACACTTGAGAACAGGTTAAATTTTAATAAGTATTACATGTCATTTGAGTTGCACCCTTCGATTCTTCATAGAATAAAACTCATCTATTATCGAATCTGTTTCTATATCTTCAACAAGTTCTCGTTCAATGTGAATCATCATAGAATCTGCCAAGAACTCCTCCTCCATTTTATTGCGTAGAGCAGTTTTAATAAGTTTCATAGCCGAGAAAGACCGTTCGGCAGTGGCGGTAGAAACTGGTAATGTCAAAACAAGCCGGATCAATCTTGTTGATTAACAGGTTCTTGCCATATAGGTTTTCGTTTTCCAGGATCTCGTTCAAGAGTATTAAGATCAATCTCAATTTTTCGAGATTTTAAAATTGGTTCTTCATTTTCAATTTCCTTAATCTCAACACTAGATGCATTTTCTTCAATATCAACATTAGATGGGAATTTTACCTCATTGGTAGTTGTCAAAGGTGCACTTGGTTTGAAAAATGACAATAATGTTTTTCCCCTCTTTTTTCCTTGATTTTCCATTATATTTGCACTCTAAATCTGTAAGAAAAAGAAGGAGATTAAACAAGCATATTCACAGTAAAACCTAATTGAGAAGAGTATAAATGAATAAGAAGATTAATTGATTTCATTACCTCCTTTTCTAATAGTAATTTTTCCTCTTCAGTCTGACAGTCTTTGATTCTTCGTTGCCTATTCTTCAATTATTTTCAGCAGTGTGTCAATTTTGTTTCCTCTTTTTTTTGTGAGATACAGCCGACAGGAGTTTGTGTTTGTTTCCTCTGTTTTTGTTTGCTGTCTTTCTATCCCCTAAAAATATTTAATGGGCTGGACTAAAATTTTGGGTTGGACTAACTCAAACTTTTTTGGGATGGAGAATAGAAAAATTTTGATTTTTTTTTTAACCTGGGCTACAGCCCACCGTAGCCTCCACTGTACCTCCGCCCCTGGCTGAGGAGCTAAGAGGTCAGTTCTCTAATCATTGTATCATTTGCTCTTTAGAGCTACCAAAAAAGTGGAAATAGAAATGGTCAAAATGGTAGAAGAGTGTTTAGTGCTTGGCTGACACATGTTTCTTTTAATTTTTCAGGTTCACCTGATGTTCGCAAAGTTTTTATGTTTAGTAGTAGACTTTTTGACCATTCCGTGAACCGTGAGGAAGTGCCCAATTCGTGAACCGTGAGGTCACGGGTTCGACTCCTGTCGGGGGTCAAAAACCGGAAACAATCTCTCTACCTTTGTGTAGGGGTATGATTGCGTACATCCTACCCCCCTCAGACCCTATATACTGAGTACGTTGTGTTGTGTGTTTTTTAGTAGACTTTTTGACGTAAGTCACTTTGGTTTAGGTGAATTGAGTTTTCATCAATGTTTTTAATATACAATATTAATAGAGCTGAGCATGAAGCTCAAGTGGGAAAAAAGTGACTTAATTTGTTGCTTAGTTTTCAGTACATTACGCACGGAGATATTTCAGGTGCTATGTCTTATTCTTTCATTTGAATATGCAGCTCTGAAGGGAAGTTCTTGCAAAATGATGACAATGAAAGGTAGCACATCAAGAATGGTTCACACATCTTTAAATATTTATGTTCGGATAAGACAATTGCTTCACTTTGGCATTTTAGTGCTCTGGATATTTAGTTGTTATCTCTGCGTAAGTATTGTGCATTTTTTGGTGATAGATCGAAGATATTTTATAAGTCCACTAGCTTTTTAGACCGTGGAGGCACGACCGGCATGCTCTAGATAAAGAAATTGGTTAATAAACTTGTTACTGGACAACTTTACAACTTATTTCAGGGAAATGAGAAAGTTGGTGAACCTCGACTTTTTCCTCTCCTATGACTAATTTGTGATATTGTTTTTCCCATGCTTCATTTATTTTTAATTATGTAATATTTTGTTTTTTGCTAATATTATGTAATCTTATTATTTACCTTCTGTTTAACTTAATTAATTTCTTCAAATAAAATATGGTGGAATATATGAAAATACTTCACTTTGAAGTGTAATACTCCATTAGTTAAGAAGTCTTTAAGAGCATCTCCAATGGGAGAGACCCCTTAGGTAAATTTTAAATTTAATTACCATAAATAAGAATTATAAAGAATGTGTAAAAAAATTTACACTCCAATGGGACAAAACTGTTATCTATAATTATAGATAATCTCTTGACGTTGGCTATATTTGTCGAACCTCTAGAGACCTGTAGTGAATTGCCACATCACTTATTTTTATATTAAAATTATATATTCCATTAATAACAACTTGAAATATTAATAACATACCATTTTTAAAATATAGCCAATCATTATAGCCAATACCCTCTGATATGGGCTAAAAATAAGCCCTAAAGACACATTTAATATGGCATTAATTAGACCCAGTATGGTCCGAACGTGGGGCCCACCAACAGGGTCCAAAGTCCTATTTTTAATATTAATTTCGTAATTAATATTAGGGGTAATAAACAGCTCAGCAATAAGTGTCAGATAAGGACATTATCTCTACAAGACTTAGCCTCCAAGGCATCCAATTCGATATGGCAACAGACTCCTACAAGGAAGGAGTCTAGAACTTTCCTCAAGGAGGTGACTTATCTATTAAGTCTCCAACTCCTACCTTAATTCTAAGGCTTCTCAGCCTATATAAAGGGCCTGACCCCTCATTCTCAGAACTACGTTGGCTTGATTCTCTAGTAATACAGAGATACGTAGGCATCTTGTGAGGACCGATCAGTCTCGAACGCAAGAACAGCCATTAAAGCTCGAAGCTCACCATCCCTAGTATTTAATACATACAAACCCTCGATTTTATTCCACAACATTTGGCGCCGTCTGTGGGAAGACAACATCAACCATGGTTCAAACACGAAGAACAACACCAGTTGTAACTGAGGCCGTGCCACTCAGCTCTGCTCCACCCCTGACCGAACAGGCTCCCCCAGTATCAGGGGCGATCATCCAACAGACTCCCCCAGCATCAGGGACGATCATTCAACAGGCTCCCCCAGCATCAGCTGTCATCATCCACTCTCAAGTTTCTCAGCAACCAGGGGTGATCCCCCATGCTGAGAGTACGTTGCCTCTGACCAATCAGGCAGGACAAGCGACCAACTCTCTCCAGATTGTTGATCCGAACAACCCGCCACCAGGGGTACAGATCCATACTACGGATCTCCCCTTGAACACTAATCCCAGGCACGGTCTGCCCAACTACCCCCCGATGACTCAAGGTTCAGGACCAAGTGGTCATGCCTTACAAATCCGGGACCGAGATTATGATGACTACTCCGGCCCTTATACTGATGATTCATCGTCTGAGGATGATGATCGTGATGAAGCCCCGAGGAGGCAACGTTCTAGAAGAGAGCCTCAAGGAAGGACTCAAGGGATCCATGATGGACCTCCACCAACGGCTGAGGAGAGGATTAAGGCTCACGAGGCTGAGATCCAAAGGCTGAAGGATGACATAGCAATGGAGCAAGCAAGACAGAATCAAACTCGACCTCCTCCAACCTCAGGAACGATTCCCATCATTGATTTGGAGAGGTCTTCAAGGAGACAAAGAAGGGCTGATGCCTCATTCGGAAGAACAACCACAAGGATGGAAATTCCCAAGGGAAACCCCAAAGATCTGATGCCTCTAGGAGATCCTGATGATCCAACACCCCCGTTTACTGAGGAGGTGATGAATGCTCATATTTCTAGGAAGTTTAAGATGCCGACAATTAAGGCTTATGATGGAACGGGTGATCCCGCAAATCACGTCAGGACGTTCTCGAACGCACTGCTGCTGCAGCCTGCAAGTGATGCCCTAAAGTGCAGAGCGTTCCCCCAAACCCTGTCGGGCATGGCTCAGAGATAGTATAGCCGATTGCCTGCGAACTCTATTGGCTCTTTTAAGGAGTTGAGTGCCGCCTTCGTTAGCCAATTCATTAGCGGAAGGGTGCATGAGAAGAGCTCCGCATCTCTTATGTATGTGGTGCAAGGAAAGAATGAAAATCTGAGGGACTACCTCAAGCGATTCACTAAGGAGACCCTGAATATCACTGATTTGGAAAATAAGGTGGCAATGGTAGCCCTGGAGCACGGAACCACTGACCTCTTCTTCAAGAGATCATTGGCGAAGCATCCCCCTGAGAACATGGCTGAGCTCCAACGAAGGGCTGATAAGTATATTAAAGCTGAGGATAGCTTGAATAAAGAAACCACCGTAGGTGGAGGAGGAGGTAACAATGACTCCAAGAAGTGAAAGCAAGACCACGACTATGATGATCAAGAGTATGATGCTAGGGACAAGTATCCCCGAACTAGCGAGGACTCCGACTCTGCCCCTAAGAAGAACCAAGGGTCAAGGTTCACTGAGTATGCAAGGTTGAATACTCCTAGGAGTAGAATCTTGTTGGACATTGAGAATGATAAGGATTTCAGATGGCCGAAGCCACTCAGGGGTGATCCCGCAAAGAGAAACCAGAATCAGTATTGCAGATTCCATAGAGACGTGGGGCATGACACTGATGATTGTAAGCAACTCAAAGATGAGATTGAGTTTTTGATCCGTAGAGGGAAGCTGAGGCACTTCACTAAGGGTGAAGACCGTGCTAATCAGAGAAGAGACTATAATAGAAGGGATGACGATCAAGATCGCAACCCACAGCCTCGAGGGCCAGTAATCAACATGATCTCAGGAGGCCCAACTGCGGCCGGGACAACTAGGAACTCTAGAAAGGCTTATGCCCGAGAGGTGTTGCACATCGTGGGAGAGGCCCCGAAGCGTGCAAAAACTGAGGTAGCGATTCGCTTTGATGACTCAGACTTGGAAGGGGTGAAGTTCCCCCATGATGACCCGTTGGTCATAACTCCTGTGATTGGAAACTCGGAGGTGAAGCGAGTCTTGATAGACAATGGAGCTTCCGTTGACATTCTGTTTCATGATGCGTTTGTGAAGATGGGATACACTGATTCTCAGTTGACCCCCAATAACATGCCTATATACGGATTTAATGGAGTAAAATCCAAAGTTGAAGGGACTATTCAACTGCCTGTAACTATTGGGCAAGAGCCCAAGGAGGCCACTCAGATGTTGAACTTCCTGGTAATCAAGGCGGCTTCAACGTACAACGCTATCCTTGGAAGGACTGGACTTCATGCATTCAAGGCTGTTGCCTCAACCTATCATGTGAAGATCAAGTTCCCTACCAGGAATGGTGTTGGAGAACATAAAGGTGATCAGAAGATGGCACGAAGCTGTTATGTAGCCTCGTTAAGGCCTGATGGAGTCGGGGGGCAGGTCCTTCCGATTGAAGACATAGATGTCCACAGTGGTAAGGAACACAAAGAAAGGTCAGCAGGGGACATCACACAGAAGCCTCGGACAGCAATTGAGGCTAAGGCGTTAACTGACTTTGTGGTTGAGTGTACCATTGGCAACCAAGAAGTCGGGGGGCAGGAGGTAGTACCCCAAGCAGGAAGTGAACTTCAGAATAAGAATGAGGAGACCAGAAGGAGTGGTGGGTGCTCTATTTTGATGGAGCATCAAAAAAAAAATCAAGTGGTGCAGGCCTAGTCTTGCAAAACCCCGATTTGGCTTAAGTTATTCTAGTAGGACTTAGTTCATATTTATATAGTAGAAGTAGAAATAAGGTTCATTAAAACCATTGCAGAGCATGTTGCTCCGAGTAGGACAGTAGTACTCTATGTAAGGGTTGAACCCATTTCAAGTTATTAATGCAAGATTGTTTTCCATTCATTGATTGTGATTTTATTTATGTGCCAAGCACCTGATGTGTGAGTCAAAGAAGACCAAGTACCGAAAATAAAAGAATACACGAATGAAAACAAACGAATGCATACCTCGAATGGTAGAGTTAGGTTACAGCAGATAAGAGTTTAAGTCCTTGAAGGATCCTGGATAAAGACAAACGTTGAAGTCCTGATGGAACACCCGCTGAAGAAACATATTGCATAGCATGAAAGCCAATGGAAGGCTCATCAAGTGGGCAATCTAACTAAAAGAATTCGATGTTAAGCCTAGTACGGCCATCAAAGCTCAGGCTCTAGCTGACTTCGTGGTTGAATATACCATTGACAACCAAGAAGTCGGGGGGCAGGAGGTAATAGACCAGGAAGGTCAGCAAGGTGAGAAACCCCTGGAAGAGAAGAAGGAATATTGGATGCTCTATTTTGATGGGGCATCAAAAACAAAAAGCTCTATTTTCATGGGGCATCTAAAACAAAAACCAGTGGTGCAGGTTAAGTTCTGCAAAGCCCCGATGGGTTCACACTCGAGTATGCCTTGAAGATTGGACTTCCAAACAACCTGCAACGAGGCGGAGTATGAAGCTTTGATGGCCAGCCTTGGATTGACGAGAGCCCTGAGGGTGAAGAACCTGAAAGTTTGTGGAGACTCAAATCTGGTAGTCTCACAAGTCAATGGAGAGTTTGAGGCTAGAGAAAAGAATATGGCCAAGCACTTGAGGATTGTGAAAGCCGTGATAGCCCCGCTCGATAAATGCCATGTTGAGTATATCCTAAGAGAGAAAAGAACATTAAGGCCGAAGCCCAGTCTAAGTATGGCTCTTCTGAGATAAAGAATTATGCAGAGAGCTTTTGCTTCCAGGTCCTGAAGACCCCACCATCGAATCAAAATTGGTAGCACCAGTTGATGTAAGCTGAAGGATAGACCCTCTTCGAGCTCATCTCGAGACTAGTTGGCTCCCTGATAATGCCTTGAAGGCACAGAAACAGTTAGTGAGAGTGTTGAGATGAGAGGTCCTTTGTCATTCCTTACTTAAAATCTTGAATCTCAAATCCCGACACAAAATTTTAGCCTTGATGGCCAAAAAGGCTGTCTGCCTCCAATCAAATTTGTCATTTGAAGTTTAAGGACTTGAATCAAGAGCCTTCAATCGAATATAAACCAAAGCAAGGTCCTGTGAGCATAAGAAGAAGGTTGGAAACCTAGAATCAAGAAAAGAAGGTTAACAACCAGCCAAGACACACCGGACTTGAAGTCAAACACTGAGGAGCAAGTGAACTCCCTGAACGATTAACTGAAAAGTAAGACCTCCTTCGTATGAAGCAAGGGGGGCAAGAACTAAGGGACTTCATCATTCCTACATCTTAGAATAAGAATCAAGGGAATCAAGGGTTGATAATAACCTTAAAACCAAGGTCTCAGCAAATAAGTTAAGGCCCGGAAGGTCACAAGTCAAGGTTCACAAAACCATTTAAGGCATAACAAACACCTCATATTGACCTGAAACCTCGTGTTGGTGATCCAGAACACCAACATCAACCTTAGAATCCAGGCCTTGTGTTATAAATCAAGGGCTAAGGAACTAAGTTGAAGCCTTAGAAGGCCAACAAAGCTATTAGATCCAACCTTGGATCAAGAGATTCGTGAACAACTCAAGAATGAGTAACTGAATCAACATTCCAACAAGGTGGATGAAAGGTTCAAAGTAATTCTATGTAAGATTAGGCAAGCATGAAACCTTTGAAAGGATTTTGGAACTTTCTCGTGGAAGGTTTGGAAACCCATTTACTATGACACCAAGGTGCTTCATGAAGCTGACCTGAATCACTCCGCTATAGAGAAGTTTGCTTTAGGCACGATCATGGGTTCAAGAAAATTGAGACCTTACTTTTTAGTCACGTAAAATCGAGGTCTTGACAGACCAAGCCATTAAAAGGCCATTAATTCGACCAGAATCCTGGTCGAAATGACCAAGAATCCTGGTCGAAAAATTGTTCGACTGAGCCACGAAAAAGGCCATTAATTCGACCAGAATCCTGGTCGAAATGACCAAGAATCCTGGTCGAAAAACTCTTCGACGAGGCCACGAATTTGGCCCTTAATTCGACCAGAATCCTGGTCGAAATGACTAGGAATTTTGATCGAAAATTCGTTCGACCAGGAGAAATTTTGGACCCTTAATTCGACCAGAATCCTGGTCGAAATGACTAGGAATTCTGATCGAAAATTCGTTCGACCAGGAGAAATTTTGGACCCTTAATTCGACCAAAATCCTGGTCGAAATGACTAGGAATTCTGATCGAAAATTCGTTCGACCAGGAGAAAAATTGAGACCTTATTTCGACCAGAATCCTTGTCGAAACGACCAGGAATCCTGGTCGAAAATCCGTTCGACCAGGAAAAAATTGAGACCTTATTTCGACCAGAATCCTGGTCGAAACGACCAGGAATCCTGGTCGAAAATCCGTTCGACCAGGAGAAAAATGAGACCTTATTTCGACCAGAATCCTGGTCGAAATCCTGGTCGAAAAATGTGAAGTTTCCTGATCGAAATTTGTGATCAAAATTCAGAAATTTGAGTCGAAATGATAATTTCTGAATAGTACTAGCCCTTGGAAATAAAAAATTTCCAGCTCGACCCCAGCCAGGGGCTCTGCCCCTTGGACCCCGCCAGGGGCTGCCGCCCCTTGGACCCCGCCCGGGGGCTGCTGCCCCCGGACCCCCGCTAGTGCCGTTTAGAATCGCTTAACATTGTTTAAGTGTCGTTCAAGGCTCGTTACTGCCCATAAGCACCGATTAAGTGCCGATAGCACCGTTAGTGCCGATAAGCACCGATTAAGTGCTGATTAGCACCGTTAGTGCCGATAAGCACCATTCAGTGTCGTTTAATGCCGGTTGGCGCCACTTAAACGTTGTTTAAGTGTCGTTTAAGGCTAGTTAGTAACGTTTAGTGCCGTTTTATGCCGTTCAATGTCGTTTAAACATTGTTTAAATGTCGTTAAGGCTGATTAGTGCCGATTAGCATCGAATTAACATTGTCGTAAACGCGTCGGTCGCTCCACGCTTTACATAAAGACAATACTCGTGAAACACTAATGTATAAAAATGAACCCTGACCCGAGTCTTGGAAAGGACCGTTAAAACTTCAAGGAAAACCTGATCAGTTTTCCTAGAAGTTGGGGGGCAAATGATATGGGCTAAAAATAAGCCCTAAAGACACATTTAATATGGCATTAATTAGACCCAGTATGGTCCGAACGTGGGGCCCACCAACAGGGTCCAAAGTCCTATTTTTAATATTAATTTCGTAATTAATATTAGGGGTAATAAACAGCTCGGCAATAAGTGTCAGATAAGGACATTATCTCTACAAGACTTAGCCTCCAAGGCATCCAATTCGATATGGCAACAGACTCCTACAAGGAAGGAGTCTAGAACTTTCCTCAAGGAGGTGACTTATCTATTAAGTCTCCAACTCCTACCTTAATTCTAAGGCTTCTCAGCCTATATAAAGGGCCTGACCCCTCATTCTCAGAACTACGTTGGCTTGATTCTCTAGTAATACAGAGATACGTAAGCATCTTGTGAGGACCGATCAGTCTCGAACGCAAGAACAGCCATTAAAGCTCGAAGCTCACCATCCCTAGTATTTAATACATACAAACCCTCGATTTTATTCCACAACACCCTCGGAACACAATATCTTACAGGTTCGACAAAATTTACATAATCAATATTTTATGTAATATAGCCAATCATTTTTAGCTAACGCCATTGGAGATGCTCTACTTATATTTTATTTTAAGGTGAGCAAATTAGTAGAAGGCATTGATTAAAAACAAAATTGTAAATCACAAGTAAAGCAATTCTATTGGACGTCCAGCAGTAAACGAAGTCAATCAATATAAGTAGCAACTTGAGTAGCAACTTGGATACATTCCATACTTATCAAAATTATGATTTAACTATGGCTTCATGCTACTAAATGATTTCACCATGCGAAGAGACTCTAGCATTTTCCAAATAGAATATGTGAAGTACCTGTTAAGAAAGAGGTAGCAACTTGGATAAATTCCATACTTATCAGGATTATGACTTAACTATGGCATTATGCTACTAAATGATTTCATCATGTGAAAACAGAATATGTGAAGTATTACCAGTTAAGAAAGAGGTTGACAATATATGGCAAATGTATGCCATAGATCTGTTATACAATATACTGTTTCTGTATCGTTGGATCAATCATCCAACGTTTGAGGTTTAAAACAAAAAGACATCGTACCGCAGAAAGTTTTTACGGTACGAAGAAATTACCAAAATGCCTTTGATGTGAAAACGAGGGGGCATTTTGGTAATTTCTCCGTACCGCAGAAAGTTTCTGCGATACGATGAACAATAGATTTTTTATGTAAAAATAGGGGGCATTTTGGTAATTTCTCCGTACCGCAGAAACTTTCTACGATACGATGACGATTTTTTTAAAATCACAGTCATTGGACGGTTGATCCAACGGCGCAGAAACAGTATGTTATATAAAAGGTCTATGACATACGTTTGCCATAGACCGAGAACCTTAAATATATACTAGTGCTGGTGAATTGCAATATAGCCATGGTGTTAATAAACCCTATGAACAAATGCGATATGTCCAAGACTAAGGAGGTGAAGTTTGCTCTATAAGGTAAAAATAATTAAAATAATCAAAAATGATTAAAGGAAATGATTTTTTTTTAATTCGGTTATTTAATTCGATAATCAATTTTAACCGAAATAAATATTTTGATTTAATAAAATAACTGAAATTATTTCGATTTATTATTCAAATATGGTTTTTTTCCTTATGCGATATTCGATAATCAAATTATATTTCGATTCGATTACCGAATAATCGAATAATCACCCCTACTCATCACATGATTTTTCATAACCTACACACTTAACATATATTATAAATTAAATCATTAAAAAAACAAAAAATAATTATAATTATCAAAAACAGAAACTTACTTTCCCGAATCCACTTAGAGCATTCCAACCGACCCCTTATCCCTATCCCCAAAAACTTACTAAAAATAGGAAATCCTCAAACAAAAATAGTAAATCCCCAAATTTATTAAAAGTTTTCTACATTTCATTCCCCATTTTTCATCCCCATATCCCTATATTCTTTTTTATATTACTTCTTTCTCTCTCTTTCACTTACAACTAGTTGATAAAGCCGCGATTCGCGGCGGCATTACAATTTTTATTTTTAAAAAAATTCAATACATTTACGTTATATTATAATATTAATATTAAATTTTAATAATTAAATAATCTTCTCTAATGAACCAATTTCTTGTTAAATACGATTCTGTCGATTGAGCCGCTCTCTCGTTAAAACCGAAATCCCAACTTTTTAACATATTATAAAGATTTATATAATAATTTTTTTATCCATAAAATCGAACCGTAAAAATAAAAAGAATTATGACTATAGTATCAAATTCTAATAGCTAATACAATCTTTTCTAGCGAGCCCTCTTTCCGTTAAATACGTTTCGAGCCGCTCTTATTTGAAACCGAAATTCTAACTTCACTATATAAAGAGAGTAAATTCCAATTTTTATATTCTTTAAACTTTCTAATATTTATAGAGTTTTAAAAGATGAAAATACATCTTATATTTTCTGTATATTATAGATAAACTTGTATAAAAAAGTTAAAATAAAGGATTTTTAGGAAAAAAGATGTATAGTTTTAAAAAAATCGTATATAACGTCTCCACCGTCCTCGTATTCTACTTCCAATAAAACATTTTATTTTATGTATTATATATTTTAACACTTTTTATACGGTCTTATTTAATGAACCGCTTTCTTGTTAAACACAGTTATTACTATTGATCCGCTCTCTCGTTAAGACCAAAAACCTAACTTTTACATATATTACTTGTATGATAATGTTTATCCATAAAAATCAAATCCTAAAAATAAAATAAAATTTATAACATCAATATGGTATTTTAATAGCTAGTACAATCTTTTATAGTGAGTCGTCTTCCCGTTAAATATGTTTCGAGCCGCTCTCGTTTGGGATCGAAATTCCAACTTCATTACATATTATTGATGATACTTATCTTACACAACAAATTTTTTCCTTAAAATCAAAACCTAAAAAATAGAGTGAATTCCAATTTATACTTTCTCTAAACTTTCTAAATTTTTTGGAGTTTTAGAAAATGAAAACACATCTTATTTTCTCTTTATATTATAGATACTCCTGTATTTATTTAGGATTCTTGCATGAGATTGTTCTTTTATTATGTTAACACGTCAATTCTTTTCTTTTTAAATACGGTGAATAATGTTAACACATCAATTCTTTTTTTTTTTTTTAAATACGGTGACTTTTTTTATGACAATAGTATTGGATTTATGAATAAATTTTCCTAATATAAGTATAATTAACTTATATAAAAAATATATAATTTAAGAAGATCGTACTTTCTATAAAATATTTAATTATATTTCTGCTCTATATATTCAAACACCTATTCTATTTCTATTAGAACGTTTATTTATATATTTTTTCGATAAATTCGAACTCTTATTCTTTATAAATTCGAACTCCTATTCTACTTCCAATAGAACTTTTAATCGTATGCCTTATAAATACTTATTATACTTACAATAGAACTTCTAATCATATGTCTTCCCTATAAATTCGAACTCTTCTCCTTTATAAATTCGAACACCTATTCAACTTCTAATATGTTAATTCTAATATGTTAATTGATATTTTTGTATTTATTAGTGTTTAAAATTCTAAAATTCTAGAAAATTAGAAAAATAGATTGAGACGATCTTAGAGCGCCACCTAAACTCCCGCTATCCTCCTTTATATATATTGATTGATGATGATTGATGATTGATTGATATATATATATATATATATTGATGATTTTAACTCCAATTTCACATGAGGAGAGAGAGGGATTTAATATTATATAAAATATATGCCGGAGGTTTGCAGAATGAGGGAAGAATCCCCAAATATGGGGAAGAAAACTTGTCTGCAAATCTATTCCCCGTTTTGGGGTCTCTGATGGAGCTCGGTTTTGAATAAAAACTTGGTAAAATCCCTATATTTATGGGGATGAAGAGTCCATTGTGAGTGCTCTTATACACACAAATCAGTCCTAAGCCAACAATTCCGACCCAGCCCAAAACAACAAGCCCAACCCAAAACAATCAACAACACAATCTACACATATTTAAACCCCACAGGTGTGAGTATCTATAGACACAACTCCATGTATCTATAATCATCCTCCCCCAATTCATCATTTTCAATTTTCCCGCGCTGTTTACAGAGACGATTTTAAATTTCGGTAATTACTATCACTTCATACATATAATTTATCACATGTATTTGTTGATTTTAATTCAATTTATTCAATTTTTTGCTCCATTTTAAGCTGATAATTATTTAGTTCACTGTATATGTGAAATCGAAGTGATTTATATGTTTATAGTGGTACATTAGTGTTTTTCAGTTAGTATATGTGAAATCTGAGTGAAATATAGACTCGTATCTATTATGTTATATCAGTGTTTTTTAGCTTGTATATTTGAAATTTAGTCTCGTATTGTTGCGCATTATGTTACATCAGTGTTTTTTAGCCTGTAGATGTGAAATTGGAGTAAAATTGTGTCTCGTTGCGTATTATGTTATTTAAGTGTTTTTCAGTAACTATATGTGAAATATAGGCTCGTATTCCTGCGGATTAGGTTATATCAGTGTTTTTCGACTTGTGTATGTGAATTGGCATGAGTTATAGTCTCGTATTCTTGCGTTGTTGTTATATCAGTGTTTTTCGGTTAGTATATGCGATTTGGAGTGAGGTAGAGTATCGTATTGTTGAATATAGATTTCTAGCAGATTTATATTTATCTCGGTGCTATTAGTTTGTAGATGTGAAATCGAAATGATATATAGTTTTGTTATGTTGATTTTGTATTTCACGCGGTTTTAATTTTGCATCAGTGTTTACCGATTTGTATATGTGAAATCGGAGTGATTTAGATGTATAGTCTCGTACTGTTGTGTATTTTGTTATATCAGTGTTTTTCCAGCTTGAATATGTGAATTGGAGTGAGGTATGGTCTCGTATTGTTGCGTATTATCTTATGTTATGTCAGCATTTCTCGTATTGGAATGATATATCTTTACGTATTGTTGAATGAATATTTCTTGCCGATTTGTGTTACATCAGTGTTAATCGGTTTGTATATGCAAAATCAGAGTGATATATGCAGCCTCTTACCTTTGGATATTGAAATTTATGTCACTGTTTAAAATTATGTTTATGTGTAATTGGAGTAGTGCATATAGTCCCCTACTGGAGAAGATGGATTTCCTCGCCAATTTGTATCTATATTAGTGTTTATCAGATTGTTTATGTAAAATTGGGATCAAGTTATATATATCGTCTTTGATTGCTGATGAGTTCTAGTTTGTTTGGTACTGGTATGCATCTGTGCTGATTTATCTTGATTTCTGGTTTTCAAATTGTTGATGATCTATAGTGATCTCTGTCACTAGGTTGTGTACTTTATTGATATTCTGTTATAACTTACAAGAGGTTGATTTTGTTCTATTACATTTTATATGTTTAATTGACACCATGTACTTTTGATTTGCAACTTTATGGGGATTACATTTATGGATGACATTGAAAGCGTATTATCAGTTTTTTGTAGTTTCTGAGCTTGTTATGAAATATTCTGGACTCAAAAAATCTCACGGGCTGGAAATTTAGTTGGATACATCTCAAAAATGATGTTTCAAGCATTGATTTGTCGACTGAATTGTATTTTGGACAACAATGAGACATTAGTTTTCGTGTTCACTTAGAACAGGGAACATGCTGTTTGCTTTCTACCAATTTACCTTTTTTGGTCTGGTCCTTCTACACACTGGTTCCCTGTGATTACACTGAGTTGTAATTTTTTTAAAAAAAATGAAATTTGAAATCGCCTATTGTTGTATTCAGATTGGTGCAATGTGTTAATATATAAGATCACAAGATATTATATATGTCTGATATATCTTCTTTACACAATGGTTTCATACTTTCATGTCTATAGTCTGGACAGTTGGTTGAGCCTTCTAGTTTTACAACTCTGTCGCTCATTTACATTACTATGTTCTATATTAAGGACTTCTCTTACTAGCCTGTGCAGTGCTTACTGTTCCACAGACTGATAAATATTGTAAAATGGAAGGTGAAGATGCTGAAGTTGGGAGAAAGCGTATGAGGCAATCTGTGAGATTACATTACTCCTTTGTTCCTCTGAACACTTCCTGGTTAGACTATATATTGTGTAATTTTAGAACCTTTCGTAAATAGGTGGAAGACAAGCAACTACTGGTGGTGGATGCGAAGGCAACTGTTGGAGAAGAAGCCGAGGCAACTGTTGGAGAAGAAACTGAGTCTGAAGTTCCACTATCTGAACAAATGCAGCTTGACATTGCACGCATTCATGAAAAGATTGATAGCTTCACTACTCTGGTTGCATGCTTAATCTATAAATATTTGAAAAATGAAGATGATATTTCTGCAACTTTCGTTTACAATATATTGATGTTGGTAAAATAGATTAACAGCACACATCACTCAAGCTGAACTTTTTGCATTTTTTTTTAAAATATTCTTTTCATTGATTGTTTCGTGTAGGTTTCTGAGCTCATGGGATCTGGGAAGTCACTCCTCCTGGAGATAAGTAATCAATTTGAAGAAAGATTGATATCGTGAGTTATAGAAGAACAACTCAGACTAGGACAATATCTCCCGTGCACAAGTCATGACTTAGTTACAAATCATCTTTGCCTGCAGAATCCACAAGGAACAGACCGAAAAATGGCTGGAGGAGATCAGGGAGCTGCGTTTGCTTGATGCCTCAAACGAGGAGACCAACAATCTATTGCACAGTGCTCGGTATCTACTTCACAATGGTCATATTGACTCATAAAAGTTAAGTGCCGGTCATGAACTTATTTGTTATTCAAGCTGCGTTAGGTTGAATTATATCACAATTAATACTGTTGCAAATTATATCCAGACTTCAAGATATTTAGCAGATTAATTCAGGTGAAACTAACTTCTTCATTTGCAACATGCAGGTCTTGTAGCAGTATTTTATGTGCGAAGTCGTAGCTAGCTGGAAATTGCTGGTTTCTATAATATGTAAAGATGAGTTTTCTAAACCTACTAGGATTTGAAGGATGGTTATCATCTGAACTTGATGTTATTTCTCGTTTCTATTAGACTTTGATTTTACTTCTTGTTTGTAAAGAACTTCGTACCATTTGGTTGTTTGTTGTTTCGAGGATTATAAGGATGGTTGCCTTTAGTCTTTGATATTACTTCATGTTGGTAACAAATTTTTCCATTGGTTTGTTTCGTATTTTGTTAAGCTTAGTCCTTTGTATTTGAACTTTTGAAGTAACATCAATGTAAAGATCAATACTAGCAATATTCCTAGGAGAGAAAAATGAAAGATGGAATGTGAAACTGGAAATGAAACTACTTGAGTAATTCTAGACCTGTGTTGATTTTACTGGAGATTTGGTCTACTTGAGTAATTATAGACCTGTGTTGATTTTACTGGAGATTTGGTTTTCCGACTAGAGTACAAATCTTAAATAAGATGATTATTATATGATAAGTAATCAAGTAGCTTCATGCTTTAAGTGCAGAGCCCTGCACTTCACCTGGAAACTATGTACACTTACAATGTACACCTGGAAACTATATACACTAACAATGTACCGCCCGTTGACTATAACACAGATGGCTATATACATTCTAAAAAAAATCAGATCAAAGCATCATATTAGTGGATATACTTATGTGCAGGACGTATGGAGGCACTTTGTATACGTGTATGTATATTCATTTCATGGGTTTTGGGTATTTAGGCATTTCTATTTGTTTGTGTTTGATTTATTTTATTTCTTTTTAAGTCGTGTTGATGGTATCGTTTTTGTTTGTGTTTTGTGGTTAAATTTAGATGTGTCGCATTTAGGAGTTGCTAAGAGTGAATTTGGGAAGAAAACCCAATTAATTTGCTGTACTTGTAAGTGCTTGCTCGTTGTATAGGATAAAGTCTGTCCACTCTGAATTAATGGTTGGTTCGGATGGAAGAAATGGAATGAGGTAGGAACAACTGGTTTTTTTAGCACATTTAATGCGGGAGAAATGGATATGAGGGAAAATGAAAGAAATATGATTTTTTTTTTCATGGTGAGTTTGTGAAGATGAGTTGGAAGGCTGAAAGATCGTTCATTTTTAAATATGGAGAGAGGAATGAAATTTTTATGCTAGATAAATTAAAGTACAGATTATAATCCTCCCAACTGAAGGGAGCATAAGTTTCTCTTGGAACAACAGTTGTGATTTTGAGGGTTAGCTGAGTATTTCACCTTTTTGCCCTAACATCAATTTTTCGAAAACTGATTGGGATATCTTCCAGGCTCTGAAAGAGATACCGAGAAAGTCTTCAACTTTAGAAAACCTATTAGAAAAAATGCATCCCTGGTGTATAGTAGAAATTTATTTCTTGTAAGTGGAATTACAGAAGAAATTGTAGAAGAGGCTATTAACTTTATGAACCTCTAAAGTCTAGATACAGATTTTCATAACAAGATTCACAAAAAAGTGATGTGCATAGAAAATACGAAATAAGAAAGAAACAATGGAAGACAAAGTAGAAAGATTGGAGGCCTGGCAAAGTAACCTTTACCTTAAAGCCACCTGCGGTATCAGCATTGATGCTAAGGTCCGGTTGTAATGCTTGAACAGATGAATATGTTGGTAGCGATAAAGATACAGTACCCACACTGTCAACCCTCACTGTGTCAACCCCTGGAAAAGAAGACACTATGATTAAAACATAGGGATCTAGAAGTTTATATCTATTGATTCGAAGAACAGAATAAATCATTAAATAAAACTGAAGCATAAGAGTTAAGAAGGGAATAATATTTAGTTTGAGTTGAAGAAAGATTGCGAGCAATGCCTACATGTAACTTTGTCCGTGCACAAATAAATTTTAGAATTTTAATATATCATATGTTTCTGGTTGTTAATAATGTAAAACTTGATCTTAACCGTGACAATTTCGGGTGGTTACTGGAGAGGTGTAAGTTTGGTGTTGTTTTGGGAACTCACTGAAATTTGATATAAATGAATATGTAGGTTCAAAGAAATATGCAATAAACGGGTCATATTTTTGTTAACTAAGTGGTTTTCTAGTGTCATTTTTTTTTGTCTGTTTATGGTGTTCAAATAGAATTGGGTTTGAGTTGTATAATATATTCTTTCTATTAATTTATAGTATTCTGCATGTTTATATACATATTTATATAATTAATAACAGTAAAGCTTATTTTGATTCAATTATTCCCAATATGAAAATAGATTTAGCCCATGTTAACCAGTTACGTAGTCCGATTTTGCTCTTTATCTGATCAGCGGCACCAGAAGATGGAAATTAATTAGAATGAATAGTGAATGAATAATCAATTCTACCAAACCAGGGTACAGTAAAACCTCTATAAATGAATAGCATCTGTAGAATTTCATTATTTCTTGAAAGTATTAATTTTTTGAAGTTATTACTTTATCGACTTCCTAATGTATCAATTTTGGTTTTCTTCGTGTCCCTAGTAGTCAGGAAAGCAAACTGATGGGCAGTGGATAATTCAACTTTTATATTGACCATTATATTAATTTATGCATTCATACTTGCTGAGTTAAATTTGCTGGAAAGAAGAATCAGTGGTTATAGTGATTAATTGTCAAAAGATGATCTACTCTAGAGTCTAGAGTTCCACACTAAAATTATACAGTAGCATCATAAGGTTCATTGTTGCTGAAGGTGTAGAAAGAAGTGTGTCCTTCAGTTGTACTCTTTCCTATCTAGGGTGGTTATTGGGGTAAAGTGATTGTGGTTATATTTATATCTTTATATCTTGTGATGTACTGTATATATGCTTTTTCTTCCTAGAGCTGTGTTAAATTTAGCAGGACTATGTTTTGGAGGTTTTATCTATATGTTGCCAAATGGTACATTTTATTTTTTTGGATCTAGGTGAGCTACATCTGAGTATGACAAAATTTTGCATTCTATTTTGGTTAAATGTCTGTTTATTTCGGTATTCTTCTACATCTCTCTACTTTTTGCTGTTTAGTGTGTGTCTTGCACATAAGTATATCCACTGTTATGTACCACTGTATGTAACATAAGGATGCCAAACTTATACATATCCATAACCTCAAATAGCTCAGTTCAGATCAATGTATAAACCAGGAGAAAGGATGCACGCTGACAGAAAAATCTAATTTGTTTAGTTAGCGCAATTCTTTACTAAATTCTATTGCGTGTGTGGAACACGTTTAAGTTTATGTTTTTAACTACTATTGCGTGTGTGGAACACGTTTAAGTTTATGTTTTTAACTAATTCTGTAATGCCGTTCTTGTTTCGAGTACTTGTCAGCATGTAATTTATTAAAACCACTTGTTTGATTCAATTCCCATCTTTAATTTTGGCTTGCTGCTTAAAGTATGAAGTATTTAGTTAGAACATTTAATGGAGGAATCAAAATATATTCATACCAACTTTCAGGTATAGATTCTAAAGTTCTTAGAAACAATCTATCATATGGCTTTGCTGTGTCTTGTAAAAACCACCGTCTTATAAAGGTATCTCAAAATATTGAAATCGCCTGTACTTCAAATTATTACCAAGTTATAGTCTAATATTAAAGTAGTTGCTGAGAATATAACTTCATACGAGTAAGTAAAGAAATCAGATGCAGCACAGGATCCACTGGTACAACTGTAAGAGCCCACAAACTTCGCTCCGGTTTCTAACATTAGTACATTCTCTAGAGGTCATTCTGAAATCTAAACATTATACTGGAAAGGAGTATTGTATGTGGGTTATATACATTTGCTCATATAATGTAGCTTGCTTATTCAATGTTTTTGTATATAGATATGTACTAATTTGTCATGGTTCAACCTTTAATCTGAAGTCCACATGCATCTATAGTGAACTAGCAGTGTCAGAGTTATATGGTTCAACCCTGGGCATAATATTTGCATTGAAATGGACTCACTTCATGTAGTTCAGGCAATTAACAGGGGTGTTGACAATCAGCTTGAGATTGGTAATGTCCTTGAGAGTTGTCGTTTAGAACTCTCTCATAAAAGTGGTATTTCAGTTCGTCATGTTAGAAAGCTAGCTAATAGGGCATACAGCCAGTTTTAGTTTGACAACCAGCCTCAGAAAAACTGCAAGCTTAATTTGGATGCGGAGACAAAAGCCATGCCAAGGAGACTTGCAGTAGACTAACCAATAAATTAAGAATAATTGCCACCACAGATATTAAAAGCTCCTCTACAATTTTGACTCTACTTTAGAACATATCAAGCTACATGTCATAAGCTCAAGTACTGAGAACATAAAATCACTACAAACAAGACAATACAATTATAGTAAATGATGGAAAGGACGAAATAAATATAAGCTTCCTGCAATAGCAATACCAAGTTTCAAACTCACAAACAATGAACCCAATCAAAAAAAACCCAATCAACTTCATAACTATATATTTAAATATTTTGCAGTCCTTGTAAACATAGATGAGAACATAATTTAGCAAATTTATCTAACAAGGATCACACAAGAAGATAAATATTAAACTTGAAAGATGCACCATCTTGACTAATTGAATGTTCCTTCAAAAAACATTGCAGTAAAGGCAGGACAACCGGTTGAAAAGAGTAACCGATTTCCTATAAATATACATCTGTATAAATGTGAATACTGATCATGACTAGTAAGTCTTCAACTGTCCGTAACAATATCAATATATCCGAAATGCATTAGGAATATATCTCCGACCAAAGGTATCTGCTGATAGTAATCATTTAGAAATGATTAGCAAACAAAATACTTGATGTCAGAATCTATCACTGATGTAGAGGAAATTCTTAGATACTACAAACTAAAGAGAGCACAAGGAAGAACTACATGCACGAACATGCTTAAAAGACTAACAAAGTTTTAGTACACAGGTCCCCCGCGGGATAAAACAAGGCTCTAAACACCTACAAAGTTTCAGGTACACAGCTACAATAACATGAGATGATGGCATGAGATGTTGGTTTTTTAAGGTTTATAGATAAGCAAATATTGAGGCATACTAGGAGAAGACATGAGCATGAAGATTGATATATGTTTGATATAATTTTGATACATCTTATTGTCTAAGGATCAAGTGTTTTATATAGGCTTACAAAATAAAAAGTGAAATATAGAATTATATGAAAACATAACAGAAATTTATTCCTTGACTGATTCTTGCCACCAAATCAGCCTCCAATAAATATTTGAAGTATAATTCCAACAACTACTCCCAACTAGTATATACTCACGATAACTTAACTCCAAAATATTTGTACCGGGGATTTTCTAGGGAACTGCATCAACTCTCGTGCTATCCTAAAATCTTCTCTAGGATCATTCGCTTCAGTGTTGCGCACAAAAGTCATTCTTTTAAGTGAAGGGGAAGATGCAAGCAAAAGCCCTGTTAAAAGAAGCTCGGCCCTCGAACCCAGAAAATCGCGCATGGTCACATTTTGGAGTTGGTTTAGAGTTATGTCCGCACAATCTGGTGATTCCATATATTGCTCAGCTGTTAACTTGGTCACATTTTGGAGTTGGTTCAGAGTTATGTCCGCACAATCTGGTGATTCCATATATTGCTCAGCTGGTAACTTCATGTAAATTCCAGTGTCCATGTCACGACCCTGCGTAACAAGAATATAACATATAAATAGCATCATGAGTTGAAATCAAGAATAAATCATCAAAGTTCCAGCAAAATATTAACGATAAATAAACAAAACAATACTAACTCACCACTTTTATCTCAAGGTGTTCCAAACTGGGCATACTTCTGAGCAAGCAAAAGGCATTTGAAATCACATACACATTATCAAATGCAACATTATGTAGTTTTAGTGTCTTCAAGTTCTTCATTGTTGAGGTAAGATGATTGTGTAAAGTTAAACCTGGATCCAAAAACTATATATATACATAATTAGGTTAGAATTGCGAGAGACTTAAATAGATTGAAAGAAGCAAATTAATCTAATATGGTGAACTTTCACTTTACCGCGAGGCTGATGACATCAACGTCAAGAGTTTCAATGCTAGGCATACAGCCGAGAAGCCTGCGTAGGTTGAAGCTTTTCTTTATGTCGGTATATGGGTCGTAATCCAGAGCATAACGCATCTCTGTTGTTTTTCTTCTTACGATATCAAAATATTTGATATTTTCACCGTGATTTGTAAGTTGGCTGTCCAAATATTCGATTCCAGCACAATTGCGCAATCCAAAGTGCTGCACTTGAGTCCCAAATGTCATATCGGTGGTAAATACGACAGACTGAAGGTCGATTGTTGTAAGATTACGGAATCCTCTAAAATTCTGGGGTGGACTCAGTTTCCAGTTTACAAGAAATAACTTTGTTAAATCCGAACAAGAAAAGAAATAAGAGGGCATATCCTTGATCGGATTTACAGGTGAATTATTAAGCATTAACATCCTAACCCCTTTCTTAGGCAATTGCTTGATCCACAAACAAGGATATGGAGTGTCATGAAGATGCGAATAATCTGGAATTTCCAATATAAGTTTCAAGATAGGACCAACATGACCTTGAAGGATAGAATTGACAAATCTAATATATTGAGCTGTGGCAGCTTTTGTATCTTTAGAATTGGCCAGTTTATCTGTTATAAACTGGTCTTCGAGATGTAAATTCGGATGTGTTTCCTAGATATTCTTCCAAGTTTTCGACAGTATACTTGTTCTTGCAGCATCGCGTGTTTGCATGTGATCTAGTATATTATGGATCAATTTTCTCGGCAAATTGGTGATCCTGTCCTCAATGCATTGTTTTTTTGAACTAGGGATCATCTTCTGAACTAGATACTGAAACAGAGTATGCAACAGAGTAGGATGAAATATATTCGGATGTGTTTGCCAGATATTCTTCCAAGTTTTCGACAGTATACTTGTTCTTGCAGCATCGCGTATTTCCATGTGATCTTCAAGTATATTATGGATCAAGTCTCTCCGCAAATTGCTTATCCTATCTTCAGTGAGTTGATCAGCAGCGCCAGGGATCATCTTCTAAAAAAAGAGTAGGCAACAAGAACAATAACTGGGGAAAACAAATCGACTTTCAGTCACAAACGTGATTAATGTCCACAATCCACATAGCATGAGGTTTATATAAGCACAATTAAATATATATATATATATATATATATATATATATATATATATTCAAATCAAATTTGCATTAGTGTAATCTAACCAACTATTATTACGGTAGAAGTTATAAAATTCACAAGTCTGTTAGAATTTAGGATATATCTATTTTCTCGTCTTCTTCTCCTCTTAAGAACAACAGGAGAAATAAATACAAATAAATAAAAACAAATCAAATTAAAATATAAATTAATAGATTAATTTTTGTTTTGAAAAATCAAATTATGCGTATGAATTATTATATTTTAAAAACATCAAGTTTTGTCAAAAAAAAAAAAATATAGGATTACACCATGTCAGAATGACAGAATGCAAGTCACGAAACGGAACAACATCGTCTAAACATCCTAAACAAGATCAAAATCCTAAATAAAATTAAAATCAAAATCAATATCAATATCAATAAGCATAGGAGAGATTTTATCAATAATTTTGGTCATTGTACTATCAAATTAATTTCAACCGTTGAATTTAATATTTTTAAAAATAAACGATCAAGAGTATATTATATCAAAAAAAATTATAATCTAAAAAAGATATAATTATAAAAGGTTATATCATATCAAAAAGAAAACTATAATCTATAAATGATATAATTAATAAAAAGTTGTATTAGAATTGAATTTTAAAAAGAAAACTATAATATTAAAAAAATTTAATTAAAAAAGGATACAATTGAATTTTATTTATTTTTTATTAATATTAAAAAAGTTTAAATCTATTATTTGGCCTCTATCTACAGATCTATAAATCAGATTTGGATGATTTTACAGGCCACGCGAAGGTCATAAAATTATCTTTAATTTAGTGATGATTTAACAATTATTATCAAAATGGAAACACTTAGAATCTCAATTAGAAAATATAAATACAAATTTTACATTAATCCTATTCAGTATAGAATACTACATTGATAATCATATTTCATGTAAAAAATCAAACTATATATGATTTAAATAAGTGGTATACACTTTTCGTATTTCAATATAAATATAGTTTATAGTTTATATGTTAAAAATAAAATATTTTTTATGTTAGATTCAACGATTCTTACTTATTACACTTATGTATTTGGGTTATTAGTAGAACTATCTTCAACTAATAAGAATAATATTAATATTATAAGTATTTCTATCAATCATCATCAATATATATATATATATATATATATATATATATATATATATATATATTATATATATATAAAGGAGGATATCGGGAGTTTAGGTGGCGCTCTAATATCGTCTCAATCGATTTTTTTAATTTTCTAGAATTTTAAACACTAATAAATATAAAAATATTAATTAGCATATTAGAAGTAGAATAGGTGTTCGAATTTATAAAGGAGAAGAGTTCGAATTTATAGGGAAGACATATGATTAGAAGTTTTATTGGAAGTATAATAAGTATTTATAAGGCATACGATTAAAAATTCTATTAGAAGTAGAATAGGAGTTCGAATTTATAGAGAATAAGAGTTCAAATTTATAGAAAAGATATATAAATAAAAGTTCTACTAGAACTAATAGGTGTTCTAATTTATAAAGGAGAAGAGTTCAAATTTATAAGAAAGACATATGATTAGAAGTTCTATTGGAAGTATAATAAGTATTTATAAGGCATACGATTAAAAGTTCTATTGGAAGTAGAATAGGAGTTCGAATTTATAGAGAATAAGAATTCGAATTTATAGAAAAAATATATAAATAAAAGTTCTACTAGAACTAGAATAGGTGTTTGAATATATGGAGCAGACATATAATTAAATATTTTATAGAAAGTACGATCTTCTTAAAATATATTTTTTATATAAGTTAATTATATTTATATTAGGAAAATTTATTCATAAATCCAATACTATTGTCATGAAAAAAGTCACCGTATTTAAAAAGAAAAGAATTGATGTGTTAACATAATAAAAGAACAATGAGTAAAAGAACAATCTCATGCAGCAATCCTAAATAAATACAGGAGTAACTATAAAATAAAGAGAAAATAAAATGTGTTTTCATTTTCTAAAACTCCAAAAATTTTAGAAAATCTAGAAAAAGTATAAATTGGAATTCACTCTATTTTTTAGGTTTTGATTTCAAGGAAAAAAATTGTTGTGTAAGATAAGTATCATCAATAATATGTAATGAAGTTAGAATTTAGATCCCAAACGAGAGTGGCTCGAAACGTGTTTAACGGGAAGACGGCTCACTATAAAAAATTGTACTAGCTATTAAAATATCTTATGATGTTATAAATTATATTTTATTTTTAGGATTTGATTTTTATGGATAAACATTATCATACAAGTAATATGTGTAAAAGTTAGGTTTTTGGTCTTAACGAGAGAGCGAATCAATAGTAATAACTGTGTTTAACAAGAAAACGGTTCATTAGATAAGACCGTATAAAAGATGTTTAAATATATAATTAATACAAAAAATAAAATGTTTTATTGGAAGTAGAATACGAGGATGGTGGAGACGTCTTATACGATTTTTTAAAACTATACATCTTTTTTCCTAGAAATCCTTTATTTTAACTTTTTTATACAATTTACTTATACTTGCATTACAAAAATATATCCATAAATGTAATATTATTCCCGTAACGAAAAGTCTTAGTATTTTAACTTTTTTTTTGATATGTTAACATAACAGAAAGACATTCCCATGCGAAAACTGTAAATAAATTCAAGAATATCTATAATATACAGAAAATATAAGATGTATTTTCATCTTTTAAAACTCCATAAATATTAGAAAGTTTAAAGAATATAAAAATTGGAATTTACTCTCTTTATATAATGAAGTTAAAATTTCGGTTTCAAATAAGAGCGGCTCGAAATGTATTTAACGGGAAGACGGCTCGCTAGAAAAGATTGTATTAGCTTTAAGAATTTGATAATGAAGTCATAATTTTTTTTTATTTTTACGGTTTGATTTTATAGATAAAAAATATTATATAATTCTTTGTAATATATGTTAAAAAGTTGGGATTTCCGTTTTAACGAGAGAGCGGCTCAATCGAAAGAATCGTATTTAACAATTGATTCATTAGAGAAGATTATTTAATTATAAAAATTTAATATTAATATTATAATATAACGTAAATGTATTGAATTTTTTTAAAAATATTGTAACCGCCGCGAAGCGCGGCTTTATCAACTAGTCAATATATATATATAAAGGAGGATAGCGGGAGTTTAGGTGGCGCTCTAATATCGTCTCAATCGATTTTTCTAATTTTCTAGAATTTTAAACACTAATAAATATGAAAATATCAATTAGCATATTAGAAGTAGAATAGGTGTTCGAATTTATAAAGGAGAAGAGTTCGAATTTATAGGGAAGACATATGATTAGAAGTTCTATTGGAAGTATAATAAGTATTTATAAGGCATAGGATTAAAAGTTCTATTGGAAGCAGAATAGGAGTTCGAATTTATAGAGAATAAGAGTTTGAATTTATAGAAAAAAAATATATAAATAAAAGTTCTAATAGAACTAGAATATGTGTTTGAATATATAGAGCAGACATATAATTAAATATTTTATAGAATGTACGATCTTCTTAAATTATATATTTTTTATATAAATTAATTGTACTTATATTAGGAAAATTTATTCATAAATCAAATACTATTGTCATGAAAAAAGTCACCGTATTTAAAAAGAAAAGAATTAATGTCTTAACATAATAAAAGAACAATGAGTAAAAGAACAATCTCATGCAGTCTTTATAATATATGTTAAAAAGTTGGGATTTCGGTTTTAACGAGAGAGCGGCTCAATTGAAAGAATTGTATTTAACAAGAAATTGATTCATTAGAGAAGATTATTTAATTATTAAAATTTAATATTAATATTATAATATAACGTAAATATACTGAATTTTTTTAAAAATATTTTAACGCCGCCGCGAAGCGCGGCTTTATCAACTAGTATCAATATATATATATAAAGGAGGATAGCGGGAGTTTAGGTGGCGCTCTAATATCGTCTCAATCGATTTTTCTAATTTTCTAGAATTTTAAACACTAACAAATATAAAAATATCAATTAGCATATTAGAAGTAGAATAGGTGTTCGAATTTATAAAGGAGAAGAGTTCGAATTTATAGGAAAGACATATGATTATAAGTTCTATTGGAAGTATAATAAGTATTTATAAGGCATACGATTAAAAGTTCTATTGGAAGTAGAATAAGAGTTCTAATTTATAGAGAATAAGAGTTCGATTTTATAGAAAAAGTATATAAATAAAAGTTCTACTAGAACTAGAATAGGTGTTTGAATATATAGAGCAGGCATATAATTAAATATTTTATAGAAAGTACGATCTTCTTAAATTATATATTTTTTATATAAGTTAATTATACTTATATTAGGAAAATTTATTCATAAATCCAATACTATTGTCATGAAAAAAGTCACCGTATTTAAAAAGAAAAGAATTGATGTGTTTAAGTAATAAAAGAACAATGAGTAAAAGAACAATCTTATGCAGAAATCCTAAATAAATACAGGAGTATCTATAATATAAAGAGAAAATAAGATGTGTTTTCATTTTCTAAAATTCCAAAATTTTAGAAAATCTAGAGAAAGTAAAAATTGGAATTCACTCTATTTTTTAGGTTTTGATTTTAAGGAAAAAAATTGTTGTGTAAGATAGGTATCATCAATAATATGTAATGAAGTTAGAATTTCGATCCCAAACGAGAGCGGCTCAAAACGTGTTTAACGGGAAGACGGCTCACTATAAAAGATCGTACTAGCTATTAAAATATCATATGATATTATAAATTTTATTTTATTTTTGGGATTTGATTTTTATGGATAAACATTATCATACAAGTAATATATGTAAAACTTAGGTTTTTGGTCTTAACGAGAGAGCGAATCAATAGTAATAAATGTGTTTAACAAGAAACCGGTTCATTAGATAAGACCGTATAAAAGATGTTTAAATATATAATTAATACATTAAATAAAAATTTTTATTGGAAGTAGAATACGAGGACGGTGGAGACATCTTATACGATTTTTTAAAACTATACATCTTTTTTCCTAGAAATCTTTTAGTTTAACTTTTTTATACAAGTTAATTATACTTGCATTACAAAAATATATCCATAAATGTAAAATTATTCCCGTAACAAAAAGTCTTCGTATTTTAATTTTTTTTTGATATGTTAACATAACAGAAAGACATTCCCATGCAGAAACTGTAAATAAATACAAGAATATCTATAATATACAAAAAATATAAGATGTGTTTTCATCTTTTAAAACTCCATAAATATTAGAAAGTTTAAAGAATATAAAAATTGGAACTTACTCTCTTTATATAATGAAGTTAGAATTTCGGTTTCAAATAAGAGCGGCTCGAAACGTATTTAACAGGAAGACGACTCGCTAGAAAAGATTGTATTTGCTATTAGAATTTGATACTGAAGTCATAATTTTTTTTATTTTTACGGTTCGATTTTATAGATAAAAAATATTATATAAGTTGTTAAAAGGTTGGGATTTCGGTTTTAACGAGAGAGCAGCTCAATCGAAAGAATCGTATTTAACAAGAAATAGATTCATTAGAGAAGATTATTTAATTATTAAAATTTAATATTAATATTATAATATAACGTAAATGTATTGAATTTTTTTAAAAATATTGTAATGCCGCCGCGAAGCGCGGCTTTATCAACTAGTTTATATAAAATATTCAATACTCCGTATTCTACTCAGAGTCAAAGAAATTCGAGAACGACAAATAAATGAACAGGAGGCGGGGAGGGATGACAAAAGCAAATTACTCGTACAGTGATGGGAATTTGTTTATAGCGAAGATCGTATTAAACTAAAGAAGCTTTATATCCGATGCACGGATAGCTTTATCAATATTTTATAGTACAACTTTAATTGTAATTTTGTTGTTATAAAATTAGTCTTATAACATTTTGAATAATTTATTTTTAGGCTTAATTATAATAATATATATTATATGATTTGTAGTATACATTTATTTTTTTCTATAAATAGTTTTTCTATAATTTATATTTCAAAGTTTAGGTCAACATATTTTTTAGTATTTCATAATTATTTTTTTATTTTATTAAATTAGATATGATATACTTGAAACATATACGTACTATATTCGTGTAACAAATTTTTTTTTTTATCTTTTTGATTATGTAATTTAATGGTTATCTTAAATTTTTAGATATTTTGTTATAGTATTTTTATAATTTTTAAAGGCATTTTTTAAGTTTTTGGAATATGTGTGATATTAAATTTTTTTATTTGTTTGAATATTGTTATTTTTCATGTTAATTTATATTTTTACCATGTGTGGTGTTTATTATATGTTTTTGTTTAGAGTAATCTTAGGAATTTTTATGTTGTATTATATTTAGATATTAATATAAATTTATTTTGTGGGCGTTTGGATTACTTTCTAATTTAAAATATTTTCATTTAATGATTTGTGTTCACTTTTTAGTTTTTTTTTTTTGCAAAGTAAAATTTTTTTTATTTGTTGATTTGTGCTCATATTTTTTTAATTTAAATTTTAGAAATATATTTGTTGTAAAACCTAAAAATCATGAATGATTTTTATTAAAGTAATTTTTTCTTAAATCACTTTTATTTGGTAAATGATAATTTTTTGTAAATTATATTTTAAGGTCCAGCAAAACGATAGTTTCTAATGGGAAGTAACCTTGGGAGGATTTGGTATAGGGATAATAAAATCCTAAATCATTTTCAATTACTTTTTTGTCAGAATCGTTTTTCTATTGATTTTATTGGACAATTAAAACAAAAAACATATGATACATATATATAATCGAAATAAAAAATAATAAAGGATATCCAAGTATAGTCTGTCATTTAATAAAAAGATACAAAGTAGTACCTTAACCGAAATTTATATGATTTAAGTAGGAGAATTTCCTAAAGTTAACTATAAGAGCATATTACCCTAATAGTATATCGTGATTGATTTCAAATTAAAATAGTAAATTTTTAGTAATTTTTTATTTAAAAAAATATGTAAATATTAAAAAATATGTATTTATGGATATGTCTAATAAAATCAATATTGTATTTAAATTAGAAGTGTTAACTAACCATAGTTAATGAGGTAGGGTGAGATTGTAAATAAGGAAAACTCTTAACATAACAATATGATTGGTCTAAAATTTAGAAGTTATCTCTGATTGGTTCTAAAATAATTCATAGTTTTCTGATTAATTAATTGAACATAGACTCAGATATCAATATCAATATCAATATATTCCTAATGTCTGCTAGTATTGCATTTTGAAAATTACTGCTTTTATCCTTCATTTTTTTAATCTTCTTTATTTCTTTGATGCCCTTTTTTGTCATTACACAGGAAAATTATTGCTTTTATCCTTCATTTTTTTAATATTATTTATTTCTTTGATGTCCCTTTTTGTTATTACACAGCATTTGGAGCGACCCAATTTAGATTGGATAAACCCAAATCTAAATCTATACTATTTTTTATCATTACACAGCATTTGGAGCGACCCAATTAGATCGACCCAAATCTAAAGCTCTACTATTATCCTTCATTTTTTTTTATTAATAATATAATTAATGATAATCAGCCTAGTGCCTTTTTCAATTAAAAGATGTTTACTTATAATTGATATGATATTACCTATTAAATACCTAAAATATCATATCTTCCAATCAATAATTTTTTTCTCTCTAATTAGCATTTGGAGCGACCCAAATCTAAACCTCTACTATTATCCTTCATTTTTCTATTAATAATATAATTGATGATAATTAGCCTATTGCCTTTTTCAATTAAAAGATGTTTAGTATAATTAATGATATTACCTTTTATAAATACATAAAATATCATATCTTCCAATCAATAATTTTTTTTCTCTCTAATTAAAACACGTTGACTTTTAATTTAAAACATAATATTGCAATAATTAATACATACCCAAAAATATGACATCATATCTTCTAACCACTAACAAATTATAATAAAAATTCGTATACAACGAATAATATTTGTTAGATTTTCAGTTAAAAATTAGAACTGTTAGATCTAATGATTAAATATATTACATGATTAAATTTATTTACTAAATACATACCCAAAGATATGACTTCATATCTTCTAATCACTAACAAAATATAATAAAAGTTCGTATACAACGAATAATATCCGTTAGATTTTTAGTTAAAAATTAGAACTGTTAGATCTAATGATTAAATATATTACATGATTAATTTATTTACTAAAATTTCAAGGTTCGAATTTTTATAAATACCTAAAATATCATATCTTCCAATCAATAATTTTTTTTCTCTCTAATTAAAACACGTTGACTTTTAATTTAAACATAATATTGCAATAGTTAATACATACACAAAAATATGACATCATATCTTCTAACCACTAACAAAATATAATAAAAATTCGTATACAACGAATAATATCCGTTAGATTTTTAGTTAAAAATTACAATTGTTATATCTAATGATTAAATATATTACATGATAAAATTTATTTACAAAATATATACCCAAAAATATGACATCATATATTCTAACCAATAACAAAATATAATAAAAATTTGTATACAACGAATAATATCCGTTAGATTTTTAGTTAAAAATTAGAACTGTTAGATCTAATGATTAATATATTGCATGATTAAATTTATTTACTAAAATTTCAAGGTTCGAATTTTTATAAATACCTAAAATATCATATATTTCAATCAGTAATTTTTTTCTCTCTAATTAAAACACTTTGACTTTTAATTTAAAACATAATATTGCAATAATTAATACATACCAAAAATATGACATCATATCTTCTAACCACTAACAAAATATAATAAAAATTCGTATACAACGAATAATATCCATTAAATTTTTAGTTAAAAATTAGAACCGTTAGATCTAATGATTAAATATATTACATGATTAAATTTATTTACTAAATACATACCCAAAAATATGACATCATATCTTCTAACCACTAACAAAATATAATAAAATTCGTATACAACGAATAATATCCGTTAGATTTTTAGTTAAAAATTAGAACTGTTAGATCTAATTATTAAATATATTACATGATTAAATTTATTTACTAAAATTTTAAGGTTCGAATTCCGTCAGCGATACTATTATCCTTCATTTTCTTAATCTTCTTTATTTTTTTGATGCCCCTTTTTACCATTACACAGCATTTGGAGCGACCCAATTTAGATTGGATCGACCCAAATCTAAACATATACTATTTTTTGTCATTACACAACATTTGGAGTAACCCAATTGGATCGACCCAAATCTAAATCTCTACTATTATCCTTTATTTTTTTATCTTTCTTTATTTCTTTGATGCTCCTTTTTGTCATTACCCAAATCTATTTCTGTCATTTTTCACCTTCAAGTCCAAGCCGCTCAAATCTTCACACTGCTGGATTTTGACGCATGTTTGCACTTTTCAGATTTGAAAGCTGGGTTTTTCACCAAATTAACATCTCAACCCCGGGACGGGTCATATATGTTTGGTTCCGGTTTTTAATTTGGCCTTAAAAGTTAAGTTTTTATTGATTTCACAATATTAAAAATTAGACAGGATAATATTTGTTTGGTTTTGATTTTGATTTGGCATTTAAGAATTAAAGTTTTAATGAATTACCCGATGTTATAATAATATCCAGGACACCAGAAAGGTACCTTTAAAATATTTCCGTGGCCTTTCAATTTTCGAATTTACATGTCATAATAACAAAGGTAGTTGGAAAGATTACCAGTTAATAACATTGGCACAGTACCGATACAAGAGGTAGCAAGGATGAAGGGCATACTAGAAATCGATCAAATAATTTATTTAAATGACGGAATCCCACATGTCATGTGACATTTTAATTGGTTATGTATTTTAATTAAATGTAATGAACCACTTTATATTTAAATTTAAATAAAAATATGTAGATAATGAGTTACAACCAATCATGGTGTCACGTTACTTGCACCATGTTATTTGTAAATAATCTTGGGACTCAATTTGATACATCTAGCATTATAGACATTATTTTGTTTTCAAACAAGTTTATGTTCTTTATGGATTTGTTCAACTTAAGGTTCATGGGGTAGACATACTACGTACCAGAAGGTCTTATGGAATAGCATACTTTTTATCGGATGTCTCCGAAGGGACTATGGAATAGCATACTTAAAAGCTCAGACCCACGGCACAAGCCTCGCCCTCTGCGTCACGCAACATTGCTCTTATTTATACTCTAAATATCTTCTTTACTCGCGTTCAATTTCACTTCATATATGATCTCATATTTACCACTTTCACTTGAGCTCCACATTAAAATATAAAAGCGCTAACTTTTCCCTTTTTTCAGTTTAGTTGGCTTTTTGAGAGAGAATAGGTAGTGGAAAATGTGATTGTTATAATTTGTAATCATACATTATTTGAAGATAAAAGTGAATAAGTGAGCTTCTTGCGGAGACCTGTGTTTTTGGTAAACAGTATTATCCTTCATTTTTTTAATCTTTTTTATTTCTTTAATTTCCCTTTTTGTCATTACACGGCATTTGGAGCGACCCAATTTAGATTGAAACAAAAAATTCTATTATGATATTGTACTTATTTTCAGTAATGCTGTAGTATTTGCACCTCCAGCCTTTCTCTTCTCCTCCAGCTACATAACTTTAAATATTGAAAACAAAATACAATACAAGAAGGAGTTTGCATTTATAAATATAGATTACAAGCAGAGAGAGATGTTTAGTTACAGATAGACTACATAGCCACAACATAAGTGATAAAAAGAAAGTTGTTAGTTACAGATAGACTACATAGCAGCAACATAAGTGATAAAAAGAAAGATGGTCTACATGATGATCAAGCTAATAAAGTATTGAAGTAATTAACAAGCCTGAACCACATAAGCAACTTCCATTTTATAGGTACTGTTTATCATAACGTGGGTAATGGGTTTATGTATTCCCATTAATTTTATTTTTGGTCACTCTTCTGAGTTAATCACAAAAAAATTAACAACCCATCAAAATAAGTAGTTTAAAAATATATTCAAATTCAAATTATTATATTCGTTTCAATAAGAACATACTTTTAATATAATAAAGTCAATAAAATAAAAATTCAACAATTTCAGAAAGCGAGAGCCATGGTGAAAGACCTTAATTTGAATATAAACTATAAATCTACTAGAATATTTATCTGATATTTTGACTTGCTTATAATTGTATAATTTACTTATTTTTAATAAAAGAATCTATATTAATAATATATATACAGTACACTGTATTTTCATACATGAATTTACTAATACAATTTAATGATCACGCTCTGGTGAGAATGAGAACAGTGAGAACACACATATTCACTATATTTCAAGCTATTTTAAAGGGTCCCGCTAGGGGTATCTTCACAAAAAAATCTTATAATTCTACCCTCTAACCATTCATAAAAGAAATTAAAATGAGAACAGTGAGAACACACATATTCACTACATTTCAAGCTATTTTAAAAGGCCCCGCTAGGGGCATCTTCACAAAAAAGTCTTATAATTCTACCCTCTATCCATTCATAAAAAAAATTAACAAAAAAAATTAAAAAATTGCTTGAAATGTGGTCTCATTGTTCTCCAACATTTACATATTATATTAACTATGAGGTCTCATAATTAATATAATATGTTCTTGATATTATATGAGGTTTAATGTTTTGGAGTCATTGGGGTGAAGGGATTATCATTTCCGCATTTGAATAATGAAGACAATTTATTATTGTTTTCCATTAGAGAACAATATTTGTAAAAATATTTATTACTTTTATGGTAGATTTTGATGGATTAAATAAATTTTCAACATTGTTAAAAAAAAGTATGCTACTTTTTTATATAAATTTTAGCATATCATTATTTTATTAAATACTTATATAACTATATAGAATATCTTTTTAAGAATTGATTATTTATATAATTGCATACAATATCTTTTTAAGAAATCAATCAAATTTGTTAAATTTTTGGTATTATCATTTTAAATTAAATAAGATGTCGTGTACGAAGTACGGGCAAAATGCTAGTTATAATAAATAATAAAGGATTAGCCCAGGTCCAATTACTATTTAGAATCATGTGGGCTAAGCTAAAGACTTGTTTGGGCCTTTGCTAGACGACCAGGGAAAAAACAACAGAACTGAATATGACGTATTACTTTTTGAGGGTTTATATTTAGGAAATTGCTAGGTATTCTAAATTGGTACTAAATAAAATCCCAAATGCCAAGTATATGATTGTAATTGGTTATAATAAAATGGATCCCTGCATTCACACCAACATCTTCAATCAAAATTTTCCAATCTGCCACGTCATCTACGACACATCATTTGGGACTAATATTTGGATACTACTTTAGTGTACCTAGCATTACTCTTATTTTTAAGGTCTGTAATTTCACTAATTTATTAGTTGTTCACGAACCCCCACTTTAATTGAACTAAGGCTTCCATCGAAAAAGAACTAATTCGGAACATGAAAACAGGATCGAAAATGTTTCGTATGTATGGTAACACGATCGAAAATGATATTTATATTTTTATGATATAAATAGGGTTCATCTTCCTAGCAGTGATACATTGTGCGAACTTATTTTTAATGAATGATACATGTCAATTCTTTTTTATTCTTTGACCCAATGTCTTAACCCATTTCTTATAAAAAATTGGTTCTTTATCTCCAACAATCCTACTACATACTTACACTCATTCAGTAATTTATTTGTTATTATAATAAGTTTACTCTTTCTCTTAAAGTAGGAGAAAGAATTGTAATGGTTCTCATATTTTATTACTGTATAAAATATTAGATAAGAAATCCTAATAAAGAGAGTAATGTTAATATGTTGATTTAGTATTTTTTTTTCATTTTTTTCATTTTTATAATTTTTTTAATGTATAATCCAAGTCGGACCGAATTTGATTCAAACTATGCCGAATTTACTCGAGTTAGGTTCAAACCCGAAGCACTATCCGAAAAATATAAAATTAGTTCGGAAATGGGTCTAAGTCACTTTATCGAGTTATCGGTCGAGTCCGTCGATTTTTGGAACATTACTTACCGAATTTGATTCAAATTATGTCGAATTTACTTAGTGATTAAAAATTGAAGGGATCAGTTGAACATTGTTGGAACACCTCTTTTTGATCTCATTTCTTAAAATTCAATTTAAGACTTGTTCTTAGCAGGGTTAAAACATGAAGGATGGTATTTGTACGCTTGAGTTCTGTTAATAAATTTTTATGTACAAAGATGGACAAAAGTAATAACTTTGGTCTATTAAAGATTTCTTCCTTTGGAAATTTCTGTTTCCGCCCTTACATAATGTGTGCATGTTCAAGTTACATTTCTTTAATGTGATTAGCGGATCTATGTTTTTGTGGTTATTTGTTTGTATATAGGTTGTCCGTCCTGAATAAGATTTGTTATTTTTTAACAAAATTTCTAAAATAGTGTTTTTACTGGAATTCTAGGCTGATATCTCGATATGGTGCTACCCAACGGTAAATGGACCCTTGTGACATTTATGGAAAGTTTCAATTATAAATTCTATATCAAAATAACATATATTATAAGTTATTTGAATTAGTTTTCTTGTTCATGTTTTTACTTTGGAAGTTGCGAGTCATCAAATATTATATATATATATATATATATATATATATATATATATATATATATATATCGTTATATTTTTATTCTAATATTTAAAGTTACCTATGTGAAATTTCTTATTCACGTATAAAAGAAATGTAAATGTACGTCTATGTATAATTGAAATATAATTTTATCACATGATATACCTCATTGTATAATTAGAATAATCTTGTTCATTGCAATCAAATAAATAAGCCATTTCTTAGACAAAATCACTAAAGCACATTGATCAAGTGCTAGTAGTTCGATTATCGGTCTGCGAATCGTGTGGTTCTTTTGCTTGCAAATGCTGCACAAATTCTATGTCTGAAGAGTGGTATGTCACTCCTCCGGCATTTATTAATCATGTATTCGAAAGTGATAATTTCTAAATAATGCAAGTACGATTTATTTCAAAAAAAAAAATCTTGCAGAACATCAAGATATTTTTAGAAGAAAAAATATTAATGATAAACTTGGATGGATTAATCATAAATTCATTTATCCAAAGTCAATCGTATAAGTTTTCATCAATGAAAATTATGAATAACAAATATCATATAACCATTAATTAATGACATTTGAGATGATAATAAATAGTTCAAAAGTTATTAGATAAGAAAATCTATATCGAATTAAAGATCTAAAATATAATAAATAGTTTGAAAGTTATTAGACAGGAAAATTTATCTCAATTTAGTATCATAAAATATTTTACATATCTTTAAAATATATAAAAATGTGTATTTAATCAAATATATCACTTTATTTGAAAGTTGGTGTCGAATTTAATACAACAATTTTCTGGGAAAAAAAAGTAATTATTACGTAGAGGATTATTAAATTTTAATATTGTTTCTGATTTGGAATCGAGACCTTTTATTTATTTAGAAATATTATCACTTGATATGGGCTGAAAATAAGCCCTAAAGACATATTTAATGTGGCATTAACTAGGCCGAGAATAGTCCAAACGTGGGGCCCACCAGCTGGGCCCAAAACCCTAAATATAATATTAATTTCGTAATTAATATTAAGGGTAATGAACAGCTCAGCAAATAAGAGTTGGATAAGGATAATATCCCTTTCAAACTTATCCAATAAGGCATCCAATTCAATATGGAAACTGATTCCTACAAGGAATAGATCTAGAACATTCCTCAAAGACTTGTCCATCAAGTCTCCAAATCCTACCATAATTCTAAGGCTTCTCAGCCTATATAAAGGGCCTGACCCCTCACCTCAGAACTACGTTTTATTGGCTTGATTCTCTAATTTACAGAGATACGTAGGCATTCTGTGAGGACCGTTTAAGTCTCGAACGCAGAAGCAGCCATTAAAGCACGAAGCTCACGAACCCTAGCATTAAATATACAAACCCTAGCCGCAATATTCTCAACCTAGTTTTTATTCCACAACATTTGGCGCCGTCTGTGGGAAGAAGACATCAACCATGGTTACCACTCGAAGAACAACACCGGTCTCAACCGAGGCTACCTCCGGAACCATCGTTCCACCAGTCGCTGCTCCTCCTGTTGGTACAGGGCCAGGGTCTGTACCCCCATTGACGGAAACAAACCCTCATAGTCAGGCCTCTCAACCACAAGGGACGGATCCCCCCGCTGAAAGATCTCAACCTGTAATCGTCCCTCTAGGACAGGAGACTAACCCGCTCCAGATGGTGGTCTCTCCTCTCCCTCTGAATAGCCGCCCGCCGCTTCACAGTCTCTCCACTTCTTCGCTCCCTGTCAACACCAACCCAATGTATGGGCTGCCTAATTACCCCCAAGATCCAAGGGATCCAGGACCAAGCGGTCATGCTCGGTTGATCCATGGGCAACAACAATCCCCTTATCTTAGAGGCCCGGCTCCTCCTGAACCAGGATACTATGATTACTCTGGTCCTTATACCGGAGACTCGTCATCTGAAGACGATGATCGAGACGAAGCCCCAAGGAGGCGACGCGCTAGTAAGGAGCCTCTAGGGAGGAATCCATCGAACCGAGATGGTCCTTTAACAATCGCAGAGAAAATTAAGGCTTATGAAGCCGAGATTCAGAAGCTGAAGGACGACCAAGCAAGGGAACTAGAGAGACAGAACCCTAATCAGACTCGACCTCCTCCGACTTCAGGAGGGATTCCCTTCATAGATCTGGAGAGGTCTTCAAGGAGACACCGAAGGGCTGAAGCCCCAACCAGAGGAACTACCAGGGTGGAACTCCCCAAGAATAATCCTAGAGATTTGATGCTACAAGGAGATCTGGATGATCCGACCCCTCCATTCACTGAGGAGGTGATGAATGCACATATCTCCCGAAAGTTTAAGATGCCCACGATCAAAGCTTATGATGGAACGGGGGATCCCGCAACTCATGTGAGAACGTTTACAAGCGCCTTGTTACTGCAGCCTGCCAACGATGCCCTTAAGTGTAGGGCGTTTCCCCAAACCCTGTCGGGCATGGCGCAACGTTGGTATAGTCGTTTACCTCCAAACTCTATTAGCTCTTTCAAGGAGTTGAGTACCGCTTTTGTCAGTCAATTCATTAGCGGAAGAATTCATGAGAAAAGCTCCGCATCCCTTATGTATGTGACACAGGGAAAGAATGAGAACTTAAGAGATTACATCAAGCGATTCACTAAGGAAACTCTGAATATAACCGATTTGGAAAATAAGGTGGCCATGGTAGCCTTGCAGCATGGAACCACGGATCTCTTTTTTAAGAGATCATTGGCAAAACACCCCCCTGAAAGCATGGATGAACTTCAACGAAGGGCGGACAAGTATATAAAAGCTGAGGACAGCATCAAGAAAGAAGCCACGTTGGGCAATGGAGGGAACAAGCGGAAGCAAGAACAAGAGTACGATGCTAGGGACAAGTATCCCCGAGCTAGCAGAGACTCTGAATCTGCTCCAAAAAAGAACTCGGGTCCAAGGTTTTCAGAGTATGCCAGACTTAATGCTCCAAGAAGCCAGATCCTGTTGGACATTGAAAAAGAAAAGGATTTCCGATGGCCGAAGCCACTTAGAGGAGACCCAGCTAAGCGAAATAAGGAGCAATACTGCAGGTTCCACAAAGATGTGGGACATGACACCGACGATTGTAGGCAACTCAAGGATGAGATTGAGTTTTTGATACGAAGAGGAAAACTAAGTCAGTTCACCAAGGGTGATGACCGTGGGAACCAGAGAAGGGACAATGACAGAAGGGACAATGAAAGGAGAGATAATAATAGGAGGGATGACAACCATGATCGCAATCCCCAGCCCCGAAGGGCAGTTATCAATATGATCTGGGGAGGCCCGACAGCAGCTGGCACGACTAAGAATTCTCGAAAAGCTTATGCTAGAGAAGTAATGCACATTGTGGGAGAAGCCCCGAAGCGTGCTAAAACCGAGATGGTAATTGGTTTCGATGATTCAGACTTGGAAGGGGTGAAATTCCCCCATGACGACCCGCTGGTCATAACTCCCGTGATTGGAAACTCCGAAGTAAAACGAGTCTTGATAGACAATGGGGCTTCTGTGGATATTTTATTTCATGATGCATTTGTAAAGATGGGTTACAACGACTCTCAACTGACCCCTACAAACATGCCTATATACGGGTTTAACGGAGTGGAGTCCAACGTTGAAGGGACTATCCAGCTACCCGTGACTATTGGGCAGGAGCCTAAAGAGGCGACTCAGATGTTGAATTTCTTGGTGATCAAGGCAGCGTCAACATACAACGCCATCCTTGGAAGGACTGGACTTCATGCGTTTAAGGCTGTGGCCTCTTCCTATCATATGAAAATTAAGTTTCCGACACGGAATGGTGTCGGAGAACAAAAGGGTGATCAGAAGATGGCAAGAAGTTGCTATGTGGCCGCACTGAGGGCCGATGGAGTCGGGGGGCAGGTCCTTCCGATTGAAGACATGGATGTCCGTGATGATGAAGAGCATAGAGGGAAGCCAGCAGAGGATTTGATTCCCGTACCTCTAGAACCTAATGATCCTGAAAAAGTTACTTATGTTGGAGCATCTCTGAAAGAACCCCTGAAGGGCAAGTTAATAGAATTCTTACAGAAGAATAGCGACGTGTTCGCTTGGACAGCAGCTGATATGCCAGGGATTGACCCCCAACTCATAACTCATAGGTTAAATGTTGACCCCAAAAGGAAGACAATAAAGCAGAAGAAGAGAAACTTTGCTCCGGAGAGGCAAGAGGCCATTAGGCAAGAAGTGAATAAGCTCTTGGAAGCTGGTTTTATTGAAGAGATCCAGTTTCCTGAATGGTTAGCGAACCCAGTCATGGTCAAGAAAGCAAATGGGAAGTGGAGAATGTGTATAGACTTCACTGACCTGAATGATGCATGCCCAAAAGATTGTTTTCCCCTGCCGAGGATTGATATGTTGATAGATGCTACAGCTGGACATGAGATGTTAAGCTTCATGGATGGATTCAGCGGCTATAATCAGATTAAGATGCACAAGGATGACATACCTAAGGTATCTTTCATAACTGACTTTGGTGTCTTCTGTTATCTTGTCATGGCTTTTGGTCTAAAGAATGCAGGAGCTACTTACCAACGATTGGTGAATAAGATATTCGCCCATCTGATTGGAAAAACCATGGAGGTATATGTTGATGACATGTTAGTCAAGAGCCTACTTAAGGCCGATCATATCAAGCACCTCGGAGAGGCATTTGAAGTGCTGAGGCACCACAAGATGATGTTGAATCCCGCCAAGTGTGCTTTTGGCGTTGGATCGGGGAAGTTTTTAGGGCTGATGGTTTCAAAAAGAGGCATTGAGGCCAATCCTGACAAGATCAAGGCGATTTTAGACATGGAGCCACCACGCTCTATAAGAGATGTGCAGAGGTTGACAGGTCGAGTTGCAGCCTTAGGAAGATTCATCTCCAAGTCTGGAGACAAATGCTTGCCTTTCTTCCAAGCATTAAAAAAGGTGAAAAATTTTGAGTGGACACCTGAAAGCCAAGAGGCCTTTGAGCAACTAAAGAAGTACATGGTTGAAGCCCCGTTGTTGACTAAACCAAGTCCTGGGGAGATTCTTAGTTTATACCTGGCGGTATCCGAACAAGCCCTGAGTGCTGTCCTTATTCGGGAAGAGGAGAAGGTCCAGAAACCTATCTACTATGTTAGCAAAGTGTTGCATGGGGCTGAGTTGAATTACTCACCCATAGAAAAGTTTGCTTTGGCATTAGTAACTGCCTCAAGAAAGCTGCGGCCTTACTTTCAGGCACATAAGATTCAAGTTCTGACAAACCAGCAATTGAGGAACATATTGCATAGCCCTAAGGCCAGTGGAAGGCTAATCAAATGGGCGATTGAGTTAGGAGAGTTTGACATCACATACAAGCCTCGTACAGCTATCAAAGCTCAGGCATTAGCTGACTTCGTGGTTGAATGTACTATTAACAACCAAGAAGTCGGGGGGCAAGAGATAATGACTACCCCTGGGCAAGAGGAAAAAGAAGAGAAACTTACACCCGATCTGAAGGAATATTGGGTGCTCTATTTTGATGGAGCATCAAAAACAAAATCTAGTGGTGCAGGTTTGGTTTTGCAAAGCCCCGATGGGTTCACAGTTGAGTACGCTCTAAAGTTGGATTTCCCTACTACCAACAACGAGGCGGAGTATGAGGCATTGATAGCTGGTTTGGGCTTGGCCAGAATCATGAGGGTTAAGAATCTCAAAGTTTGTGGAGATTCAAGGCTTGTGGTAGCACAAGTAAATGGTGAATTCGAGGCTAAAGATGAGACTATGGCAAAATACTTGAGAGTAGTAAAGGCTGTTATGTCCCAGTTTGAGGAGTGCTATGTTGAGCACATTCCAAGAGAGGAAAACATTAAGGCCGATGCCCTATCTAAGTTTGCTTCTTCTGAAATAGAAAATTATGCCGGGAGTGTCTACTTTCAGGTCTTGAAGGCCCCGACCGTCAATGCAAAGTTAGTGGCACCAATTGATGTAGGAGGCTCTTGGATAGATCCTATTAAGGCACACCTGGAGACCGGTTGGCTCCCAGACAATGCCATGGAGGCACGAAAACTCTCAGTAAGAGCGTTGAGATATACTTTGATTGAGGGTATTCTGTACAAAAGGTCGTTTGTAATCCCGTACTTGAAGTGTCTAAGGCCTATAGAGGCAAGGGAAGCATTGGAGGAAGTTCATGAAGGAATCTGTGGACAACACTTGGGGGGCAGAGCCCTAGCTCACAAGATAATTCGTTTAGGGTTTTATTGGCCGGAGATGTTGGCTGATGCACAAAACTATGTCAAGAGATGTGAGAGATGCCAGAAGCATGCCCCAATTGTGAGGCAACCGCCTGAGGTGTTGACCTCGATTAACTCTCCCATTCCATTTGCAATGTGGGGGATGGATATACTTGGACCCTTTCCCATGGCTTCAGCACAGAGGAAATTCCTAATAGTAGCAATTGATTATTTCACTAAGTGGATTGAGGCTAAACCCCTGGCCAAGATAACCACCAAGCAAGTTTCCCAGTTCTTTTGGGAGAACATCATCTGCAGATACGGAATCCCACGAATCCTTGTGACAGACAATGGGACACAATTTAACAATGAGGAGTTTAAGAAGTATTGTGAAGAGAATGCGATTGAGCTCCGTTTTACCTCGGTGGCACACCCTCAGGCCAATGGGCAAGCTGAGGTAGCTAATCGAATTATCCTTGATGGACTGAAAAAGAGGGTCGAACGCTCTAGGAATACTTGGGTAGATGAGTTGTTGCCCATACTTTGGGCATATCGTACCACTTGTAAGGTAACGACTGGAGCAACCCCATTTTTGCTGGCTTATGGAGCCGAGGCAGTTGTGCCTTTAGAGATCATGCAAGCATCACCTCGAGTTGAGGCATATGAGCCAGAAACTAATGACGAAGGAATGAGACTTGCCCTTGACTTAATTGATGAGGTTAGAGATGGAGCTAATGCGAAGAATGCTGAATATCAGAAGAAAGCATCTTTTCACTACAACCAGAGAGTTAAAGAAAGATTCTTTCGACAGGGTGACATGGTTTTAAGGAAGATTGAAGCCTCAGGAGTTGGCCAGAAAGGAAAGTTAGCACCAAACTGGGAAGGACCATATCTAGTCAGAAAGGTGTTAGGGCAAGGATCCTACAAGTTAGAAACCTTGGATGGGGTTGAGGTGCCCCGAACTTGGCATGCTGTGAACCTCAAAGTTTATTATATCTAAGTTCTTTTGACAAAGGCTTGGACTTTTATCTATTTATTAGGAATAAGGTTCGAATGAAACCATTTTAGAGCATGTTGCTCCCGGTAGAAGATAGAGTACTTATGTAAGGGTTGAACCCATTCTATTGATATCCATTGACAGCATAATGGAATTGTTTTCTTTATGAGTTATTTCTCTTTGTTAAAATAAACACGAAAGGCAAACGTTGAACTAACTTGTGAGTTTAGTACCAGCCAGGAGGCCAAGTACTTGAGAAATTCTAAAGTTTAACGAACAATAAGCAAAAAATGAGAACATGGAAACAAAAAGGAACTACGGCATAAATAAGTTAAGTCATAAGCCCCGAAGGGCAAAAGTTCAGAATAAATAAAGACAAACAGAAATAAGCCACGCAGGGCCATCTACTCATCTAAGTCCTCAATAACTACATCTCCCTGAGTGGAAGAAGGATCTGCTGTCTCTACCCCAGGGGAAGAAGGTGGATCCTGAGTGGGCTGAGAGTCCCCATCCACTGCTGTCTCTGTAGCGATCTCCAAGGTATCTGTCAATCCAGGGATAGCAGGTACTGGGAACTTCTCCAAGGATACCCCCTCGATCTTCCCACTCAGCTCCTCGATGATCCCCTCCCAACACTCCTTGAAGGTGCCAGGAAAGTTTGCATCATACTCGACATTCAGGACATCTTGAAAGTCCTTAGAAGCCTTGTAATCAGCAATGATGTGTTCCCTGTTCTGCTGCACCTCCAGCTGAAGCTTCCTGTTCTTCTCCTTCTCAGCAGCCAGCTCCTTCTCCACCTCCCTAAAACGAGCAAAGTTTGCCTCAGAGGCATCAAAGTATCTGTCTCTATCCCTCTCAGCAATGGTCTTTTCAGCACGCACCTCCTTCAGGTTATGAACAGCGGCCTGAAGGTAGGCGTTCATCTGCAAAGGAAACAAGTAAATAAGGGAAAAGTAAATGCAATTAAATTAAAGAAGTTGAATAAGAAATTACCGAAGCAACAGCTTGAGCCCCGAGAAGCTCAATCTGCAAGTCATCAGAGGACTCCACAATGTGGACCCTGTCCCGTGGAGTAACCACGCTCCTGGACCACTCAGCTGCAGCCCTGGAGTCACCTACAGCTGTGTCCCTATTGCATAAACCCCATCCCACTGTAAAGGGAGTAAGGTCTTCCTCAATAGGAACAGGCTTTTCCTGAAGAAAAGCAGGAACACGCTCCACCGCGGGAGAAGCCTCATCTGTCCTGGCCCTTTTGGCCCTAGGGTTCTCTGTTACCACCCTAGCTGTGGCAGCAGTCTCCCTCTGCCTAAAAATCGCTCCCAGAGCAGTTTTGGCTGCAAAATGATTATAAGAAAGTTAGAAAATTATATCTAGCATAAAATGTTAACAAAGCAAGAGGTGAGAATTACCCTCAGGGCCCAAATCGCTTAGCCCATGGGCCTGCAGCGAATCTTCAGAAATCAAATTTGCACATTGATGCAAATTATCCGATGTTAACAAATTTATGGCGGCCTCTTCTTCCACGCCCAATTTTAAACTCCTAACAGGCCCATCAACGGCTCTGTAGAAGTTGGGCCGAAAATAGTTGTCCCAGTCATCCCCATCCAAAAAGATATAAAACCATTCCCTTTTCCAATTAGGAAGGGAATCAGGAGCGGAATCCGAAACAAAACAAGAACGGGCCAAGGAACGGTGTTGGATTTTGACCCAGCCCGAATTATCAGAAGAATTGACAAATTTGAATAGATATCGAAAAACAGAGATACTGGGCTCAAGCCCATGTTTCTTACATTGGACCAAGAAACAATAGATAAAACGCCATGCATTTGGCATAAGTTGGGTTGGACAAACCCGGGCTTCGGCCAAAAGACGGTAAACAAAAGGAGGAGGAGGAAGGCGAAAACCAGCATAAAAAGTTTCTTTATAAATCCTAATGGCCCCAGGCTTTGGGTGACAAGCCCTTTCGTTTGAGGCCGGAGCAACGGCCCTATAAGGCCCATTAATATGAAAAAGTTGGGCTAGAATGTCTACCCTATGTTGTTTATATTTCGATTTATATTCATAAGCATCTAAATGAAGCATGTTTGGAAAAGCTTGACCAAACTCATTTAAAAGATCTCTAAGGGAAAAAACACTGGCATGGACAAGAGATGTTTTAGGGTTCTTACCCCTTGAAAGCCGTGGAGCGGTGGTAGAAGTGTTAGCGAGTTGTGACTGGCCTGAAGAGCTAGAATCCTCCATTGGTATGCTTCCCTTGAAAGCTTGAAACCCAGAAAGGTTGAAAAAAGAGGTTGAAGAAGATGAAGATTCAACGATCTTCAAACGGAAACTGGAAAGTAGGGCGGAGTAAAGACGCCGGAAATTGCCTCACGACAGAACCCTAGCAGAGCTTTTTTTAAAAATATTTGTGATAAGGGAATGATAATTTTTGCTGAAAAGTGAAATGAGAAATGAGGGATGCACACTACTCTTTTATAGAGTTCATGGTTGGTCATTCAACCGGTTATATCCAGTAAATGGGCTGCCAACAGGTGACTGGGCCTTTGAATAGGCGGGAAGCCCATGAAATTCAAATTTTGAAATAATTCTAGAATGTTCTACGACATTTTTAGAAAATAGGATAAAATCCCGTTAGGATTTAAAGGCAGGAAGCCCAATTAAAAGGCTATACCCACGCCCAGGAGACCAAACCTCCTAGGCGTGCCTAAGGAAGGTGTCTCCTTGGCGGGGGTACCCACGCCTAGCTCGATTTTCTCTAAAGAAGGCTATACCCACGCCCAGGAGACCAAACCTCCTAGGCGTGCCTAAGGAAGGTGTCTCCTTGGCGGGGGTACCCACGCCTAGCTCGATTTTCTCTAAAAAAGGCTATACCCACGCCCAGGAGACCAAACCTCCTAGGCGTGCCTAAGGAAGGTGTCTCCTTGGCGGGGGTACCCACGCCTAGCTCGATTTTCTCTAAAGAAGGCTATACCCACGCCCAGGAGACCAAACCCCCTAGGCGTGCCTAAGGAGGGTGTCTCCTTGGCGGGGGTACCCACGCCCAGGAAGCATTTCCAGGGACAAAGGTCACCCACGCCCAGGAGACCAAACCCCCTAGGCGTGCCTAAGGAGGGTGTCTCCTTGGCGGGGGTACCCACGCCCAGGAAGCATTTCCAGGGACAAAAATTACCCACGCCCAGGAGACCAAACCCCCTAGGCGTGCCTAAGGAGGGTGTCTCCTTGGCGGGGGTACCCACGCCCAGGAGGCATTTCTTGCCAAGATGACTTTTTTAAAAAGTTAATCCTTTAAAAAATTTTAAAATAATGTTGGGAAATTAAAAAATAATTCCCAAAAAAAATACCTGTTGGTACATAAAATTCCTAAATTATTAGGAAAAATTACAAAAAAAATACCTGTTGGTACATAAAATTCCTAAATTATTAGGAAAAATTACAAAGAAAATACCTGTTGGTACATAAAATTCCTAAATTATTAGGAAAAATTACAAAAAATACCTGTTGGTACATAAAATTCCTAAATTATTAGGAAAAATTACAAAAAAAATACCTGTTGGTACATAAAATTCCTAAATTATTAGGAAAAATTACAAAAAAAATACCTGTTGGTACATAAAATTCCTAAATTATTAGGAAAAATTACAAAAAATACCTGTTGGTACATAAAAATTCCTAAATTATTAGGAAAAATTACAAAAAATACCTGTTGGTACATAAAAATTCCTAAAATATTAGGAAAAGTACAGAAAAATACGAGGAAAATTATAGAAATATTTTCTTGACAAGTTGAGCAATAATATATGCTAATAATGCATAAAAACTCTATGAAAGTGCCGAAATTGCTAAAAGCAAGCACAAATTAAAGCCTCGAATAAGGCAAATCGTCGTAAATGTGTAGGTCGCTCCACACTTTACAAGCAAGACGATACTCGTGAAACACTAGTGTAAACCAAAACTCCCATATAAGGGTAGGAAAATTAAGAAGTCCCAGGTAAGGGATAAAAACGACCCCGAGTCTCGATTAAGGCAAATATAACTTCTACGAAAACCTGATCAGTTTTCCTAAGAAGTTGGGGGGCAAATGATATGGGCTGAAAATAAGCCCTAAAGACATATTTAATGTGGCATTAACTAGGCCGAGAATAGTCCAAACGTGGGGCCCACCAGCTGGGCCCAAAACCCTAAATATAATATTAATTTCGTAATTAATATTAAGGGTAATGAACAGCTCAGCAAATAAGAGTTGGATAAGGATAATATCCCTTTCAAACTTATCCAATAAGGCATCCAATTCAATATGGAAACTGATTCCTACAAGGAATAGATCTAGAACATTCCTCAAAGACTTGTCCATCAAGTCTCCAAATCCTACCATAATTCTAAGGCTTCTCAGCCTATATAAAGGGCCTGACCCCTCACCTCAGAACTACGTTTTATTGGCTTGATTCTCTAATTTACAGAGATACGTAGGTATTCTGTGAGGACCGTTTAAGTCTCGAACGCAGAAGCAGCCATTAAAGCACGAAGCTCACGAACCCTAGCATTAAATATACAAACCCTAGCCACAATATTCTCAACCTAGTTTTTATTCCACAACATCACTTAAGAAATTTCACTTATCCAAACCCTCCTCCTTTATATAATGTCGCACAACATCAAATTATTCTGTGTTTTTTTAGAACACAATCATTGTTTCCCAACTTTAACATCCAAAATTTCTACATATTCTGTTTTACCAAAACATTAGTAGATCTAATTTTGTAAGTTATGAATTGATGAATTTAAGATTATACTTATTACATATGATATTATCGTTGTATTTTTATGTTGTATTTTTATGCCAAGTCTTCGATTTTTAACTTATGTGATTCGACTTTGATCTGTGATGATATGATTAGATGTTTATTTAATTATATGTAACAATAATATTATTGTTGGAGTTACTTTTTGTTGTGCACTAATGTCATTCTTCTTAGTGAAGGGGAAGATGCAAGCAACAGCTTTGTTAAAAGAAGTTGGGCCCTCGAACCCAAAAAATCTTGGTTTAGAGTTATGTCCGCACAATCTGGTGATTCCATATATTGCTCAGCTGTTAACTTTATGTAAATTCCAGTATCCATGTCACGACCCTGCGTAACAAGAATATAAGTTGAAATCAAGAATAAATTATCACTTGGTGCCTCATGAAAGTTCCAGCAAAATATTAACGATAAATAAGCAAAACAGTACTAACTCACCACTTTTATCTCAAAGTATTCCAAAATGGGCATACTTCTGAGCAAGCAAAAGGCATTTGAAATTACATACACATCTTTAAATGCAACATTATGTAGTTTAAACTTCAAGTTCTTCATTGTTGAGGTAAGATGATTGTGTAAAGTTAAACCTAGATCCAAAAACTATATATATACATAATTAGGTTAGAATTGCGAGAGACTTAAATAGATTGAAAGAAGCAAATTAATCTAATGTGGTGAACTTTCACTTTATCGCGAGACTGATGGCATCAACGTCAAGAGTTACAATGCTAGGCATACTGCCAAAAAGCCTACGTAGGTTGAATCTTTTCTTTATGTCGGTATATGGCCGTGATAGCTGAATTACATCATCATCAGCGGGCACAAGCTTCAGAACATTTGAAAAAACTTCCATCCATTCCCGCAAAATAGCCGTAACAACAAACAAGTAGAAAATTCGAACAAACAAGATAACATTCTTATAAACTTTCATAGATTTTGCATTAATATCAGAAAACACTCTCATGTTCAGTAGTGTTGTGGGCTTGTGGTTAAAGAAAATATTGGTAGAAGAATGTTGGTTTTAGAGTTAGTTAGCCACTCATCTCGACTCTTTTTTTAATGGAAGGAAGTAAATAGTCGGAAGTAAAGTATTTTAATCCTATTTTTAGAATAAAATTTTGGAGTGAAAGTGAGTTTAATTTGCATTCATTTCTACTAGTTTTCGTTCATACTAGAAACTTTGGAGTACAAAAATGAGCGAAAATGAAACTATTTTACTTATCTTCACTTACTTTCTCGACTCAGGAATCTCAATTGGAGGAGAACCCCCCTGTGTCTACTCAAGTAGCCAAAAACATTACAGTCTCTGAAACAATTCTAGAACCAAATTTTGATCCACAGCCTATTGTTTCAAAGAAACCAACCTCTGATGTTTCTCAAAAGACATCAGTTGTAAGGAAGAGAAGATTTGTTATTTCAAGTAGTAGTTCTAGTGAAGATGATGATAATATATCTCTTGCTAAGAAAGCAGAATTGAAGGCTGCAATTCAACTTTCTAATCTAGGACAAAGAGATGGAACACCTAGTCACAGCCAGGCTGCAGTCTCCCAAAAGGCTGTAGTTCTTAAAAAGGGAAAACAGTTACTGGATACTGTCTCTCAAAAGACCGTGTCTATTGAAAAAGGATCTCATCCCAAGATCACTTCTGTGTCTACACCTCTTAAGTCTTCTCAAGATAAATATTTTGCTCATTATACTAGGAGAACAAGGAGAAAGATTCATTTGTCACCTACACACATAGTGTCTAGTCCAACTAACATTATGCAGGTCTCTACAAATAAGGCTATATCTACGTCAGCAACTGACAAGAGAGATCTGGATCTTGATTCTTCATGGGAAACTACATTAACATACAGATTGGCTATGGAACTTATTTCTCTAAAAGTGAAGCTTTCCAGGCCTGTTCTAGATTTTTTGATTGAAAGAGTTCCCAAACTTTCATTTCCTGAAGAATATGGACTGTTACATCAAAGATTTGATTTAATGAAGACGTAATTCTATGTATCAGTCAGAAAGGAATTGCACAAGAAATTTGGACTTCCTAAGCATGTTGCACTTCAATCACTTCATGCATATCTATTTGACAAGGATGTCATTATTGAAGATGCTTCATCTCAAGGTGAACAAGATGAGGTAGTTGATACAGGGAAGCAGTCAACAGAAGATACTATTGCACCAATGGTGAATAGTAGGATAGATCAGATCACAGTCACTGCAACACAAGAACCATCTAGTCAGAGGTTGGATGACTCAGAAACTGTGATGGCTGATGCTGAAAGGTCTTCTGTGATGACTGAAATTGCAAGTGAGAAACCATATGATATGGGAGGAATGACTTTGATTGATTTTCCTGAAGATCAAACCAATATTGTTCTTTCAGAGTATATCCACCTTGAGGGTGTGTCTCAGCAACCAACACTTAAAGACGGTGACATACTAGCTATGGTGTCTAATGAAGTATTACTGAAGACATCAGAGTCTAGTGTAAAACCTGAAAGTGGTATACTGGAGCCTGTAGTTTCTGGAAAGAAAGTAGATGTTTGTAAGGGTTCAGAGACTATAGCAGCTCACTCCTTGGAGAAAACCTCAAGCCCTATGCCACATGAGGAACCCTCTCTCCATGTGAGTTCAGGTATAAAAACTTCTTCTAACCCCTATTTTTCTGTAGGTCATGAGAGCACTTATCCAAATTTGAGTGATACACTTGAAAAGATGGACATAGATCCACAAATAGAGAGGCTGGCTCCTGACCAGGCAAAATGAGAGGTAGAAAGAGTGTTGACTTTAGATAGTCAAAGTGAGAATGAGGGTATGGATGATCAACTCCATAGTGAGGGAGAGAAAATTAGGAAACCACCATCGTTTGATTTCTGGGATCAGGTTTTTTCTGAATCTTGGTCTGAAAATCTTGGTATGGATGCTGGTACTTATTCTTTTATCAAGATGTATGAGAAGAAAGACTTAGCACATCACAATGCAAAGCCAGAAGTTAAAGCTCAGAAACAGAAAGAAAGGCCTGCAAAAATCATCAACAGAAGAGGTGAAAGGCTAAGACAAACTTCTACTCAACCAGTACCAGAAGATATTCCTAATGATCCTAGTATTCCTTTGTATGTACTTCCAATTTCAGCTAGAATTGACACATCAATAGTCTCTGATCAATCTAAGGAGGAGTCAGGATTTGTAGATGTTAGTACACAGAATACTGGTGAAGGACAGGATGATCATACTTCAGCTCCAGATCAGAAAGATGAAGATATTTGTACTTCTACTCAAGTATTATTACTTGAATATCATTCTATACAGGCAACTTCTTCTACAAGACTTGAAGATAAGGTTCTTTCTGCATCTGAATCTGATGATACAACAAGCACTTCCAACATTGAAGTCAATTCTGAACTTCTTAAGGACATTCAGAAATCTCAAACTGATATTCAATCGAGACTTCAAATTCTTGAAGATAACTAAGTGAAAGGCATATGACATAGCCTATTTGTATTTCGAGGATACAACTCAACTCAAACAAGAATGTAATAGTAAATAGTATATGTACTGTCACAGGGATCTCAAATGTATAAGTGTCAAGAGAAAGAAGACAAAGTCAATCTACCGTTTTAAGGTATACTACACTTGAAGAAGTTCATTCAGTTGATCAAGCATCAGTGGAGTAATCAAGACAGTGGATTCTATTTTTAGTGACAAGAGGTTCCTACAGTGGCAGAATACAAATTAGAAAGGTTTGAAAAAGAGTGAAGAAAAGGAAGACCGTGCATCGAGCGTCAACAAAAATTCGGTGGTAATTCTTTATTACTTTCAGTGGTTCAAGCTATCATGACTGGTATGGGAAGAAATCATTGTGCAAGCAACAGAGGTACTAAATTAATTAACCACAATGGTTTTGCAATCAAGACTGGCTAAGGAATAATCTTTGTGGAGGATTAGATTTATCAAAACATGGAAGATCACAAGGATTATGCTGTCAAGGAGGTATATTAATTTTCTCTTAATTAATTAAGTCATTTTATTTATTTATTTGATAAATTAATTCTATTCGAATTAATTTATTCAATAAATTAATTAAAAGATTAATTAAGTTGGAATTAATATAATTATAAAAAGACTTCATATTAATTGTCTTTTAATTAAATTAAATTAGTTGGCTAATTTATTTTATAAATTAATTCAATCAGAATTAATTTATTCTTTAAATTAACCAATTAAATAATTAAATCAGAATTAATATAAGTGTTTAAAGACCTAAAACAAATTCTGCTCAGCGAATATGCCTTACTGGAGGTCGGTATGACTTATCCTTAAGTCATACTGATTTAAGTCATTCTGATCTAAGTCTTTCTGATCTAAGTCATTCTGATCTAAGTCATTCTGATTTAAGTCATTCTGATCTAAGTCATTCTGATCTAAGTCATTCTGATTTAAGTCATTCTGATTTAAGTCATTCTGATCTAAGTCAGACAGATTAAGTCATACCGAAGCTACACAGACCAGTTAAGTCATACCGAGCAGATTAAGTCATACCGAAGTCACACAGACCAGTTAAGTCATACCGAGCAGATTAAGTCTTACCGACTTGAAGATATTTCTGAAAAGTAAATTAAGTCTTAGCATCCCATAGACTTCATCAAGAGATACAATATTAAGATCATACTGATGCCTAATGATAGAGGTTTGAGTATCCCACTCCTCAGGTAGAGCTCTAAGAAACTTGGTATTTGAGTCTTCTGGATCATACTATTTACCCACCATAGATAGATTATTCAGTAGTGTCAGAAATCTATCATACAGATCAGTGAGACTCTCATCAGATTTTGCATCAAACTGCTCGTACTCTTGAATCAACAGAGCCCTTCTGTTTCTTTTGATAGATTCAGTACCCTGGCATTGAGTCTCCAAAGTTTCCCAGATTTCCTTAGCAGTTTTACATGCTATCACTCTATTTGACATGACAGCATCAAGACTATTATGAAGAATGTTCTTCTCCTTTGCATCTCTGAGTACTTCAGCCTTTTCCTCAGGAGTCCATTCAGCCTTTTTCTTCTGAACATAGTGCTCAGGTATAGTATCTGTTCTAGAAACCAGTCTCTTAGGGATATATGGTCCATCATATATTCGATCGAGAGAGTTAGGATTAGTTGCCTCCAGATACATCAACATCTTTACCCTCCATGTGGGGTATTCAGCCTTTTTGAGAACAGGGATTTTAATACTTTCATACTTGCTTGTCGACATGTTAAGATCGTTTCTGATTGTAGTAAATCAGTTTGCTCTGATACCAATTGTTGCCCAGTAATTAACAATTGTAGAAGGGGGGTTGAATACAATTGTATAAGATTTTTGACTCAAACAGAAATAATAACACAAGTATGAATATATAACAGCTTTATTAACTCTGATATAAAACTGTTACAAACTCTCTCAAAAAATTCTTATGTTCTTGAGAGCTGCTAGGTTACAAGATAATTCGTATAAGCGATTACTCTTAAGTAAAACCTAAACTGTGTTTATATACAGTACACAGATACACTATCAATTACAAGATATATCAAATCAATTACATACGTTTCTTAATACATATCTTGAATGATAGCTGCATCCCTATAAATTAGGAACCGACATGTCAATCTTCCTAGATTCCTGGACTGATGTATATCCTCATGAAATCCTGATCAGCTTCCAATCCTAATGACAACACAATCCTGACGGTGCAAAACTGATGACGTCAGCATCAGTATCTGATCAGTAGTCCAGATCCTGATCATCACTTGAATCAATATCTAACATGTTGCAACAGGTAGAAGTGATGATGACGCGAGGGAATGGTGAATGGTGATAGAGAAGAAAAGGAGAGGGTTGTGCAGGTGGTGGAGTCGTGTGGAAGATGCAGACGGGGAAAGGTGGGTTGGAGGGGATTGGATGAAGAAGAATGGAGAATGTGGTGGTGTTGAAGGGGATTGGTGGTGTGCAGGCGCTGGTGGAGATGAAGTGAGATAGAGGTGTTCGACGGAGAAGGGGGCTGAGGAAGTGAACGGAGGGGTGGAGGGGATGGAGAAGGTGTGCGTGACGGACGGGAATGGGAGTGGTGGTGAAAGAGACGAAGTAGGAGGAAGATGAACGGGAAAAAGAACTGCGATCGAGATTGGAGGTGGTGATTGCAAGAGGTGGTCGATGGGTGTTGTGGTGGTTGTGGAAGGGAATGAATGGTGAAGCTGAGGCCTGTGATGGCGCGAGGGAGATAGAGGTTGTGCAGGGGGGTTGAGATGGGTACGGAAATGGCGTGTGAGAGTTGAACGGCAGGTGGTGCGAGGATTAGACAGGTGACGGAGAGTGAAGTGAGATGGGTTGGTTGTAATGGAGTAGAAAACAGATCTGAGAAGTGTAGGAGGAGAGAAGGGAGATGAGATATGCTCTGCTTTTTTTTTTTTTTAATTTGTTTCTCTGTTTTGTTATTGCACAGCCGTGCAACAGGGTGTGCAAGGAGAATGGGGAAGGAAATTTTAGTGCAGAATGACGCTAAAATCTCACGGCCTGTTCAACAGGCTAGTGCACGCCCGTGCATTTCTGGATGGTTTTGCTTGTTTAGTGCAGAATGGTTGTAAAATTTCACGGCCTGTTGCACAGTCCACCGGACGCCCGTACAATTCCAAAATTGCAAAAAATTATACAAACACTTTTTTTTAACAACCCTCACATAAATCCTTGAATGCTTGAATACAATATTAAATCCTGAAAACATGAGCAAACACATCAAGGCAAGTGTGGAATAAATATAAAAATTCATAAAAATTGGAATTAACGATACTAAATATTATTGAGCGGGGAATCATTATTAAATAATTATTATTTTATTATTATTATTATTATTTTTTTTTTTTAGAGTTTAAATAAATGAAAAAGAAATCCCCACTCACTAATATTTAGATCAATCCTCAAACCTACAATATGCATAACACCCTACATATATGCAAGTGAGGAACAAAATTTGATGGATCGACTTCCCGGATGTGCCTCGTAGCACCAACACACAAACTAACGAGAGCTCATCCATGAAGGGATTCCGCTAATGAGATGACATCAACGGTAGATTCTTGAAATCCTTCATAGAAAGGCTTGAGACGGTGGCCATTCACCTTGAATTCTTTGTCGGTAGATAAACTTCGCAAATCCACCGCTCCATGAGGGTAGATTTTTACAACAACAAATGGACCCAACCAACGAGATCGAAGCTTCCCGGGCATTAACTTGAGACGAGAGTTGTAGAGGAGAACCTTTTGCCCAACATGAAATAATTTAGGAACGAGCGAACGATCATGAAAGTCTTTCACTCTAGCATTATATGATTGAGCATTCTTATATTCATTGTTAAGAATTTCCTCCAATTCAAGCAAGTTAAGTTTTCGATGAGCCCCGACAACATTAAGATCCATATTGCAAGCTTTGATTGCCCAATAAGCTTTGTGCTCTAACTCAACGGGAAGATGGTAAGATTTACCAAAAACCAACTTGTAAGGAGACATGCCTATAGGAGTTTTGGATGCCGTTCTATAAGCCCATAAAGCATCTTCAAGACGAACACACCAATCTTTCCTCGAGGGTTTCACCACCTTCTCAAGAATAGACTTAATCTCCCGATTAGAAACTTCGGCTTGACCATTAGATTGAGGATGATAAGCCGTGGCCATTCGATGATAGACCCCATAGGATTTAAGAAGATTCCCCACCAATTTGTTACAAAAGTGGGTACCTTGATCACTTATGATAGCTTTGGGGACACCAAATCGGTTGAAAATTTGAGACTTGAGAAATGCAACAACCGCCTTACCATCATCCGATTTTGTTGCCTTGGCCTCCACCCACTTAGAGACATAATCAACGACCAAGAGAATATAGAGATTTCCGTGAGAAGAAGATGGAAATGGCCCCATAAAATCAATTCCCCAAACATCAAAGATTTCTACCACAATAATTGGATTTTGGGGCATTTCATTCCTTTTTGCAATATTTCCGGTTCTTTGACAAGGTTCACATTGCTTACAAAAATTGTGAGAGTCACGAAAAAGTGTTGGCCATCTAAATCCACATTCAAGCACCTTTCTTGCCGTTCGATCTTTCCAAAAATGACCTCCATAAGTATAAGAATGACAAAATTGAAGAATTGAAGAAATTTCTGACTCGGGAACACACCTTCTCAAGACTTGATCCGCACAATGTTTCCAAAGATAAGGATCATCCCAAATGTATTGCTTGGCTTCACTTCTTAACTTCTCCCTTTGATACTTAGGCATGCCATTAGGGAAAGTTTTGCATACAAGGTAGTTCACAAGATCCGCATACCATGGTACCTCGCTTTGAATTCCATATAAGTGCTCATCCGGAAATAATTCTTGAAGAGGAGAAGCATCTTCCTCCCTCACAAGTCGACTCAAGTGGTCCGCCACTAAGTTCTCGGCACCAGTTTTATCTTTGATTTCTAAGTCAAATTCTTGAAGGAGAAGAATCCACCGAATCAACCTAGGCTTTGACTCTTTCTTCGCCAAGAGATGTCTTACGGCGGCATGATCCGTGTATATGATGACTTTGTAACCAAGAAGATATGAACGAAACTTGTCAAGAGCAAAGACAATAGCAAGCAATTCCTTCTCGGTGGTGGTATAGTTCACTTGGGCGGAGTTGAGTGTGCGAGAGGCATAATAAATCACATGAGAGCGTTTGTCAACCTTTTGACATAACACCGCACCAATTGCATAATTTCTAGCATCACACATAATCTCAAAAGGAAGAGACCAATCCGGAGCTTTAATGATAGGGGCCGAAGTTAAAGCCTTCTTTAGATGGTCAAATGCCACCTTGCACTTTTCATCAATTTTAAACTCCACGTCCTTTTGTAGAAGAGATGATAGGGGAAGAGCAACTTTGGAGAAATCTTTGATAAATCTCCTATAGAATTCGGCATGACCCAGAAAAGATCGCACATCCTTGACATTTGAAGGGTATGGAAGACTTGCAATAATGTCAACTTTTGCCTTGTCCACCTCAATGCCCTTCCTAGACACAATATTCCCTAATACAATACCTTCTTGGACCATGAAATGACATTTTTCATAATTGAGCACTAGATTAGTCTCCAAGCATCGGTCCAAAGCATGTGTAAGAATTTGAAGACATTTATCAAAAGAATCACCCGAAATAGAGAAATCATCCATAAAGACTTCAATACCATTCTCTATCATATCGAAGAAAATACTCACCATACACCTTTGAAAAGTTGCGGGAGCACCACATAAGCCAAATGAGAGTTTACGAAATGCAAACGTGCCAAACGGGCAAGTGAATGTGGTTTTGTCTTGATCGTCGGGAGCAATGACAATTTGATGATATCCGCTAAATCCATCTAGAAAGCAATAGAATTCTTTCCCGGATAACCTCTCTAACATTTGATCAATGAAAGGAAGTGGGAAATGGTCTTTCCGAGTTACCGCGTTTAACTTGCGATAATCAATACACATTCGCCACCCATTTTGGACTCGGGTAGACACAAGCTCACCTTTAAGATTCTCCTCAAGAGTGACACCCGCCTTCTTAGGAACACAATGCACCGGACTCACCCATTCGCTATCCGAAATTGGAAAAATGATACCCACATCAAGTAGCTTGAGAATCTCTTTTTTAACAACTTCCATCATTGCCGGGTTAAGTCTTCTTTGAGGGTCTCTAGTAGGTTTAGCTCCGTCTTCGAAGAGTATACGATGCATGCAAGTGGAGGGACTAATACCCTTAATATAGGCAATGGTCCACCCAATAGCACTTTTATGATCCTTAAGAACCCGCAAGAGGCGTTCTTCTTGCACATTACTCAAATTAGAAGCTATGATTACGGGAAGAGTCTCATTGTCCCCAAGATAAGCATATTTGAGATGATTAGGCAATACTTTTAATTCCAAAGTAGGAGGATTCTCAATAGAAGGGAGTAATTTGGAATAAGACAAGGGAAGATCAATTTTTGTAAGTTCACACCTTTGAGGTAAGGGTTGCAGTGCATTGAGCTCCATAATTGCCTCATTGGCCTCTTCCGAAATAGGGAATCCATCATCTTCAATTGCACACCCCTCGATAACTACTTGGAGAGCTTCTTTATTTCCCATGTTAAAAGCTTGTTGGGCCAAACCATCAATGACATCAATGGAGCAAATTGAGTGTGACTCACTAGGAAATTTCATGGCATCATAGATATTGAATTTGACAACTTCATCGCCAAACTCCATAGTGAGAGAACCATCATCCATATTAATCTTGGTTTTCGCCGTTTTTAAGAATGGGCGCCCAAAAAGAATTGGTGCCGACTTGATGTTAGATGGACCATCTTCCATTTTCAAGATGTAAAAGTCGGCGGGGAAAACCATTTGATCAACATGAACAAGCACGTCTTCAATTACCCCCTCGGGATAGGCATTAGATCTATCCGCAAGTTGAATAATCACATTGGTATTCTCAAGTGCCCCCAAATTCAAAGTTTGGAATATGGAAAGGGGCATCACATTGATAGAGGCACCTAAATCAAGCATAGCTCTTTCAAAGAATTTACCTCCAATCTTGCAAGGAATAGTGAATGTGCCCGGATCCGAACATTTTTGAGGTAACCTCCTTTGAATCACGGCCGAGACATTCTCATCCACCACTATAGTTTCATCACCTCTTAAGTTCCTTTTGTTAGTACACAAATCTTTGAGAAACTTTGCATACCTTGGAACTTGGTTTATGGCATCTAGTACCGGGAGAGTGATTTCCACTTTTCGGAATGTCTCAAGCATTTCCTTGTCAACAATGTCTTTCTTTGGTTTAGAAAATTTGGAATGGAATGGAGGTCGAATAACCACATCCTCATCAATAAACCTTGGCTTCTTTGCTTGTGGAACGTCCTCTTGAACACTTTCCTTTTTACCCACATCAACTTTCTCTTCCTCAATTTCCATATCATCTTCAAGGTTTTCATCCTTAGCCTCGAAGATGTCATCATTTTCAACCTTTCCACCTTCATTATCATTCACCATCTTACCCTTGGCCTTAGTATGAAGGTCCTCCAATTCTTTCCCACACCTTAAGGTCATGGCACTAGCATTTTCTTTGGGGTTCACCTCCGCTTGAGAAGGAAGTTGCCTAGAACCTTGGCTTTGCAATCGGTTCACGGTTGTGGCTAGTTGGCTCATTTGCTTTTCCAAATTGGATATACTTTGAGAAGTATTCTTTTCAAAGTTGGATATATTTTGAGAAGTGATGTTTTGAAATTGGAAGTTGTTTGTTGCCATTTGCTTTATCATTTCTTCAAGTGATGACAATGTAGATGAAGAAGACCCTTGATGGTCTTGGGAATTGTATGGAGGTGGTGGTGGGAGTGCTTTGATTTGGATGTTTTTGTGAGAATGGAGGAGAGTTTTGTTGATTTTGGGTGTTGTAAGTGTTTGGATTTTGGTATTGGTTAGAGTTTGGTGTGTTGGGATTTCCATATCGAAAATTAGGGTGGTCTCTCCAACCAGGATTGTAGGTGTTACTATAGGGGTCGTACTTCCTTTGAGGTGGTTGTCCCAAAAAACCTCCAATAGCATTAATTTGCTCTTCGGGTTATTGGAATGATAGGCATTCGTGAGTAGCATGATCCGACATATTGCAAACACCATAATATTTTTGTTGTTGGAGATTCCCAACGGCTAATTGACGAACCAATGATGTAAGGTCCGAGATTTGGCCCTCTAACTTTTGAGTTGCCACTTCATTCACGGAAGGGTTCTTGACATGCACTTGACGATCCCCAAATTGGCGAGTATTCTCGGCAATCTTGGTTATCAACTTTCTATCCTCCTCCGGCGTTTTATCCACAAGAACTCCACCACTTGACGCATCAAGGTGCAATTTAGCACTATATTCCAAGCCTCCATAGAAGTAGTGAATGAGAAACTCTTTCGATATCAACTGTGGAGGACAACTTTGACAAAGCTTTTGAAACCTTTCCCAATACTCATACAATGTTTCTCCGGAGTATTGCCGAATGCCACAAATTTCTTTGGAGATGCTCGTAGCCTTTGAGGTAGGGAAGAATTTCCCCAAGAAAGCACTTCGCATTTGCTCCCATGTAGTGATTGAGTTTGGAAGAAGGTAAAATAGCCATGCCTTGGCATTGTCTCTCAAGGAAAAGGGAAATGCTTTCAACTTCACTTGTTCTTCCGTAGCATTGTTTGGTCTCATTGAAGAACATACCATTTCAAATTCTTGAAGATGCCTAAAAGGATCTTCCGTGCCTTCACCTCCAAACTTGGGAAGGAGGGCAATAAGACCATCCTTTAGCTCAAATGGTTGTCCTCCCGGAAATACAATGCACAATGGTAGTTGAACGGAGCTAGGAGAAGCAATCTCCTTGAGTGTACGTTGATTAGGATTTTCCATGACTTGATCAATGTTGTCATCCGGTGATGAGATAGGAATAACAAGGGGAGGACCCTCGTTCAACTCCTCTTCTTCTTCCGAAGGTGAACTAGAAATAAATTGACTTGATGAATCTATATTGGCACTTGAATTCCTTTGATTCCTTCGCAAGAGTCTCTCGGGATTGGATGAATACGCAAGATCACCTAAACAAGAGGATCGAGTCATATATAGCAAAAATTTCTAAAATCAAGAAAAATAGATAAATATACACAATGGAACTAAAATATTCATAATTTTATACGCGCACTAATATTGAACTAAAACTAGCTCCCCGGCAGCGGCGCCAAAATTTATATCCAACTCTACCTAACCAAGATAATTGGTGAAGCACACAATCACTTATTTCTCTTCTAAAAACACTAATTTAGTGAAGCACATAAATTAGCTCTCTTGACAATAGCAACCAATAATGAAGCACTATCAATTTAACCAAGTCAAGGAATTAAACAAAGAGAGGCTAGGACAAACCCAAGGATGAGAAGCTCAACCTAGGTATTTGCACTTGAATTTTGTGGATTTAGGTACACTAAATCTTGTGCTCCTATAATGAATGAACTAACGATTACGTATTAGAACAAACAATTAGCAATTGAAGATACAAGAAGAGTAAGGTGAAGCAACTTACAAATATTCAAGTAAAATCATAGGCAATACAACACAAATATTCAAGATAGAGTGAAATAGATCTTACTTAAAATGGAGTGGGTTTAGTACAAGAAATGCTTCCTTGAGCCAAATATATGGAGTTAGTTACTCATAATCAATGCTAGATTATGAGTAATTGATGTTTCTCTCTCAATTCTACTAACCCTAATTTTGTTCTTGAAGAGGCAAAGAAGAGATGAAAATAAAATGTAGGTTAAGATATGTTATAAGATGTAGGGTTTAGCTTCTTTTAATACACAGCAGGGGTTGCACGGCCTGCTGCACGGCCGTGCAGCAGCCCGTGAGAAATTCTGCCCATTCTGCACAACTTGGAACACTCTGCACAGCCTATTGCACAGCCGTGCAGTAGCCCGTTCGAGACAAAATCTTCAAGATTATACAATAAAAACCTCCCGGAAATGCGAGCTTGCATCTTCTAACTTCCCTCTTGAATAATCTTCGCTTTCAAGCCCAAAATAATCCATCTTTTCAACCATTAAGCATGAGGCACTAAAAGATGAAAAACATAATTAATATCGATAAAACAACATTCGGAACTAACAAAAATGCAAGAGAATAAAGACAAAATGTGTATAAAATACACATTATCGAATCGCACCAAAACTTTCAATGTTTCGGCTTTTATATAATAGTATAGATTTCTAAAATTCGACTCCTATCAAAATAAATAAGTAGAATAATTTGCTTCGTTTGGATGTGAATTTGAATTTTTTTAGATACAAATATAATTTAATCGATAAAAAAGATCGGAGCCTCAAAATAAATTTGAACTCTACCTAATTTAGAGTTGGATAAGAATCACAAATCATGAAAGATTTTAATGTTTGCGAGAATTTGTGAGCGTGAAATAAAAATAAAAGAGAAAGAACGAGTACTAAGGAAAATATTTAATTAGAGGCTAATTAGAGGGTACTAAGAAAAAAAAAGAGAAAGAAGGAGAAAGAACGAGTACTATCCGTTATGAGTATTTTGATAGAGTTAATAATTTAGAGTTTAATCATTATAGAAAAGTACTAGTAGTAATTGATGGATAATATATGAAGAACTTTAATATTTAAATACTGAAAAGATAATATAAATTTTGGAATACCCAAAATATGTCACATTGATAATTGATCCATTGTATTACAGGTAAGGTTGTAAAAATCGGTAATCGGTATAAATCGGTTGAGTTATCTGTTGTGGGAGGATTTTAGCACAACTACGTGGAGGCCGTTGCTGGAATAGCGCCGTAAAATATGGAATCGCCCAACTGCCCAGAAAGGCTCACAGTCGGAGATTTATGGCTAGCCGCCCGGGAAGGCACACGGCTAGGGGTTACCGAAGAACACGGGAAGGTGGTTTGGTGATGATTGGGGCTGAATCTACGGGATGAGAGCTCAAGAACCAAATGTTGGTCAACCAAGAACCCTAATTTGACTATGTCACACAAGAGTGCACGTGCTCTAGCTACTCAAGGAGTGTAAGTGTCCAAGAAGATCCCGTAAACTACCTACATACCACTATTTATAGTGGATCAAGCCCGAATGTAGTTCTTGATTGATAAGTTCGATTGTTTGTGATGATTTATCCTCTCTCTAGTGGGATAATGACTGTTGTTGCTGATATAAATCGTGTATCAACTGATTGTGATGTAGTTATCAGGTTTCCAAGCCTTATCAGGACTGTTGGAAGCCTATCCACTGATGTTTATCTCATGAATGAAGGATTAATCATGTATATATGATGTATATCCTCGAATAACTGAATAATTATCCGTTTAGAGGTGTATTTCAGCTGTAGAGACGTGTTCCTAAAAAGTAGGAGGCGCGCCTTATCTGAACTGGCAGCCTAATCAGGCTTCCGGCGGAAGCTGGGGGTACCACCCGGTAGCCTGACTCCGGTAACCTGACTCCGGTAGCCCAACTATGGAAGCCATACTGGAAGCCTTATCCGATGGCTGTCCTAGTCTGAATCTGTGTTTCTGCCAGGCTTCCGGGGAAGCTGGGGGTACCACCCGGTAGACCCTCCGGTAACCCAGTTACGGAAGCTATTCTGGTAAGCCATCTCTGGTAGCTATACTAGAAGCTATGTAATGATGTCTATGGGTTGTAGATCATCCATGGGAGGCCATTCCCAGGACCCTTATCGTCATATCTACCTGCTACCTATCTCATGGTAGCCCCTATGGGTTGTCATAGGCTCTTGGAAGCCTGTTATCCGGGAGCCATGCCATTCGGGAGTCCTTCTACCTGGGAGCCCTATTATCTTGGGAGCCCTGTTATCAGTTTTCATGGGTTACCACGGGTACCTTGGAAGCCCTCTAAAACATCCTCTTTCCTTGTGGATTGGACCCAAAACTCATAACGGGCCTAAATCTGATCCATGCGAGATTTTGGTCACAACAACTACCCCCCGGTTCCTTGAAGCATGAGTGCAAGAGGAACCAGAACAAGGTAATGTCCAATCCTTTCTTATTATTCTCTCGGAGAAGTACACATCTTCCACATCGTGTTCCCAAGCTTACATGAGCTAACTCGTCGTAAGAAACAGGAAACACTCTGCTTCTGCATGCATATTTTGATGTGAGTTTTCAAATCAAGGATATCTTCTATTCACTTCGTATCATTCGTGGTACTCCGGTTGGCATCATATCATGGGGCTACCGGCTTCTGGCATTTCTTTTTTAAACATCATGACTTTACGTTCTGAGATGCTTCCTTTCTCTACCAATTTGGCCTTCATATAAGAATCTTTTGATGTCTGGAAGCTTCTGTGGCTGGAGGGATGCCTCAAGCGTCCAAAACCTGGGCTACCAAGACAACTAGAAAATGAGATAAGTAACGAGGGCTAAGTAGCCCTTAAAGATAATGCACAAGATCACACATATTTGATGCACACATGGAAGTATGAATATGCTAGTGCAAATGATTTTGTAAAAAATGTATGTTGTCGCTTCTCCAATCAAGTAGGACCTTGGCGAACACACTTTTTCAAGCATTGTGCCACAATTTTCAGATGTTTCCATTATTCCAACGCATTGGATCCCCAAAGAAATTGTTGAGTATTTTGAGGACTTCTCCTATAATGAGTATTTTGAGGACTTCTCCTATAATGAGTATTTTGAGGACTTCTCCTATAAGTTGTAAGTGATTTGTACTCGAATGAATTTTCAAGAGGCAACACATAATCTCATATGTGCACTTATGTCATTAATAATCTTGTATGCGTGTCTCAAGGGGAACCAATGGAAGGTCGTGGAGACACCTTCAATTGCTGCCATGTCTTTCCAAGTGGTAACATGTGGGGCATATAGCGTGCCTAGGTACCTACTCGATAGTTTCAGCTAGCAATTTCGAAAAAATGTTTTATAAAACACGTGCATTGTGTGAATCATGATGATTTTCATGCATTGGTTCATGTATAATTCAGATCATGTAGGCATACTCATATGTTTGTGAATTTATGCAAGGCAAAACAATGATCTTTTTGACAAAACATGCATCTCAGCAAAGTTTTCAGATGAATGTTGAAAAATCTTCTTTATAAGTGTGTAAATATGCATGATAGTGAATATGCAAAGACAGTAGAGTAGAACTTATCTTTGTTCTTATCGTGCCAATCCGGGTTCGGGTTTCCGTTGATGAACATGGAGGGTGGAAGCCCCTTGTTTCATGTGAACTTCTGACGGGAACCCCTTTTTCTTCTTTGTGGTAGGGTGTTGGGGAATCGAGTTACCCCCCGAGCCCTTAGATCTCTTTCTGATCATGTAATATGTCAGCCCATTCCAGCTTTAATCTTATTTTTGTGAAGTCTAGAAGTTGTTGGCTGTAGCCGATCATCAATGAACCTGCAAGCTGTTTGACAGAAGATGCAGAATGGAAGCAACAAGCTGGAAGCTATTAGTTGGAAGTTGTTAGCTATAAGCTTCAAGTAAGTATCAAAGAACCTGTATACCATTAGTTGCAGATTAAAATCAAAGAAATCATTAGTCGGTAGCTATAAGCAAATAACAAGGAAACTTGTTAGCCACAGGTAAACATCATGGAACCCGGAAGCCATTTGCTTCAGGTGAATAGCAATCATCCTGCAAGTTATTAATTGCATATAAATAATATGTAAACAATCAGCAACAGGTATATAGCATGAAACCTATTAGTAGTAGGTAAACAGTAAGGAACCTGCAAGTTGTTAGGTGAATAACATTAACCTTGCATGCTATCCATTGCAGGTGAGCAATAAAGATATAGGCTAGCCGTTAGCTACATATAAACATTCAAGGAATCTATTAACCTCAAACATTACTTATCTCACAATATATTTTCTAGTGCATGCCTGATGTTCATCTCATGTATCCTAAATGAGTGATAAGATATGTATTGCTTAGGTAATATCTAGACATGTTAATAACATATTTGAATTTTAGTAGGCAGGAGTCATTTAGCATCATGCAGATATTCATGTGGTAGAGTCACATAGGATGCACAATGAAAGATATCTTGTAGGTCTTGCTAATCATCTTGACTTAATACCCCTAGCATATCGAATTCTCCTATTCACGCAAGGATTTCAATGAATTCGGCATATCAAAAAGTAATAATCTTAGCCTAAGGGATAATCATTTCACATACTTGTCATAGAGTGCAATTTCATGCAATTAAAGAGGGTTTAGTTTCTCACATACCTGTGTAATTTGGTTATGACGTGTGTATTCAGACGCATCATAAATATTACCTCGTCATCATCATAGGAGTAGTGAAGGAGCTTCCAACTTTGGAACCTTCAACTGTTTCAATGGTAACCCGTAATGACTGTTCACATGCATTGTGGGTGACTGGAACCCTGCCCTTCGAGATTGTAGTATTCATCTAAGAGCTTCCACCATGACATATCGTCTTGGTAGCCCTACCTTGGGATACCCATCCTGGATGCTTCATCTTTGAAACCCCATCATGTGATCCTCACTCTAGATGTTTTATTCTGGAAGCCCCATCCTAGGGTTCCCATCTTGGATGTTTTGTCCTTGAAGCTCCATCGTGGATGCCCTAGGTTTAGCAGAACCTTCATCCTGGAAGCGCTTTTGGTTCAGGAACCTTGTATGGTGTAGAAAGTATTAGAGCTTCCGTCTTGGAACCCCAATATTCAAGAACCATTTTTGGGTAGGAATCTGCCCATCTTCTAAAATATGCTTAGCTTCAAAAGCTGATCCTGCAAAACTTTGTGAATTCTACCAACAGGAACCTTAAAAGTTAATCATTAGGTTGGTTGGTTTATAAACTAATTGTTATCTAGTTTAATGAATGTATGCATATTGCATCTGATAGGGTCATCTTATTATTAGCCTTAGACATATGTTAATGGCATCTATATCCATCACTAGGTAACCTCTTTCTATCACTTAACGTTTAAAGTGCAAGGGTTCCTACCTAGCGCATGATTAACTTAGTAAAATCTGTTTAGGCATTAGGCCTACCATTCAAATTCTAGTACGTTTAAGCAGTTATGTTCAGGCTAAGGCATTCTAGCTAAGCCTAAATCTGATTATTAGGGGCTAACCATTTACTTAGTGTCGTAGTGAATGCTTTCCTAAGTAAGCGAGGTGTTCGAAGTTTGATAGGATTGTGTACTATGAAGAGAATACTGCTCTACAAGTAAAAATGATAATCAAGTTAAGCTTCCATACAGGAGGTAACCTTTGCAAGTCAATAAAGGGTATCATAGATCTACACATAAATGCTTAATCACTTTTCTTTTATAGCCATAAGGTATGCACATGAATTCGTTAACTAAACATTAGTGGATAAGCTAATTCTTTTAATAGCAAGCTTGGAAGAGTAATAGAGTGTATGCGCATTACCATAATTCAAAGGAGTAAGTTTAGTCTTCACATACCCGTATAGGTTGCTCAAAAGCGTATGGGGTTGCATGTACCTTATCCCTTGAGGTTGCAACTTCCGTCTTAGGGGCTTCCGTTGCGGGAGCTTGTCACCCGGAAGCCTGACTCTGGGAGCCCCATCTGGGAGCCCTGTTTGTGGAAGCCTAGCACCGGCAGCCCAACCTGGAAACGTTTGTTCCGGGGCCCTATCCTTAGTCCGCGTGGTTGCCACCCTGGGTGTGGGGGTACCGTCCGGTAACACTATAGGTCCTGGAAGCCCGCAGTATGGAAACCTGGCTCTGGGAGCCTTACTGGCGGTAACCCATTACTGGTAGCCTGGGTGCCGGAAGCTCGACCTGGGAGCCTTCATTCCGGGAGCCCCAATTATTTTATGAAATCGAGTGTGATAATGCCATGTAAGCCATTCTTGCAAGGTTACATTAGTAAAATCTTTGATAATCCATACGAGTTAACTCTTGTAACCACGTAGGTTAGTGATTGAAAGATCGATGTATGCCAATCACGGTTCCATACATGATTAATAACAAAGGAAGCCATGTATGCCAATCAGGGTTCCATACATGACTAAAAAGGAAGGGATCCAGGTGTGCCGATCAGGGTACCACACAAGCCCGAAAAATTAAGGGATCTATGTATGCCGATCAGGGTTCCATATATGCCCAAATAACCAAGTATGCCATGTGAACCAGTCAAGGTTCCACACATGTCTGCTAATTAATAGAGGGATCCATGTGTGCCGATCAGGGTTCCACACAAGCCCAAATAATGAAGGGATCCATGTATGCCGATCAAGGTTCCATACATGCCCTAGTGACCAAGTAAAACATCTGAACCACTCAAGGTTCCGTACATGTCTGGTATTGAAGGGATCCAGGTGTGCCGATCAGGGTACCACACCAGCCCAAATAATGACGGGAACCATGTATGTCGATCAGGGTTCCACAAAAGCCCAAAATAATGAAGGGGAACCATGTATGCCGAACAGGGTTCCATACATGCCCTGGTAACCAAGTAAGACATGTGAACCACTCAAGGTTCCGTACATGTCTGGTATTGAAGGGATCCAGGTGTGCCGATCAGGGTACCACACCATCCCAGGTAATGAGGGGAACCATGTATGCCGAACAAGGTTCCATACATGCCCTGGTAACCAAGTAAGCCACGTGAACCACTCAAGGTTCCGTACATGTCTGGTATTGAAGGGATCTAGGTGTGCCGATCAGGGTACCACACCAGCCCAAGTAATGAGGGGAACCATGTATGCCGAACAGGGTTCCATACATGCCCTGGTAACCAAGTAAGCCATGTAAACCACTCAAGGTTCCGTACATGTCTGGTATTGAAGGGATCCAGGTGTGCCGATCAGGGTACCACACCAGCCCAAGTAATGAGGGGAACCATGTATGCCGAACAGGGTTCCATACATGCCCTGGTAACCAAGTAAGCCATGTAAACCACTCAAGGTTCCGTACATGTCTGGTATTGAAGGGTTCCAGGTGTGCCGATCAGGGTACCACACCAGCCCAAGTAATGAGGGGAACCATGTATGCCGAACAGGGTTCCATACATGCCCTGGTAACCAAGTAAGCCATGTAAACCACTCAAGGTTCCGTACATGTCTGGTATTGAAGGGATCCAGGTGTGCCGATCAGGGTACCACACCAGCCCAAGTAATGAGGGGAACCATGTATGCCGAACAGGGTTCCATACATGCCCTGGTAACCAAGTAGGCCATGTGAACCACTCAAGGTTCCATACATGTCTGGTAATGATCATGAAAAATTTAAAATTCTGATAATTTCAACATGCTGCAGAGGGATGTACATCCACTACCCCCTTAGTTCTGGATGGTAGCCTGGCTGCCATGTGGAACTATGTTTGTGGGGCTTCCATGCCCTTCTTTTACAATTAATCATGAGTCAACAAATGTATAAAGAAACAGTCGACTTCTCCTTTCACTGAAAATCAAAGAGTACGATTACATCAAACTGCATCCAGGGGATATGTGCATCCATTACCCCCCGGGCATCTGGTTCAGCTCTATTTTTTATATTTCACTTCTTTCACTAGAAGGTTTGAATCTATACCTGGGAATCAGGGTATTGTATCATAACTTGTTGCAGCTCTTGTCAGGTTCACGAACCTCAATTGGGAAGCCACATTTATTTCCATCGTTAGGAGGCCTATGCCCATTTCCTTCTTGATAGGAAGCCTCATTTTATTAATTTTTGATTGGCTATTCTCGTGAGCATCTTCATGTAGACCCTTCATTGGGCATTTTAGATTTTCTCCATTTCCCATGTGGGAGGCCGCAAGCCATATTTTTCAGGGGGGAAGCCATCCCTTTCCCATAGCAACCTCTTTGAAAGGTTCTTTTTTTTTATTAAGAGCCCTTTTTAGATGCCTCCGATTTCCTTGCATACTTTCAGGATAACCTTCCATTCTACACTTGCCAGATAGTTGGTAGCCCTAATATGTGGCAACCCAAGTGGCATGCCATACGTGGGCCTCATATCGCTTCCTTTTTGGTAGTGAGATCATCGGTATCCTTTAATATTTTTGTGGTAGCTTTCCAGAATTTTGTTTGCTTTCACAATTCTTTCCCGAAGACATCTCATGATTTGAGCTTCAACTGTTGGAGGGGCTTCCCATAGGAGCATCCCGTGAGGAAAACTTTTGGTTCGTAAATCTTTTAGGAGCCTGAGGTGACCATAATATATATGCCTTCTTTATTTGGTAGCCTCTAGCCCTTAGCCATCCTTGCCATTCTCATGAGGCTTCTGGTCAGGCTGCAACCATGATTGTATTTTCGGGAGTTGCAATAATATTTGGTTACCCCTTTTCCAAGAGCTTTATTTGCATTCTTGGCATTGGCACCTCCATTAGTTCATCTTAAAGGCTTTCATGCCTTTTCTTCTTCGGTGAGAGACTTGGTAGTGCTCTTCGAGATTTTATTAGTGGCCCTTCTAGGCAACCCTTCTTATTTTGGATGGGAAGCCTCGTGGTCAAATGGCAATTGAGGGTACCACTCACTTGTCTTCTACAGCCGGTAACCCTTTTACAGAATTATAGGATATGCCTTAGTTCAGCTTTCCTAAAATCATATTTGAGGACCTTCTCATCGTCTGAGTTGTTCCCATTTAGCAACGTGGCTGGTAGGTCACTCATTTTCTACATGGCATTTGTGTTCCGGGATGCTGATCAGTTGCACCGGAAGCCATGTATTTACTCCGCAGTATCAAATTGCTCATGAGGAAGAATTTTTTAATTCCATGGTTTCCCTTACCAGCTTCCAACATCAATATTATTGGTGGTGCTACCCCCCGAACGAATTGGGAACCTTGACACGAGGTTTCCATGGTGGAAGCCCCACACTATGAGTGCACATCTTCTTTTTACTGACTTTTTTGTCCACATGTTTAGAACATCGTCATCATTTCTCTTTTTTTGACTACTGATCTCATTTGTCAATTGTATTAGGCATTTTACTTATAAAGACAACGAATAGGAATCTGCTTCCAGCTTTATAGATATTCAATTGGTACAACATTTTGCTATTACCACGGGTGGTGCATATGTGCTACCCCCCGAGTGTCTACGAATGACAAAATTCATGATAGCTGAGTTCAAAGTTACACAGCTATAACTAATAAGTTGTATATCATTGAGCCTATGCCCAAAAGAGGCCTTCCGCTGGGGCTTCCTGATGGGTGGCAATTTAGGGTGTCTTCCTTGGGACCCCAATCCAATCATGTGACTGGTCAGTCTTGCTCGTTGGTGTTTTGTCTTCGGGGCTACTGGATCCAGGGCTTCTGAATTTTAGGGCTACCGAATCCAGGGCTACCGAATCCAGGGCTACCGGATTCAGGGCTACCGAATCTAGGGTTTCCGGATCCAGGGCTACCGGATCCCGGGCTTCCGAATCGTAAGCTTGGAGGAGATCAAGTTCAGGGCTACCGGATTTCAGGGCTACCGGATCCAGGGCTACCGGATCCAGGGCTACCGGATCCAGGGCTACCAGATCCAGGGCTACTATCATATTCGGGGCTGCCACTCGTTGCACAGAACCTGGGGAGTGGCGGCCCATCTGCCTCCCAGGCTTTGCTCAGCCTTTCAACAATAAATGGGTCCGGTTGCCCGTTGGAGGGTATATATTCTTCATCCAAGGCCGCAAGTATGCCGGAAGCCTGACTTATGCTTTATCCATCCAGCTACTAGGCTTCCAAAGGATAGGAACTTTCCTTCTCTGACATGGCTATACGCTTGAGATTCGTTCTGACCTTGGTATTCATGGGTTTCCAGCGGGAGCCCTTCATGCTGATGCCTTGGTACCCCTAGGCGGGATCCCGGGTGCAAGCCCCCTTGGCATCCTGATTGCATTGGTCCTCGAAGGCCCTTTTGATCCCCCATCTGAGATCTCTTCAGATTACTTCTTTAAGGGGAAATTTCGCCCACCTTTCATGATGATGCCATGGTACCCCTAGGTGGGATCCCAGGTGGAAGCCCCCTTGGCACCCTGATTGCATTCGTCCTCGAAAGCCATTTTGAGCCCCAAACTGAGATCTCTTCAGATTACTTATTTCAAGGGAAATTTCACCCATTTTGTGCGTTTCCGGCCAAAAATCAGGCCATCCAATCCCGTATTTGGCTTATTTTGTGCACCAACAATGCCACTATTGATCATTTCATATTTTAAGGGAATTTCATGTCCCTGCATATCATCTCAAAAAATATCTCCAGGCCCATTTTCATGCGAGTTTCATCCCGGAATCGTTTCTTGGTCATCTCGTTTTGGCAATGGATTAAGCTCCATTTCACACTCCTTCTTCAATTCAGAAGCTCTTTCAAGGGAGTCCAATTTTGCTCCCATTCGTTTGATGTACTGATACATGTCATGGATGGTAGCAATATGCTTTTTATCACCATTTTCCTTGTCAATACCGTTAGATGGCGTTTCATCATTGCCGAAGCGGTCAAACATCTTTTCCTCCAAAAGACGATAATTAAAGGCCCCTCCTTCTAGCGCCAATTGTTGTGGGAGGATTTTAGCACAACTACGTGGAGGCCGTTGCTGGAATAGCGCCGTAAAATATGGAATCGCCCAACTGCCCAGAAAGGCTCACAGTCGGAGATTTATGGCTAGCCGCCCGGGAAGGCACACGGCTAGGGGTTACCGAAGAACACGGGAAGGTGGTTTGGTGATGATTGGGGCTGAATCTACGGGATGAGAGCTCAAGAACCAAATGTTGGTCAACCAAGAACCCTAATTTGACTATGTCACACAAGAGTGCACGTGCTCTAGCTACTCAAGGAGTGTAAGTGTCCAAGAAGATCCCGTAAACTACCTACATACCACTATTTATAGTGGATCAAGCCCGAATGTAGTTCTTGATTGATAAGTTCGATTGTTTGTGATGATTTATCCTCTCTCTAGTGGGATAATGACTGTTGTTGCTGATATAAATCGTGTATCAACTGATTGTGATGTAGTTATCAGGTTTCCAAGCCTTATCAGGACTGTTGGAAGCCTATCCACTGATGTTTATCTCATGAATGAAGGATTAATCATGTATATATGATGTATATCCTCGAATAACTGAATAATTATCCGTTTAGAGGTGTATTTCAGCTGTAGAGACGTGTTCCTAAAAAGTAGGAGGCGCGCCTTATCTGAACTGGCAGCCTAATCAGGCTTCCGGCGGAAGCTGGGGGTACCACCCGGTAGCCTGACTCCGGTAACCTGACTCCGGTAGCCCAACTATGGAAGCCATACTGGAAGCCTTATCCGATGGCTGTCCTAGTCTGAATCTGTGTTTCTGCCAGGCTTCCGGGGAAGCTGGGGGTACCACCCGGTAGACCCTCCGGTAACCCAGTTACGGAAGCTATTCTGGTAAGCCATCTCTGGTAGCTATACTAGAAGCTATGTAATGATGTCTATGGGTTGTAGATCATCCATGGGAGGCCATTCCCAGGACCCTTATCGTCATATCTACCTGCTACCTATCTCATGGTAGCCCCTATGGGTTGTCATAGGCTCTTGGAAGCCTGTTATCCGGGAGCCATGCCATTCGGGAGTCCTTCTACCTGGGAGCCCTATTATCTTGGGAGCCCTGTTATCAGTTTTCATGGGTTACCACGGGTACCTTGGAAGCCCTCTAAAACATCCTCTTTCCTTGTGGATTGGACCCAAAACTCATAACGGGCCTAAATCTGATCCATGCGAGATTTTGGTCACAACATTATCGATTTAAGATTAATCGGGTAATCGAGATTAATCGGAAGGATTAATTGAAGTATTAATCGGATATTATAATAATATTTAATATATTAGTCTAATTTAAAATTAAACATATAATTTTAAATAAATTTATAAGATTAATCAGATTTCAAAAATCGAATCGGTTGGTTATCTTATAGAGGATTAATCGGGAATTAATTGGTTTATGGATTTTTACCTTACAGAGGATTAATGGGAAATCTTTTATTATAATACCTGAGTCTACCCAGGTATACAGTTAAATGCAGTTAATCAATCAGAAAACTATGAATTATTTTAGGACCAATCAAAGATCATTCCTAAATTTTAGACCAATCATATTATACTAAAAATTTTCCTTATTTACCATTCTCATCCTATTATACTAACTGTGGTTAGTTAACAATTCTAATTTAAATAGAGTAACTTATTTAATTTAACATATCCATATATTTCATATTTTTTAATGTCAAAAATAATTATAATAAATTAATATTTAAATCAAAATCAATCAGGATTATACAAATATATGATATTAAGCGATTTTCGCAATATTAATTTTCCACACTTTTGATTTATAGTTAATCATAATAACATTACTATATATTACGGATTAATTTTCATAAATATATATAAGAGCCAATCAAAATTAACCATTGAAACTAAATTAATCGTAGCATTCTCACCCTAATTTACTTATCGTGGTTACTTAACAATTTTATTGAAATACAAAATTTATTTTATTTAGTACATGTATAAATTACAAATTTTTTAAAGTGATAAATTTTTTACTAACTTATCAATCTTTTAATTTAGAATCAGTTAAATTATACTATTATATATTACAAGCTAATATTCATAAATATCATCTAAAATCATATTGTAATATATGGTTGTATATTATTGATTAATTTTTATAAATACTTATTAACTAATTAATTATAATTTTTTATTTAAAATCAGTCACAATTATAGTATTATATATAGGCAATCTGTTCTTTGCGCCCCTTTCTACGTATAGAGTCATTTTTCAAAATTGTGTCCTTCTTAATTGATTTTAATACAAATATATTATTTTAATACATGAATCTATTTTATCAATGTTCTATAATATAAAATTTTAATATGTCAAACTCTCGATCTACAAATATAACATGCAATCAAATTTGAATAAATCTACTATTACTGAATTAAAAAATTAAAAAATTAAAAAATATTTCTCACACTATTCTAAGCACACATTCAAAATAAAGGTTATATAAACTTTTAAATTAATCAATTATATTTAAAAAGCTAGATTCAAGCAATTAAAATATTAAAATGAATTTTGAACCAATTATCTTTAACATTTTATGTATCAGTAATTTTTTGTTATGCAATAATTAACGGGACAAACAAATTGATCTGACGATATATTTGAATTATTCAAAATACTAAATATATTCTTAAATAGTATTAGACATTATTTGCTGTATAAATTAGCAATTCAAAAAATTAAATTCATTACAAAGTCAATGAAAATATTACTAATGAATATTTTCATATCAAATTGGTCAACTCAGTGCAAAAATTATTATAAATCACTATTTTTTTATAGATAATTAATTCATCAATAAAATGACATACGACATTTACAAAAATATACAAATTTTCAAATTTTCTTATAAATTACTATTTTGTATAGGTAATTAATTTATCAATAAAAGGTCATACAACATCTACAAAAATAATCAAGATTAGACAAACACATTAAAATAGATCCTATCAGGGTTTTCTTCATCCAAACTACCATCGTTGATCTAATCTTAAATTGTGGTATATCTCTCGCTTATATCATTAAAATATATAGCCTTTTTGGCGAGATTATCCTACAATTTATTGTAGTCGTGAGGAAATATTTATCTGATTTGTCAAAACGTGTTCGAACAACCGACCATAACTGCGATTCTATACTATCCAAATCAATGAACCAATATAAGAAAATCCTGTATATCTAAGATCCCGAATGTCGAAATAAAAGAACTTACTCTCATAAAGAGAAAGGACGAAACCTAATATATGGGTAGATAAATCCACTAAAGGGGCACTAGACTTTCAAGAAAGATATATATATTTATTGCAAAACAAAGTAAAATCAAGGAAAAGAAACGGGAATTATCATTCACTAGGAAAAAGTACAAAATCCAATATATCAATAAATAAAACCTACCAATAAAAGGCAAAATCAAAACAATACAAGGGGGCTTATCATCAACCAAAACGCTGATGTCAACCCCTAAACTTTAGTTTAGTATTTTTTGGGAGAGGAGGAGAGAGAGAGAAACGGCAACAGCCTTCGTTATAAAATCACTATTATTAATAACTAGATAATTCGATACATATAAAATTATGCATTTCCTTTGTTGGTTGATAATATTTATTTTTTTAATATTAACAAATCTTAAATATTGGTAAAAAAACTTAATAACTTGGTAGATAGATTCTAAACAAACAGAGATATTTATTAATAATAAACAAAATTTAAAAAAAGTGCTACATTTTATGTACTCTAATCTTAGTTTTGGTTTGTAGCATCTCAATGTTGTGTTCAATTATATAGTAACATACTTAGATAACTTGGACCGAGAGTAACATTAGATGCATGTAACTGTCATTTTCTTTTTGCGTATTATTTTCGTTTCGTGTACGAAAAAAAATTCATGTAGTTTAATATCGTTTTGTGTTCGAATTTCGAATACACAAAAAAAATTAATGTCATTTTCATGGAACACCCTGTAGACACACAGCATGAATGTACACAACACAAACGATTTATCAGGTCTACATAAGCGCTTATATATGTCAGAAAAATATACTCACTGTTAAAAGAAAATGAATTTCATGTTTTTTAACCCGATAATTAAATTAAAAGGACAAATATATAATAATATGATTATGTGTTTATATATTACACATTTTATTTTAGTTTCATGAACAAATTTCTATTTTAACATGTTAGTCAAATAAAACAAAGATAGGTGATACTCATTGCAAATGTCTTATTTTATTCGTAGGGATGATAACGGCTTGGGTTCGGTCCGAATTTTGTAAAATTCAAACCCATATCCAAATATTTTCGGATTTTAAAAATAAATCCAAAACCCAATCCGTCGGGTCTCAGATTAGATCTGTTTTTTTATCCACAATTAGTAACAATGTAGTCAAATTTTAAAATAATTGAAGTAAGTAATCAAATGTAACATATTGTACGAATTGATATACTAAGTAAAATTTAAATTATGTTAAAAAAATATTTCGTCGTATACAACACAAATGAAAATTTTATATAAAGTGAAGAAAATTACATCTTAAATATTTCAAGAAAATTTGAGATTGAGAAATAGAAGATTTGGTTATTATGAGTGTTTGATAAAATTGATAATATTAATGAAATTGGTATAGGTTGGTGAATAAGTAATTTTATACTTAAATTAATTACATCCGAATGAAATTATTTTTTTAAAATATTGATTAAAATAATATGTTCATATTAACTAATTAATAATTTTATCGTTCGATGCGTAGCATGGGTATAACGCTAGTTAATTGGTTAAATTGGGGATTTTTAGAACCATGATTACATGAGGATAGATGGGGAAATTTATTAAGGACAATACTCATTCTAGTTTACTTGATATTGATATTGCATGAAAGCAGAGTTTTTTTTAAAAAAAAAAAAAGATAAAGTAGATGTACAAATCTAAGTAGGCACCTATAGGGGTAGACTCCTAACTACAAATTGACCGGTTCTTCAACTATTTGTTGTTATGTAGGGATAGTGTTATAAAAAGCAAAATTAGAAATAAAATAATGAAGATATCGGATAGTGGTTGATTGATGATTAATTTTAATTAATTTTCGTTTGAAAAGACATTGAAATATTGAATAATAATTAATTGACGATTGATTCTAATTAACATCGCCTATTAGAATATTGTTTAAGGAAGCCCCAGTGAGAAGGGTCGAGAGTCTTTCGGTTGATGGGGTGAGGAGGAGAGGCAGACCGAGGAGGTCATGGGAAGAGCATCTTAGGTTGGATTTGAAGGCTATGAACCTAAGTGAGACCATGACCGCTAACAGGTGTTCGTGGAGGCGGCAGATCAGAGTGGTGGACTCTCTTCTAGGGGACGGCTCTGTAGTGGAGAACCTCATAGTTGGGTTGTCTCGGATGGCCATATCTTAGGAGTTCGGCTTTTTTCGCTATCTTTTTCCAGTTTCATCCTTTTTTTTTCATTTTTATTATCATATGTTTCCCGGTTGTGCAGGTGCAGGGAGCTTCGCTTGGTGGTATCTAGGGGCATGGTAGGTAAGTCCCGTGTGGAGAAAGCCATGGGTGCAGGTATTGCTGTGAACTTTGTCGCATATCTTTTACATTTCTTTGTATATATCACTCACCGTATATGTCGTGCACATAGCCGAGGGTCTTCACGGATACAGCCTCCCTACCCTAAAAAGTGGGGGCATGGTCTGCGTACAACCTACCCTCCCCAGACCCTGCTCTGAGCGGGATATACTGGGTATGTTTGGTTTGGTTTGGTTTAAAGGGATTAGTGAAGGTTAATTAGGGCCGAAACGGGCTCATAATTAATGCAATTGGGCTGAATGTTAATATTAGATTTTGTCAGATGTAAAAGTAAGAAAACATTGGCACGCTCACTATAGTATAGACCCCTATAGAGATAGGGTTTGGTTATGTAATTTCTATTTATTCTCTCTCTTCCATATACACTGATAAGTGCATATTTTTGCATATTTTTATTACCTATTTGCTACTTGAACTCGTATTTTAATAAACTTATTTTGTTGCATTTCAGGAAATTCGAGAAAAATGAAGAAATGGAAAAATTAAGAAATAAAGTGCAAAGAATGACAAAAGACAAAGAAAAAGGCCCAAAATGAAAGAAGGAAAAGAGCTAGGACCTTTGGAGCAAATATGGAAATTGCACACACACCTCCAAAACCCTAATTTTTACCTATAAATACCCCCCTTCATTTGTACACACATCTTACATCTTAATCTACATCTTAGTTTTTCTTTCCTTACCCTAAATTTTGTAGCCTCCATATTTTGTAGCTTTCATTTTGTAATTGTTCTTTGTAAACACTTCTCTCATTTTAATACAAGCTTCATTTTCGTTATTTCGTAAATCCGATTAGTGGACAAAGTATCGAAAGCTAACCACTTGGGGTTGAAATTACGATCTTTAAAATTCTTGTTTTTAGTTAATAATTGTAATTTTGCCCCTTTAAATTTTAATTTTATTGTGGGCTTGATTATTATTAATTATAGAATTAAAATTTATGTTTGTTGTATTAATGTAATAATAAAATATAAAAACAAAACAAAAAAAATTAGTTTTATTAATTTCCAGCATTTAATTTGTGATTTTGGCTGTTTTATTCGAAGCATAATTCATAAACTACACTCCCTGTATTAGTTATTTCCGAAATAAAATTCCCATGTTTCTTTCAGTTAAACACTAAACCCAGCTCTTCCTCTTTTTATTCAAATAAACGCCAAACCCCTTTCCTATTTCTTTCTTCTACTCTGATTAAATCATACCCCCTCCCCTGATCTCTCTCGCGTCTCTCCCTCTCTCTTTCTTTCTCTATCTCCTTCCCATCCCCTTTTTATTCCCACAAACCCACTCCTTCTCCTCCCACTTCGAACTCACCATCTCCCCCTTCCCCTTTTCCGATTCACTGCAACAACACCCACAACTCCTCCCTCTCCCCTTTCAATTTAAAACGCGCAAACCCCCATTTCCTTAGTTTTAATTGCCAAGTACCGAGTCTGTTTTGGTTGGTTCTGTATTATTTTACCGAGTCCACCAAGTTTTCTGAGTCGAGTCGCTAGTGTTTAGTTGATTTGGGGTGTGTTATCCGTTCTTCACTGAGTTTTGCAGGTTCAGAATTTGTGTGTATGTAGTCTCTGAGCTGACGATTCAAGCTCTGGTTTTCATTTGTTTTTCCGCGAGTTACTATTTAATCAAGTTATTGATTCCAATTTGTTCATTGCTGAAGTTTCGATCTGTTTAACCCGAGTGGAGTTTTGTGTAGCGAATTTGCTGTTTTTTGAATGTCGATTTGTGACAGCAATGATTAGTAAATTACCGAAATTACTCGGTTGGGCAGTTTATTTTTGGTGTTGTTGGCTGTTTGAGTTTTGTTTAGAGCTTGTAGATTGATTATGGTTCAATAATTTTGATATTTGAATCTGCTGAGTTGCTGTCTGTTGTTCGTGTATTGTCCCGAGTTCTTTTACCGAGTTGTGGTCAGTGTTATGAATCTCTGAGTTGTACGAGTTGTTTCTTCATCGAGTTTGTATGGCTATCCGAATCGAGCTTTGTGGTTCTGTGTCTGTATTTCTGCGTTTGAGTTAAAGTCATTGAATCATTGAGTTTGTTTTGTTTAGTGAATGTTCAGAGTTCCCGAGTCTTTGAATTTGCATTTGTGTCAAAGTTTTTCCGAATTATAATTGCTATGAGTCCGGGTTCTTTTGGTTCCAAATTCCGAGTCTTCTGTGTCCACCGAGTGAGTTTTGTTTTGTTCGATGCTGCGTGTTCTGTTTTTGAGTACTTAGTCGCCTTGAGTTTTGTTGTTTCGATCGAGTCTGTTATTATTGTGTGAAACGAGTTGTACTATCTTTGCTGTGTTAGTCGAGTTAATTTCAGCATTTTGTTTTCGTTACTAAGTTACTTTGAGTCTCTGTATCTCCTGTGTTTTGGTTTACAATCAGTACCAAGTTTTGTGGCTACATTTTTAGTTTGAGTTGTTGATTTGTTATTGTTGTTGCTGGATTGTAATTGTTAAGTTCGAGTTTTTGATTGCCTTGGTTTCGCATTTCTGAGTTTCGAAACCATGATTTGTGGGCTTGTTAAATTTATAAATAAGTCATGTCCAAATTGTTGCTAGAATTTTGTGTAAATAGATTAGTTAAATTTAAATTCTTGATTTTAATAATTGTTAAATTTTGCACATTTTATTTTTAATTAATTATTATAGAATTTTAAATAAAATTTGGTGTTAATTCAAATTTAGAATTGTTTAAAATAATTTTTAAATTAATTTTTAAAATAATTTAGACTTTCTACTAATTTTGATAAATTAGAATTAGGAATTAATTGGTTAAAATCAAAATTTCCAAAATTCAAATTGTTCTAATTCGCCTAAGTTAAAAATTAAGGATCGCGAAATAAAAATTATTCCCTGTGGATCGAATCTTAAAATACTAAAATGAAGATCGTGCGCTTGCGATATTAAATTGTTTATTTTGGCACATCATACACGGAGGAGATGTATTCATTCAAGCCGCTTTGTAACTCTCTCTCTCTCTCTCTCTCTCTCTCTCTCTCTCTCTCTCTCTCTCTCTCTCTCAGATATGTTTCTCCATCCATTTAAACCACCAGTCTCTCTCTCTCTCTCTCTCTCTCTCTCTCTCTCTCTCTCTCTCTCTCTCTCTCTCCCCCTCCCGGTCTATACTTCATCTTATCATCTCTTTCTATCCTCTCTGTTCTTATTCTTTTATCATTCAGATGTATATGAATTAACTCCCCATCTGTTCTTGTTATATCTGATATGGATCTACACCTATCTCAACACACCCAAAAAACAAACCACAATTCATGCATCTCCCTGTAAAGACCCAAGATTAATTCATAGATCTTCCTCAACTACCTCGTGTGTTTTTGTCCTCCTCCTCCATTGGAATTGAAAAACAACACACGTAGTAGTTGGTCAAGAACCCATGAATGGATTTCAACAGTAAAGCTCAAATCTTTTCTTTCAGGTTCAAAGATTGTTTCTTGATTTCTAATTACTCCTTTCTTTTTATTTCTTGATTAACTTTTGTTTTTTTTTACTTTTTAGGTTTCCTTTTTTTTACTGGTATGTATCTTTTTTTCCTTTTTCCTTTTTATTTTTTTAATTGTTGGACCAGAAGGAGCCTAGTTATTTTACAGAAGTATCCCAGTTTTTTTTAATTGATGGGCCGAGCCCAGAAGTAGCCCCAGATTAAGCCCATGTCTATATAAACCTTCGTTTTTTTAATTGTTAGGCTAGAAGGAGCCTAGTTATTTTACAGAAGTATCCTAGTTTTTTTTAATTGATGGGCCGAGCCCAGAAGTAGCCCCAGATTAAGCCCATGTCTATATAAACCTTAGTTATCGCACAAAACCTAGATAGAAGCAGCCATGAATCGATTACTCGACATGTTTAACCTTTGTTCAGGCCGAGACAGCAAACAACTGAAACAACTGAGGGAAAGCCAAGAATGGCTTGAACGGGAAAGGAGAAGGCTTCGTATTAAGAAGAGAACGTTGAGAAAGAAGTCTCGGACCTTGAAAGGTAGAGAGAATGAGGTGAGGATTATGGAGGAATGGCTACAAACCCAAGCTCCTCCTTCCTTCCATTTTCCTCCTCAATGATTTCATCAAGCTTCTCCTCCTCCTCCCTTCCATTTTCCTCCTCAATGATTTCATCAAACTTCTCCTCCTCCTCCCTTCCATTTTCCTCCTCAATGATTTCATCAAGCTCCTCCTCCCTTCCATTTTCCTCATCAATGATTTCATCAAACTTCTCCTCCTCCTCCCTTCCATTTTCCTCCTCAATGATTTCATCAAGCTCCTCCTCTTGCTACTAGTTTGAATTTGTTAACAATCTTTCATTATTAATTATTTAATGATATGATTAGTTGTTTACTTATTGCACTCATTGATTGTATATACTTAAATGGATTAATGATTTTATAACTATTTGTTCATTTATTATATATGATATTACCGTTGCGTTTTTTGTTTTCCGTGAAACAATTTGTTTTTATTTAATGTTATGTTTTTTGTTTTTTATTTAATGTTATGTTTTTTGTAGCCTTTGTTAGTGATACTTTTAATATGAATGTATCATTTCTCATGCTATATTTATATCAAATGTCGCTAGTTAGGGAACAAATTATGTTGGATGCAACTATGGGGAGTCTATGTATATCTCTTTATTTAAATACCAACTTCCTTCTTTGTGGGTTGTGAATACCTTAGGATACTTAGTAAGTGTCCTTTCCATTCTCCTAGTTTCATTTCGACAGCTTAATGAAGTTCTTGTCATTTTATAAGAGAGTTGTTAATGAGATATTAAGTTTACATGCAAAAAATAGATTTTAATGAGAATTGCAATGACATCTAGAACTTTTTGCATATGATAAATCACAGTGATACACTGAGTTGGAAGTTGGAACATATAGTATGTTCTAAGCACATTGTCCTGTTATTTTGGCGTCTGATAGTGAGCTATTATTATACTTTTATTTGCATGTTACAACTTAAACAGTGTTAATTCATTTGCTCATTTATTTTAACTAGTTAACAGCCGTGTAAAGCACGGGTTACTTTAATTTTTTAAAATTTGTTTATAGTAAATTATAATATTATAAATATTAATTTTAATATGTTATTGAAAAAATTCGAACCTTACATCTTTGTATATAATAATTTTTAGTATTAAACATAAATTAATATGTAGTTGGCAGGAATCGAACCTTATATCTTTATAAATAACAACTTTTAGTGTTGTTATATCTAATGGTCATAATCTATTTGAATTGAAGATATAACGGTTGCAAATGAGGAGATAACAAAAAATGAGGGGATAACGAAACTACAAATTATACCCCTTTTCGCTTATTATAGTATAGTATAGATAGTATAGATTAGACTAAGAGAGCGTGCCATTAACTTTCCAATCCAATTGCGCATCTCTATAGTGGCAGAAACAAATTGGCATCTTCTCTAAAACGCGGTGGTAGAGATAGTAGTAAATTGTATTTCTACTTCCGAAATTTGTGAATCTTGTACTACTGTACATAGTGCCTTTTGTGTCAAAAATGTTTAATTCTTGTGATGTGTTGATTTCCTATACTTGTGGATCGCTTTATATTTCCAACAGAGTACCTTGATTAATAAGATTGCCATACTTACGATCTTGCATATTAGATTCTAGAAAATCTCAGGTTCGAAACCTAGAAACATTGTAGAGATGACACCTAGAACTTCATGCAAAGAAATTATTAGTTAAAAAAAGCTATAATCTATCAGGACACCGATTTGCGCATGTAATTTGGGCTTATGTCTAACACCCACTATATAAAAAGTAACATGTTAATATAATGGAAGAAAAAAGGTCGATAATATCAAATGACTCTAGAAAACAAGTTGCAAAAGATGTCCTTCTGAACCAAGCAAAATATGATCTTCCATTGATTGTTGCTTTCACGGCTCTGTCATTATAATTGTGAGTTGCAGTTAGCGATTAATATTTGACTCTGGTAAATAGTTTTTGATTTAAGGTAGACATATCTGAGTTATTGTTGGACGATTGGCTGAAGGTGTTTTTGTACCTCTCCTTTATGCCAATTGCTAAGGCAGCTGAAAACAATGTTCCTAAGAGGTTAAATTACAACAAGTAGGCACCTCATTACACAAAAAGTAGACTTGAATTTTCTTCCCTTGGTTTTTTTCAAGTTCTATTCAGTTCCAAGGTTGAGGTGAAATTTTGGATAAGTACATCATATCTTCAATAAGTTGAGCGATTGGCTAAATAAAAAAGAATCAAGGAAGCTCGTCTTCATAACTTGACCAGCAATTAATTGCTAAAGTTTTATCCATTATTCTCTGCTATCAAAGATAGCTTTCGAATAATTGCTCCTGTTGTATAGTGGCACATTTCTGTGAGGACACCTTTGATTAACAAAATTGTTTTTCAGTTTGGGAGCCAATCTACACCATTGATCTCAATTCAAAAATGTTGCTTGCCATGCTTTCTTTTTGTAGGAATCTGTGAATGAAATGTTGTTACTACATCTTTTAACACTAAATCCTTTAAAGATGCTTTGCAGGCTGCACAAACGACTTAAAGGGATGCTGCTGTCTAGGATGCACGTCTGCTCCTCGTCTCAGACCGGTTCTCATTGCACATCAAAGACACAAGAAATGTCATCATTATCGAGACATGGAGATGCAATATCGACTTCCAACATAGTTATTGTAATTACCTCAGTTGAGTGAGTTTTCTTGTCGGGGTTGTCATTTTCGTAACCTTCTTTTAGCAGAGAATTCCATTATTAGATGCACAAATGGTTTTGTTTTTTTGTTTACCATGTAATTGTTAGATTGCAATGTTTGACCCCCACATATAAAAAAAATACTTGGAGAGTGTTGACGAGAATGTAGTTAATATGTTCCATATATATGCACCCGTTAGACTGTGTCGGATGTCTACGCTGTAGTTTTTGGGGTTGTTCCTAATGCAACATGTTGGGTTTGTGGAATCTATAAGGTTTCAGAATTGGATTTTGACTTGAGTTAGGAATTCCTGAATTGGACTCTAATTAGAGTTAGGAATTTCAGAATTAGACTCTGATTTGTTTTGACCCAGTGTCTTCTCTTATAAATACTCATGTAATTGTAACATAACACAACACAATTGTGAGAGATCAATACAAAATTAGTGCGGCTTGTGGAGTAGGAATTTCTGAACCACGTAAATCTTTGTCTTGTGTGATTGTCGTTTATTTTCTTGTTCTTGTTTATTCGCTTTGGGTTTTGCTTTCGTTGTTGTATACTCAACAAACATTGCTAATCCAAACAGAGATGTTCAAATAGCTGAATTAAAAATTATATGCTAGAGTTAAAAATAGAAGTATAAAGTGTTTAATGACAATTGAATCAGGAAATTGTTTTGTAGATGATATAAAGCCCAATTTAGAGATATAAACATGTATGATGTAGAATGAAACAGAAAGGATTTTGACTTATCTGTAAAAATTGCATCATCAGCTAACTGCAATTGTTTTTCATACTCTTTGAACACGAAACAAGGGCGGGTGCCCAAAGTACCACTCATATCTTTTGTTCAGAGTTCGAAGATGATTCTGAGTCCCGACCTTAATGTCCCGAAGCCAATCAAATATGCGGCATAAGAGTATGGCAGGTAGGATTTCAATGAATTCTTTTTGCATATTGTACATGACAAGCATAAGAATTGTTGCATATTATCTAAATAAACACTACGCCACAAATGACCTACGGCTACGCCCAAAAAAGTGTGATTATAGGCCAAAAAGTGTTGCTAAAAGAGCCTGAAACCACCTATGGCTACAATTTGACCAAATTTGGGAGTGTTACAAAAACGGCTGCTACCATAGGGGTCTATGCTAACACTTTTTCAATTTTTGGTAACATGGAAGAAAAGTATAGCCGTAGACACCTATGCCTACACTTTTCTGATCTGTGGCTACACCTTATAAGATGTTGCTATAGATCTATGGTTACACCATTATCTTTATAGTAACACTATTAAAAGTGTTGGTGTAGACCTATGCCAACACTTTGCTAATCTTTTGCCAACACATAATGATTAATACTTTAGAGCCAATGGCTACATTTTTACAGGCTCTATACCAACATTTTAAATAAAGAAAGGCAACATGTAAAATTGAAAAATAAAGATTATCATTCAAAATATTGTCAAACATTCCAATACATAAAAGCTATCCAAAAGCCATTCCAATACATAAAATCTCATCCGAAATAACTACATCAAATCTACAAACCAACCATCTAAAACCTACCTAATTAAGTTAAATACCGTGGAATAGCTAACTTGAGTAGTTTAAAAGTTAAGTAGCAACTTATTAGCAACCTCAACACCTTCGGTTTGCAGGGCTTATTCTCGTACTCCTTTATAAGATTAGCACCATGAACAGAGCTTAGAAAACTGTCCAACTCCCATGTAATACTTTTTGTAATCGAGCCCATGCAACTTCACAAGCTACTCGTAGTAACAACTTGAAGTACAAATGAAAACTGAAACCATGCCATCCTTAACAGCCTGGGAAAGATTAGGAGATGTATAAAGAAAACTGAAACATTTGACAAATGAAAGGATGAGAAAAGACAACAAGAAACACAACAAACTATTATCATGTCATAAATTCATCCCTCTTTAATATTTAGGATCATGGTAATAGTCACATATGAATCTCTAACATGTTTTCACAAACAACTGAATAAAGATGCTTCAACTTTGGCATTCCATATTCCAGTTTAATGAAAGTTGTCCTGAACATTGTCATTTCGTTCTGAGTCGTTTGACATATATAAACATCACCTTAATGATTTATTTTTGAACATTGCAGTTTAACCTAGCTCTTAAGCACATTCTCACGAGTCACGACATACAATAACCAATTATTATAATTAGCAATTTCCCCTGAAAACTAAAACCTATCCCTGCACTAGCCACTGATAAACTATAGCTCGAAAGGAGCTTCAAATGCCAGCTTATAATGCAGCAGTTGTTGTAAATAGATCAGGAGTTCAATATTATCTATGTTGGGAAGAAGAGAATTATCATTTCAAATAGAGCATTAACATATCAGGTTTACCTACTTCAAGAAACACCTACTATACAAAAAATATGTTTTAAGTTTTTACAGTACAAATTCCAAAACCTCGTGCGGAAAGAGTATATCAATTGTGCGTAAAGAAACCATGTGTTTTATAATAGAGTACCAGTCACGAGAAATGGTTCCTTTGTGACACTTTTCTTGACTAATAGGTCCTGCATTATACCATCTTAATTTAAAACCTGCAATAGACATATGGTGCCTGATCCAGCATTCTAATAAACATTATAGCATACAGAGAAGACAACAGACCAATTATATCTGATTGCTATACAGTGTTCCTTTTACAGGCAAAAGCTTTGATTTGTAAGCTCCTACATGTGTACCTGCTGATTCCAAAAAATTTGAGGCACGTTGGGTTTGTAACACAAATACCTGACTGGTTCCATCATCCTGAAACAGATCAGAAACGTATTGTTTCTTAATCTCGAGAAATTCATGTATCAAAAATCAACTACTTTGGAAGATAAACTTAATTTGAGTTGGATATTGATGATACGGGTTGCTACACTAGAGAACATATATGGAAAAATGTCATACTAAAACCTTGTCTTACCAGGTACCATGGAACCTCCTTATTTACAGTATGAGTATCTGCAAGTTCCTCTTTCCAAGAGCCAACTTCCTTAGTATTGCCTCTGCTGTCAACTTTGGTTTGAACTTTGCATTTTAAAATGCAACTCTTTGTCTGAATCACAAATAGGGTTTAATAGAGAATCTTAGGACTTTAAAACAGAGAAAGTAAAAAGAGACAAGTGCACTAGTTTACCGTCTCATGAAGAATTACAGGCTGCAAATTGCTAGACTTGAACTTAATAATAGCATCCACAAATACAATTGCGAAATTGAGCATGAAAATGTCTCATTTGTTACTCAATAAAATCATCAAGGGCCATACTTGCCTTCATCTGTTTCTCCCGCCTTGCTACAGTACTTTTTTGCTTTTGGTTTCGGAACCAAGATCCATTACTCCGGATTGACAGATCTTCACCTGGTTCAACCATTGCTGATTCTGAGAACTTGATATATGCTAATAACAGGAAGGCCGGGCTACTATAGTGTATAACATATCTTCATCAATTAAAAAAATATAACCTTCTCAATACCTAAATACAATGGTGTAATGAAACAACTAACAATCAAGGGACTCATATTTATTCTTTAAACTCAACTTTTTCTCTTCTTAGTTTACTGACTTTTAAGTTTTAATCAAGTAACATAGTACTTGTTTAATAACCATATTAACAAAGCCCACAGTAATTTATTTATCTAACAGCACAATTACACAAGGTTGGAACTACATAAATGGGTGATTTTCGAATAGTCACATCGGACTGCAAATCAAAACAGTATAATCTTAAGAATTTAAAACCTACAATCTTTGATTCACAAATGTTTCCAAAATGCCCAGAAGACATGAATATGGACTAAAAAAAGTTCATCACTAAACCCTAAAAACTATCACGGTTTTCAAGAAAAGAATCCTAATGCAAGAACAAACAATCAAGAAACTAACATTTTTATAAATTTCATATTTTTATTACTTATAACAATGTAAAATCCATTTACCCAATAAGCAATTACAGAGAGAGAGAGAGAGAGAGAGAGAGAGAGAGAGAGAGAGAGAGAGAGATGACCCAATTTGATAGTAACTTACTTTCTCATCTCGCATTCATTTCTCAATATCAACAGTAACTTCATACCCCTCTCTTACATATTTGAAATTTGGGCATTTTACCTTCACGGTTCAGACCCCAGTTGAGCCAATTTGGTTTATCGGCTTTCAACTGGTACATTGAACTAAATCCAGAAACTTACCAATTTCTTTGTACTTCTAAAATCACAGAATCAATCGAGCAATCAATCAAAATTCAGCAATTAACAATTCAATATAAACTAATGAAACTAATGAAACAGAGAAATAGAGAGAGATTATGAGATCTGAGAAGAAATGCTTTTGACCTAAATAAAAGCCCCAAATTAAAAGCCTCAAACTGAAAGCACCAAATTCACCTGCAAAATTAAAAAAAAAACAAACAATGAGTGGAGAGTGAACAATAGGATCAAGAAAATATGTACTTAATTTACCAATTCGTAGTTATAGTTGTAGTTGTGAGAGAGAGGTATGAGCTAGGAGAGAAGTTTAGTTGGAGAGTTTGAGAACTAGGTGTATGCGGCTGGAGAGTTTGAGGTAGGAAAATAGACAACAAAATTTTCATTTAGGGGGGAAATTATCCGCCTTTTTTTTCACCTCCAAACATGTGCCAGGGTTTTGTCAAAAAAACATGTGCCAGGGCTTTATTGATTTGTTTATCTTTTTTTTGACGTAATTTGTTTATATTAAAAATTGATTAAGATTTTTATATTAAAATATGTTCTATTTCTCCTAAAATGTGATAAAGTTAATATCTCATATTATTTAAAATTTAAAATTTCTTAAAATTTAAAATCTATGATATATCAAAGTTTTGTATTTTTCTAATAATATTTGTGTTTTTTTATAATATTCAACAAATAACTATTAAAAACTTTTGTATTTTTAATTAATTTATAAAATAAAAAATGTGATATTTATTTATATATTAAATATACATAAAATAGGTATATAAAAAATTAAGATGCCGCCCAAATACAAGTTCGCCTACTTTTTTCCACTTTGGTAACACTTTTTTTAATGATCAATGGTAACACCGATTTTGGTGTTACCATAGATACCGATTTATGGCTATGATAACACCGGTTACTATCAATTGTAACATAAAAAAAAAGTGTTATCGTAGACCAATTTTAAGGCATTTATGCCAACACTTTTGCTTGTAACACTGAAAAAGCGTTGCTGAAGCCCATTTGTGACGCAGTGAAAGGTCCATGATGTTGTGTCTGCAGGTGCAGTCTTTGACAACGTTCTAATTTGTGATGAGCCAGAATATTCATAAAAGAAGTTGTGCAACTGGGTGAGCGGGATAGAATGTTGGGTTCAGAAGAATCAGGGTGGTCCTGGTTTGGTTAAAAATTTTAATATGTCAAGACAAAAAGTGGCAAAAATATTTTTCAGACAAATATTAATTTATATATAAGCTAAAAATTAAGCTGATTCAAAAATCGTATCCTGTAATTCTCAGATAAATATAGCATATTTGTTTTTTGCTATATAAACGAGGCATTTTTGTTGAAGAAGAAACAAATTTAATGTAAATATTTGTTTTATAATTAAATCACAAAACCGCCTTATCTTGACAATGTTCGAATTCTGTTACAATATACTATGCATCATACACTACCATACACTGTGCTGCCACTACAGAAGAACTCTACTATCTAGCTTAGTCTATAAATACATTGTTTCACATTCAGTTGTAACTAACTTCTATATTCAAGATGTATCCTTACGGTGCTTATACTATTTTACTCTCTATTGTATCTAACTAGCCAGTTTGTATATACTAAACACTGTTATGATTTCTTCTTCTTCTTCTTCTTCATTAATACTCCATTGTTATGGAGCTTTATCTACTACATATTATAAAAGTGACATGGTATCAGAGCCTCCAATCTTCGAGGCGTCATTTTCCGCTGCTTACAATTGTTATTCCGCTGCTGTGTTCAAGCTTTATCTGTGCTTGTTAATGGCGGTTACTGCCTTTGTTGATTTCTTACACATCGATTTGCTCTCTCCGCTGTTACAACGAGCCTGATCTTCAAGGCATCAAATTGTTCTTTCGATCGCTATAGAGGATGCACTGTTCGTGTTCATCGTGTTTGTGTCTTGTTAACTTGCGATTGCTGTAACTACTTCACTCTGCCATTAAAGCTTCGGTTTTGTAAGCTCAATTCTGTTCATCTCTATTTGTGTTTCGTTCATAAAAATCACTGTTATCATCTGTCTCTGACTGTTCTGTACTGATCGTTGTTGATCGATCATTATCAAAAACATATCTGTTTTCGTTCTTATTGTTGTTATGTATATCGTTCTTATGTTTTGTACTCTACGATTTGTTCTCTACAAACTTGCATTCTATCTGTTCGATGAAACTCCTCAATGAGTTTTATTGATTTTATCTTGCAAAGTTTGTCATCATTTTTATATACATTTGTCCTGTGATCATTGTGCATTCATCGTCGTTGTTATGTGATCAATTTCGATAATCAAAAACACTCATCTATCCTCATCGTGTATCCTCATCTGTACTTTTTGTTGTTCTTGCCTATACACACAAATGTCTGTATCTCTATCTCTAACCGAATCAGTTAGAGATGGCTAGCCTGTCAACTATCATGGTTGTTACTCAATGTACTCTACACTTCCAGTGCATATTACGTCTACTGATGTTCAACTGTTAACTCAATGAGAGATTGCGTTTGTTTCTGCTACTTTACAGTAAATGAAAATTTTCTTGCTACTCATAGCCTTTAGACTCAAGTTGCACCTTGAAACTCATAGACTTCGGTTACTAGCATTGATGCTAAGTGTGTTGTTATCTGTCATGGTGTGGTTTATCACATGCTACCTACATTCATTGCTGTCTTGAGTTTGTTCAGTGCTTGCTCATTGTCCAGAAATTGTTACCTGCACATGATGTGATCATAAGAATCACACATGATGTGTTGATTTTCCAGTAAATGGAAGTCATCTTATTATCTACCATTGCTATCCAGAAAATGGAAGCAAAATTACCCCGTGCTGTGCTCGCTATAATGAGTTTCAGTTTTGTTACCTTTGTGTCCACTTACGGAAAGTTTATAGCTATTATTGGCAAGTAGATAGCTGGATTACGGCAAGTCTATAGCTGTTGGCAAGTAAATAGCTGGGGTGGTACACCATAATCATTGTTACCTTGCTACCATTGCTACCATTGATGCTCCTTGGTCAAACAACAAGTCTTGGTTCACTATATTGCGGTTTGTGCTACAAGATGAAAGATGAAAATCTGCCTTGCCATTGTGGCTTGTGCATGATTAATACTGTCCACATGTTACCCCTACCACAAGTTTACTAGTGTTGTCAAGAGAAATGTTGATATGAGTTACTATCCTTACTCCATTGTGAGTTATTTCTTGTTGCCGTATTGGCTTCTCTCTACAAATGTGATGTGAACTTCATACTGCTTCCTACTGCGTTTATTTACCACTTTGTGGTTGTTGATACTAATGTCTTGCCCTTCTATCATGGTGTATTACTGATCCATTGCCTCAGATTGTAGCTTATCTGCTGATTGCCTTGTTGTGGCTTGTGCCACTGTTTACATACTGAGTTTATATGCCCCTTTGTGTTGCTTGTTTAACCGGAGTCGTACACAACTACAACTGGAGTCTACCAAAGAGTCTAGTACCTACAACCAACCAAGATTTCATGCTGTTTTGCTACTTTCAAGCTTCAAGTTGAAGGTTTCCATTGTATTCCCACCTTTAACTTGAGGGGGGATGTTACAATATACTATGCATCATACACTACCATACACTGTGCTGCCACTACAGAAGAACTCTACTATCCAGCTTAGTCTACAAATACATTGTTTCACATTCAGTTGTAACTAACTTCTATATTCAAGATGTAGCCTTACAGTGCTTATACTGTTTTTCTCTCTATTGTATCTAACTGGCCAGTTTGTATACACTAAACACTGTTATGATTTCTTCTTCTTCTTCATTAATACTCCATTGTTATGGAGCTTTATCTACTACATATCATAAAAGTGACAAATTCTCAACATTTCGTAAAGATATCGAGAGAATCAATAAGTCATTGATTATTAAGGACATGATTAAGGGCATCTCCAACTCACCGGAAAACCCTTATAAATGTCTTAGTTGGCACTTGGCATCATGTAACTTTTTTATATTCCTTCTGTTTTCCAGTAATTACTTTTTAATATTCCTTTAAAAAAATTTACTAAAGAACAAAATAACATATAGAGTATATAGACTTATGCCTAGGTACGTATAAGTAAAACTAGAATGAAAATCCTGACAAAAAATAAACTAGAATGAAAATTAAGAACACATCAAACATTCTAAGTATCCATTATTAATGATTAGTAGTACAAGTTATTTATAGTTGTATAACAGTAGGATTAGTAGTACAAGTTAATTATGATGGCGAACCTAAATGGAAAATTAATGGAGCATCATGCCCTAGATTGTAGAACTAAGTTGTTCATGTACAAACTTTGGTGGTATACGATCTTAGACTAAAGCACAATAAAAAAACTGGTAATAAGATATGTACACGTGACTAGCATCATATTAAAAAAAACTGTGACTATGATTGTGTAGACTTGACTCTTTAACAAAGCTTGAGCTCATCTAAAGCTTGGTTTATTCTACACAAAATCTGTAGGGGAATATGGGTAATTACTTGGATTTTTCTGAAGTCGTGTGAACACTTTCAGATTGAAGTTATTTGTGGTTCACCCAAATAATTCAATCGGATAAAGTCAGAAATTCTGCAAGAAAATAGAATGTGTTTTGCTGTGAATTTCAAATGAACCTGTGCAGAAAATGATCAATGCCACACCTATATATAGATGTCAACAGATGTGTCTTTTGCAAATAGACACATATCAAGATGTGTCTTTTGCCAAAAGACACATCCCATTTCCAACAGTCATGTCCAATGCTAATAGACACATCTCAAGATGTGTCTTTTCCCAATAGACACATCTCATTCTAGCAGATGTGTTTGATGCCAATAGACATGTCTCATAAGCAATAATTCTGAAATCATAACGAACTCGAACAGAGCATGCACTCCGCATTCTTCCGACTTGTTCGATGTAACATTACGATTACATTGATCAACTAGCCAATCCAATTACACTAAAATATCCAACAATCCTCCCCCATTTTAGCGTAATCCAAGATTAACTAAACAAAATCACAACAAACAACAAACTTATGCATAAATGAAATATCGTGACGATTGAATTTCACATTAGTATATTACACATTCCAAATATTCGAATACCAAGGTGTCACTATGGATTGAACCTTGGTTGTTCATAGTGAATACATGAAGATAATATACACATAAATTTACATTCTCAAATGTTCTTACTCGACACTATGTTTTACTAGCCTAGTGTCCTAATCCTTCTTAAGCATATCAAAGCCAAGTCCAAGCTTCTTGAAGCGGCTAAACTTCATGCTCAAATAGGTAGTTCTTTTATTCTCGCACCTGCATATGTAATTTTTCAAAAGAACTATTAAGAAGATAAACTTCAACCTCCTTAACTTGCAGGTCTGAACACATACCTTGGGATGATGCTTTAATGTGTTCCAATCTCTAGATGTTAAGCTTTCCACATTGAATTCAGCACCTAATGTCATATTAGATGGGAATTGGGTATCTCAACATGAGAGGTTATTCGATGGACTTTAATCCCATCCCCACAGCCGACTTGTGCACAAGATCTCTACTCAACCCTTTGGTTAGATGATCGGCTAAATTATGTTGAGTTCTTATAAACTCCACTGATATAACACCATGCATGATAAGCTCACGAATCATGCTATGTCTAACACCTAAGTGTCTAGACTTGCCTTTGAACACTTGTCTATAAGCATTAGACAAGGCAGACTCACTATCACATCTGATAGATATGGGTGATATCGGTTTAGGCCACAATGGAATCTCATAAATCAGATTTCTAAACTATTCAGCTTCTTTACCAGCCGCTGATAATGCCACAAATTCAGATTCCATCGTTGAATCAGTAATGCAACTCTGTTTCTTTGATGCCCAAGAGATAACACCTCCCCCAAGTAGGAATACCCATCCACTTGTGGAAGAATGATCTTCGTTATTGGAAATCCAACTTGCATCTGTATGACCTTCAATAACCGAAGGAAATCCAGTATATGTCAAACCATAATCCATGGTTCCTTTCAAGTACTTGAACACTCGGCTTAAGGCTTGCCAATGATGTGAACTTGGTTTGCTAGTATACCTACTAAGCTTTCCAACAACATAGGCAATATCTGGCCTAGTGCTTATCATGACATACATGAGACTACCAATAGCCCTTGAATATTCAAGTTGTGATACTGCAACACCTGTATTAGGTAGGAGTTTAATACTAGGATCAAGAGGAGTGCTAACAGGAGAACAATCCTTAAAGTTAAATCTTTTCAGAATCTTTTCAATATAATGAGATTGAGAAATTGAAATGCCATTGTTCTCACGCTTGATTCTTATACCAAAAATCACCTCAGCCTCCCCCATGTCTTTCATATCAAAATTAGATGACAAGAACTTCTTGATTTTATCCACTTGATTTTGGTCAGTACCAAAAATCAACATGTCATCCACATATAAACAAATTATAACTCCTTTACCAGAAGCATCAAATTTGCTATATACACACCTGTCTGCTTGGTTAAGAAAATAACCGTTAGACAAGACCACAATATCAAATTTATCATGCCAATCCTTCGGTGCTTGTTTCAGACCATAAATTGATTTCTTCAATTTACACACCTTGTTTTTACAACCAGGCATAACAGACCCTTCGGGTTGTTTCATATAAATCTCTTCATCTAATTCACCATTCAAGAATGCAGTTTTCACATCCATTTGGTGAATGACAAGGTTCTGTATAGTAGCAAGTGCTATTAACAACCTAATAGTAGAGGTTCTAGCAACAGGAGCATAAGTATCAAAATAATCAATCCCTTCTTTTTGTCTAAAACCTTGGATTACCAATCTGGCTTTAAACTTATCTATGGTACCGTCCACCTTCATTTTCCTTTTGAAGATCCATCTGTTTCCCAATGCCTTACAGCCAGGGGGCAGATCACTCAATACCCAAGTATTATTATTCATGATAGAATCTATTTCATCTTGGATAGCTTCTTTCCAGAATGCAACATCCCTAGATTTCATAGCTTCGCTAAATGTATTTGGATCCTCCTCAATAACTAAACAATATTGGTATTGATATTCAATTTCATCTCTAGAGCCTTGTACTAGATAAAGATGAAAATCATCTCCAAAAGACTTTGCTTTTCTAGCTCTAGTGCTTCTCCTTGGTTCAGACAGTCCATTCACATCTTCAGTAGAAACTGAGTTCCTACTAGAAGAATTCTGAAGCATGTCCCTTGGTCTAGGTATAGATGTAAATATGTTTTCATCAAATATAGCATCCCTTGACTCGATAATCGAGTTCACAGATACATAGTCATTAGATTCTAACACATAGAATCTATATGCTATGGAATGCTCAGCATAACCAACAAATATGCAATCTATACCTCGTTCACCCAAGTTTCTTCTTTTGGGTTCAGTGAGTCTTACAACTGCTCTACATCCCCAAACTCTCAGAAAACTCAATTTTGGTGACTCTTTATACCAAAGTTCATAAGGGGTAATCTTATTCCTCTTGCTAGGAATTCGATTCAATAAATAAAAGGCTGTTAACATAGCCTCACCCCAAAAAACCCTCACTCAATCCCGAGCAGGATAACAAGGAATTAACCATTTCTTTCAAAGTCCTATTCTTTCTCTCTGCCACACCATTTTGTTGTGGTGTATAAGGAGCCGTGGTTTGATGTATTATACCAGTAGATTGAAAATAAACCGGATCATAATACTCACCTCCTCTATCAGTACGTAGATTTTTAATCATGGTACTCTGATGTAGCTCTACTTCTTCTTTATAAATTTTAAAGAAGTCAAGAGCTTCATCCTTAGCATGCAATAAATATACATAGCAATATCTAGTAGCATCATCAATAAAAGTAACTACATACTTTTTATTTCCTAATGATGGTGTAGAATGGAAATCACACAAATCACTATGAATTAGTTCTAAAACATCATACACCCTATTAACCTCTTTAAATGGCATTCTGGTTATCTTCGTTAACATGCATGTTTTGCATTTTTCATTATCTAAATCAATGGCAGGTATGAGACTCATTTTTGACATATCCTTTATTCTTTTGTAATGTACATGTCCTAGTCTAGCATGCCATAATTCAGATTTATTCAAATCATTGCTAGTACTAGTAGAAGCCATGCAAGCAGATTCATCAATAAATGGAGTATTTACATTCAACATAAACATACCATTACACAAATAGCCAAAGCCAACAAAAGAGCCATGTTTTGACAATATATATTTGTCACTTTCATAAACTTGTTTATATCCATGATTGTTCAATACAACACCAGACAAGAGATTCTTCCGAATCCCAGGAACATACAACACTTTATTTAACAATATACATTTTCCAGAAGTAAAAACTATCTTGACATTTCCTAGTCCTTTGATCGGTTCAGTTGCAACATTTCCCATCTTTAAGATAGATCCATCTTCGATTGGTTGAAAGTCTATGAACCAACGAAGATCTTTGCATACGTGACTCGTTGCTCATGAATCAATCCACCAAGCAACATTGTCATCCTGCACATAAAATGCCTCAGATATTAGTGATACATAATTCTGACCAGAATTATAATTCTGTATTAAAATCTGACCTTGTTGCTTTTCTGGATCCTTGGATCCACTTGGACCAGCAATCTTCTTTTCTTGCTTGCCTTTACCAACCCGACAATCCTTCTTGAAATGTCCAGGTTTGCCACACTTCCAACATGCCATCTTAGGCCTTTTATTGGAAGAATTGTTGTTTCCTTTAAACTTTCGTTTATCACCCTTGCCATTCTTAGAATTCTTGGAAGATCCACCATCTTCAACCATATTCACAGAAGAGTTACCGACTTGGTTCTTTCCCTTAGGATTATTCTCAATTTCTTGAGTCCTCAAAGCCTCTTCAATTCTGAAGTGACTTCCAAGTTGAACCAGAGTCATATCATCTTTATTATGTTTCAAGGAGTGTTTAAAATCCTTCCATGATGGTGGTAGTTTGTCTATAACACCAGAAACTGAGATAGATTCATCCATCTTCAGATTGTGTTGGGCAAACTGCCCCAGAATCCTTAACAATTCATTGTATTGTTCCATCACTGGTCTAGAATCGACCATTTTATAATTCATAAAATTACTAATCAGAAACTTCTTGCTAGAAGAATCTTCTGCCATGTACTTGGATTCAAGAGAATCCCACAATTATTTCGCTGACTCAACATTTTGGTATATATCGAAAAGGGAATCAGACATACCGTTTAAGATGTGGCCGCGACAAATGTAGTCATCGTTTTCCCACTTGCACCGCTTCCTAGTCTGTTCAGCGGTTTCATTTTCGATCACTTCTGGAATGGGGGTACTCTGAACATACACAACTTTCAGCGTGGTCAACAGAAAATGCATCTTTTTCTGCCATCTTCTAAAATCCTGGCCCTCAAACTTGTCCAGATTTGCAAACTTGCTTGTCATGTCTTTTGCAGATTCTGCGTTCGCCATCTTCAGAAACAAATGACTTCAATCTTTGTAGGGGAATATGGGTAATTACTTGGATTTTTCTGAAGTCGTGTGAACACTTTCAGATTGAAGTTATTTGTGGTTCACCCAAATAATTCAATCGGATAAAGTCATAAATTCTGCAAGAAGAGAGAATGTGTTTTGCTGTGAATTTCAAATGAACCTGTGCAGAAAATGATCAATGCCACACCTATATATAGATGTCAACAGATGTGTCTTTTGCCAATAGACACATCTCAAGATGTGTCTTTTTCCCATTTCCAACAGTCATGTCCAATGCTAATAGACACATCTCAAGATGTGTCTTTTCCCAATAGACACATCTCATTCTAGCAGATGTGTTTGATGCCAATAGACATGTCTCATAAGCAATAATTCTGAAATCATAACGAACTCGAACAGAGCATGCACTCCACATTCTCCCGATCTGTTCGATGTAACATTACGATTATATTGATCAACTAGTCAATCCAATTACACTAAAATATCCAACAAAATCATTGTAAATTCAAATGCCAACTAAATTTGCTCATAGATAAACTCGAGTTCAGGCTAGTTACCTAACTTTTGTGTGTCAACTAAATTTGCTCATAGATAAATTCGAGTTGAAGCTAGTCACCTAACATTTGTATGTTTATCTACAAACTCAATTTTGAACATATGAATCTCTTTGTTCAAGTACACAAACTCAGGCGTGTGATTGTATTTAATTGTCAAAAATCAAGCACATATGCTCAACTTTATCAAAACATGACTCAGGATTATTTTTTTGCTAAGTATCATAACTCAGTATTTGTTTGTTAAAAGCTCACTCATTTCTGGTCCGATAAACGTCATCTCCGGTCCAGTCGACTCGATAGCCTAAAGTTTTCTCAAAGTCAAGCGGCTTAACTTTACTCAATCATAGAAAACTCAAAATTGAGTTTGTTTATTTAAACCTCACTCATCACTGTACCATTTTCTACTTGGTGAACTCTATGTATGTTCAACTTTCAAGACATTCGATGTTGTTCTAGTGAATAGCCATTTGAAAAGTATTTGGCTGGTGCTTCAAAGAGTTCACACTGATTCTCGACCCCATGTATGCATGACTAATTATAAATCTGTAATTAACCTAAAAACAACCAGCAAAAATATATCTGGCCCTCACCCCTTTCAAATTTAAAATAATGAAGAACAAAAGAAACTGCAGCCTTCAGAGTGAAATTAATTGTTCAATGCAGTACTATTATTTTACCAGAAGTGCAAAATGCAAGCTCTCACACGAACTTAAACTACCTTTTCTTGACTTCACTTCACTGCAAAAAGTTAATAAAAACTAGATATATTATAAATCTTCATATGATTAACATAAGCCGATTTTGTGCTCAATCTAACAAACATTATATCAAACAAGCCTTCCTCTCTGGGTTTTCCTTCTCCCCCACTCCGTATACGAACTTGTAAACCGTGCCTATCAAGAAAATCTGTTGAAACCAAAAGAAATTCCCCGTGAGGAATATACTCTGACCATTTTGGCACATGCACTTCGTGAAAGACTCTAATTTGATATTGCTATTCCCTTTGCGTGCAACAAGTTCGTATGAGAAACCCTTTCTTGACTGAGCTTGGTGAAATACAGGTAATACTAGCCATATTTCCAATACTCTGCACAGCATAGTTAAAAACAAACAGTGTTTTGTCTACATTTTCCATACCATTCTTTACAGGAACACTAAAATAGGAATTGAAGTTGAAGGGGATACCAGGATGAGGATGTGTGCTATAATAGTGCGAGTACAATAGCTTGGAGGAAGCCACAAAGTCATAGCCACGATGAGGACAGGAGCATGGTTCATGGATGCACATTAGCTCATGCTCATGCTTCTTGTAGTAACTAGTCGCCTCTTTGCACCCATATTTGATGTTCGTACACGAGATTTTGATTGATTCGAGAACATTCTCAATAGCCCGGCATCTGCTATAGCCGATTGACAAAGAACATGAAGGACATACATTTTAATCTTGCATCAGCAGCTAGAGCAGGCTATGTGTCCATTGTTACACTACAATGTAAAACAACCCATATAAACATGAGATGAGTGAAAAATCCTCTTTGATAAAATAGTAAAAGTACATAATATATTATCTTCAATATCTACGAAATTCCAAAAAGTACATAATATGTTATCTTCAATATCTACGAAATTCGAAAAAGGGCTTGAACTTATGGTTTTGCAAATTTATGTCAAGGCTAACTATATATATGATCACATATATGTCACAACGGCAAGATCATGGCCGCTAAGAGAATATGAAATAAAGGTGCAGTGACACTAGACATATGTGAGGGTTTAACTAAAACATTCCCCAGAAATGGCAGTGACATTGATTTAATATTTTCTTATAAACTGGTAAGCTAATAAAAATATGAGTAATTCTAGAGGTCACAAAAAGATGAGTATACATTCACATAAAGTAATGGATCCCCTATGTGCTAATATGAATACCACTAATAAGAAAGTAACATGTGTCATTTTGAAACTATTTTAGTATAGTCTTAGAACAAGCACTCAAAATATAAAAGTTATTACAATACACACTCATCTCCCAGAATCTCTGAAGTATTATTACAACACACCAAACACACAATAAAAGAGCATTAACAATTTCGTTCCATCTTGTAACCTCCTTCGATACTATAAGGCTACTGGATTGAGTTTAATAGCCCTTCCACTTCCCTTTGCCACAGTCAGCCATGCTAGAGTCGTCTTTAGATGCCGCTGATCAATAATATTTAAATAGCAAGAATGAGCCAAAGAATGCCCAGCAAGTATATACAGATATCATATACTACATAACAACTCACTCAAAATATGTTTTTACTACTCAATAAGAGTTAATAAATATAATTACCTTTCGAAATGAGATCAACTCAGAAATTCTTATAAATTTCGAAATACGACTCCAATATATATATCAATAACTTCTCGAAATACTACTCGGAAATAAATCAGTAACTTCTCAAAAATAAATTTAATAACTTCTCAGAACTACTCAATTTGTTTGAAATAATATAATATAACAACTGCTCACATTAACACCCTAGTTAACAGAACCACAAAGGCATCTATTAACCGATAGGATGTCAATTGGATTTCTGCTCAGAACGCCTACTCAAGTAATGGATGATCAATCCATTATCACTACTCGTTTTCTATCGATAGAAGGATGTGTCGAAGTTTCGATCACACCCTAAATACTACTCAGTTGGGCCGGTGCGTTACTCCGGTCACTTTTGCCTTGATAAGCAATGAACAATAGACACCAACAATATAGTTTCCCTCTCGAATGAGTAGAGGAAAATATTATGAAAAACTGTTCTGATTATGGAGTCGAAATGAGGTGACCCATATCAGTATACATAACTTACTTTATATATATATCCCCACTCTCAAATATAACTCGAATGAAGTATCTCAATAAACGTACCAACAATATGGGACAACTCATGAAATAAGTTTGAACACCTCATGATATAATATGTCTGGATAACAGCTCAACAATAATATGTATGTAAATTGCATGAATAAAAATCTGGTATAAATCACTAGAAAGAATACTTGATTTTGATAATCGAAAACTTAATCAGCATAATTATGAATTTAAAAATATAAAATACTCCGGACAATGGAGTACGAATTAGTAAACTTGCCTGTGCTCTGCGGTACGATAATTCACCTGGCTCCACGTCTCTGATTCTCTATAACCACATAAACACTCACTTTATTAGGCCCGACATTTTACCTTATTAAAACCTAGTTCAGCTATTTCGTATTAATCCCGGTTTTTAATCTAAAAGCCCAATCTGACTAATTCGATAATCCAATAGTAAATATCATCCTCTAAAATAATACCGTATTTAATTCTACTTATTCTCAATAATTCTCTCCTTTTATTAACGAATAATTAAATCTATAAATCACGGAAAGAAAATTACTAATTATCCCTAAACGATTACTAACAAATAATTAACCAAATTGCACTTCCAATTATCTCTTCTAATTTCTCAGAAAATCCTTAATTTAATTAATATAAATCTCAAAACCAAAAGTATTCAAGAATCTATTTTTTTTTTCAATTTATATCCATAATTATTAATAATAATCTCACTAAATAATATCCCCTTTAAATCTCATAATTAAAAATAATAGTATTAATCCATTTTTAAATCTCTAAATAAATCTGGTCTTATCTGATTAATAAACTAATTCGGAAATATTAAATATAAAATCTTGAAATTATACCCCTCTTTAATCCTATTTATTCTAAATTAATCCTCTTTTTAATAATAAAATAATAAATCTCTAAATTATGGAAAATAATCACATAATATTTTTAAATCAAAATCTAACTACAAATATATTCCAAATTAATAAATTAAACCCTCTTTTATACTCAAATTCATAAATCACTAATTTATGTCACAAAATAATTTTATTAAAATAATGAAATAATCACCAATTTAATTAATTAAACTATTTAATAAAACTATTTTATTCACTAACTATGCAATACACTCCAATTTAAATTATTAAAACCACATTTTAAAGAATATTCAACCTTTTATCTAAATTCTGTTTAAAACATAAAATCCGAAATCTTTATCGTTTCGTTATTATTTAATAATATGAGTTAGCAGTAATTTACCCGTGGGCCCCACCTCACCCCATTGTGGGCCCCACCCCCTTCCCCTGCATCCTATCTCTCTCCCTGTCTCTCTTCTCTCTCTCTCTCTCTCTCTCTCTCTCTCCCTCTCTCTCGCGACTCTCTCTATCTCTACCTCTCTCGTTTCTCTCTCTCTCTCTCTCTCTGTCTCTCTCTCTCTCTCTCTCTCTCTCTCTCTCTCTCTCTCTCTCTCTCTCTCTCGTTCTCACGGTAACAGCCACCACCACCACCACCGATCGGTGGTGGCTCTGTCTCCCCCAACCATCCCCCTCTCCCTCAATTTATCCCCCCCCTCTCTGCCTCCTTCCGTTCTTCTCTAATCGCCACCGCCACCACCATAAATCGGTGGTGGTCATCTCACCCAACCTTCAATCGACAAACCTCTCCACCAACACCAAAAACCGACACCACCACACCCTCATCTCTCCCCCTCTTCTTCGATTACAATACAATCCCCTCCCTCTTTGACTCCAATTCAACATCCAACCTTCCACCTCTCCGATTCAACCGCACATTCCTCCTTCCCCTCTCTCCGTTGCCAAACTCCAACCATATCTCCGCACAAAACCCACACGCTCTGTCTCTCACTATCTCTCTGTCTCTCCTACTCGCTCTCGGTCTCTCCATGTCCCCCCCCTCACCGTCTCTCCCTCCTTCCCTCATTCGGTAACACATAACACACGGACAAACAACCCAACACAAAACTTAATATGTATATACTAATGAATTTAAAACTCATGTTTTGTTTTTAAAAGAAAAAAAATTCATACCCTGTGAATGGTTCGTGAATCTGGTTTTAGAAGAAAGAGATAGAGTCTCTTGCAGAAAACAAAAGTGATGGGTGTTTTGTTTGTTCTTATAAAACTTCTGTATCTCTAAAATAACTCTCCGGTTCATTTAAATCACAAACTTGATTCAATAATTAGTCTTATGAAATAAAAAAAAAAAATAAGTGGGGGACAATTTATTATGGGATTTGTAGTGCTCCATGATTATAGTGTAGTGGACAATTAAATAAAAACAAATGGGAGACAAAAATTAATGCAGAAAATAAAATAATGATTATGTTTATATTTAATGAAATAATTGATAAAAAGATTTCGTTTTCTCCCGTTACTGAATAATTAAAAAGAGATTCTAAAATAAATATGACTAAAATAAAAATCCTAATTTCCTCAAATTATTAATAAACATTAATAAAAAAAATATAGTATGAATATATAAATTTTAAAATTTATAAAACGTACTAAAATAAAAAAAATATTAGTGCATCGATTCCTAAATAAAATTTAAATAAGAATCGAGTAAAAAGAAAAATTTAATCGGAAAATTTTACGGATATTACAGTCTTCCCTCCTTAAAAGGATTCCGTCCTCGGAATCAACGTTGGCAAAAACTAAGGTTGCTTATTTCGTACTATACTTTTCCATATCCCCTCATCACCTTAAACCAATTATATACTCTCCTATTTCGATTATCAACTCTCATGCTAGACTGTCGATCCCATCTAAGATCTCATTTTAACATACCTCTATTTTAATACCGGCTCATCATTTAAATATGCATTTACGATAATTTAAATAATCGTGTACCTGCTATCTCGTCCATCTCTTTCATGCCATCGGCCAATGTCATGTTAAAAATCCTAGCGGTTGATTGGTTACTAACAACTCCACTGCTTTGTCGTGATGTTGCGGGTTCCGTTGCTGACACTTTACAATCTCTAGAGATATGTCCCTCCTTTCCACATTTGTAGCAGACTACTCCCTTCCTGGGACAATTCGCCCGAATATGCCCCTCTTGACCACAGTTATGACACCTACCTTCTGATTTTGCACATGCTCCTGGATGCTTCTTTCCACACACTTCACAATCTTGCAGTGGTGGTCTTGGTTGCCTAAACTGGCTCTCGTTTCCCTGCTGTCCTACTTGTACACTACCCGCACTTTCTGCTCGGTTGGATCCTCCAAATTTTGTAGAGTGAAATCCGGGCCTCCTACCATTTTGGTTCTGAAATGTCCCACTAGTCGGATATCCTCCCCAACTCTCTGCTTTTCTTTTCTTCCCTTCATTTCCCTTCGGATCAAAATTACTTCCTGCTTCTATTACTTCCGCCTTATTCACTACTTTAACATACTCAGTAAGCTCAAAAGCGGCCACCCTAGTTTGTATCCATGGTCTCAGTCCATGTTGAAACCTCCTCGCCTTCTTCTTATCAGTATCTACGAAATGTGGTACAAACCTAGATAATTCAGTAAACTCCTTTTCATACTCAGCAACAGTCTTATTATTCTGCCTTAGTTCCAAGAATTTTATCTCCATCTTACTCTCCATATGCTCAGGAAAATACTTCTCCAAAAACAACTCAGTGAATCTTTCCCAGGTTATTATCCCTGCAGGTTCCATTGCTTCCTTAGACTCCCACCAATAATTCGCCTCTTCTTTCAGCAAGTAGGTGGCAAAGATCGTCTTCTGCCCTTCTTCTACTCCTATAATCTTAAATGATTTCTCCATCTCTTTCAGCCACGATCTAGCCTCGACTGGTTCCCCAAACCCTTTAAACTCAGGTGGATGAATTGACTTAAAAGCCTTAAAAGCTGCTGCGGTTTGGTTCCCTACATGGGGTACAGGATCCTGATGTCCACGGTCTAGGGTTTGCCTCAACAAATCTACGAGTTGGTTAAGTCCTTGATTGTTTTGGTTGTTATTCCCTCCGGTAGAAGCCTCATCTTCTCTGGAGTTAGCTCCATTTCTCCTTGGCGGCATTTTCTAAAATAAAAAAAAATTCATTTCGTTCAATAAAACTGCATATCCATGAGATGTTTATTATGAAAACAAAGTAGTATATATCGGTACACATGCGTATATATACATAGATATGTATGCATCCATATATATATATACTTACGTATACGTACTTCTATATACTCATTATAAATCCAATAAATAAATCATGGAAATGCGCTTTTCTTGCTCCAAATGATTCTACTATCGGTATTGGCCGTCATGCCTCCACCCTAACTATTCCTTGGCTTCTAAACTCTCTCTTATATAACTATAACTCCTCTCTATTCTCGTTCTAAGGTTTATAACCTACCGCTCTGATACCATTACTGTAGCGCCCCCAAATCCCTTACAGGAATCCAGGTCGTCACAACTCTAGCGGAACACTTGAACATCTACTCATAATATAATCTACAACAATATCCTTGACAACTCCATCTTTTATTCCACAGGTTATAGTCTTAGAACAAGCACTCAAAATATAAAAGTTATTACAATACACACTCATCTCCCAGAATCTCTGAAGTATTATTACAACACACCAAACACACAATAAAAGAGCATTAACAATTTCGTTCCATCTTGTAACCTCCTTCGATACTATAAGGCTACTGGATTGAGTTTAATAGCCCTTCCACTTCCCTTTGCCACAGTCAGCCATGCTAGAGTCGTCTTTAGATGCCGCTGATCAATAATATTTAAATAGCAAGAATGAGCCAAAGAATGCCCAGCAAGTATATACAGATATCATATACTACATAACAACTCACTCAAAATATGTTTTTACTACTCAATAAGAGTTAATAAATATAATTACCTTTCGAAATGAGATCAACTCAGAAATTCTTATAAATTTCGAAATACGACTCCAATATATATATCAATAACTTCTCGAAATACTACTCGGAAATAAATCAGTAACTTCTCAAAAATAAATTTAATAACTTCTCAGAACTACTCAATTTGTTTGAAATAATATAATATAACAACTGCTCACATTAACACCCTAGTTAACAGAACCACAAAGGCATCTATTAACCGATAGGATGTCAATTGGATTTCTGCTCAGAACGCCTACTCAAGTAATGGATGATCAATCCATTATCACTACTCGTTTTCTATCGATAGAAGGATGTGTCGAAGTTTCGATCACACCCTAAATACTACTCAGTTGGGCCGGTGCGTTACTCCGGTCACTTTTGCCTTGATAAGCAATGAACAATAGACACCAACAATATAGTTTCCCTCTCGAATGAGTAGAGGAAAATATTATGAAAAACTGTTCTGATTATGGAGTCGAAATGAGGTGACCCATATCAGTATACATAACTTACTTTATATATATATCCCCACTCTCAAATATAACTCGAATGAAGTATCTCAATAAACGTACCAACAATATGGGACAACTCATGAAATAAGTTTGAACACCTCATGATATAATATGTCTGGATAACAGCTCAACAATAATATGTATGTAAATTGCATGAATAAAAATCTGGTATAAATCACTAGAAAGAATACTTGATTTTGATAATCGAAAACTTAATCAGCATAATTATGAATTTAAAAATATAAAATACTCCGGACAATGGAGTACGAATTAGTAAACTTGCCTGTGCTCTGCGGTACGATAATTCACCTGGCTCCACGTCTCTGATTCTCTATAACCACATAAACACTCACTTTATTAGGCCCGACATTTTACCTTATTAAAACCTAGTTCAGCTATTTCGTATTAATCCCGGTTTTTAATCTAAAAGCCCAATCTGACTAATTCGATAATCCAATAGTAAATATCATCCTCTAAAATAATACCGTATTTAATTCTACTTATTCTCAATAATTCTCTCCTTTTATTAACGAATAATTAAATCTATAAATCACGGAAAGAAAATTACTAATTATCCCTAAACGATTACTAACAAATAATTAACCAAATTGCACTTCCAATTATCTCTTCTAATTTCTCAGAAAATCCTTAATTTAATTAATATAAATCTCAAAACCAAAAGTATTCAAGAATCTATTTTTTTTTTCAATTTATATCCATAATTATTAATAATAATCTCACTAAATAATATCCCCTTTAAATCTCATAATTAAAAATAATAGTATTAATCCATTTTTAAATCTCTAAATAAATCTGGTCTTATCTGATTAATAAACTAATTCGGAAATATTAAATATAAAATCTTGAAATTATACCCCTCTTTAATCCTATTTATTCTAAATTAATCCTCTTTTTAATAATAAAATAATAAATCTCTAAATTATGGAAAATAATCACATAATATTTTTAAATCAAAATCTAACTACAAATATATTCCAAATTAATAAATTAAACCCTCTTTTATACTCAAATTCATAAATCACTAATTTATGTCACAAAATAATTTTATTAAAATAATGAAATAATCACCAATTTAATTAATTAAACTATTTAATAAAACTATTTTATTCACTAACTATGCAATACACTCCAATTTAAATTATTAAAACCACATTTTAAAGAATATTCAACCTTTTATCTAAATTCTGTTTAAAACATAAAATCCGAAATCTTTATCGTTTCGTTATTATTTAATAATATGAGTTAGCAGTAATTTACCCGTGGGCCCCACCTCACCCCATTGTGGGCCCCACCCCCTTCCCCTGCATCCTATCTCTCTCCCTGTCTCTCTTCTCTCTCTCTCTCTCTCTCTCTCTCTCTCTCCCTCTCTTTCGCGACTCTCTCTATCTCTACCTCTCTCGTTTCTCTCTCTCTCTCTCTCTCTCTGTCTCTCTCTCTCTCGCATCTCTCTCTCTTCTCTCTCTCTCTCTCTCTCTCTCTCTCTCTCTCTCTCTCTCTCTCTCTCTCTCTCTCTCTCTCGTTCTCACGGTAACAGCCACCACCACCACCACCGATCGGTGGTGGCTCTGTCTCCCCCAACCATCCCCCTCTCCCTCAATTTATCCCCCCCTCTCTGCCTCCTTCCGTTCTTCTCTAATCGCCACCCGCCACCACCATAAATCGGTGGTGGTCATCTCACCCAACCTTCAATCGACAAACCTCTCCACCAACACCAAAAACCGACACCACCACACCCTCATCTCTCCCCCTCTTCTTCGATTACAATACAATCCCCTCCCTCTTTGACTCCAATTCAACATCCAACCTTCCACCTCTCCGATTCAACCGCACATTCCTCCTTCCCCTCTCTCCGTTGCCAAACTCCAACCATATCTCCGCACAAAACCCACACGCTCTGTCTCTCACTATCTCTCTGTCTCTCCTACTCGCTCTCGGTCTCTCCATGTCCCCCCCCTCACCGTCTCTCCCTCCTTCCCTCATTCGGTAACACATAACACACGGACAAACAACCCAACACAAAACTTAATATGTATATACTAATGAATTTAAAACTCATGTTTTGTTTTTAAAAGAAAAAAAATTCATACCCTGTGAATGGTTCGTGAATCTGGTTTTAGAAGAAAGAGATAGAGTCTCTTGCAGAAAACAAAAGTGATGGGTGTTTTGTTTGTTCTTATAAAACTTCTGTATCTCTAAAATAACTCTCCGGTTCATTTAAATCACAAACTTGATTCAATAATTAGTCTTATGAAATAAAAAAAATAAAATAAGTGGGGGACAATTTATTATGGGATTTGTAGTGCTCCATGATTATAGTTTAGTGGACAATTAAATAAAAACAAATGGGAGACAAAAATTAATGCAGAAAATAAAATAATGATTATGTTTATATTTAATGAAATAATTGATAAAAAGATTTCGTTTTCTCCCGTTACTGAATAATTAAAAAGAGATTCTAAAATAAATATGACTAAAATAAAAATCCTAATTTCCTCAAATTATTAATAAACATTAATAAAAAAAATATAGTATGAATATATAAATTTTAAAATTTATAAAACGTACTAAAATAAAAAAAATATTAGTGCATCGATTCCTAAATAAAATTTAAATAAGAATCGAGTAAAAAGAAAAATTTAATCGGAAAATTTTACGGATATTACAATACCAATTACTTTCATTAGGGATATGCACGGGTCGGTTCAGTTTTTACTGAAAACCGTTACCAAATCGTGCATGTCGGTTCGGTTCGATTTTTAGCTATTAACTGTAACCGAATCGTTTGGAACGATTTTTTTTGGTTCGATTAACCGTTGATTGATTTTGGTTTTTTTCGGTTTTTTATTTAAAATACTACGGCATACCACCTACGTCATCGATAGTACCTAATCAGTTTTGGTTGATGTGAGCGGGGTTTTCAATAGTAGGACACTTACAACACTTTTTTAATTGGAATGAATGGGGTGAGACAATGAAAAAAAAAACATAGAAAAAAGCGGACCACAAAGCAACTGTCCAACTGATATTACAAAATTCAACACATGTACACCTATGGTCGGACGTTATACCCGTAACACTTCAATATTTAGTATAAATTGTTATTATAAATGTATAATATATATATATATTTTTATTTAGTATAAATTGTATAAGTCTGACTATAAAATCCTATATTTTATATAAGTATATAATATAAAATTAAAATTATTAAATTAATATATTTTCGGTTCGGTTTTTCGGTTTGGGATAAAACCATAACCGTTACCCAACCATTTCATCGGTTACGATTTTTTTAGGTTTTAATCGGTTACGATTTTTTTCAATAGAATTTTTCAATTTTTCGGCTCAATTTCGATTTTTCTGTTTTATTTTACTCACCCCTAACTTCCACAATGACCAAGTACATTATTGAGTCGAATTTAATAAACTTTTCGAACATCTCAAATCTAAACTATAAACAAGTTTAATAAATTAAATTTGATTATTCTATTGAGCCGAATTTGTTTAATCGACAGAACTGAAGTCCAACAATTTACTCGTACACCCATTACACCATTACAGAAGTACTAAAACGGGGGAACCGGGTTATCGGGCCGAACCTAAACGGGTTAGAAACCAATACTATTATTTCTCGTCAATTCTTTCTGACCCGCTCCAAAAATCAAAACCTATATTACACACGTTAGCTACTTAATCTTCGTTTATGTAAAGGTATGTTTTTTTTATTACATGATTTGTGTTGTATCTATTTGTTAATTTCTTGCCAAGTTCATATTTTTAAAGTTCTTGACTTTTCTCTCAATTCCATTTAAGAGCACAATTGCACTTTTTAATTTTATGTTTTTTACTTGATAATTACAGGCTAGATGATTGTATGAAATTTATACTGTTGGGTAGGTGATAAAGAGAGCAACTTTGATGTTTATCTATGTTTACTAAGCATGCCTCTTTTCGAATTTTTCGACCTGTATTGGCTTTATGTGTTAATTGTCATTTGGGGTATGGAAGGGGGATAACTGAAGTTAAAACTATGCATTCCCTTCAAGAATTTAAAACAAAGAGTCCCTTTCGAAAATTTTACAAACCTGCAAAGAAAAATCGAAACTTTAAGGAAAACGAAGAGGTAGAGCCAAAGGTTTATACAAAAGATATTATTCGGAAGGTGTCAGAATGTGTTGAGGTATTCCACTTGGGATTCTGCTCAAGAGCAGCTTGAGAATCTTTCGGTATGATGGGATTCTTACATTATTAATCAAGTTCTTAAATCCCATCCGCCAATGGAGAAGGCTTGGTTGTTTTTTAATTGGGCATCTAAGTTACGAGGTTTTAAGCATGATCATTTTACGTACACTACTATGCTGGATATTTTTGGAGAAGCGAGGAGGATTTGGTCGATGAACCTTGTGTTTCAGCAAATGCAAGAGAAAGGGATCAAGATTGATACGGTTACGTATACTTCACTGATGCATTGGTTGTTGAATGATGGAAATGTTGATGGATCAGTAAAGATATGGAACGAGATGAGGTCTAACGGCTGTTATCCGACAGTTGTTTCTTATACTGCTTATATGAAGGTCTTGTTTAATCACAATAGAGTAAAGGAGGCTACTGAGGTGTACAAGGAAATGCTTCGAGATGGTTGCACTCCGAATTGTTTCACGTACACGGTTTTGATGGAGCATCTGGCTATATCTGGTAAGCATGAGCTTTCGGTGTTACCTATACGTATTCATGGTTGATACAGTAATTGCAAATTCATAAGTTTCATACTATGAAAATATGAAATACTCTTCATTCGGGCCTTGTAGACTTTTACAAACCTGGATTCAAAAGTGTTACTCATGTTTGGTTACTAGATATTTTTTGTTTAAGTATAGTATGTCCAGCTGGAGGCTTCTATTGCAAGGACACTAAATCACAAGATATTTTCACTTCATAAGTTCAAAAGTTACTAATAAAATCACAAGATATGATCTATCTCCATCAAGACTACGTACTGTGACATGATACACAACAGTTACGCTTCCACTGTCAGAAAATATCACATCACGTATTTCTCCGCACCAACCTGTAAGACATGGTTTTAGCACAAGAAGCTGATAAATTGGACCAACTGCATTACTAAGGCTAGCAATTGAAACTGGATTAGATAAAATTAAGTCTAGCAGTAACCTTATCTAAGCTTCAAACAGTTTCTAGTCTGACTAGAATTCAACAACAAAAATCTAACGAGAAATTTAGTTAACTATATAAAGTTTCAAAAATTGAATGTCCGCTATTCCATTAGTTCTTACCAGCATATTGTACCATGTATTACTGACGGGTAAACAAAAAGTAATGGAAATAAAGAAGCAAAAGCTTAGTAAAAACCAAGTGTAAAAAAAAAATGCTTGGAGAACAAAATGTAGTTGATATGTCTACATGCTTTGTTCAGGAACAAACTGAAACTTAATTTCCCTTCAAGACACTGAAAAGTTTTAATAAAATGATGACTACAACATTCTACTATAGTGAGAACTACCAGAAAAGATGCATGATGTAAAGATGCCATTCTTTCATTTTTATGTTATTTTCCTTTTACTGAAGTACTGGATATTTAATTAATAGGAAATAACTCTGCAAGTACAACCCACCTGAATGGTTTGCATTTAATAATTTTTGCAAGTTCACATAATTAACTGCATTCTCCTTGTATCTTAATCAGTGAATCTTCAAATACATATGCAATAAGCACTGAATTTAAAGATAAATGTCCAATTAAGCCTTCTGCCAACACCTTATTTTTTAGTAGAGTTGATAACTTAACACGCTATTATAGTTTATGTTTAGGAGCCAAATATTAATAAATAATTGACCTGGACACCAAGATCTGAATATATCCTGCAAGTTAGTAACTTTTATTAGTATCATGTGAACCTAATAAAATAATATATTGTGAAGCGTAACTGTTGTGTAGTTTATTTGCAGGCCTCAAAATATTGTTGTAATTACCTTTCACCCTAATCCACAACATTAACAAAGTATTGTTGTATTTAATATGTTTTTGTAACTTTTTGGGAATTAAAGGTTTCACTAGATAATTTTGTGTTCTGCACAACTACTTACCAGGTAAATATAATGAAGTTCTGAAGATTTTTAGCAAAATACACGAAGCTGGGGTGTACAACCCGATAAAGCGGCATGCAACATCTTGGTTGAAAAATGTTGCAGTGCAAGGGAAACAAGGGCCCTTACCAAAATTCTTGAGTATATGAAAGAAAACTCTCTTGTTCTTCGTAAAACTGTATTTTTAGAAGCTCAAAAATTGCTTAGAAATGTTGGCAAGAGTGATGGTCTGCTTAGACAAGTTAATCCGCATTTGTCTGCTGAATGCATCCACGAGGATGAGATGCATAATTCATATGGTACAACTTTTGAAACCTACTCCGTTGATGAGGCTCTTATTTCGGATATGTTAACTATGAAAAAGTTTATAGTTGTTGATTATTTTCTCTCCGAGATGATGGAAAGGAACTTTCAACTGCACTCGGAGATGATCTCTACTATCATGGAAGTATACAGTACTCACTGCAGATTAGGCGGTGCTTTATTGGCCTTCAAGTATAGTGTGAAAATGGGTGTATTATTGAAGAAAACTGTGTATCTTTCATTAATAGGTTTATTAACCAGAAAAAACTCATTTCCAGAAGTTGTTGAGATTGTAGATAAAATGCTTAACGCCAAACATTCCCTCGGAAAACATCTTAATGCGCTCCTAATATATAGGCTTGGATGTGTTGGAAAGCCTGTTCTGGCAGCGAAAATATTTGACTTGTTGCCTGATGACCAGAAGAGCACTGCTGCTTACACTGCCTTAATTAGCGCTTATCTCTCATGCGGGGACGTGGGTAAAGGACTACAAACTTATGACATCATGAGAACAAAAGGGATCCCAAGTGCTTTAGGAACGTACAATGTACTATTATCTGGTCTTGAAAGATGTGGCAAAGTTGGTGAGTTGGAAACTTACAGGAAGGAAAAGAAGAGGCTCCAAGCTGCTACGAAATTTCAGCATCAACTTCCTGAAGAAGAAATGATATGCAACCTTCTCTTTGCTAGAATATGCTAATATACATTACAGGATTTAACTAGATATTATAGATAGGGCAAGTTCGATGATGACAGGTCATCATGGACAATTTTCATTTCGTTCCGGGAATAAGGGCCCACCCGAATGACCAAGAAGAAAAGAGATTGTAAAGAAAGGGCAGCAAAAGTCCATTATTGATGGGAAAGTTGAGGCCATACATGGCTGCCTGACAACTCTGTTGAAAGAAATGTGTTATTTAAGCATTGGATTTCATGTAAGAAATGTGTAATTAGTACTTATCAGTTTTGTTCTTTATTTATTTTTTAATTGTTTCTAACCTCTACAATAGCGCTTGGTGGAGGGTTGTGCAAGTTAACGTAATTTTCGTATTATTTATTTATTTATTTGTCTTAATTAATTTGTATTTAAATACAAAGCCTTGAACAATACAAAGCCTCCGTTGTTCAATCGTTGCTTCATCATCATCGAGTTCAATGAGTTTTTAGGATTCAATTGCTTTTTACAACTCATTGGTTTCCTCTTCTCTGCAATTTCTAGGGTTATTAGTGTTTCAGTGTTTCATCAAGTGCGACTTCTGGGGTTTCAATTTGGGAATCGCTGCTGCGGCTGCTTCTCTGCAATTTTAGGGTCAATCGTTTCTTTTCAATTCGATTGAACTGATGTGTTACTTCTCTATTGCGATTTGGGAATCAAACTAGCTACTTCTCCCCTGTTGATTTGGATTTTGAATTTGATTTAACTTTTCAATTTTGTAGCTGCTTTAAATTTGAATTTGGGATTCGAGCTCTTAGCTTCTCTACTCTACTCTCGACATTACATTGGTTCCGCCGGGTTCTTCTCTACTCTATTTGGCTACTTTGTTCAATTATATACTGAAGGTATGTTGAAATTTAATGATATATACACGAGTTGGTGTGATACTTCTTCACGTGGCACTAGGATGTGCTTGATTGTGGTATGTCTAAAGGAATATGATTTATGTTAGTGTGACACAGTGAACTAGAATGATTAATTTTCCTGGATAGTGAGATGCTATCTTCAAGTTAAGTTTTTACTTTCATACACAATCTTACTTTACTGTTTTGTTAAATACAATAAAGTAGAAGTTTAATTTCACCTTAACAGGCCCAGGTGCACAATCAAATTGAGGTAGTAGAGACCACTTATTAACTGGGGGCCAAGTTTTGGAACAGCAATTAGAAAGTTAATGCTCATCATGTCTCTAATATAAGTGATAGAGTAGTAATCTGATAATTTTGAAGTTTAGATGCTAGACTTCTTGGTCTTCTAATCGATAACTACAGGCATCCCGTCGTCCATATAGTTTCAAGTTATAACATTTGCTTTAGATGATTAGAATAAAAATGAGTCAGAGCTCACTGAATTCAAATCAGGGACCTCATGTAGGCTATCAGCTTTTTCGGTATTCTTAAGTTTCTTCATTCAGTGCAAGTTCCTATTTTTCCGGCTTGTGCATACTATCGTGCTGTCATATATAGTTTTCGTAAGATTTTTTTTTAATATATCGATCATGAAGCTGCCTCTGCATCTGCTTTGAGCAAATGATTTTTATGTTTGGAGTTTATTGTTGGTTTGCATAGACCTTATTTATCTGAATGATAAAGGGAAGCACTAAATAGATATTTGTTACTTGATTCAGAGAGTCTGGTCTACAGTCTTCAGCAACCACTGATGATGCTGAAAATTGTGCTTTTTACTTGGAGAGGCCATGTACTGTAGCTGCTGAAGGTAAACTAATTCTTTCTGTTACTATCATTTTCTTCTGGTTTATTTCCAGTTGTACTTGTAGAAATTACATTCCACTTCATTCAGAAGTCCATCATAATTTTGCTATCTTCACAGTAAGGTCATGTTCATTTTAGAAACTGAATTTTCACCATTGGAACCTTTCGAAAAATCAAGTCCAGGTAAGGATCTATAGTCAGGGTTTTGAAACAAAAGAAAAACAAAGAAAAAATCAATGCAAGTTAGGATTCAGTTAAGTTTTTACTTTCATAGACAATCTTCTTGGGTTGTTGAAGCTAGATTCTGGGGGTCATAAGGAGGCCCCCTCCCTCTCCCGCTCTCTCTCTCCTCTCCCGCTCTCCCTCCCTCATACTGATAAGTACGTATTAAACTATAAATGCTACTATTCCCCTTCCCTGATCCTCTTGTCCCCCTCCCCGAAAGTAGATAAATACAACACAAACAATTCTGAATTAGAACTTTGATTCATTGATCTAAAGATCCAGCGCCTTATGAAGATTCTTTTTGTAGTTATAGTTATTTATGACTGGAATAGCTGTGCTGGTTGTCGATAAACTTGGGAGACGGCCCTTATTACTTGGAGGTGTTTCCGGCATGGTAAGACCATATATTTTTTTAACAAATTACAACTGCTCAGAACTTCTTTTATCATTGTCAGCTTTAGCAGAGTGTAACTACGAAACCATTCCATACTTTTTTTTTTCTGTGTTGTAGGGTATCTCTTTATTTCTTCTGGGATCGTATTACACTTATCTGGATAACGCACCTGCTGTGGCTGTAGGAGGGTTGCTGTTTTATGTTGGATGTTATCAGGTGCATACAATTTTCTTTTGTTTTATATATTCATATTTTCCCTAGTGACTTTAGTACAATGAGTATTTTAATTTGATGTAGTCCATCCAGTTGCAACAAGTAATTATTATATGGAGCCTTATAACATGATGTGGGTTTTTCTGTTGTAGTAGAGCTGTGTTGACTGTTGAGCCTTTTCTTTTTTATCAATTACAATCTTAAACACATCTTCTAATTGCAACAAATCAAAACTCTTACAAAAAATGAGTTCACTCTGGAAAAATCAGCATACCTCTTTAAGACTTTTAGTAAAATTACAGACATGTTCAATGAGAAATTTTACAGTATCCAGCTTCATATTAATATATGAGAATTTTGGACTCTACCTGAAGAAATCTAAAGTATTGACATGGTTTTTTGTAATGCTGACATACATGCATGTTTACTATACATTTTAGTCGCCCAAACTTTTCTGGTTCACCCCAACATTCCCCACTTGTCCAACCGGAAAAAAATGTTTAAATTATGCCGTTTATCACAAGTTTGGGCATCTGCTCAATTGTTGTAGACTTGTTCAAACAGTACTATGTGAATTATGTTATGCAGTTGTCTTTTGGTCCTATTGGTTGGCTGATGATTTCAAAGATTTTTCCATTACGATTAAGAGGGAGAGGATTGAGTATTGCAGGTGTTGTTAATATTGGTGCAAATTCAGTGGTGACATTTGCCTTTTCTCCTTTGAAGGTGCTAAGCTTTTCTGTTCCTTTTTACTTCTATCAGATTCTTTATTAAATTTTAAGTCACAATTAATATTAGATGCAATCTATCTGTACAAGAGATGCTCTTGTATTGATGTATCTTTATGCTATTTCATATAACTCCATCACATTCCATTTTTAATATACAGTATTTGAATTTGATTTCAGGAAATACTAGGAGCTGGAGTTCTGTTCTTCATCTTTGAAGGGATAGCTCTACTATCTCTTGTTTTTATCTTATTTATAATACCGGAGACAAAAGGTCTCACTCTGGAAGAAATCGAGGCCAAATATCTTTAGGATCTAGGACAATTAAATTAAGAAAATTGTCAGACTCATCATATAACATATTGTATATTTTGATGATTAATACCTTGGAGATGGGTTTGCTTGCTTCTCAAGATCAAGGACTCATTATACAGGAGTTTAACATTGTGTATGTTTAGGTAAATTATCAGAGGTGTCCAGCAAGTATAGACTTATGCCTATAAAATCATACAGCATAGACTTGATCATAAAAAAATCAAACATAGCATAATATTAGCAGGGACATCTTCCCCACTAAATTGTCTTTCTGGGTAGGAACAAGATAGTCTAGCAAAGCTATGAGCAACCTCGTTGGCAGAACGGTTTATGAAAATCAACGACACATGTTTCATTTGAGCTAACAAACATCTGCAGTCTTTAACAACGAGACCAAAAGAGAAAGTCATGGGAACATCACTTCTGATCGCTTGAACCACAACTGCACAGTCGGATTCTAATGCTACATTATCTATAATAATGAGTGCTTAACCCAACTCATTGCTCCATCCAACGGTAGACCCGCTGAAAGTGAAGTAAAACACAAAGTGTTGCTGGGTATTCTTCCATTGAACAAGGTACGATTTTGCTGTTGCAACATTATTATCCACCGTTGACCTCTTCTTATGCCATACTAGATTGTTTCTCGCCCGCCACACTGACCAGCATACCATAGTCACCATTTCTGACATCTCCTTTCCAACCTTCTTAAAGATTTCATCCAACCACGACATAAATTTATCACCTATCATGTCTTGTTGGTTTGACCCACACACATCCAACAATAACTAATGAGTGGACAAAAAAACAAATATGAAAAATAGTTTCTATGTGATTATGACACACAGGACAATGATTGTCCTGATCAGCTTTTGAAATAAAGTTGGGCGCTTTTGACAGAATGAACTCTTTCGTCCACTGAAAGGAGTCCTCATTATGCTCAAAATTAACTCTCTATCTCTTTCGTTGAACATGTCAGAAATTAAATCATCATCCCTTCCTTCATGTTAACACTCTTCATGAAATAAAAAAGACTAAACAGGACAGTAAAGTAAACAGAGACAAGTAAATTGAAAGGAAAAATGCTAAAACTCCATTAATTAAGAAAAGAAAAGCTCTGAGGTACAGGAAGGTAAAATGAAAAGAAAACACGCATCATTCAGCCTGCCCACACAATGGCTACTCTCTCCTATTTAGCTAGACAGCATTACACGTGTCACTCAATCATTGGTGGCTTTTCTAATAGAATAAAACACAGGATCCCAAGTTGATGCTCTACTCCAAAACAAATACGACATCGTTTGGTTGCTCACAATAAAACGACTTAAATAATTATTTGCTGACTTCACATGACGTAATCCCCTTGTGACAAACCATCCCTCTTAAATAATTCTTGTCCTCAAGAATTAAATTCTGGAAATTGCTCTTGAATTAGCCATTGAATTAGCCACTGAGTAACAGCTTGGTTATTCTTCTTAACCATTCGTCGTTGCAGAATCTTTACTGGGTAAACTAAGAATTGGCCCTCCTGGCCAATTTTGGGCAGCTCTGTTGTTACTACATGGTTAGAGCCTATCTTCTTCTTCAACAGACTGACGTGAAATACCGGGTGAATCATACTTCCAGCTGGTAGTTCAAGCCTATAAGCCACAGCACCAATTCGCTCCAACACTCTATATGGCCCATAATACTTATGAGACAACTTCAAGTACCTCCTGACGGCTATAGAAAGGTGTCTGTAGGGTTGCAACTTCAAATACACTAAGTCTCCTACAGTGAAGGAAACGTCTGTTCTCTTAGCATCTGCATATTGCTTGTATCGATTTTGAGCTGCCTTAATGGACTCCTGTAACAAACTGTTCATAGCTTCTCTTCTGAGTTGGAAATCCTGTACACTTTCGACAGAGGTTCTGTGACTAGCTGGAATGCACAACTGTCGCGGTTGTGTCCCATACAAGGCTTCAAATGGACTTCGTTTTATGGCCGTGTTATAGGTGGTGTTGTACCACCACTCTGCTAGGGGCAACCACTGGCACCATTGCTTAGGCCGTTGACTCACCATCCCTCTTAAGTACTGTTCTATGCATCGATTGAGGCGCTCTGTTTGCCCGTCTGTTTGTGGGTGATATGAGGTACTCAACTGCAATTTCGTACCTGCCAGTTGAAACAAAGCCTTCCAGAACTGATTAGTAAAAATCTTGTCTCTATCTGAAGTAATTGACTTGGGCATTCCATGAAGTCTATAGATATTGTCAAGGAACAATTGAGCTATAGTGGTGGCACTGAATGGATGTGCTACTGGAATAAAATGACCCACCTTAGTGAAGCGATCAATCACCACTAATATGCAGTTTTTATCATTAGACTTTGGCAACCCCTCAATAAAGTCTAACGAGATATCTTCCCAGATTTGACTAGGAACGGGTAATGGCTGTAATAAGCCCCCTGGGTAAGCATTACCAAATTTAATCCTTTGGCATATGTCACAGGCATTGACATAGGTAATCACATCCTTCTTTAACAGGGGCCAAAAAAAGAATTGACTCATTTGCTTGTATGTTGCCTCTTGGCCAGAGTGACCCCCTTGTGGGCTGTCATGCAATTCCCACAGGATTTTGTCTCTAACCCCACCATTGCTGCCCACATATATCTTACCATTCATCTTGATGAGACCATGACTATACTGATAGAGTTTAAACGAGTCATTACCTGTAGCCAAGCCCTCCACTACTTGTTGAGCTAGCTGATCATTGTCATAGCTTTGCACGACTTCAGATAACCAGCCATTTTGGACTGCAGAAATTTCGAACAACCTACTAGCACCATCTTCATTGGAGAATCTGGACAGAGCATCAGCCACAATGTTGTCCTTCCCCTTTTTATACAATATCTCATAATCTAAGCCCATCAGTTTGGCCAACCATTTCTGCTGGAATATCGTAGATAGCCTTTGTTCGAGAAGATACTTAAGGCTTTGATGATCTGTCTTGATGATGAAATGGTTTCCTTGTAAATATGTGTGCCATTTTTGTGTGGCCAGGACAATAGCCAATAATTCCTTCTCGTACGTAGAGAGTTTTTGGTGCTTTTGAGCTAAACCTTTACTGAAATAGGTAAGAGGGCGTCCTTTCTGCATCAGAACTGCTCCAACACCCGAGTCACTAGCATCTGCTTCGATAGTGAATGATAAGTTGTAATCAGGGAGGGTGAGTACAGGGGCCGTAACTAGAGCTTGTTTCAACTGTAGAAAGGCTTGAGTAGCAGCATCAGACCATTGAAATGACCCCTTTTTGAGTAAGTCTGTGAGAGGCCTGCTAATAACTCCGTAGTTCTTTATAAACCTTCGATAATACCCTGATAAATCGAGGAATCCTCTGAGTTGTTTAACTGTTCTTGGAGTTGGCCATCCTTGTACTGCCAGCACTTTAGACGGGTCTGTCGAGACCCCCTTGTCAGATATAATATGCCCAAGATACTCAACCTACCTTTGGCCAATTAGACATTTGCTTGCCTTAGCATACAGCTGGTGTTCCTGCATTTTCTGTAAAACCAGCTCCAAATGACCCAGGTGGAGTTCTAGAGTCTTACTATACACTAAAATGTCATCGAAAAATACTAACACACTTTCCCGTAACTGATCTTCGAAGATGTCGTTCATGAGGGCTTGAAAGGTTGCTGGAGCGTTAGTGAGACCAAATGGCATCACTTTGAATTCATATAGCCCCTGATGCGTTCGAAAAGCCGTTTTAAAGATATCTTCAGGAGCAACTCGAATCTGGTGATACCCAGCACGCAAGTCTAGCTTTGTAAACCAACTGGCACCCTTGAGTTCATCTAAGAGTTCATCAATAAGGGGAATTGGATATTTGTTTTTGATGGTAACGTTATTTAGCTGCCTATAATCCACGCACATACGCCACGTACCATCTTTCTTCTTGACCAGAATAATGGGAGAAGCATAGGGGCTGGTGCTCTTTTGTATGATCCCAGTTTGTAACATCTCTTTTATTTGTTTCTCGATTTCAGCTTTTTGGATATATGGAACTTTATACCCTCTCTGGTTGATGGGTTGACTGCCCTCCATCAATGGAATCCTGTGGTCCTGTGCCCTCATGGGAGGCAACCCCTTTGGTTCAGAAAACACCACTTGATACTTGCCCAGTAATTGCTTTAATGCAGTGATGTCTGGTACCTTGGCAGTCAGAGTTGTTGGTTCTGCTGTCACCACGCAAATGCATCCCTGTGCAACTCTTCCCTTGGACCTCAACAACTTGGTCATTCCTTTACTACTGATAGCTTGCAGATTGCCCTTAGCAACAACACCTTGCAAGCTCACCTGCTGGCCAACGAGGAAGGGGAGGAGGTTAGGATTGAAGATCAGATCGTGCCACGTACAGATAAGTTCAAGTATCTAGGATCGATCATCCATAAGGAAGGTGAGATTGAAGACGATGTCACGCATCGTATCAAGGCTGGGTGGCTGAGGTGGAGTGTAGCGTCATGGGTGATGTGCGACAAGAAAATCCCGCTTAAGTTGAAAGGGAAATTCTATAGAACGGCAATTCGTCCGGCGATGGTGTATGGTTCAGAGTGTTGGGCGGCAAAGAAGGCCCTCGAGAGTAAGTTGGAAGCGGCTGAAATGAGGATGCTGCGGTGGTCCTGTGGGCGCACGATGTTGGATAAAATCCCGAATGTGGTTTTTAGGAGCGAGTTTGAGGTGGCTCCTTTTTCTGCGAAAGTTAGGGAAGGGAGGTTGAGATGGTTCGACCACGTTCGTAGGAGGTTGGCCGAAGCCCCAATGAGGAGGGTCGAGAGTCTTTTGGTTGTTGGGGTGAGGAGGAGAGGCAGACCGAGGAGGTCGTGGGATGAGCAGCTTAGGTTGGATTTGAAGGCCTTAAACCTTAATGAGAACATGACCTCGGATAGGTGTTCCTGGAGGCGCCAGATCAGAGTAGTGGATTCGCTATTAGGGAGCGGATCTGTTGTTGAGAGCCTTAGAGTTGGGTTGTCTCGGTTAGCTTTATCTTAGTAGTCCGTTTGTCTTGATCTCATTTTTCGTGTAGTATTGTCTTCTGTTTTCTAGTTTTGCAGGAAAAGACCCTGGCTAGGAGCCATATTTGATCTGAGCGCCGTGCAGAGCGGAGTAGCTATTCCTATGGTAGGTAAGTCTCATGCGTTCAAAGCCATGGGCTCAGGTATGTTGATGAGCCGCTATCCAATCTTAGATAACCATTGTGAATATCACACACTTTGCTTTTTGTGCACCTAGCCGGGGGTCTTCACAGAAACAGTCTCCCTACCGTAAAAAGCAGGGACATGGTCTGCGTACATCTCACCCCCCAGACCCTGCTCTGTGCGGGATATACCGGGTATGTTTGGTTTTAATTTTGATTATATGCAGAAGTCTTCTTGACCCCATTTCCCACCTTCTGATTAGATACATAGATTCCCTTCTTTCACAAAAAAAAAAGTTACATAGTTTCCTTTACTTTTTCACTTTTTATGAAGTGTCATCATTTGTAAATAGTAATAAATATTTATTTTTTTAATCAATAGACATAATCTTAATAGTATATTTATATGTAACTTTTTAGAACACATTTTAACTGGCCTTAAAGTTGATTTTCTAAAAAACAATTGAAAAGACATTTTAATTAATAAATATAAATACTTGCAATTTTATATGAAATTATTATAAGTTGATTTTTACTCAAATACGACACGAACATAATAGCCACTCGTACATATCAATTCGCGTCCTTATACACGATTCGACTGCTGTTATACATACTGATAAGCGGTACTTTAGACGGCAATATACACAAATACGGTAATTTAAGATAAATGTTTTATTACAGATTTTCTTGTCGGTAAAAGCTACTTATTGCTACAAGCCGACATCTGCAAGACTGCAACTGAGTCGGGTCAAGACATTCTCTGAATGACAACTGTAATTGATTTATATTAAATACTGTATAAAGTATTCAATACTCCGAATTCTACTTCGAGACTTCGAGTCAAAGAAAGTCGAGAACGATGCGTTTGACAAATAAATGAACAGGCGGGAGGGATGACAAAAGCAAATTACTCGTAAAGTTTAACAAGTACCAGGGTCGTGCCGGCTAGAGGGGAGGGCATCCAGGTCACCTGCCCTGGGCCCAAAAAGTTTGGGGGCCCAAAAATTTTAAAAACCCTGTAGTCGTGTTAGTATACATCTAAGGCCTTTACATTAGTTTTAGTATATACATCAGTTTTATATTAGTTTTAGTATACATAAGTTTTACTTGCTTCCTTCCAGTTTTACTTGTTTTAGAATACACGCGAGAGAGACATTGACCACCACTTATGTCTTCTTCTTTAAGTTTAGAGGTAAACGCCCTCATCCCTAATTCCCTATTATTATAATACTATTATATATATATATATATATATATATCATATATGTAATATGTAATATGTAATCTTGTTCAATTTTAGGCTTTTCTTGTCTTAATTTGCTTTCTATTTTCATTTAACAGGGGTAATTATCAAGACTTAAGCAATCAGGGGCCAAACAATCATCATACTTGGGATTTCAGAATTTTGGGTGTTTTGGGAGTTTGGATTTTGAACAATATCATTCAAGGTGTTATTCTTCCTTTGCCTCAAATAGTTGTTTTATTATTGTGGAGTACAATGTTACCTAAAAAACATCTATCCGGAAATGAAAAGAGGAAAAAAAGAAAACGAGCAAATGAGTTACTAGAGTCACAAAGAGGAGCTATTGAGAATTTTGTTATAAAAAAGGTAGATACTTCGAAACAAGAAGCGAATGAAAATTTTGAGGATTTGAAAGTAGGTAATGAAAATTTAGAGGATTTAAATGTAGAAAATGATATTTTAAATGAGGATGACCATGTGCCCAATTTGTCTAATATTGAAAATGTGAGGGTTGAAGATGAGCCAAGTCCTCCTTTTAAGGATATTTATGATCCTAGAAATTGGGAAAATTTAAACAACAAAGAAAGGGACATTGTAGTTGAAAAGGGGCCTCAAAGGGAATTGAATCTTACATTTCCATTGGATGATACTTCAAGACATTTTTCATATGTTTTTTATTCTAGAAGATTGAGTAATGGGGAGGTTGTTGATAGAAAATGTTTGATTTATTGTAGACCCGTGGATAAGGTCTATTGCTTTTGTTGTAAGTTATTCAACATGGTGAGTAAAAAGTTACCATCTAAATCAATGTGCATTGGTGCTACCATGAAACAAATAGAAAGTGTGATGACATTCTTTGAAAAGTATAGAGAAGAATGGTTTGTCTCTAGCATGAATGTTGCCAAAGAAATTGCATTTGATATGGATATTGAGCCTACTTTTCCTATAAAGCGTCGTGTCATTAGAAAAAAACAATTTGATGAAAATGATGCCAATGAAGAAGTAAGATCAGTTGAAGAGTCTTTTAGAATTGATTTTTTTGTGCGATTGGTGGATATTGCAATTAATTCACTAAGGAGCCGCTTTGAACAATTACAAACATTTGAAGGTATTTTTGGGTTTTTATTTGATCCACCAACTTTAAGGTCTTTGGAGCATGATCAAGTCAAACAATGTTGTAGTAATCTCGTAACTACTTTTTCTCATAACGGGTTGTCAGATTTTGAGCTAGATGTCTTGGTACAAGAAGTTAGGGCTGAGCATTCGGTCGGTTCGGTCCAGAACCGGACCGAACCGAATAAACAGAAAACCGAAATGTCATTTTTTTCTGGACCGAACCGGACCGAAGTTTAATCATGGACCGAACCGGACCGAACCGAAATAATTCGGTTCGGTTCGGTCCGGACCGAAAAAACCGAATTTTTTTTGAAAAAAACCTATATTATAAATAAAGCTAAAAATTCATGATTTATCACAAAAATAATAATCAATTAATCACCACTATTTCACCAACAAAGATATAATTAGAATTTACAAATTAGATAATATAATTATATTTTATAAGATATATATAAAATGTATATAACATAAATATAAAAATTAAAGTATATATTATTCGGACTATTCGGTCTATTCGGTCCGGACCGAAATATTTTTCAAAGAACCGAACCGAACCGATTTTTATTTCGGTCTATTCGGTCCGGACCGAATAAACCGAATTTTCAAAAAATTAGAACCGAACCGAATTTGCACGGTTCGGTTCGGTTTTTCGGTTTCGGTTCGGTTTTGCTCAGCCCTACAAAAAGTAGAGGTATTGCAAGTTTACATTCCGGATAATCTGACATCCGCTCTTGAGATTCTTGAATTTGTCAAATCTCTTGATTGTCTTCCGAATGTTTCTATTGCTTATCGAATCTTATTATCTATACCCGTGAGTGTAGCATCAGTCGAAAGAAGTTTTTCCAAGTTGAAATTGTTGAAAAACTATTTGCGTTCATCGATGTCACAAGAAAGATTAAATGGTCTCGCAATTATATGCATGGAGAGAGATATGTTGGAGAATATTGATGGTGATGCCATAATCAATGATTTTGCATCAAGAAGTGCTCGACGAAGTTGTTTTTCATGATTCATCACTTGAGTATGGCATGTTGGTATTGAAACTATTGTTAGTACTTTGATGTTTAAATGGTATGGTTTATATTTAAATTTTACTTGAATCATAATTTTTATTAGTATGTTTGTTTTCGGGAAGGAAAAAAATAAGGGCCCATTTTTTTGATTTCGCCCTAGGCCTCCGTTTATTATGGAACGGCCCTGACAAGTACGAGGAATTTGTTTACACTGAAGATCGTATATTTACGTACTATTAGACTAAATTATTGATTAACGTATTACTCCAAAACACTCGAGCCATTGCAATGCTGCAAGTCTATGGATCTTTAAAATTACTCCCTCCGTCCCTTTTTAATTGGCAAATTTGCAAAAAACACACATATTAAAAAAGCTTTAATTATGTAGTTTGTTTCCATATTTGCCCTTAATATTAACATTAAATGATGAGTTATGGATGTGTATATTAAATGTAAAGTCAAACATTGGTATTAGAAATAAAGGGGTATATATGGAAAAATTGGTAAAAAATGTATTGGAACAAGGAATGTGACAACTATTTAGGGACAATTTTTTTAACTACAAAATCAGATTTGAACAAATTTTAAATAGCTTGGATAAAATCCATATCTTCAAAAACTCGATTTTTGAAAGGTTCAAAAATATATTTATTCACAATTTGTTAATAAAATAATTAATAAATTCATATTAACGAATTTAAATACAATATTGATTTTAATAAACATTCCATAAATACATATTTTTAAATCAAAAAAATAATAGAAAATCACAATTTTAATTTGAAATCAATCACGATATACTATCATATATTTAAATTAAATTTCATAATTAATCAACCACTTTTTAATATAAAGTCAATCACAATCATATTATTATATGATTTTTATAATATATATTGTACAATTATAATCGATATTAAATAATTATAATCAACTTAACTAAAAATCTGAAAAAATCGGATTTGAAATAATTTGGATAAAATCCATATCTTAAAAATTTTGATTTTTTTATAAGCTCAAAAATATATTTATTCATAACTTGTTAATAAAATTAATTAATAAATGCCAACACTACAATATCGGATTTGACAAATTTTAAATATCTTGGATAAAATCCATATCTTTAAAAAATTTATTTTTTAAAAGGTTCAAAAATATATTTATTCAATATTTGTTAAAAAATAATTAATAAACTCATATAAAATAACACTACATATATTTTAATTATTTTAATTAATAAATATACGCTATAAGAGTATTATTATTGGTTGGTTTATTTATTGATAGTTGATAATTAATTCATCAATAAAAGGACATATGTCATACACAAAAATAATAAAACCTGCAAAAATCATCAATAAAAGGGCATACAACATCTACAAAAATAATCAAAATTGAACAAACACATAGTAAATAACAGATCTTCAATTATGATACATCTCTAGCTTATGTCATTAATTATACAGTCTTTTCGAAGAAATAATCTAACAATTTGTTGTAAACGTGAGGAATATGTATATCTGATTCTTCATAACGTATTCAAACAACTGATCAGAACTGTGATTCTATACTATCCAAATCAATGAACTAATATAACAAAATCTAATATATGGGTAAACAAAATCCACGAAGAGGATATTAGGCTATCAATAAAGAGAGATATTTAGTGAAAGCCAAAGTAAAATCAAGGAAAAGAAAATAAGACATATCATTTACAAGGAATTAGTACAAAATCTAATATTTTGGTAGATAAAATCTATCAACGGGCAACGGGGTACTAGACTCTCAATGATATTTTTATTGAAAAATAAAGAAAAATCAATAAATTTTTTTAAAAAAAAACTTAAAAAACTAATATCAGCTCCTAAACTTTAGTTTAGCATCTTTTGGGAAAGGTGGAGAGAGAGAGCAGCAGCAGCTACGGTTTTTGTTATAAAAATTATTAATAATGATAAATAAAAAAAGGTTGATACATTTAAAATTATATATTTTTTTAATAAAAGGGTGCCCTTTGAATTTTGTATTCTTGAATTAAAGTAATAGTATCAACTCTCATATCTTAACCTAAGACCATATATTGAATTTGTTTGGTTGGTTGACTATATTTTTTTTTATATCAACAAATAAAAAATGACTAAGAAAACTAAATAACTTGGTATAAAGATTATATACAAAGAGAGATATTTGTTAACGAGAAATAAGAAAATATAAAAAGAAGGGTTTCAATTTGTTTTGGAGACTTTACACCATGCATGCTATTCTTAGTTTTGTTTTGTAACATCTCATTGTTGTTATAAAAAAATATCTTTTAACATATTTGAAGTAGAATAGGCGTTCAAATTTGCAGAGGAGAAGATTCAATATATATATATATATATAAAGGAGGATAGCGGGAGTTTAGGTGGCGCTCTAATATCGTCTTAATCGATTTTTCTAATTTTATAGAATTTTAAACACTAATAAATATGAAAATATCAATTAGCATATTAGAAGTAGAATAGGTGTTCGAATTTATAAAGGAGAAGAATTTGAATTTATAGGAAAAACATATGATTAGAAGTTCTATTGAAAGTATAATAAATATTTATAAGGCATACGATTAAAAGTTCTATTGGAAGCAGAATAGGAGTTCGAATTTATAGAGAATAAGAGTTTGAATTTATAGAAAAAATATATAAATAAAAGTTCTACTAGAACTAGAATAGGTGTTTGAATACATAGAGCAGACATATAATTAAATATTTTATAGAAAGTACGATCTTCTTAAATTATATATTTTTTATATAAGTTAATTATACTTATATTAGGAAAATTTATTCATAAATCAAATACTATTGTCATGAAAAAAGTCACTGTATTTAAAAAGAAAAGAATTGACGTGTTAACATAATAAAAGAATAATGAGTAAAAGAACAATCTCATGCAGTCTTTATAATATATGTTAAAAAGTTGGGATTTCGATTTTAACGAGAGAGCGGCTCAATCGAAAGAATTGTATTTAACAAGAAATTGATTCATTAGAAAAGATTATTTAATTATTAAAATTTAATATTAATATTATAATGTAACGTAAATGTATTGAATTTTTTTAAAAATATTGTAACGCCGCAGCGAAGCGCGGCTTTATCAACTAGTTCAAATTTATAGAGAAAATAGATAATTAAAAGTTTTATTGGAAATAGAATATGTGTTCAAATTTATAAAGGAGAATAGTTTGAATTTATAAGTAAAACATATGATGAAAAGTTCTTTTGGAAGTAATATAGGTATTCTTCGAATTCGAATTTATAGAGGAGAGAAGTCTGGGAAGATAAATACTTAAAAGTTTTATTGAAAGTAGAATATGTGTTCGAATTTATAAAGTAGAATAGTTCGAATTTATAATGATATTGATTTTAGTGCCAAATAAGAGCGATCCAAAACGTGTTTGATGAGAATACGATTCACTAAAAAAGATCGTATTAACTGTTAGAATTTGATGTTGATGTCACAATTTAATTTATTTTTTTTTTATTTCAATTTTTATGAACCATAATTATAATACAACTATTCGTAATATATGTTAAAGTAGCCCGCAAGGGTTGTCCCAGTTGGTTAAAGAGAGACCATCGCACCTTTTGGTCACAGGTTCGACTCCCATGAGAGGCGGATTTGTGATTATGCCATCCTGGGGCAGAGCCTGTCGCACTTGTGCGATTTGCCTTGGATCACGTGGTTTGCAGGCTATTGCGTGAGCCCATGGGTTTACCCAGAGCGCACCCGAAGGGTAGCGGCTGCGGGTTCCCATGTTAAAAAAAATAAAAAAAATATATATGTTATAGTAGGGTTTGGATTTTAACGAGATAGCAACTTTATTAAAAAATCATATTTGACGAGAGATCAATTCATTGAAGAGGATCGTATTAATTGTTAAAATTAATATTTATGTTTTAATATAAAATAAATATATATAGAATTTTTTTAAAATAAGTTACAACACCGCCGCCGTGTAGCGCGGCTTTTTGGACTAGTTAGAAATATAGAAAAGTACTAGTAATTGATGGATAAAATATGAAGAATTTTTATATTTAAATACTGAAAAGAAAATATAAATTTAGAATAGCCAAAATATGTCGCACGGATAACTGGTCACTTGTATTACAGGAGGATAGATGCCATAGAGTAGTAAAAATGATAAAGTAGATGTACAAATCATTAAGGCTGTCAAACGGATATTTCGAATACGGGTACGGGTAATTTTTTTCGGATACGGATAATATTCTAATTTTTTCGAATACGAATACGGATATTTCGGACGGATATTCGGATATTTTTTTACAGCAATATATAAATGATGATATATATCATATTTAAAGTTTATTAATATAATATATTAATATATTAATATGATATATGATATATTAATACAATATATTGATGGATAAAATATGAAGAATTTTTATATTTAAATACTGAAAAGAAAATATAAATTTAGAATAGCCAAAATATGTCGCATCGATAACTGGTCACTTTTGTATTACAGGAGGATAGATGCCATAGAGTAGTAAAAATGATAAAGTAGATGTACAAATCATCTAAATCTAAGTAGGCACCTATAGGGGTAGGGCAGGGGTCTTTATATCTTGATTTATATGGCCGCTCCTCCTAAATACATTGATTGGTTCTTCAACTATTTGTTGTTATGTAGAGGTTAGGTAGGGATATATATTATGGTTATTAAAAGCAAAAATTCGAAATCAAATAATGAAGACATCGGATAGTGGTTGATATAATAATTAATTTTCGTTTGGAAAGACATTAAATATAATAATTAATTGGCTATTAATTCTAATTAACATCGCCTATTAGAATATTTGTTTAAGGAAAAGTAAAAGGGATTAGTGAAAGTTAATTAGGGCCGAAACGGGCTCATGATAAATGCAATTGGGCTGAATCTTAATATTAGATTTTGTCAGATGTAAAAAGTAAGAAAATGCTGGCACGCTTATTATAGTAGACCCCTATAGAGATAGGGTTTGGTCATGTATCTATCTATTCTACTATATATAATACGCTTTTAATCTCACAAAAAGACATTTTTACCCTTAGCATTTTTACCCTTGCAACTTATTTCCCGCATTGGATTGCTCAAGAATGAAATTGCCTAGCTTCTTTTTTGGTCATCGCGTTTAGGGATCGAAATTTGGTTGTCTGACGTCTCCGGCCGATCGTGTTCGTATGTCTGAGAATCTTGATTATTCCCGGCTCCCAGGTAACTGTATGCTCTGCCCCATCTATTCCTAATTTCCCTCTATCTCTGCCATGTGGTTTCACCTTCCCGGCCCGGCAGCTGTTGGTGATATATGAGGCTTATGTCCCAAATTCGGGTTGTTAAAAGCCCAGGTTGGTTATAGTATTAGATAGTAGATTTTATTTGAAAATTGGGTATGCGAGTATATCTTGTACCTTGTTATAGTCTAGCGTTGGTCAAGATTAAAACTTAGGGTGATATTAACTTGGTTCAGTATAGGCTGCATTCATTTCTTCTCTGCTGTGAAACAGTATACTATTGTAAATTTGAATCTGTTATGTAAGTTTGGAGAGTGATTTGTATGAATTTTAGCTTGATGCTATGGATATAATAAATGCTCCCATCACAATTTATATGAATTTTGGCTTGGTACTATGGATACATTATCGGCTGTCATCGCAGGAGCGCAAATACGTGTTGCATTACATATGCTTAGCCTACTATGTTCTTCGTTGTGTGATTGAAAATTAAATATGGAAATTGCTCTATTTTCTAATGTGCCCACAAAACAATTAAATATGGAAATTGCTTTAACATAATCTTTTATTTATGCAGAAGATACCTGCCTCCAAAACAGTTCCTGCAGCAGATGACAATCCCCCTACAAGCTCAACGCAAGGTACGGATTGTTGCTCAAATTTTACAGTACTTTTATTCTCCTTTGCTGCCAACACCTTTCACCTGGTGCTCTATAGCAGCCGGGGAATTTACATATTGGCATTATATGCAACTAATTTGGTTGGAAATAATACATTTGAATTTGGTTTATAAAGGCGAGTGGCTAGATATAACTGGTTTGAGAGCGAATTTTGGATGAGGGTACTAATCACCCTCGCACCGATATGGTGTGTACTTTAAAACATGAACCATGAACATACCATTATAAGCTGGGTAGCACGGGTGCGCCACCTACATAACGCACTGCGCACCGGGTGCGGTTCGGGTGCGGCGGTGCGGCGGGGTGCGGCGAGGTGCGTACCGGGTGCGCCACCGGGCGTATCCCCGTACTTTGCAGCGGCGATTCGTGGGGGATACGGGAAGGGGATTCGGGAGGGGTATCTTTTGTAATTTCCCAGTCAAACAAAAAACCCCCAAATTGATTGAGCCCTAATTAAATACGATTGCAAACACTTACATCGACTCAGCTCTCGTCATCTTCGTCGCTCTCGTCGACTCTGCCGCCCGATTTCATCTCCTATAAGCCTTCTTCTCCTTCCTTACATATATATACGTATTTATATGTATGTATATATAACGATTTGTATCGATTTCTTCAGTTTGTATCGATTTGTATATATATGTATCTTCAATTTGTATATTGTTCGTCTGTTCGATCATCGATGTGTGAATTGTTCTTGTGTGGATTGTTCGTGTATATATAAGTGCATATACTTATATATAACCCAGCCCAGCACTATTGTAAATGTTGACTTTTTTTTTTTGACTTTGTATTGACTTTGATTTTTCTGAAATTTAAGCTATTAAACTTCTAATTACATGGTTTTTTTGACTTTAAATTGAGAAAGTAAATTATAAGATGGTTTTGCTAATTAATTATATATACAATATATTTTTTTAATATTTTAATATTTGCCGAATCCCCCCGCACCCGAATCCCCATATTTTTTATTTTGCCGAATTGACGAATCCCCGCACCGCGTATCCCCGCACCCGCACCCGCACCCTTGCTTCACAGATTATAAGGTATTCCGTTAATAAAGAGGTTAGGTTCAGATCATTGGTAACCACAAGGCAAAGATCATATTAAAATTTGATGTAATCTAATTTTCTTCAAAGCAAAGTTTGTATTGTCCAGTGTCCCTACTATCTATGTGTTTTGCAATTGGTGGCTATCAATGTGACTGCAGTTTAATGAAAATACAAAGTATGAATTCCGATTTAATCATGGTTCTTTTTATGTTTACTAATTTAGATTGTAATAAACGATATCATAAATTACATTATTTTAATGAAAAATGATAAAAGACAACATTATTATAAAAGTGATGTTATTGTTCTGTGATTTGGAATTATGGATTCTAGGATTGAACATATAATTTTGATAATTTTGTGATTATTGGATTTAGGGAATGCTCATGGCGTCTATTCAACTTAATGTGTATGAGTGTTTTGGTTCTTAATTTAGGCTAGGTCCATTTATTTAATTCTTTTCATCTCTGAATTAATCATGCAGCAGCAGTCAAAGTTAATCCCAACATACAATATTATATACACATATGAAACTTATACTACTATCATATGCAACAAGGAGTGAAAATCGGTGTAGTTGTAAGTTTGAGTGAGCAAATAATAGGAACAACAAGAAGAGGTTTGTGTTCTTGGTTTGCAAGTATGGATCACAAGAAGGATAGTACTATTGATGCTAAATCCACTGTTACTGGTGGTGTACAAGATGTCTACGGCGAGGATTGTGCTACTGAGGATCAGCTCATCACCCCCTGGACCGTCTCTGTTGCCAGGTACTCCTTCTATGTCCAGTTCTCCATATATAGGTGTGTCTTTGTTCGTGTGCCCGACCAAGGCGCACGGCATGATATTGTCCATTTTGGGCCGGTATTTAACTCGCATATGTTTATTTTCGATTATCTTGTGAAAGGACTCACACTGATGGGGAGTTTAATGGACTTAATGTAATTGGCTGCGATAATTCTTCTTATAGCTTATATTTAAGATAATTCTTCTTCTGTCTCCTCATTTTTAAGTCAAGACCTAAGTCACTCGGACTCGGGTACGGAGTGTCGGACACGACACGGATCCGAGTGTCGGGTTCGAAAATTCTGAAATTTTAGGACACGGGGACACCGTCCAAAATTTGGACACGGGTACGGGGACACAACAAATATTTTTAATAAATATTAATATTAATATTCATAGCAAAGACAAAAAAACCAATTACATAAGTTCCATAGTCCACAATACCAATGCAAAATAAAATGAGTCTAATACATTCAGAATCACAAATGTAAAATATTCAAAGATGATGCATCTTCAATCTTCAAATGTGACTACTTCAATCTCCGGATCATCCAATGATAAAATATTAAGAAAAGCCATTTATTTGACACACGAAATTTTATAGTTCTAACTTTTTAATTTTTTCATAAATCTGAAAATAAAATTTTGACTTAATGAAAAAGAAATACAAATTAATATTTGTTCTCAAAAGAAATTTTAAAATTAGCGAGAATCGAGATGATAAAAAATAAACTCTTATCTTTTCAAATATTAATAAAAATGTATCAAATTTTTTTCCATTTTTTTTTCAAAAATTGAAACTTTTTAGCACGTTGATATGAACACCGAATAAATCCTTAATCTAATGTGAAATGTGAAACGTTGTGTACATAAAAGCTGGTAAAGACAACTGTGATTAGTACACCGACACGACACCCATTATTTTTTTGAACTCATTAAAAAAATAAATGTAATTTTCGAAATATTAAAAGATAACTGAAAATCAGGTACATTAGTTTGACTTTAGAGTCATTACACGTGACCACATCTTTATTTTTTGCTAAGTACGTGACCACATGGTCCACATCTTCCTCAGTCACCACATCTTCCTCCTTCCTCTTCCGTTTCTTCACCCTTCCTCTCGTCGTTTCTTCATTTCTTCAAAACCTGCAAACATATACATAGTTCTATTCAAATCATTAACATATATAAGATTTTCATTCGTAACCTTCCACCGGCGACCTGCAAAAAAATTCCGGCGGAGCTTCAAAAATTTTCCGACGACGACAACGACCGGATCCTAAAGCTCGCACACAAATCCGGCACGTATCCGGCGTCGCGTCCCGGATCGTGTCGTGTCGACGCCGGTACGGCCGCCGGAAATGCCGAGTCGGAGTATCATAGGTCAAGACTGTGACCTTGTACAAGTTAATTTAGTATACAAATAGCAAGGCAGTGAATTGTATATGTATTGTTAGTGGATTAAAATATGTTGCAAATAAACATTTATGCAGTGGGTATAAATTACTGAGAGATCCACGGCACAACAAGGGATTGTCTTTTACTGAGAAAGAGAGAGATGCTCATTACTTGCGTGGCCTTTTTTCCTCCAGCAGTTATAACCCAGCAACTTCAGGTTCAAATTTTATCTCCGGCTTTAGGACTAAGTTTTTATCATGAAAATTGGTCAATTTTGTGATAGTGTTTGGTTGGGTCGTCTGAGTTTCTTGAGAATGTTTTTCTCAGGAGAAGAGATTAATGCAACATCTTCGAAGTCTCGAAGCACCGTTACACAAGTACATAACTTTGATGGAATTACTGGTACTGCTCTTGAACAGAAATTATATAAAAGATATTCATATATTGACACCTAGAAGCCTAGATTTGAAAAAAACAAGGTTAGGGGTCCAGACTGCATACACAGGTACCTCAACATTGTGAATTGAATTGCGTATGACCATTATGACCAAGACTCGGATGTTTTCAAGTTTCAAATTTTGTGCTTTTGATTTTTATAGGATAGAGATGAGAAGTTATTCTTCTTTTTTTTTTTTGGCTAATCGAGAAGTTATTCGTTAAGCTTCTGGTTGATAACATGGAAGAGCTTCTGCCTATAGTTTACATCAGCTTGAATGAGAAGTATGATGATTCAGTTTGAGCTTTGAACTGTAAGAATGTTACTTTCAGAATCCCGATTAAATATGGAATAGCTAATATTTGCAGGGGAAAGACTCTCGAGGTATTGAAGAACTGGCCAGAGAAGAGTATTCAAGTTATAGTTGTGACTGACGGTGAAAGAATTTTGGGACTTGGGGACCTCGGTTGCCAGGTGAATTTGGTGGTTTATTAATTTTCTATTTTTTTCTCGCAGTTGTTTGTTATTATCTATGTCTGTGTTATATTTCGTTGTTATAGATTATTTTAGAATTTTAAAAATTGTGGCAGGGAATGGCCATCACACTTGCTCTTTTGATAACTATACTTTACTCTAGGGAAGTTTTGATTTTTTTTCCCGTTGGTTGTGTTATGCGATACCAAGTGAGAATTCTACAATAATTGAGTTCATCTCTCCTATCTTTATCCGACGCTATCTTTGCAAACAGTGTTCTTTATGATTTCTTTTCACTTCATCGTGCAGTGCCTACCTATAACTATTGATGTTGGTACCAATAATGAAAAGTTACTAAACGATGAATTCTACATTGGGATCAGGCAAAGGAGGGCAACTGGGAAGGTACATCTGAACTTAGATGTATAAGTGGTACATCACGACTGATATAATTTCAATAAAACGTCTCTGTCCTTTAATGTTGAAAAAAGTTGTACACATCCTCCAGGAGTACAGCGATTTTCTGCATGAATTCATGACCGCCATCAAGCAAAACTATGGTGAAAAAGTTTTAGTACAGGTAGACTATCTTTATCAGTAGTATGTAGCCACATTTTGTCATGAGATCTTTTCTGCTGGAAAAAATGAATCTTCTGATCTCATGTTTGCAGTTTGAAGATTTTGCCAACCATAATGCTTTTGATTTATTGGATAAATATGGCCCTACCCATCTGGTCTTCAATGATGTAGGGCTGTCAAAAAAATCCGGATATCCGGATATCCGTCCGAAATATCCGAATCCGTATCCGAAAAATTAGGATATTATCCGTATCCGAAAAATTAAGATATTATCCGTATCCGAATCTGACATATTCGTATCCGAAAAATTAGGATATTATATTAATAATTTAATATATTATATTAATATAATATATTAATATATTAATATATTATATATCATATATTAATATATTATATTAATATATTAATATATTATATTAATATATTAATATAGAATATATTATATATCATATATCATATTATATAATATCATATTATATAATATATTAATATATATTATATATTAATATGATATATGATATATTATATATTATATATTATATATTAATATATTATATATTATATATTAATATATTATATATCATATAATATATTAATATATTAATATATTATATTATTATATTATTATATTATTATATTAATATATTAATATATTATATTAATATTTTATATTAATATATTGTATAAATATATCATATATCATATTAATATATTATATTAATAAACTATAAATATGATATATATATATATATATATATATATATATATCATCATTTATATATTGCTGTAAAAAATATCCGAAATATCCGAATACCGTCCGAAATATCCGTATTCGTATTCAAAAAAATTAGGATATTATCCATATCCGAAAAAAATTGTCCGTATCCGTATCCGAAATATCCGTTTGACGGCCCTACAATGATGATATTCAAGTAGGCTTTTTTGTGGCTATCAGCCATGTATTGTCTGGTGTCAATATTTCCAAAGTGCAAATATAGAGAGTTTTATATCTCTGGGGAAATCTATGCTGGTACATAAACATATAGAAGCATTTCTTCACGTATCTGCAAGTCCCGGTCAGTATTCAAAAATCAGTTGCACAAATAAATCAAGCCTTGGCTGGCCTTAATTTTTTTTTTTTTTGACTCGGGTCTCATAGGGTTCTAATCCATCCACTGTTTATATGTTGCAGTTTGCATGTGTCAAAATTCCAAGCATTCTTAAATGGGCCGTATTCAGAAGCTTTTACTTTTCTCCCTGTTAACTCTATATATATACGTGTAGGGCACTGTGTTCCTCAGTTAGCAGAGAGAATCTATGACTATAACAAAGCAACTTCCCAGCCATCTATCAACCTTAAAGGAGTAAGTTACGTTTTTGTTTTTTTTAAGCGAGACAAAAAAATGAAATTAAATTTTAGGGATGAAGTTCGATGAAAGCAAAATCTATGCCGGTGGCCGGTGGGAAATGCTGTAATATAATGACAAGATTGGTACTATTTCATATTGGTGGACGCATTCAATGATACTGATTATGAAAATATGTGATTTTAAAGCTGATAAATCTTTTGAGCAGTGTGATACAGCTTATCTTGTGCATCGGGTTATGAGTTTGGTGACATTGATCCGTATAGCATTTACATGCCATTTTGTAAGCTAAAGAATGACTCTGTAGGAAGTGTATGGCTCAAGAACACTCTTTTGCATTGTAGAGTTTCTTGATACGATCCATGTACTGAAAATAATGCTACGATATAATATAATCAACCAGACGTACAAAGAGATTTGCATGCCTATTCTACTGGGATTACATATAAATGGACTGCATGCAGGTTAAGTTGTAATCATTGTTGGAAACTGATGAATTAACAGCATGATGCACGAGGATCATAGGACATCTAAGTGGTAAATTTGTAATCTCGTCCCTTTCCCTGTAGTAAACAAAACCGTGTGATGCACGAGCTTCATTTGAAATTCATTTTAATTTCTAAACTATATAATGCTTTCAATTTCTGGTAGTGATGTCTTGATAAGGAGCTGGAATGACAATGCAACCTCAATGATACCCCCCCCCCCCCTACAAAAAGCAAATTGCAGGTGGTCAGGTACATAAATAGCAAACACTGCTTTGAAAATGCACACACACAAAGTTAAATCAACAATGAAGTACTTAAAGAAAATGTTTTCTTATAATTTTTGAAATGGGGGCACATATTCAGTGGTACCCGTGACAGCAACTAGATTTGGTCTAAGCCATATGAATCTCACAGTCCAAACACATTGGTATCTGTGGTGTACAGGTGACCAGGTATGTTGGCACATTTTTCAATTTTAAAACTTTAAACATATTCTATATGCAACAATTATTACATAAATGCATTATGATTGTATAAGTAGGAGGTTGGACATAAGTGTATGATGGGCTAACATTTGTCACAGTGAGAAGTGCTGGCCATGAAGTTCCTCTATTTGAGCCCAAAAGAGCTTTAATTATGTTTGGTTCTTAATTTAGGGCTTGGTGAGTTAGCTTGAATTTGAGAAATTAGTTATCTATTGGCTACAGCCAGTTTTGTATCTACTTTTAGTCTTTCGTGATTTAGATTTTTGAATTTTGGGCCGGGTTGTATAGTGTTGATAATGTTTTAATTAAATGTGATGTGATTCTTTTGCTAATATATATGGATTTATGTGATATTTGTCTAAACTTTGTTACACGTAGATATGTTTGGTTATAGACGCAGACACCCAAAATTGCAATAAAAGAATGCAAAAAGCTTGTCAAGTATATGAATTTTGCATTGCTTAAAGACGGGTGCATTCATTTTGATATTTATCTTGATTTTGCCTCTTTGCTTTCACAAATCTACAACTCATTTCCCTTTTATTTTTTTTATCTTTTTTCGAATTTGGCGACTAGAAGCTGGAAATTCAGAGACTGGGATATGGTAACAGCCATATTCAATTGATTCGAGTTTGAATTGCTATCATTGCTATCATACTGCGAAATGTCTTGCCATTTTGTGATGTATACCAGAAGCTATGACATGTTTAAAACATTGATTGTTGAAGTAAAGCTGGTTGGGGTAGTGTTGACTGCAATTATATACTAAGTGTCTACATGTGCTTGAACTAGATCCCATATGATGTTGATCAAACGAGAGATCTATTGTCGATTAGTTGTTTGTGTTTATGGGGCAGCGCAACAAAAGGCGGGTTTGATTATCTGACTATCAAATAGGACATTTATTATAATATTTTCAGAAACGGACAATATGATCTCCAATTAAAATATTTAAAATTTATGAATGACCGTTTATGAGTTTTATCTGTTCTATTGTGCATTCATGGTGCATTTGTTTTTATTAATCTACCAGTTTCTTAAAAGTTGTTTCCCTCTCTATATAATAGCTTTCATGAGCATGTCCAAATATTATATCAGTCCTTCTAGCCATGTCTTTGTTTTTTCACAGTTTTGTTTGTACATTACTATGAAAGGAGGGAAAACCTCTTGTGGAGAGAGAGTATGGCCTACAATCATTGTACACAAAGATGTTTTTGAGTGACGAAGATTAGCAAAGGAAAGGCATAAAGATTGCCGGAAAAAAGGTACATACATGAAATTTTTTAATTTTTACCATTGGTCTTCGGTGTGTTTGACTTTTCATGAAGTTTCTTCCTTTTGTAACTAATAAAGGTAACGCGACTTTTATTTAATTGCATATATGTGTGTCTCAGTCTGTGTGTCTGAAGTTGAGCTAAGTTTGGTAATTGCTCAAAGGTAATACTTTGCTAGAAAAACATCCAAGGCAAAATGGAAACTTCACGTACAATTCTATTTCTCTTACTGAAAAATTTCAAATTACCTCAAAATTGGAAACTGTGGTGACCTAAAACCTTGAAAGTATAAGCTATCTGTGTTTATAGTTGTGCTCATTATTATAAGACATCGGAAGAGAGTAATTTTCTATAAGGCAGTATTTGTTTTTATCAACTTTGTTCTTCTCATGAGCAGCAAATATGGTGTGACATCGTTGAGAGTGAGGCTGGCAAAGATCGCATCTTGTCGAAATTGGAGAGAGACTCCCTAGAACTTTACAGAAAGAGTCGATAAGGCTGCAAATACTAAGGCTCAACTTCAATAATTGGTTGATACCAAGGAAGCTGAACTCACACAACCTCTGAAGCCAGACCTCAATTCGGTTTGTGTAATGCTACAGTAATATGCATGGCTAATTTTCAGAATTATGTTTGGGATGTCTGCACAAGCCATTGGACTACTAGCGCTTTTAGAGAAGAGAACCCGGGTAAGACGGTGGAGATCTATTTCAAGAACAAAAGTATGATATTGTGCCAATGACAATTGCAGGCTTTTGTCGTATTCGGGTCCTAGATTGTCTTTCCAGTGTTTCTGAGTACAATGGTAGTTGGATTAAGTAGTTTCTGAGTACAATGTGTTTGACTGATAGCTGCTTTGTTTATTGTTCCAGGTGGTGCATTGCCAGTGAAGTTATCATTTTCGAGTTAGTTTGAAAATTGGAAGTTCTAAATCTTTGCTTTTACAGTCTCAGTATTAAGAAGTGGCTTTTGAGTTGATGAATTGAACAGAGTTCAGTGGTGTGTATTGTTCTGGGGTGGAAGAAAAATGGGTTTTAATCTACTGACTTGGTATTGCCGGCCTATGGAGTATGACACTTGGGCATGCGAAACAGGAAGTGCGTTTGGTGCTTATACACCATGTGGCGTGGATTCTTTTGTGATCTGTGTATCGAACTGGGTGCTTATGGTTTTGGTCTTATATCGAATATGGCTGATTACAAGGGATGTTAAGGTCCAGAGGTTTCGTTTAAGATCAAATGTTTATAATTATATGTTGGGATAGTTAGCTGCTTACTGTACTGTTGAGCCTTTGTTTAGATTGGGTACTGGGGTTTCAATTTTTAACTTGGATGACCAGACTGGATTTGCTCCTTTTGAGGTGCACTTCTTCTTCCTCATATCAGTTACAAGTCGTTAGATGTGCATTGTGCATGCACCAGCACGACTATATGATTGTGTTATCAGTTCAGCAACTATTGTATTTCACTTCCTTATTCTACAGTGCTTAGTCTTGTATCTTACACAGACTATGTTGTGTTCTGATTATTTTCTCTTTCTAAAGCAGCTTCATTTGTTACGACCAAGAAATGCATTCATTCTTCTGCTATTCTGATTGACCCACCACTTATCCTACAGTGCGTAATAACACCATATTAGATATGTGCAGGCAGGATCAGATTTGTGAATTTTGCCACGCTTTATTATTTTATTTTTATTTTAATACTTATATTAGTAACCCACTGGGGGTCCGCCCCTACCATCTGGTACTATTATTTTCTCATCTTATTTTATTTACATTCATGTTTTTTTTTGTATATGTATTTAAGTGATTTGTATATGTATGTAGGTGTGCAGATCGAAAGAATGGTGGTGGAAGATATGTACGTACGTGTCAACTCCAGTAGGGTCGCTTTTGTTTTCGCCCCAAAGGCATGCTCCCAAGTGTTCTCATTGCGCCCCTATTTCCGTGAAGGTACACTATTCTTTACTTGAAATCTTGCATTCTTCTAAGTCCTAACTCTATATTGTTAATGAGATAAGCATAATATTAACACTCACCCTTTTACTAATTGAATTTTATTGATTGGGTTGTGTACAAGTATACAATAGGTATTACAGATCGTCATTACACTGTAGTTTATGCTCCTCCATAAATTCCTTTAATTTTGCATTCGGAGTATTATGTAAATTTTTGTTACTATTTTTCGCCTTCAGACCTGGTGATATTGCTGAATCTTTTCTTGAATTTTGTGCGGTTTTGAACAAAAAAATTTCTTTTTGGTACTTACAAGCTAATATTCTAAAAAGGTGTCATAAGGCTTGTGCATTTAATATTTTCCTTATGTATTTAACCTTAATTCAACTACTGTAATTAATTCATTTAAATGCATTCTACTTCTTTTGCAACGAAGTTACTAATGTTCTTGCAAATTACTCAGGCAAAGTCACTTGTAACTTACTATATGTCAAGTGATAAATCTTTCGCCTATACCTATGTTGAGGATTTTATCTGTCGTAATCTTTATTACCTTCAACATTTTTTGGTTAAAAGTAGTTTAAATGAATGTTACGTCTTACAGGTGAAATATTATTTCAATATAAAGTTTAACCCTTGCTCCATTTGACACTTATAATTTAGACATATGAGATGCGTAATGATGGTGTTGTTATCCATGGTCAGGGATGGAATCTTGCATCGCGCCAATCATCAATCCGTTAGCTAAATAGTTCCCTGTAAGTTGGCTGAATCTTCTATGATTGAGGATAAAGAGTTAAGCACATTTTCATTAATTCAATACTTTTCCCTAAATTTACTAATTGTATGTCAGTAGCTGTTAAATTTGAAATTGCCATTTTTCTTCTGTTGTTGCTGTTGTAGTTCCCCTTATTATATGTTTCTTTCCACAAACCAAGCTTGGGACAACAGTTATATGTAGCATTTGTATCGCTTTACACTATATTCTCCCTATTGATTTTCGTAAGTATCCTATGAAAAATCTAGCAAAAAAATAAAGAAATCATCCCTCGAATCATTTTTAATGTGATCATGCTAGAATACTCTAGACGAAGCAGGGTTTAAGTGAGTCGCTTCACTACAGGTGGTTATAACAGTTTTTTTATAATGTTTAGGTCCTCCACTTTGATTTTTTTGGCATACATAAGTATTCTCTCTTCATATACCTATGTGGGATAAGATTAACAACTAATTATTTGTTTAAATTACAGGGTGATTGCTCGCATTGAGGATCCTGGCACAACGACCTCAACATTGTTCAACATGGAATTGGAAGTTGAACAATATATAAGCGTACCCACTGCATAAAATTTTGACAACAATGACAGTGTATTTTGTCTTTATTGAATATTCTAAAAATAGTCTGCGAGTTTGTATTCATACAACATACCACACGGCTACAAGGAGTGTACCGTTACTAGCAGCTTTGACTATTCACCAACTTTTATCGACGAGGGTGATGCTGATTCCAGCGGCAAAGGAAACATATTCTTTATCTACTTACTGCATGCTGAGAGCTCCATTGTTACCAACATATACATATGGTGCTAGAGAGTGACCCGTGCCTCGCACGGGTTATTATGCTAGTTTTGTATTTATTCTCTCTCTTCCCTATACACGGAGGAGATGTATTCATTCATTCAAGCCGCTTTGTCAATTCATTCAAGACTCTCTCTCTCTCTCAGAGACATAGACATGTATCTCCGTCCATTTAAACCACCTGTGTCTTTCTCGTTATCTCCCCCAGTCTCTCCTTCATCTTCTCAACTCTCTCTCTCTCTCTAACCAGAACACAACTCTCTCTCTCTCTCTCTCACAACACACAGATCCATGTTTCTACTACCCTATAAGCCAAAACCACACATGGTTTCTACCACTTACAAATCATCAATCAATCTACTCGAACAGATACATTTGTTTTACCAACAATTCATATGTTTTCGGTTCTCCGACGGTGGATTCAGGCGCCGACAAGAACTCAAATGTAGAGTATATAAACGAAACTCCAAATGAGGCAAGCCAGGGTTGGTTGGGATCAGAGAAGATGATTTAGAGTTGACACTCTACTTCAAAAGAAATTGTTGGGCCACTAATTTAAATTGAGCCCAGCCCAAGCCCAGAAGTACTTGTGCCCAGCCCAAAAGCCTTTAGGGTTAAAATTACATGTGTATATAAACGTCGTTTCATCATCCCACAAAACCCAAAACCCAAGCAGCATCAGCTAAACCTAGCCAGCCATGAAATTACTTTTATCCTGTTTAGGTCTTCGATACAACAAAAAACAAAAGAGGCAAAAGAAGAAAAGGGAAAGGGAGGAACAGGAGAAACGCCATAAGATGAGAAAGAGATCAGATTCGTTGAACAACAGAGAAGAGGATATGAGGAATTGGGAGAATAGTCTGCGACTTGAGGGAAATGATCTCATCGATAGAGAGCAAGAGATCGCCAAGACACAGAAGACTTTACAGTCGAGGTCTGATTTGTTGAAAATCAGGGAGAAGGAGATGGGGAATCGGGAGGAGAGTCTGAAATCGAAGGAAAATGAGATTGAGAGGAGGACGCAGGAGAGTTTCAATATCAGAGAGGAGCTGAGGAATTGGGAGGAGAGTCTGAAATCGAAGGAAAATGAGATTTAGAGGAGGACGCAGGAGAGTTTCAATATCAGAGAGGAGGAGCTGAGGAATTGGGAGGAGAGTCTGAAATCTAAGGAGGAAGAGATTGAGAGGATGCAGGAGAGTTTCCGGTCCCATAGGCAGCCATTTCACATAAAACATGCAATACAAGATTTTACTTATTTAGTAAAAGTAGCCATAGGATGCTACTTTTACTTATTTTTCAAAGTTTTGACAGTCCCATAATATTACTGTAGTTGATACGGAGTTCATATAAGGTTCAAACGTGGATTTCTGTCTTGTTGGAAAGATTGTTCTTAATTTCATCGTTTGGGTCTGTATTGGTTGGATTCACGTTTATCCGCAATCTTTACTTAAGATTGGTCCAGTGTGAGATGACTTTGAGATGTGCAGAAAAATTGCAATACAAGAGTATACAATTACTTATGAGTAGTGGATAATACTGCATTGCACACTAGGCAATGTGTTTGGTTAAAATTAATTATTCTTTTAAGTTATGAACTTCCACTCGCAGGATTGATATGCAGAACTGCAGTAGTAGCAAGGACTTGCTACTATTACACTTTGTTTATGATTGAAGCTTAAAGGCATTCTTATCATTTCATAGATTTAAGTCCATGGCCTATTTTTAGCTATGACTGAATCTATTTCACCGATTTCTTTGCGGCTCTTGTGTTGCAGAGTACTGCTTAGAATGGTGAGATGAAGTGCTTTTAGTGGTAGACCTGTCACGAAAAGTGGTAGGCGTAAGTTAGGGGTGACCACGTATTGGTTTAGTTAGTCTGTCGTGTATATGATGAAAAAGTATGCTAATTTAGTACAAAATACTAATGTAAATATTGTAAATTTTGAAATTTTAACAATGTGCTTGTAGATATATATAGAACGGGAGAAAAGCGTACCTCTTTTCCCAAAAGTAGCTCTACTTTATATTCAAGGTTTACTAGGCAAACTATTACTTATCCCAGTAAGAAATAGGAAATGAATGAAAAAGATTGACAATTTACATAAGTGTAACTACTTGATTTGAACTCTGTGAACCTGCTATTTGTTGTTTAAACATTTCTTGTCAGGTAATTTTATTTAACTTTCTGTAGTTGTGAAAGAGTAATTAAATTATTTCTCAACTATGAGCCAACAGAGTCCCGGTACTTTTGACGTGATTGTGTGTGCATCACTGGCTCATATTCCTTATTATAGAGTTTTTAGTGCATTTTTATCTACCTCTTTATATTTTTATTTTACCTTTATTTAATGATAACTGTTCTCACATTCTTCATATCACAGCTGAAAAATGTTGGTAGTTGGTTGGTGAAGAGGCCTCATCACAGAGTGGTAAGTTTACTTTCTTAAATTGTTTTGATGGGAGCACTGGTACAATGGCATGTGCAGTTAAGGAGGGTGTGAAGCTTTATGTCTACACCATTAGATCGTCACATGTTGAACGAGCTAGGCATAAAGCAATTGAAGCTTCACTAGTTGATGCGCTGTCACAAGGCCTGAGCGCTGAAGATGCAGCTCTGCAAGCCCAACAAGAAGGAAAGAAAGCTGCAAAACTTGCAATCCGACAAGCCAAGCGTATTATAGGCCCTGTCATTTCGTCATGCATCCTCTCAATCTCTTCCTCCTTAGATTTCGGACTCTCCTCCCAATTCCTCAGCTCCTCCTCTCTGATATTGAAACTCTCCTGCGTCCTCCTCTCAATCTCATTTTCCTTCGATTTCAGACTCTCCTCCCAATTCCTCAGCTCCTCTCTGATATTGAAACTCTCCTGCGTCCTCCTCTCAATCTCATTTTCCTTCGATTTCAGACTCTCCTCCCGATTCCCCATCTCCTTCTCCTTGATTTTCAACAAATCAGACCTCGACTGTAAAGTCTTCTGTGTCTTGGCGATCTCTTGCTCTCTATCGATGAGATCATTTCCCTCAAATCGCAGACTATTCTCCCAATTCCTCATATCCTCTTCTCTGTTGTTCAACGAATCTGATCTCTTTCTCATCTTATGGCGTTTCTCCTGTTCCTCCCTTTCCCTTTTCTTCTTTTGCCTCTTTTGTTTTTTGTTGTAACGAAGACCTAAACAGGATAAAAGTAATTTCATGGCTAGCTAGGTTTAGCTGCCATTTCACATAAAACATGCAAGATACCTATTGTCTATCAGTCTATCGACTTAAATATAAGAAAAAAACTATTACTAGTATGCCCATCATTCATTACAAGGAGTGATCCCTTTCCCTGTATTTGTTGGTAAGCTCCTCTCTCCTCCTTTAATCATGGTAGTGAAGGCTTGGTTGATGTGCCACTTCCTAAATTGCAATTTATTTCCCTGACTTATTGCTTAAGATTGGCACTCACTATTTTTCTTATTTTCGAAAACCTTACAATTTTTGTAGGCTGGCAATATATTAGTTGATTCAAATGGTACAGTCAAGTTAGCTGACTTCGGGGTTTCTGCCGGCATGTTTGATACCGGGGATAGACAACGTTCAAGAAACACCTTTGTTGGAACTCCTTGCTGGTATATTGTCCTTTCCAGGACTTTCTTTGAGATTTTTATACCAATACCAAATTGTTTTACATATATAATTTGATTAAAACCTTGGGATTTTTTTTTGTTGCTGAATAAGCCTTGAGCTTGTTGTATGCTAATTTTATTATGTTTTTAAATCTAGGATGGCTCATGAAGTTATGCAGAAATTGCATGGATATGACTTCAAGTGTGTGGGAGACTTTTATGATCCATTCTGATTCTTAATATATTTCTTTTACTTGTGTACATCCCAAGTTTTTATCTAGTAAGTGGTCGACAGTACATCCTAAATAATATTTTTTGGGTAAACAGAGCAGACATCATCTGGTCATTTGGTATAACTGCACTTGAACTTGCTCATGGTCACGCACCATTCTCCAAGTACCCACCAGTGAAGGTAAACAGTTTGTTTTAAAGTTATGCATGTCTTGTGGAATCTTACTCAGTGTGCTCTCCTGTTTTATATGATTATTACAGGTTCTGCTGATGACCCTGCAAAATGCACCACCAGGGCTCGATTATGAAAGAGATAGGAGATTTTCAAAGGTCTGTTTCTAATAACATGCCTCAAACTTTTAAAATATTGTACTGAAATAATGTTGGTTTTGCAGTCTTTTAAAGAATTGGTAGCTGCTTGCTTAGTGAAGGACCCAAAGAAGCGTCCCTCTTCAGAGATGCTTCTAAAACATCATTTCTTCAAACATGCACGTTCGGTTGATTATCTGTCGCGCGCTATGCTAGAAGGCCTTTCCCCTTTAGGTGACCGGTATAGGACAATTAAGGTTGTGTACTTATCCCTGGTTATTGAATCATCAAGACATGACTTAATTTCAGTGACCTGTATAAAAACAAAAAAGTGAAAGGTCATCTGTTATCCAATGGTAATACTCTTACTAGTTCACCATCTGGTGTTATCAGGCAAAAGAAGCAGAATTTCTTGTGCAAAACAGGGCTTTACTGGGGGATAAGGAGCAACTATCACAGGTGAAATGCCAATTCTATGCCTTTCATAAACATAATACAGTATATGATGTGTACAAATGCATTTTTTTCTTCTTGTCTAAGCTTGTTTTCTTTAGATAACCTTTGAAAAAATCTGTGCATCCGAAAGGTTTATGCTCTGTTCTAGTGCATCCTTGCTAACATATATAAAACTCTTAGTGTGAAGCTCACACTAGAAAACGACAGTTGACATCTTGTAATGCGTGGATTTTACTTGGTTTAATGGTTATTTAATGCCTTTGTGCAGCAAGAATACATTCGGGGAATCAGCGCCTGGAATTTTAACTTGGAGGATTTGAAGAATCAGGCTGCCCTTGTATGCTGTTGGTTCAAGACATTGATTTTAACTTACCGTAATTTGGCAATAACCTTCTCATATGTCCTATGTTGTATGTAGATTCGGGACTATGATGACATACCAAACGTAGAAGAATCCAGTGTTGAGTGGAAAGCAAAAGGACGAGTACGATGAAGTTGGTTTGTCTGTGGAGAACCCACCTCCTGGAATAGATAATCAGTCGGATGCTCCACCTCATTATCAGTTATCATTACTACTTCTACGTTGCTGAAACTATTCCTTTCCTGTTCTGCACACACACCTATATCTTGTCTTTGTAGCATATATATGGTTTCATTTGGTTTTTAAGAAATTAAAATTTTATCTTTATGTTCTCAGGATGGGCTCAATGATATCCATAATATGGAGGATTCACTTGCTGCATTTCCAATTAAACCTCTGCAAGCACTCAAGTACAGCTAAACCTTCTACCTCCTTTGTCCCTCTCCTTACCCCCTTCTCTCCCCCCCCCCCCCCTCCTCTTCCTTTAGGGACTAAGTTTTTTTTTTTTGCTATAAGATCATTCTAGTATATGGTCGATGAAAATTGCCATGAAAAGTTTAGGGACGTGATATAAATCCCCGAATAATTACCGTTGTGCACCATGTTACCTAGTAAAGTGGTGCTGGGTATACGATAGCTCCTTCAATGCCAAAGACCCATCATTCTATCTTTTTTAGCTACTGTTATACCACAAATAAAGCTAAAGAATTTGTGCTTCTGCGCTACAAGCTTAAAGAAGAAGTTGGAGAGATTTCAAATTAGAAGTAGAACAACATGGCTTAACTTTAAGATTTTCATTCATAGGTGAAGATCTTTTATACTTCATCAGTATGTATAGAATCAAAAGGTTGGCTGTGGCATAAAAGCCAACATAGAGAAAACATGCTTAGAAAAACACTAACTAAACTCATAAAGTTATTTAACTTCAAAGCTGCTTATCATAATAAAGCCTATTGACATTGAGGACTTGGTCAACTATGGAAAAACTTCTGAAGCGTAAGGTTTTTCCTGTTACTGTTTTTATTTATATGCAATGTTATTCATTAGATGTGCTTACAGTGGGTTTTAATCTTGTACCAATATTTAGGTGCCCCTATTGTCACGTGATCACAGGTTGTTGATATATTATTTGCACCTTATAATTATCTCATTGATCCCGGAAACAGACGATCTTTAACCATCGAGTGGAACAATAGTATCCTTATATTTGATGAAGCTCACAATTTGGTAAGGAGAGATTCATTTTAGATAATATAGTTTCTTTCCTGTGGTTTTTTCCTGTTGATATACAATTGGTTTTTTGTTTTACTATTCAGGATATTTGATGAAGCTCACAATTTGGTAAGGAGAGATTCATTTTAGATAATATAGTTTCTTTCCTGTGGTTTTTTCCTGTTGATATACAATTGGTTTTTTGTTTTACTATTCTACCATGTACAATGAAGATCATATGTATGAGTTAGGTAAGTAATATACGTGCATTTTGTTTCTTGACCTGATTTCAGTCTGATGTTCTATTTATCTAGTTCATTTGTCCTACAATACTTCGGGAAAGTTTATGTGCGGATGCTGCCTCTTTTGATTTGTCTTCCGCACTTCTGACAGCTTGCATTTCTGAAGCAAAAAATTGTGTAGACCTTTCTGTTGTAAGGAGGGATAAATCAAATGACAATCCAGATAATTTTGCTATTCTTAGAGATAATTAATAGCAAGATATTTCCATACAGTATAATGATGATTTGTCAAGTTTACTCGTCCCGCACATTCACGAAGATTATTGTTATCACTTTTTTCAATGCAATAGTGACTCAGCTGCTGGTGTGAAGCTACCTTTTGTTTGGGTGTAATTTTCACAATAAGATAGAACGAGTGAGGGTTTCCACAATTAATCTATGTTTTCTGTGAATACATGACTGGTTCTTCATGATAATCTATTATTAAATAAAACACTCATGTTCCATTACTTGATGTAATTTTTACTCATATCATGGATTACAACACTTCTTTTGAAGCTTGAGAAGCGGATTTCTGAAATTAAAATCAATTCCAAAGAAGCGGGTTTCACAAGCCTGGACCATATATTTATGACCTACTTGCTGATCTAAATGTCACTTATAAGACTTCCTCCATGCTTATTGATATAATTGAGGAAGCAGCTCTGCTTCTTGAGAAGGTGACTATTATGTACTTTTCTTTCACTAATTTAATATATGTTCCATTGTCTGGGTGGATTTGCTCTTCTTTTGTTAATGATATGATCCATTTGGTTGTTCGTATTTAAACAAATATCATATGTACTACTTTCTGAATGCCCTGAGAGTTAACTTTTAATTCAATCATGCTGGCTAGCAGTTGGTGACTTGTGGAAGCAAAACCAAGAAGACAAGAACTAAGCGCAGGCAAACTCGAGTATACAAATGACATGGAGTTAATTTAATGCAAGATTGAAGTAATAATTTAAATATCCATCACGGGGATAGTTTATATCAAGATATGTGTATATTATCCTTGATATTTTTTAAGTGAAAGATACCAGTCTGTCATATAATCACATTTTTAAGTGCTGTCCATATCATACCAAGATAAGCAAACAACTGAGTTGGGTTGCTTTTCCATCTATGGTTCAAACTCTGAAAAGATGGATAAGCAAACTCTGATAAAACCCCTAAACAGATTGGTATGTGTAATCGTAATTATAGATTTTCAAACATATTTATAGTTTTTGCTGTTGCACTTGCAGGCAAGCCATCTAGAACCTTAAGTTGGTGGTGCTTCAGTCCGGGGATTGCGATGGAAGAGTTCTCAAAACTGGGTATGGGATCTATTCTTTTGACATCTGCACGTTATCTCCTATGTATTGATTTGCTGAAGAACTGAAGTTGCAAGTACTTTCACACATTTTACATACTTAATATTAAGCCGTGTTATAACTTAGTCAATTCCCCGTTTGTAGAGATTTTCGGATTCGCTTGGAGAACCCACATGTTATATCAGACAGTCAGATTTGGGCTGGTGTTGTTCCTGTGGGTCCATCTGGTTATTCATTTAATTCTTCTTATCGGAGTCACAATTTTCCAGAGTATAAGCTGGAACTTGGCGATGCAATTGGTAGGCAGTTTGATTGGTTACAGGATCTATAATCTAGATATATGTATATCATTAATAGTATATTTTAATCTGAACTGAGCCACCTCAAACTCAAAGTCACTTCTAGGTTTTTTTACCTAATGTAGTATTTTTGTACCCGATGGCCTGCTAATATTCTTTCCGTCTTACTACCTCTTGGACAAATTGATCGACTATTGGAAGAATACTGCAAGTCACCTAACGCTATTGACAAAGCTTTGACATTTGTTTGCATTCAGTGTGTAACTGATCATGCTCCATATCCTGCAGAGTAATCCGAAGACGACTAACTCTACTATTTGGGAAAGAGTCTGCATTGCAAACATCTGCAAACATAAGCTACCTGTTATTGAACCTAAACAAGCTTCATTTTTTCCTACTGCAATTGATGTAAGTACTATGTAAACTGTAAAAATACAATCTTCTATAAGTTCCTGACCCATCTTAACATTATTTTCACTTCAAACCTTAAAGCAGCACTGATTTTTTTGCAGGATTATATGGCTAAATTAAAGGATACGTCGTGTTCTGGTTCCGTATTTTTTGCGGTCTGCCGTGGTAAGGTATGTTTTGGCTAAATAACGCACTTTCTTTAATCAACTGTTTATCCTTTTGACATGTATAATATATGATGTGATAGGTTAGTGAAGGTTTGGACTTTGCTGACCATGCTGGGAGAGCTGTTGTCCTTGGTATGCCATTTGCAACACTAATTGATCCTAAGGTTCATTTCAGAAATATTCCCCTTAATCCTTTAAAGAATCAGTGTAAACAACATTCTTTGATCTATTATGTAATAGGAATTAGGAAGATCAAGTATCATCTTTGACAAATCTCCATGATTTTGAGCTATAGTATGTCGTCAGGGGCATTGCTTAACAGGTATAAGCTTTTATGACTTTTGACAGGTTCGTCTAAAACGTGGATTCTTGGACGAGAAGGCCTTGGCAGTGCCACTGAGAACAGGATGTAAGGTAGGACTCAGATAGTTGGATATCTATCGTAGGCATATATGAGTTTAAGCAGTTATAGATTACTTTTGAAATGAGTTTAAGCAGTTATAGATTACTTTTGAAATTCTTTTGTTCTATGAAACTGTATGTCTATTAATTGCAGCTTTTGACTGGAGAAGAATGGTATAGTCAACAAGCGTCACGCGCTATTAATCAGGCAGTTGGTCGTGTCATTCGTCATCGCCATGATTACGGAGCAATCATTTTTTTGTGATGAAAGGTCTTTGTTACAGAGCTCCCCTTATATATTTTGAAATTCCTGCTTCTTAAAGTTGGTATAGATTATACAACTAGTTATGTTGTAGGTATATATGTTGCTGTACTTGGTTCCTTAAGACATGTAACGGTTAATATAATACTCCCTCCGTCTCTTTATTCTTTACCCATTTTGACTTTTTACACTATTCATTGTAAGCGATTGACTACTAATTTACGCATAATTTATTAGATCAAATATAGTCATGAGTGATTTTGTTTGATTCGTATTTATGAGTACTTTAATACAGTTAAATTTTTATATTTAATACTAAAACGAAATTGAAGATATTAACGATTAAAAATGTACATTGGCATGCGTGATAATGATGAATGGGAAAAGAAATATGAGACAGAGGGAGTATTGCGCTTCTTCAGTTGAAGCATCATATACTCAATCATGCAACCATTTCTAATTATATCTTTTTTAGATTATAATTTTATTTTTAATGTGATCTAATCTTGATCGTCTATTTTCAATCTAACGGCACTTGCTCATCTTTCACCTTGCTGGAACTTTATATATACCAGTTCATTTTTGAGGATCTAATTAATTGCACGATTGGCTTCATGAGAAATGAAATGCATAATGTATATGGGGCCGATTTGGATGGGTAATAGTGAAAATCTTTTACAAAAATACATTTCTTAATATACACAAAATTTACGGATCTGTGAAACAAAAAAAAAGGGTTATAGAATAATCACATCCGATATAATGGATGCATGGATGGACATCAACTAGTTGATATTATATTCTTATATATAAGAGTTATAAGAACATTATGCACCCGGGACGTTCATTTAGTTCATCAGTTCGTGAATTGAATGAATGTAAATGAATGGAGTTGTTTACCAATATTCATCCTAAATCAACTTTTTTTTTTGTTAGTTTTTATGCACTGGAAAAATTTTATCCGCCCATCAATTACTATATTCGTCATCTAATAATTATATAATAATAGTTGTACATACTCACATGTAATGGTTAAACCAAACCAAACCAAACATACCCAGTATGTCCCGCTCAGAGCAGGGTCTGGGGAGGGTAGGTTGTACGCAGACCATGCCCCCACTCTTTTAAAGTGGGGAGGTTGTTTCCGTGAAGACCCTAGGCTATGTGCACGACATATACGGTGTGTGAAATACACAAAGAAATGTAAAAAATATGCGACAAAGTTCACAGCAATACCTGAGCCCATGGCGTTCTCCACACGGGACTTACCTACCATGCCTCTAGATACCACCAAGCAAAGCTCCCTGGACCTGCACAACCGGGAAACATATGATACTAAAAGTACAAAATGAAAATGGAAAAAGATATCGGAAAAAGCCGAACTCCTAAGATAAGGCCATCCGAGACAACCCGACTCTGAGGTTCTCCACTACAGAGCCGTCCCCTAGAAGAGAGTCCACCACTCTGATCTGCCGCCTCCACGAACACCTGTCGGCGGTCATGGTCTCACTTAGGTTCATAGCCTTCAAATCCAACCTAAGTTGCTCTTCCCATGACATCCTCGGTCTGCCTCTCCTCCTCACCCCAACAACCGAAATACTCTCGACCCTTCTCACTGGGGCTTCCGGCCGCCTCCTACGGACGTGGCCGAACCATCTCAACCTCCCTTCCCTAACTTTCGCAGAAAGTGGCGCCACTTCGAGCTCGGTCCTAAACACCCTATTAGGGATTTTATCTAACATCGTGCGGCCACACGACCACCGCAACATCCTCATTTATGCTGCTTCCAACTTGTTTTCGTGGGTCTTCTTCGCTGCCCAGCACTCAAAACCATATAACGCAGGCGGATTGCCGCTCTGTAGAATCTCCCTTTCAACTTTAAAGGAACCTTCTTGTCGCACATCACCCCTGATGCTGCCCTCCACCTTAGCCACCCAGCATTGATACGATGCTTGACATCGTCTTCAACCTCACCTTCCTTCTGGATGATCGACCCCAGATACTTGAACTTATTCGTACGCGGGACGATCTGATCTTCGATCTTAACCTCCACCCCTTCGTCGATGGCCTCGTCACTGAAGTTGCACCAGAGATACTCAGTTTTAGTTCTACTCACCCGCAAGCCTTGAGACTCCAAAGTAGATCTCCATAGTTCCAACTTCTCGTTGACCTCCCCCCTTGACTCCGCCACTAGCACGATATCGTCAGCGAAGAGCATGCACCACGGGACGGCGTCTTGGATCCCGCGTGACATGCCATCAAGGATAAATGCGAAAAGAAGAGGACTAAGAGCCGATCCCTGATGAAGCCCAATCTCAACAGGGAAGAAACGAGAGTCACCCACTGGGGTCCGGACGCAAGAACTAGCTTGGGAGTACATGTCTTGAATCACTCTTACGTACGACGACGAAACACTCCGCTCTATGAGGGTCTTCCAAATCGCTTCCCGGGGGATACTATCATATGCCTTCTCGAGATCAACGAACACCATATGGAGGTCTTTGCGGCGCTCCCTGAACTTCTCCATAAGGCGTTTGACGAGATGAATGGCCTCGGTCGTCGATCTCCCCGGCATAAAACCAAATTGATTCTCTGAGATTTCAACTTCTCTTCTAATCCGGCCTTCTACCACTCTCTCCCAGAGTTTCATAGTATGGCTGAGTAATTTAATACCCCGATAGTTACTACAACTCTGGGCATCGCCTTTGTTCTTGAAAAAAGGAACTACAACACTACGCCTCCATTCTGCTGGCATCTTAGCACCCAAGAGGAGATCATTGAACAGATTAACTAGCCATTTAACGCCAACTTCGCCAAGACAAATCCACACCTCGATTGGGATCTGATCCGGACCAACCGCCCCTTGACCTCGTCCTCGGTAATACGCTCACAAGGAGACGAAGGGGGGATCTCTAGTTCCCCACCGGCCCAACTCCTCCTATTCTCATTGAAAAGGTTATGGAAGTACGAACTCCACCTCTCCTTAATAGCGTCTTCATTAAGTAACACTCGGTCTGAATCATCCTTTACAAACTTTACTGCACCCAGGTCGCGCCGCCCTCTCTCCCTAGCTTTAGCTAGTTTAAAGATAGCATTCGTTCCTTCCTTGGTATCCAGGCGCTTGTACAACCCCTCATAGGCTTCCCCTTTGGCTTTTGCCACGGCCTTCTTAGCCTCCCGTCTCGCCACCTTGTACTCTTCCATCTTCCGGCTCTTCTCCGCCCCTGCACTCATAGACAGAAGCTCTTTAAAGAGCGCACATTTAGCCTTAATGCATGAAAAATTTCAAGTGAATGGGCTCCACTTTATTGCTGCCCGTTGGTTACTTCTTTGCTTTTTAAAGTTTCTAGTAATTAAAATACATATAATCATTCCTTCGTAACAAGTAACGACGAACTTAACATAGAACAACACATTTAAGTAATCATTGCAATTTTCATATAAAAAAATGATATTACAAAAAAAATCAAATTAGTTGCAACGATCCAAATTAGTTTCAACGATATCTGGTTCACATGCTTTTTCTGAAGATGAATTCTTCTAAGCATACCCTTACATGTGTAATAATCAAGGGTTTATGGATAAAAAAATAAATATTAAAAATTTAATTAAATGCTCGTATCATCATATATACTTATATATAATAAGCATAAAAGGGAACTTATCCAAATTTTTGGTCTGGTCGCTGTATTACCAAAATCATATGATCCGTTGTATTAAAAATAGACGATCAAGATAAGATCACATTAAAAAAAAAACTAAAATCTAAAAATGATATAATTAGAAAAGGTTTTATTAGAAGTGAATTTTAAAAAGAAAATTATAATCTAAAAAGGATATAATTAAAAAAAGGTTGTATTCAAATTGTATTTTAAAAAGAAAATTATAATCTGAAAAGGATATAATTAAAAAAGATTTTATTAGAATTGAATTTTATTTAATTTTTATTAGTATCTAAAAAAATTCATATTTACTATCTGGGCTTTATCTTGATATCTAATTTTACAATCCACGCGAACCTTGTAAAATTATCTTTAATTTAGTGTTGATTTAATTATTATTATTATTCAAATGAAAATACTCAAAATCTCAAAAAAAATATAATTTCGAATTTTTATATTAATTCTATTCAATGTAGAAGTCCTACATTGATAATGCTATTCAATGTAGAAAACCTAAAAATATATGATTAAAGCATATACATTTTCGTATTATAATATAAATGCACTTTTTAGTTTATAACATATTAAAATATAAAATATTGTTTTATGCTAGATCCAATGGTTTCCATCTATTTATTTTAAGATCTTTGTCGTACAGAGGACTAGACTAACGATTATCAAAATTTTGGACAAAATCTCTCTTACACTTATTATTAAAATTGTATAAGGTTGTTAGTAGAACTATTTTCAAATAATCACAAGGGTATTTTGATAATCACAACGAATTATAAGTAGAATTCATAAATCAAATAGAATTTTCGATGTAAAAAATCATCAATTTCTTCTCTTCTTTGTTTTTTGCGTAGATTTAATTAGAAAAAATACATTAAACCATCATTAAATTAAAGATTATTTTGTTAATTTCACGTGGGCTGCAATCATCCAAATCTAATTTTAAAATTCATGATAGAGTACAAATATTAAATTGAACGTGTAAAGTTTTTTATATATAAATTTTTAAAAACAATTTGAAATGTAAATTAGTAACATAAAAATTTTAAAAAATTAATATAATTAGAAATATTAGAAAAGGAGCCGTGTGTTGCACGGGTTATAAGCTAGTACATATAAAGTGATTGTTAGGCTCGAACTATAAATATAAATACACTCGAATACTTTTTCTTCTAAATTCGATCACATTTTCTACTTCCAGTCAATATAGAATACATTATTAGCTATTTATGTTTAAAAATAGTAAAATTTTAAGAAAATTAAAAAAATAAATTAATATGATATTAGATGCGCCACCTAACACCTATTCTACTTATAGTAAAATTTTTAGTTATATGCTTTTCCTATGAATTCAAACCCTTCTCCTCCATAAACTTTAACACATATAACATTTATTTTATTATGCATCTAATATGATAAAAGATATTTTTTTTCATTTATTAATATTCAAAATTTTAAAATTATAAAAAAACTGGAAATATATATATATATATATACTATTAAAGCGAAACAAGGTATAATTGTTGGTTGGTTTTGGTTAACACCTTCCAAAAAAAAATTATTACTTTCCTGAAACAAAAAGAACCCCAACAATTTTAAATACATTTAAAAAAATAATAAAATAACCAAATACAAGTAAAATACAAACACGTATCTATGTATACTGCTAAAACAATTACACACGACACATCACCATCTCTACAAGTACTGTCGCTCTCCAGGTACCGCACTCTCGCCTTTTTAGGCATCCGTTTTTGAAATTGGGGGCAATTCATATATCAGGTACTATTCTTTGTGTAGGTTTGATTTTGGGATTCCCCGATGGATTTTGGGATTTTGGGATCTCTATCTATATTCCTATTACTAATTGAATTAACTTTTCTATCTATTTTTCTAAATTAGCTTCTCCTAATCTCCTCTATTTAAATCATATGAGCATTATACCTGTCTATTTCCGTGTTGGTGTTTGTTTGGTTCAAATTAATGCATTTGTGTGTGTATTTAGTGTATATATGTTCGTGAAGTAATTAGACTGATGGGTTGACTTGTTACAAGGTGTAGTAGCTTCAGCTGCTGCAAAGCCTTTGAAGAAGGCTTTGTGCCATCTTCTCTACTTTTAATTTTTTTTAAGTCTTTTGCTATATACTTATATCCTATAATCTATTTGGATAACGACAATGACAATAATTTTAATTGTGGGGACAAACTAAAGTTCAGTTCAAGCAATATGCCGCTTACTCTTTTACAAAGAAGGGTTTGTGCCATCTCTACTTTTAATTTTTTTTTAAGTCTTTTGCTATATACATATATCCTATAATCTATTTGGATAACGACAATGACAATAATTTTAATTGTGGGGGCAAACTAAAGTTCAGTTCAAGCAATATGCCGCTTACTCTTTTACCATTTTAACTATTAAATATTTTAATAATCTATTTTGGTTGATGTGGATGTTAAAGGTAGAAGGACTTTGTTTTACCATTTGGTTGAGGTGCATCATGATCCTGGTCATAAGCCTCTTACTCTTTGGCTCAACGGAGGTTGGTGTCTTTTATTTTCCACATTTTTTGAAGTTTGTCGACTTCTTAGTGCTTCAAGTTCAAACTAAAATTTCCAGAATTTTGAATTATTAATGGTCAATACACGTTGATATACGTTCGTATTTTTGTTAAAGTTAAAATGCGTAATATAATAATATGTAGTCCAAACTCTTGAAGTTGCTACCTTCGCGACGATTCTGATTCTCATTCTATTTATGTTTTGTGTGCAGGACCAGGTTGTTCCTCATTTGAAAGAGGCACATTCACAGAATTGGGTCCATTCTTTCCTAGAGGTGATGGCAGATGCCTTCGAATAAATTCCAAATCTTGGAATAAAGGTATGCATGTTATTTACTCCGAATTAGTTTATAAAAAACAAAATTCTGCTCAAGATGATGTTGGTTGAAAATCAGTCTTTAAAAACATATTGTACTTCTAATAGTTACATGTAGTTATCAGTATTTTAAACATTTTTATTGCAGTATGAAATCTTCTATTTGTTGAGTCTCTAGCTGGTGTGGGAGTGGGATGGTCATACTCAATTACTACTTCAGATTATAATTGTGGTGACTGGTGATGCCTCCACGGGTAAGCTAATTGACAAGGCTTATTTTGTTTAACATCATTTTGGTATGCTAATCTTTGTTTTCCATAAAGATATATGTTGAAATATATCAAGTGACAAGTGATCAAACATGATTCATGATGTTTGTCAATTAGCATGCATGGTTTCTCTCCACGTCTTAGCCGACACTCCTAATGTTGAGCGTAAATGTGGTACCCCTGTTGATATTGCTCTGTGAAAGTTTGATTTTGTATGCTGACAGTTATTCTAACAGATACCGGTGGTTATGAAAACTATTTAGTGGAATTTTTTAGGTATAATAACCAAGTCACTGATCAAACAAAACACCAACTTCTGTGATAGGCAGCCAGTAATCGCTGGAATATATGAGAGCCGCTTTGTGAAGTTACTACAAGAAAACAAGCAGTATGTTATCAAAAACCCAAATGAAGCATACCTCTTCTACTTGCATTTCAGTTCTCATTGGCTTGAAGACGCTTTGTATGTTCCTGATTCTCACACTCACACAAACTTGATCAAACCCCTTCTGGAATGTTTAAATATTACATGCTTATAACCTATAGGTACATCTATCACAAAAGCCAAACTTCGTAATGTTGAGAATACAATATGAGGCAAAGTTTATGATACTGATAAAAGAACAAGACCCAAGAAAACTTTGAGTGAGAGGAAAAAAGAATCCAATTCGAAGACACTATTCGTAAAATAATTCAAGCTCTTTATGAAAAACCAATGTCAACAAGAAAAATTATTTTACAGTCCATTTTGGGTTTATATTTTATTATTTAACTAACGTTACAAATGTAGTTGGATCAAATTATATTTTTTAAATAATTTATAATTTGTATGTTGTGATTATATGGAAATCCTCAATATAACCTACAGGCATTCGCAGTTTCGCTCATGTGATGGAAAATGATACTTAGCTACAGTTGTATATTCTTCTGTTTGCCTTGATTACAGGTCATATTAGTTCCAACAGCGGTTCCTGCCAAGCGCTTGAAGAATGATTTGTGCTTTATTCTCTACTTTTAGTTATGTTAGTCTTTTGTTATATATACTTATAATTGATTTTGGACGACATTCTCTCCTTTGCAATTGGTCTATTTTTCTTTTTGTCAGGTTGCAATTGGTCTGTTTATATACATATAATTTGGATTTATGGATAGAACTAAACTTATGGTCATTTATAATATGTACATGTGTACATCCCTCATCCCTATCCCTAGGATATGTTATGATTTGTGATAAATGTTGTAGACAGTGGTGATTACTACAAAATGCAGCCTCCAAAATAACAGTATCTTTCTCTCAAGGTAAATAATCTAACAAGGACCTATATAATGTTCGCTTATATATGTATTTATTTACGTATTTATGTATGCATTGTTTCGTTACCATGCTACACTCTCAAAGTTTGCAGATAGAAAATCTTCAATTTTTGCCAAAAAAAACAGAAGAAAAAATAATCAGAAAATTTGAAAAAACCACATGATCTATATTTTACGGTCCAATAAAATCTTCAAATAAATTAGTGGCATGTATTCCACATTATATGTTTTGACCACAAATTCTTTAAGTACAATTTCAAAGAAAAAAAAAAGTAAAAATATATTTAAGTTGTCATGTAAGACCAAGTTAAAATGATTTAGGAACGCTTTATTTTACTTTTAAATATTCTTTATGTATGTAAACAATCACGTTCATTTCGAAAAAAAAAATTCATATAACATCAAATTTCAAGAAAAATTTCCACTTAATTTTAAAGTCACCACATAATGTTACGATATATTAGAGGTTTTTTAAACAGTATATTTTAAACCATAATTTTGACACATTAGATTATCATGTATAGAGCAATTTCATTGCCAATTCCTCATATTTCAAATTTTTTTATCAAACTGGCGGCAATTAAGAAATTTTTTGAAAAAAATCCGATTAACGATGCTTATAGTTAAAAAAACGATTATGGGCAGAAATTATTCATTCAACGCTTCCTATTTGCTTTTCCCAAATCAAGAACAATTAAATTTAGGGTCATGTTAACAACAGCCCTTAGGACTATGTTTAAGGATTAATTTTTGTCATGTGGTGAATTTTTATTGGATGATTTATGTGAATGCATGGGGGCACATACTTTTTTGCAAGTGGGGTACAACCTTAAGCCAATTAAAAACTACCACATAACACCTTAACCATAGCCCTAAGGGCTGTGGTTAACATTTTCCTTAAATTTATTATGGACATCTTTATTTCAAGTAAGGATGAGGGGAGAAAATGATTCTCAACGTCCAATGAATTGTTAGACTGAGCTTAATTTTTGGTTCGTATTCTCGAACCTTCGTTAAAAAATTGAATAGACATCCTTAAGTTGTTATCTTTCTAGAGGATGTCAACATTAATCCAAATTCCGAAAAACAAGATAATTTAACATTGCAAACGTGCTAACAAGGAAATGTTTGACACTGAACACATCTGACATGGATAAACAACATATAAATGACATTGCATAAAAAATATCAAAACAAACTAAGCTCAACCGTTCTTTACACGGGTTATAAGCTAATTATCTATACTAAAAAAAATAAACATGAGTATATTAAATTATATTAAATTAAAATTTTAAAAATTATTAAAAATAATGATTATATAAAAACATATTTGTAATATTACATAAAATTTAAACATTAAAAAGTAAACCCTTGCATCGCACGGGCATTAAAAGTTTGTCGATTCAGTTTTCGGCACGGTTATCTTAATTATTAAAACAAATAATAAAATAACATAATTAAAGATAACTAGCGTAAAATCCGTGCGATGCACGGATTTTTTAATATTATACTAAAAAAATTCATTAATCTCAATTAATTTTTTAAAACATGAATTTTGAAGGCTTACATTTTTATATGAGATGGTTTGATAATAATATTATATAAATGTTATCCGTGATATTTTTAGAAAATGAGGGATTTTAGTTAGAAAATATAGAAAAGATGATAGGTTTTAGTTAAAAAGAGTAATCCATTAATTATTAGTAATTATAAAATTATTACTTTATTTTATTAAATATAATGCCCGTGATATGATTAGAAAAATAAAAAATTTAGTTAGAAAAAATTAAAAAGGTAATATGTTCTAGGTGAAAAAGGTAATTGATTAGTTTATAGTAATTATAATTTAATTACGTTATTTCAATAAATACAATTGTTTGTGTTATTCCCAGATTACACACTTGTATAATTGTAGAAGGGGGGGTTGAATACAATTCTTGATATTTATAAATTTCTGATAAGAACTTCAGAAACTTATGAAGAGATAATTGCAATGTAAGAATTATACACAAACACATATAAAATCAGGTGGTTAAAATGCACCACCTGAAGCTTTTATTTGAAGAAAACTCTGTGATACAAAATGTACACAGCTGCCGTTTTACAACTCTTTGCTTCTAAAGATATTCAAGAAACCCTAAGCAAATATGTCTGTTTTCTTAACCTACAAAGAGTTGCTACACTTGGTTATATATCCCAAGTTTTACAAGTACTACTGGAATAAGATAATACTAATCTAATTCTAGTTGACTTGCTACTACACTCCAAATACATATGTAGCCGAAAGGTTGTCCTTGTGTTCAGACATGTCTCCTGCACCTTTCTTGTATTCATAGTGTAAATGGAATGCTTCTTTCTTCTGTGTTTCCAAAGTATGGCTGCCATACTGCTTTTTGTATCTACTATAAACTCATGTGATCTGTCAGTCAAACATGTCCTTATCAACTGCTAATCTCCAGCTAATCATAGAAAACAGTGTCAATGATTATCCGTTGATGATGTATACTGACATCCGTTGATGATGTATAGAGCAGTATCCGTTGATATTGGGACTTGAGCTGTATCCGTTGATAGAGTGAATTTGAGTTGTATCCGTTGATAGAGTTTAGTCTTCATCCGTTGATACACTTTCACTTAGACAGAATTACATAGCATAGCTTATTTACAATTGGCTACCCTATTCTGCCTATCCGTTGATAGTCAACATGACTGTGGATAAAAACACTATCAACTGATAACATAGAGATACTGCAGTGTGCTACAAAACCTCATCCGTTGATGAGCTACCTGTCAACGGATAGAGTTATAAATCCTCATCCGTTGACAGCTACAAAACCTTAAACAATTTGATTGATTGTGAAGTTATCATCAAGTACAACATATTCCTAACAATCTCCCCCAATTTATACTTGATGGCAATAAAGCATAAATTCAGGACCTTGATGATAACAAAACATTCCTAAAGATATATAAAGAACAATACATAAATTGTATTAAGCTACAATAATTGAAAAACTGAAAGTTTGAGAAATTTACAGAGAAGTGCTCCTCTAGACTGAGCAGATTAGGACTGTTTCTTTCCTCTCGTTGGCATCACCCTTGATTTTCCTTCCTTGGCAGAGTTGGACTCAATCTGTATTTGGAGTTGCCTATAGAAGGCATCTTCTTCATCTACCTTTGGATTTAGCTTCTGTTGTAGCCATCTCAGGTATTGAGAACTAGCCTTTGGCAGTTGGTCTTCTAACCTGAAGAATCTCCTGTTACCATCTTCATCCCTGAACTCCATCATCCAGAAAGGTTGGAGGTGGATTTTCTGTCCATTGTATGGGATCTTCATTTTCCTTGGTAGACTTGATGGTGAGTTCCAATCCCTCCTTATTTGTTCTATTTTGTCCAGTATCTCCCCTTTTGCTATCTTGGAGAACCCTGTGTATCTCTTGATTGCAGAGAACACTTTGGTTAAGGTATGATAATTTTCTCCAAGAACCCTTTGTAGTGGCCATGTCCTTTCCGTTCCTCCCTTGTATACAAAGACCAATCTTTCAGGCAAATGTTTATATTTGTCAATTCCTCTTACTTCTGACAATTCATCCAGATAAAGATTCATGTCAGAGTATTCTTCAATATCTGCCTGATAGATAAAATCATCCTTGTTTTCCAAGATTGGCTGCCTGACAATTGCAGGTACCCTAGCAACTTGAATTGGTTCCTTTGAAGGTTGCTTCCTTGGTTTCCTTTTCTTCTGTGTAGGCTTCTGTTGAGGCTTCAGCAAGAATGAAGGAACCTCAATGGAGTCAAGATTCATTGGTTCCTCTTTAGGTACTATAGGCTCACCATGGAAATTTACATCTGGGTTGAATACTTTCACATCAATAGGTTGTGATGAACCAACTGTCTCTTTGTTTTCAGTTTCTGGAGAGACAGGCCTCCTTGCATGTGATTTTAATCTCTTGGATTTGGGGACTGATTTCCCTTTCTTTTTGAATTTGGGGACTTCCTCAGGTTCCCTCAATTCATCCTCTACCTCATCCAATAACTCTTGAGCCAGCCTTGCTTGCTTCTCATCTGAGTTTTCATATAGATATTCAGTGCTTGGTTGAGATTCTCTTAGCAGCCTTGAAGTTTCTTCTCTCTTAGCTTCAACAAATCTAGGATGGCTGTTGGATATGTTTAGAACTTTTCCATTCCTTATGATTACAGCCATCCATTCTCTTACACAACTGTTAGCCTTCTCCTTGAATTCCTTGATTGCCTTACCCATCAACTTCTCTTCATCATCCTTGGGAAATGGAAAGTCCAGTTGTAACTTGTTCTTCCCATTTGCTTTTGGTGGTGAGAAGGGTCTTGATTTGATGTAGGGTTCAAATTCCTTAACATGAGAAGGCTCAGCATCATAGAATGTAGGAGCCACAATTGCTGGAGTGAGCACCTTCAGAATTGTTGTAGATATTGTTGGAGCTGAGGTTTGGCTAGAGAACAGATTTGATGCAATAGATTGATTGATCAATCTTTCTGTCCTCATTATCCTTTCATAGTTTTCTTCTTTCATCTTTTGGAGAGCTTCAATTTTGGCTAGCTTTTCTTCTTCTGTCAAGTTTGAAAGATCAAACTCTCCATATAGAGGTTTGGATTTGCTGGGGGAAGCTGTGACAATGAATTCTTGTGGATTGACCACTATGGTAGGCTGCTGCTCCCCCTCACTTGCTGCTTCCCTTCTTTCAGAAATTAAGATTTGACTTGAAGTTGCCACAGCCTCTTTTACTTTCTCCCCCTTTTTGTTAGCATCAAGGGTTTGACTAGAAGTTGGGGCTGCAACTAACCTTTCTAGCAGTTGGGTTTGCAGTTTCTGATGTTGAAGAAATTGCTCCATCTGGGATTCCATCTTTTCCACTCTTGAAGTGAGAAGTTGCACAGATTTAGCCAGGTTGTCTTCTTTGAGAAACCTTTGTTGCAACACCCTCTGAGTGGCTGTAGGAGCTAGTTGCTCTAGCTTGGAATCCACAGAGATTTTCACATCCTTGATTTCTTGTTTGACCTCCTCTAAATTGGATCTCTGAATCACCATTTGCATCTTTTGTAACTTTAGGGAGGCAATTGCCTGTTGAAGAACAACCTTTCTCTGTGGATCTGCTTCTGGGTGCTCAGCCAGGGCAGATTTATATTGCCTTATGATTTCCATATCAAGTTGGTGATAGGTGTAGTTTTGAGCAAATGCAAAATCATGAATACTGCTACCACCTTCATCTTCAGAGCTCTGGCTGTCTTCATCTTCAGAATTGTCAAATTCATCACTCTCAGCAGTGGTTGGCAGAGCTGCTATAGATTCCTTAGCTCTAAGTAGAGATTGTGAGGTGTGCACTAGGTGCAGTGCCTCCTCTGCTTCCACATTGCCCTGTTGTGCCAGAATTTGATAGGCAGGAACAGGGTGAGTAAAGGTTTCAGCATCCAGAGAAATGGAGTCAATCATGGACTGATATTCTCTTTGAAATTCCATTTCCTTGGATGCATCCTCAACCCCCATTGACTCACTAGCAATGGCTGCTTCTTCCATCCTTATCTCTCCTGTAGTCCCTTCTCTCACCTCATCTCTCTTTTCTTGCATCAAGGGCTCCCCTTGGCTCACACCTCTCACACCCTCACCTTCACCTACTAAGGTGGTACTCTCCAACTCTCCTTTTGCCTGACCGGAAGAAATGGCCAGCCTCTCATTATTTATCTCTCCTTTTGCCTGCTCACAAGGCAGCCTCTCACTCCCTTCCCTCAAACCTAAAAGTGTTTCAACTACTGAGAACTCCTCTACACTTGACACTGGAATGTCAGATATAGCAGTGGTAGAGTGAGTTATCAACGGATAAGGAATATCCGTTGATGAAGTAGTTATAGCTGTCAACGGATGGCTAGATAGAGGCGCATCCGTTGATGGAGAAACACTTGTCAACGGATGAAGGATATCCGTTGAGGAAGGAATAATTATATCCGTTGAAGAGAAAACCAACACTGAATCTGTGGAGATTGATTTTAAGTTCGAGGCCACAGTCTGTGTTGAGAATTCTGGAAGGGAAGATTGATGGTCCAACAAATCATCTAAAAGATGATGACCACCAATTATAGAGTGGGGCTTCTCCAAGAATCTTAAAGATGGAGAATCAGGAATTGATGTAGATATCATATCCACATCCAGAGAAGGAGTTGGTGATGGTGGATTGTAATGTGTATCGATTTGAAGATTAAGATCAAGGGGCTGTGACTCCACATTTATTGAAGTCACATCAAACTGAGTTTGAGAAGGTACAGTTTCCTGTACAGTGTGTGTGCCCTGTGATTCCCCTGTGGTTTTAGATTTCACTCTTCTTCCATAGGTTTTTGAGATTGGGCTATATGTGTCCCTAACCCTCTTGTGCAGTGTTCCTTGTGGGGAACTTGATTCAGTAGTCACACTCTTTTGGGAGAGTGTGACTAGAATTTGGCCTGTAGTTACATTAGCAGTCTTTTGAGAGACTGAAATGGTGGTTGCACTCATCTCTCCTTCCTTATCCTTAGGGCTTCTTTGATGTTCACCCTGTCCCTCACCACTCACTACCACCTTCACACTCCCCTCAAGAGGTTTGGTAGTTTTTACAACAGGTGTCTTTTGAGAGACACTTGAGGTTTGCCTTTTAGAATGTGGTTTTGGAACTTTGGATTTGGTCACTTTGGTAGGAGCCTGTTTGGTCACAACTACAGACTCCATTGTGACACTAGAAGGTAAAGAAATTTGGGGGTTGGAGATAGAGGTTTCAAAGTTAGAGATAGTTACCTGAACAATTGGTAGATATACCAACTGTACTCCTGCATTGAGGTTCATTCGAATCAGGTCACTTAAGACTCTCTTCTCCTGAACAAAACATTGGAACTTGCTATCCGGGTTAGCAATGGATAGCTTATTCTCAGACACATGCAGTGCTAAGAGCATGAAAAATCTAGCAAAGTAGATATTCTTGCTCCTAGTTTCCTTTTTACCCAACTTTGCAGCTATCTCATACAAAACTAATGTGCCAAAATTATAGAATTTATCATTTAAAAGCATACACATCATTGTTAGCATGGACAGGGTAACAGCATCAAAATTGCTAATTTTTCCTGAAAAAGTTTTAATGAAGGCATCACAGAAGTAGCTCCATTCTTTAACCATTCCTTTTCTAGCAATTTTCCCTAAGTTTTCAGTACTAAGGGCATAATTAATAGAATTAAGCATGGCAACAATTTCAGCATCAGTAGGTACTTTCAGACAGTTATTCTCAGGCAATTTTAAACAAGCAGTTATTACATCAGAATTAACCACATAGTTTTTACCCTTTAAAGAAAAAGCAATTGTACCGTCTGTGCCATTGTACTCAGCAGATGTCCACATTTCTTCAATTACCTCGTGGATTAAGGGAGTGGTAGCCGTCATAGCATATGACAGTTTGCATTTCTTCACGAAACTCATCAAAGTGTGGTAAGCTTCTGGAGCATTCACTGTGTCAACAAAGGCCGCGAAATTGTTCTTCTCATAGGTAAACCCAGTGGAGGACATCATCTTAACAATAGGCGCCATTGAAGTGATTGAACTTTGGTTACAGAGAGTTTTAGGGAAGAAGATGCAGTTAACTTTTGATATGCTTGAAAATGAATAAAAGTGAGATGTGAGAGTACAAGTCCGCCTTTTATATTTTTCAAGAATTAAAAATGAAATAATTAAAAGTAATTACTCCATTGGTCAAAAGTAACTGTCAGATAGTAAATAAAAAGAGAATAAGTACAGCCATGATTAGATATACACGGTTACCAACGGAAAAGAAAAAAATGTATATCAACGGATATAGAATGAACGGTTGAGATACAGTTTATCCGTTGATGACGTGGATAGCCTGTTACCCGTTGACATGCAAAAATCTAGTAATGTGTTTATACTATCAACGGATAAAAGGATATCCGTTGATAAGCTAATTTTGCCTTAGGCAAAATTTCTGCAGAAAATTTTTTTTTTCTGAAAGTTTTCACTTTCAAGTAAATCAAAACACATTTCCAGCTTCAAATCATTGAAATCAAATATCACTAGGAATTATGACAAATTAAGCATACCTAGCTCACCTACCAATCTTGTGAATGTGGATTCATCAAGAGGCTTGGTGAAGATATCTGCAAGCTGCATTTCACTTGGCACAAAGTGCATTTCTACTGTACCATTCATCACATGTTCTCTAATGAAGTGGTATTTGATGTCAATGTGCTTGGTTCTCGAATGTTGCACTGGATTCCCTGTGATGGCAATAGCACTTGTGTTGTCACAGAAAATTGGAATCTTCTCAACTTTTAGACCATAGTCAATGAGTTGGTTTCTCATCCATAGAATCTGTGCACAACAGCTTCCAGCCGCAATGTACTCAGCTTCAGCTGTAGAAGTGGAGACTGAGTTTTGTTTCTTACTGAACCATGACACAAGCCTGTTTCCTAGAAATTGACAGGAACCTGTAGTACTTTTTCTATCAACTCTGCAACCTGCATAATCTGCATCTGAATAGCCAGTTAGATCAAAACCAGATTCTCTTGGGTACCAAATGCCAAGGTTTGGTGTTCCCTTGAGATACCTGAAAATTCTTTTAATAGCTATTAAGTGAGACTCTCTAGGATCAGCTTGAAATCTAGCACAAAGACAGGTAGAAAACATTATATCAGGTCTACTAGCTGTTAGGTATAAAAGTGAACCTACCATGCCTCTATAACTTGAGATGTCCACAGACTTTTCCTTAGTATTCAACTCAAGCTTAGTTGCAGTGGCCATAGGTGTTTTAGCAGATGTACAATCCATTAAGTCAAATTTCTTTAAGAGATCATAAATATATTTTGTTTGACTTATGAAAATGCCCTCATTAACTTGCTTTACTTGTAGGCCAAGAAAGTAAGTTAATTCACCCATCATACTCATTTCATACCTACTTTGCATAAGTTTGGCAAACTTTTTGCAAAGCTTCTCATCTGTAGACCCAAAAATAATATCATCTACATAGATTTGAACAAGTATTGAAGAGCCATTAATATCCCTATGAAATAAGGTTTTATCTACTGTACCTCTAGTGAAGTGGTTCTCCAAAAGAAATTGAGATAAAGTGTCATACCAGGCTCTTGGTGCTTGCTTCAAACCATAAAGTGCTTTCATGAGAAGATATACATATTCTGGAAATTCTGGATCCTCAAAACCAGGAGGTTGATGGACATAGACCTCTTCTTCCAGTTCCCCATTTAGAAAGGCACTTTTGACATCCATCTGATAGACTTTGAAATTGGCATGTGCTGCATAGGCTAGAAAGATTCTTATTGCCTCAAGTCTTGCTACTGGAGCAAAAGTTTCATCAAAATCTATTCCTTCTTCTTGAGAATAGCCCTTTGCCACTAATCTAGCTTTATTCCTCACAATTATGCCATTTTCATCTGTCTTATTCTTGAGAACCCATTTAGTACCTATGACACTTCTATCATCAGGTTTGGGCACAAGCTTCCATACTTTATTCCTTTCAAATTGATTTAGCTCTTCTTGCATTGCTAACACCCAATCTGGATCTAGAAGGGCATCTTCCACTTTCTTAGGTTCCTCTTGAGATAGGAAGCTACTGTATAGACATTCAGCTTGAGTGGCCCTTCTAGTTTGGACTCTTGAATTTGATTCACCAATGATTAACTCAAATGGATGATTTCTAGTCCATTTTCTTGCAGGTGGAAGATTTGATCTTGATGAGGTTGCTTCATTTCCATGATCATGTTGATTTAGCATTGAACTTTGACCATGAGAAACTCCCCCTGAGTTTGTTGTCCTTGCTGAGTTATGAAGTTGACTGTCAATGGATGCATCATTTTGCCTGTCGACGGATGCTTGAGAATTTCTATCAACGGATGCATCTCTAATAGTGTCAACGGATGTTGCAGAATGACTGTCAACGGATGCTCCAGAATGACTATCAACAGATGCTTCATTTACAGTGTAAGCATCACTTCTAGTTGGTGTAACAGCTCTAGGTGGATCTCTGTGGTCATGATCTTCATTCTCCTCATCATCATCATAGTACATTCTTCCTTCACCTTCATTCTCAAATTCCAACTTTTCATGGTAGCCTTCATCATTTAGGCCTAGAATCTTTTGATCATCAAACACAACATGTACAGACTCCATAACAATGTTGGTTCTTAGATTGTAGACCTTGTAGGCTTTCCCTGCTGCATATCCAACGAAAATAGCTTCATCTGCCTTTGCTTCAAATTTGCCTAAATTATCTCCATGATTCCTTAGCACAAAACACTTACATCCAAAGACATGTAGAAAAGCTAAAGTTGGTTTCTTGTTGGTTAATAACTGATAAGGAGTCATTCCTCTAGCTTGATTGACCAAGGAAATATTCTGAGTAAAGCATGCAGTGTTGACAGCTTCAGCCCAGAAATATGTTGGTAATCTTGATTCACTTAACATTGTTCTAGCTGCTTCAATGAGAGTTCTGTTTTTCCTTTCAACAACCCCATTTTGTTGAGGTGTTCTGGCAGCAGAAAACTCATGGACAATTCCATTCTCTTCACAGAAAATCTTCATTGTGGAATTTTTGAATTCAGTACCATTGTCACTTCTGATCCTTTGAACTCTGTCTTCAGAACCATTGTTTAGCATTCTGAGGTGATTGATAATGATTTCACTTGCACAATCCTTGGAGTGCAGGAAGAAAGTCCATGTGAACTTAGAAAAATCATCTACAATCACCAGACAGTATTTCTTCTTTGAAATAGACATGACATTTACTGGACCAAATAAATCCATATGCAGCAATTGAAGAGGCTTAACAATGGATGACTCTGTCTTGCTTTTGAAAGATGATTTCTTTTGTTTCCCTAATTGGCAGGCATCACATAGCCCATCTTTGACAAACTCCAAATGAGGGATTCCTCTAGCAAGATCCTTTCTTACCAAATCATTCATAACTTTAAAATTCAAATGTGACAGCTTCTTATGCCATAGCCAACTCTCATCCTTACTTGCTTTGCTGAAGAGACAAGTAATGGATTCTGAGCATGCTGAATTGAAGTCAGCTATGTAAACATTTCCTTTTCTAAAGCCTGTCAATACCACATTGTTGTCTTCCTTGGCAGAAACAACACAGGCTTCTTTTGTGAACTTTACTTCATAGTCTTTGTCACAAATCTGACTGATGCTCAGCAAATTGTGCTTTAAACCTTCAACTAAAGCCACTTCTTCAATGATGACATTGTCTTTTGAAATCAGGCCATATCCCTTAGTATATCCTTTGCTGTCATCTCCAAAGGTAATTCTAGGGCCAGCTCCTTCCTTGAACTCTGTGAGCAGGGTTGAATCTCCTGTCATGTGCCTAGAACATCCACTGTCTAGGTACCATAGATTCCTTCTGTTTCCCTGCACACATTTCAAAAACAAATCAAGTTGATTTTGGTACCCAAGCTTCCTTGGGTCCTTTCTTGTTAGCCTTTGACTTTGCACTCTTAGCATTCTTCATCTTAGGTGTAGATGCTTGAGTAATGGGGTTTGACAAATGCTCATTTGCATGAATATTGGATGCATGCATGTGTGGAAAATTGGCATACATATTATTCATGTTAGGTAGGTTCCATGACATTTGTGGCACATTCATAGATTGAAAGTATGGATTAGACACATATGGCATGTTCACATATGGATTTGAAAAACTAGCATTTTGATACAAACCAGGCATTGCAGGCATACATGGCATTGGTTGAGGTATATGAACAGGAGCCTTGTTAACAATCTTGCAATTAGAAGATAAATGATTGACACTATTACAATTACTACAAGTTTTCCTAGGAGCAAACTTGTCAGGAGAGTAATTGTTTTTCTTGTTGATGCCTATCTTACCATTTCTGTTCTTTTTCTTTTTGCCCTCAATTTCTACCTTTTCATTGTCTGATTTACCAACAGCCTTTATGTTGTGTAAATCACCTGTCTTAGTCTTCCCACTGGATTTGGTTTTGCTGCACTCACCACTAACAAAATTCTTGTTTACTGGACCATACTTGATGTCCAGTTTCCTAAGTTCCTTCTTACCAACAGACTTTTTGTTAGTCGACGGATACCTCTCATCCGTTGACGGTTCATCTGTCAACGGATGATCACTATCCGTTGATTCACAAATAGTCTCTAGATCCTCAAGGCCAGGTTCTAGCTCCTTTTTCTTTTGAGTCCAGGTATCCTTTACAAAAGATTCTATTCCCTGAACTTCTATTATGTTTTGAGAAACATTCCTACTACTTTGAAATTTAGCAATTATCCCTTGTTCTTTTTCAAGCTGGTCTTTTAAAATCAGTTCTCTTTTTAACACAGCTTCAAGTTCACTTTTAGCATTATTGCAATCAACTCTCATTTTCTCAAATTCTAGAAATTGAGATTCTAGAGCAGCATTTCTATCACTTAAAAACAGATTAGACTCTTTAATTCTATTGTTCTCTTTAGTAAGTGATTTAAGAGTAACACTTAAGTGATATAGTTCAGTAGACATTTCATCTATAACACTATTGCATTCCTCTTTTGTGAGCTCAGAGAGATTAGTGGAAAATACCTGATTGCTAGCTGAACTTGCTTCCTGCTCTCCAGAATCAGCCATTAAAGCAAGGTTGACTAACTCAGCATCATCATCAGAATGATTGTCATCAACAGCCCAGTCATACTCTTGGGTCAAGAATGCCTTTCCTTTCTGCCTGAGAAGATCAAAATATTTCTTCTTATAGTCAACAACCTCAGTTGGCTTTCCCTTGTTCTCAGATCTAGGTTTCCTGCATTCACTTATCATATGACCAGCAATCCCACAATTGTAGCATTTAATTTTGGATTTATCCACATAGTTGTTTGTGGAAAAATCCTTGTTAAATGGCTTGGCCATCCCAGAGTTTCTCTTGAATTTCAGCTTAGAGAATCTCCTAGATAGAAAAGCTAAGTGCTCATCTATCTCATCCAATTCATCCTGCTGAAGGGCATTCAATTCCTCAGATACCTTTACCTTGCTCCCGCTTGATTCTGCTCTACCTTTACAAACCTCCCTGTTTGGTGTAGAACTAGCAGTTTCTGTCCTTTCCTCCTTTTGCTCCAAATTGGCAACGAGTGCAACTGACCCACTTTTCTTTTGAGACTTCTCAATCTCTTCATCCTGCTCCATTTCCAGCTCATAGGTCTTTAAAGTTCCATAGAGCCTTTCAAGAGTAAATGTCTTGTACTCTTGAGTGTTTCTTAGAGAAACAGTCATTGGCTTCCATTCCTTGGGCAGTGATCTCAGAAATTTGAGATTAGAGTCTTTAACCTGATAGACTCTTCCATACAGTTTCAAACCATTTAGTAGCTTTTGAAATCTACTAAATGTATCATTCAATGTTTCTCCACTCTTAAAGTGAAAGTGTTCATACTGTTGGATTAGTAGTTGCATCTTGTTTTCCCTTACCTGTTCTGTTCCTTCACACAGGGTTTGAACAATGTCCCATACTTCCTTGGCGGTAGTACAGTTAATAACATTGTCAACCATGTCTGTTTCTAGACCATTGAACAGAATATTCATGGCCTTTTTGTCTTTGTGGACTTCTGCAATATCTTCAAGACTCCACTCAGAAACAGGTTTGGGAATGAAAGTGTCAGGCACATCATCAGCCAGGCCAACTCTTGTTGCTGTCTTCATTGGAACGTGAGGACCCTTGTCAATGCAATCCACAAAACCCTCATCAATAGACGAGAGATGTAGACGCATTTTTACTTTCCAGTGAAAGTAATTTTCTCTATCAAGAACTGGAATCTTCACTCCATAATCCTTCTTAGACATGTTGGAAGTGTGTTGATCTTTAAACTTCAAATATGTTAGAAGCTTGCTCTGATACCAATTGTTATTCCCAGATTACACACTTGTATAATTGTAGAAGGGGGGGTTGAATACAATTCTTGATATTTATAAATTTCTGATAAGAACTTCAGAAACTTATGAAGAGATAATTGCAATGTAAGAATTATACACAAACACATATAAAATCAGGTGGTTAAAATGCACCACCTGAAGCTTTTATTTGAAGAAAACTCTGTGATACAAAATGTACACAGCTGCCGTTTTACAACTCTTTGCTTCTAAAGATATTCAAGAAACCCTAAGCAAATATGTCTGTTTTCTTAACCTACAAAGAGTTGCTACACTTGGTTATATATCCCAAGTTTTACAAGTACTACTGGAATAAGATAATACTAATCTAATTCTAGTTGACTTGCTACTACACTCCAAATACATATGTAGCCGAAAGGTTGTCCTTGTGTTCAGACATGTCTCCTGCACCTTTCTTGTATTCATAGTGTAAATGGAATGCTTCTTTCTTCTGTGTTTCCAAAGTATGGCTGCCATACTGCTTTTTGTATCTACTATAAACTCATGTGATCTGTCAGTCAAACATGTCCTTATCAACTGCTAATCTCCAGCTAATCATAGAAAACAGTGTCAATGATTATCCGTTGATGATGTATACTGACATCCGTTGATGATGTATAGAGCAGTATCCGTTGATATTGGGACTTGAGCTGTATCCGTTGATAGAGTGAATTTGAGTTGTATCCGTTGATAGAGTTTAGTCTTCATCCGTTGATACACTTTCACTTAGACAGAATTACATAGCATAGCTTATTTACAATTGGCTACCCTATTCTGCCTATCCGTTGATAGTCAACATGACTGTGGATAAAAACACTATCAACTGATAACATAGAGATACTGCAGTGTGCTACAAAACCTCATCCGTTGATGAGCTACCTGTCAACGGATAGAGTTATAAATCCTCATCCGTTGACAGCTACAAAACCTTAAACAATTTGATTGATTGTGAAGTTATCATCAAGTACAACATATTCCTAACAGTTTGTAATGTTTTTTGAAAAGAAGAAATTAATGTGGTCCGTGATATTTCTAATATTTCTCTTAAAAAAATGAATTTTAGTTAGAAAATATAGAAAAGATGCTACGTTTTAGCTGAAAAAGGTAATCGATTAATTAATAATATTATTAGTTTATTTTATTAAATAGAACCGCCCGTGATATAATTGGAAAAAGAGAGATTTTAGTTAGAGAAAATAGAAGGGTAACGTGAAGATGACATGATTTATGTGAAAAAGGTAATTGATTAATTTATAGTAATTATAATTTAATTATGTTATTTTACTAAATAAAATTGTTCATAGTTTTTAGAAAATGAGACGTTAATGTTGCCCGTTATATTTCTAGAGAAAATGGTATTTAATTAGAAAAAATAGAAAAGATGATATATTTTAGTTGAAAAGGTAATCAGTTAATTATTAGTATTATAATATTATTATTTAATTGGAAAAGGGAAGGTTTTAGTAAGAGAGAAGAAAAAAAAAACGTGTTTTGGCTGAAAAAGGTAACTGTCCATGATATAATTGAAAAAAGATAGATTTTAGTTAGAGAAAAGAGAAAAGGTAACATGTTTTGACTCAAAAAGGTAATTGATTAGGTAATAGTAATAATAATATAATTATGTTATTTTATTAAATAAAATTGCTCGTAGTGTTTTTACAAAGGAAAAATTTTAGCCAACAAAGGGGGTTGGTGCAGTGGTCGAGTTCTTGGCTTCTTTAAGAGAGGTCAAGAGTTCGACTCGTGGCGTGTGCGTGAGTTCAAAAACTATAAAAAAAAAAGGAGAAATTTTAGTTACAAATGTAAAAGATATTTTATTTTACCTGAAAAAGATGAAGAAAATTATTTAGTTATTGAAAATAGAAAAAATAATATGTTTAACCTGAAAAAGGAAATTGATTAATAAAGGAGAAATTTTAGTTAGATAAAATATAAAAGATATTTTATTTTACCTGAAAAAAGAAATTGTTTAGTTCTTGAAAAATAGAAAAAGATCTGAAAAGGAAATTGATTAGTTAGTAGATCTATAATTGAGTAAGAGTAAATAAGTAAAATCAACAGGTACCCGACCAACCAACCAAACTTTTAATGTTTCGGCTTTTATATAATAATATAATTGATTAATAAAGGAGAAATTTTAGTTAGATAAAATATAAAAGATATTGTATTTTACCTGAAAAAGGAAATTGTTTAGTTCTTAAAAAATAGAAAAAGATCTAAAAAAAGAAATTGATTAGTTAGTAGATCTGTAATTGAGTAAGGGTAAATAAGTAAAATAAATATATACCGACTAACTAACCAAATTTTTAATGTTTCGGCTTTTATATAATAGTATAAGACCATCTACAATGGGAGAGACCTCTTAGGTAAAATTTAAAATTAATTAGCATAAATAAGAATTATAAAGAATGTGTAAAAAATTTTGCACTCCAATGGGACAAAACCCTTGTGTATAATTATAAATAATCTCTTGATGTTGGCAATATTTGTCGAACCTCTAGAGACCTCTAGTGAATTGCACCGTCACTTATTTCTATATTAAAATTATATATACCATTAATAATAACTTGAAATATTAATAACATACCATTTTTAAAATATAGCCAATCATTATAGTCAATCCCATCAAAACACAATGTCTTATAGGTTCGATAATTTTACCTAATCAATATTTTATGTAATTTAGTCATCATTTTTACCTAACACCATTGAAGATGCTCTAATAAAACACAACCCAGTTAAGTTCAGAATGTAATGACTCTCTTTCTCTCCTTCACTTTTATATCTATATATTTGTTGAGATTAAGTGTTGATAATCTTGTTTCCAATTCGTCTTCATATTGAAATTGATGGCGAGAGATTCAGAGATGCTTTTACTTGGAATCCTTTAAAAAATAGAAAAGATAATATATGTAATCTGAAAAGATGATCAATTAATTATTAATATTATAATATTACTATTATTTTTATTAAATAGAAATGCCTGTGATATATTTGGAAAAAGAAAAAAAGGTAACGTGTTTTGGCTAAAGATGGTAACAGTCCATGATATAATTGGAAAAAGAAATATTTTTGTTAGAAAAAAGAGAAAAGGTAACGTATTTTGACTGAAAAAGTTAATTGATTAGATAATAGTAATTATAATATAATTATGTTATTTTATTAAATAAAATTGCTCATAGTGTTTTTAAAATTGAGAAATTTATTTAGATAAAATATAAAAGATATTCTATTTTACATGAAAAAAAAATTATTTAGATATTGAAAAATAGGAAAGATATTATGTTTAACATGAAAAAGGAAATTGATTAATAAAGGAGAAATTTTAGTTAAATAAAATATAAAAGATATTGTATTTACCTGAAAAAGAAAATTATTTAGTTCTTGAAAAATAGAAAAGATAATATGTGTAACCTGAAAAAGGAAATTGATTAGTTAGTAGATCTGTAATGTAATTGAGTAAGGGTAAATAAGTATAATATTAATATTAATTGGGTACAAAGGTAATTAGGTAAATTCAATAGGTACCAAACAACCAACCAAAATTTTAATGTTTCAAATAAAATATAAAAGATATTGTATTTTACCTGAAAAATAAAATTATTTAGTTCTTGAAAAATAGAAAAGATAATATATGTAACCTGAAAAAGGAAATTGATTAGTTATTAGATTTGTAATGTAATTGAGTAAGGGTAAATAAGTATAATATTAATATTAATTGGGTGCAAGGGTAATTAGGTAAATTCAATAGGTACCAAACAACCAACTAAATTTTTAATGTTTTAAATAATAGTATAGATTAGCTGAATGTCTTTTTTAATTAAAAGACGTTTACTTATAATTGATGATATTATCTTTTATAAATACCTAAAATATCGTATCTTTCAATCAATAATATCTCTTTTCTAATTAAAACACGTTAACTTTTAATTTAAAACATAATCTTGCAATAATTAATATATAACCAAAAATATTAAATCATAACTTCTAATCACTAATAAAAAATTATTTTTTTTAGTAAAAAAATCAGAACCGTTAAATCCAATGATCAAATATACATATTTTACTAAAATTTATATTAAAGTATTTAATTTAAATTTAAATAAATTATTGAAAATAATTTATTATATAAAAATATAATTATAACATAAAATAAAATTTATTACATATCAAAATAAATCCGTGCATCGCACGGGTTATAGGCTAGTATATATATATATATATATATATATATATATATATATATATATATATATTAGGATTTTGATCTTGTTTAGGATTTTTAGACGATGTTGTTCCCTTTTGTGACTTGGATTCTGACATGGTGTAATCCTATGCACAAATTGAATTATTTTCTTTTTTACAAAACTTGATGTTTTTCAAATATAATAATTCATACGCATAATTTGATTTTTCAAACAAAAATTAATATATTTATTAATATTTTAATTTTATTTGTTTTTATTTATTTATATTTATTTCTCCTCTTGTCCCCAAGAGAAGAAGACAAGACGAGAAAAGAGATATATCCTAAATTCTAACAGACTTGTGAATTTTACAACTTGTACCGTAATAATAGTTGGTTAGATTACAATAATGCAAATTTGAATTGAATATATATTTAATTGTGCTTATATAAACCTCATGCTATGTGGATTGTGGACATTAATCAAGTTTGTGTCTGAAAGTCGATTTTTTTTCCCCAGTTATTGTTCCTGTTGCCTACTCTGTTTCAGTATCTAGTTGAGAAGATGATCCCTGGCGCTGCTGATCAACTCACTGAGGATAGGGTCAGCAATTTGCCGAGAAACTTGATCGATAATATACTAGATCACATGGAAATACGGGATGCTGCAAGAACAAGTATACTGTCGAAAACTTGGAAGAATATCTGGGAAACACATCCCACTATATTTCTCCTAGACCAGTTTATAATAGATAAACTGGAATCCTCTGAAGATACAAAAGCTGCCACAGATCAATATATTAGATTTGTCAATTCTATCTCCAAGGGCAATACGTATAATGATTGGCTAAAAAATTTTAAATTAGAAAATATTTAAATTTTTATATAAGGGCAGGGGCGGGATGAGCGACCGCACAGGGCCCCCAAAAATATAGGGCCTCAAAACTTTTTCTCCTTTTATATATATATATATATATATATATATATAAAATTTTGACAAAAAAATATTCAAACTACTTCATAATTTTTTTTTGCCTCTGTCAAAAAAAAAATGGTGGAAAATATTGCGAGTAGCAATATATAAAGGGCCAAATTTTAAGATCTCGCACATGGCCCCAAATTTGTTTGCCCCGCCCCTGCATAAGGGTGTCAAATAAAACTCCAATGGACATAACTATAATGAAATTGTGTATATTTTTGCTAAGGGTTTAAGTTGGTTCAACAAATATAGCCAACCAAGTATGCTTGTCTATAATTTTTGCTAAGGGTAATTATGCATTGGAGTATATTTTTTTTACATAATCTCTATTTCATGCCACCTAATATGTCATCTAAGATAATATTGCTAAGGGTTTTGCTCCATTGGAGATGCTCTAAGTGAGGATAACTAATTAAGGACGGGCCTGGCCCATATATGTTCTATCAAATGCTTAAATAATATTAAAATAATAACGGGCTTGGCCCCATATATGTTCTATGAATATAGGCGCACTTACTGTACTAATTGAGTGAAACCCTAATTGAGTTGATCGAAATGTCAAGGTTTATAGATTTGGTAGAAACATTTGATTTCACTAATTTAGCATTCAAGTCCTACTGTGAAAAAATAGATGGTTTGCTTAAGAGATTCCCCATTTACAACTAGGACGATAGATTTCGAACTGTTTTACCCAATAAATTTCTCAGAACTGTGGATGATTATTTCTCCATTAAATTTTGTATATTAGGGAGATATCCAATATATGGCATTTACAACAAAAGGGACTTTGATTTAGCTGGTGTTTGTGTGGATGGAGATGTTATGTATGTTCTTGATGATTTCGATTTGCATCCCTCTTTTGTACCTGATCTCCAAGTTCGTAAACTTTCTTTAGGGATTCAGTACACTCCTCTAGCAAGTGAGTCATTTTTTAAATACTTCAAAAAAACACGTGCGATACATGAGAAATTTTAAATATTTTTATCTTATATTTGTAGATTTGTGAATTTCTGAAGTTGGTGTATAGTGTGTATTAGCAATGATCTATCAATCCATCATGAAGCATTGATGAATTTTGTATCATTCGAAATCTGATTCAGGATATGTATTATATACTCTGTATATCTACTCATACAACCTTTGATAATATATAATCAACTATAACTTTTACAAGAAATTTTTTGATTCAAATAAATATAATCGTTGAAAATGTTCTTGACATTTTTATATTAAAAAAACCTACGTCCGTCAAGATCATTTAACGGAATACAATTGGATGTTCAAAAAAAATTCAACCATTCAGTTTTCTGAAAAAATTATAGTTCATTAGATCGAAAAAGAATATTATAGTTCATTATTTAAGTTTTTATAATTGATAAAAAATTTCTACAAAAATATTATGATTCGCCATTTTACTGAATACCGCAATTTAGGTGAACAGTCAACGGAAAATAATAGTAATATGTTAACGGGCCTGGCCCATATATGTTCAAAATGTGGCCCTTTTTTCGTTTTTCAATTTTTTATGTGTGCCTTCAAAATGTAATGTGCTTAAAAAGTTTAAGGGATGATAACTAATTAAGGACGGGTCTGGCCCATATATATTCTATGAAATGCTTAAATAATATCAAAATAATAACGGGTCTGGCCCATATATTTTCTATGAATATAGGCGCACTTACTGTACTAATTGAGTGAAACCCTAATTGAGTTATCGAAATGTCAAGCTTTATAGATTTGGTAGAAACATTTGATTTCACTAATTTAGCATTCAAGTCCTACTGTGAAAAAATAGATGGTTTGCTTAAGAGATTCCCCATTTACAACAAGGACGATAGATTTCGAACTGTTTTGCCCAATAAATTTCTCAGAACTGCGGATGATTATATCTCTATCAAATTCTGTATAATAGGGAGATATCCAATATATGGCATTTACAACAAAAGGGATTTTGATTTAGTTGGTGTTTGCGTGGATGGAGATGTTATGTATGTTCTTGATGATTTCGATTTGCATCCCTCTTTTGTACCTGATCTCCAAGTTCGTAAACTTTCTTTAGGGATTCAATACACTCCTCTAGCAAGTAAGCAGGGCCTGGCCCTTTTTCCGATATTCCCTTGATTAGTTTTTTCGTTGATTTCTTGCATAGTTTGATAAATTATTTTTTGAATTCTTTAAAAAATTGAAATTGAAATTTTTTATTTAAAAAAGAAAACTTCGATAAATAATTTCTTGTGGAGTTTTGTGTGCCTCAAAATGTGATTAAAAACTTTAGTTCTGAATTGCATATTGCTAGTTTGGCTTAAGTTATTTTAATCCTCTTCTGTCCCTTGCAGCCCGAGAGACTCTAAACTACACAAGGAAATGTTTGTGTTCTGCTATTAGCACGTTAAGCCTTGGCTACATGGCAGAAAAGAAAAATGATTGGTGCGAAGCTATTGTTCTACTTACCGGGATGACAAGTCAAGCTGTGAGATTTCCTCCGATGAAGCATCATGTTGGAAGAGGACTAGGTTATAAAACGGCTCATGGAATGGAACATGATGGCAGATACATGCTCTATGCTCATTATAATGCCTTGCAGAATAGATGGAACAAACTTTCCAGGGCCATCAGGAGAGGGGAATACCACTATTATTATAGCCATTACACTGATTGTGGCCAATACTGCGTCTCATGCGTGACCGACTTTTGTCCAGAACATGCTGTGTCACTGATCAATGACAAAGACATACCAAGAAAACAAAAGTTTAGGAGAAGACTTGCAACATGGAATGGTCCCCTGGGGAATGGCATACGGAAACGTGAGGAAGAGATCCTTAGGAGGTGGGCTATGGACAGAGAGGCGAAACAAATTGCCATGAAGATGGAAAGTACAGTTTTGGAAAGTAGTATGCATGGTTTTTGGTATGGATCGGTGGATAATTTGAAATATGAAGTTGCTCCTGTAAAGTGCTTGCCAAGACCCACCCAAATGTTCGGAGATGGTACATATCTTCTATCTGTAACACCTCCTCTTGATCGTCTCAATGGTGTGTTGCAAGTCCAGACAAATCTTGCATCTACTCTTTCAGTGGTTAAAAATATTTGGAATGAAGGTCGTCTCTTGGCATTTTTTCGAGGTAATGTAGACAAGTTCATACCAAAGAGTACCATCAAGTTCTACACCTATAAAATGATTAAGAAACTTAGTGTCAATGTTAACATGGGAAGTAACCAAGTAAGGCTAACAGTGAACTTGTAGGACATTAATGGGTTTGTTGCTGGTGGGTTGCACAATAAAACGGTCTTGGCTAGTTAGTTGGACATGGTCCTCTGGTTGTACTCTAATTTTTGCTTTGGTGAAGCAAATATTAACTTATTAAGTTCGTGCAGATGTTTGATATTATTCCCCTTGTTTATGTTGTAGGAACAAGCATGGTAAAAGAGATTTGGGGAGCTGGCTCATTCTTTTGGTTGCGAAGGCCAAGTCCTAATGCATGTAAGTTTTTATATAATTCGTAGTTTAAACATAATATGTATAAATTTTTGTATCTACTTAATCTTTTCATATTGGAATTATCACTTGTGTTAGATTAGATGTTTGACTAATTACAAACTAAACATTCCCCATGTATCTCATTCGTCGAGAGTCTGGGGTAAGGTGTATGTAGTTAACAAGTATACTAACCATACTGTTAAGTTCGTCCTTACTGCTAGCAGAGGTTATCGTCATATAATCAGGAACCTTTCTTTTGGCCGTTTTTTTTTTCTTTTTTGTGTAGTGTCTGAGCATTGTTAGGGATGCATTAGTATGATAATGATAGTATTAATAGTAGTATGTTTTGTAGTAGTATGTAGTACAGAGGCATATGAGTAGTAGCAGAATGTATTTGTACCAAGGAATCTATAATAGTGGTACAGCATGTAACTTTGGGTTATGTTGATTGTTACAAAAAATGGAAATACGTTTCCATCACTTCTTTTTATTCTAAGCTTTCTTATTCTACAATCTTTCTGTTTTTCTGATCTCTGTCTCTCCATCTCTTTCTCTCTGATTCTGTACTCTGCATCTATCTGTGTCTCTACTTTGCTCTTAATTCTCTACTTTTCTGCAGTTATACTTTCAAACCACCAACAAATACATACACATATCAGAGCCTCTTCTACTTCGGTCGTTGTTTCTTTTTGTGTATGTAATGTCTTGATGAACATTGAATAGTGACAAAAGACGATATTTTTTTGCCAGACCTAGCTCTCCCAATAATTAGGAAATTAATGTAGAAATCTTAATCCTTGATACCAATTTGGTGGATGACAAGGAAACACATGAAAATGTAAGCTTTTGTGGATTAAAAAGCCATGAGCATAAGGTGATCCAGTTGCCAAAGAACCACCACATGCATGATTTTTCATTAGAGTGGAATATGTTTGTGGATTAAAACCCATAACGAGGGATGCAAATCTCAATTCAATATATCAAACAGTCTTCTAAGTTCTAATAATAAAATATTACATCTTGTTATATATGAGTGAAACCCTAAACTTAACTAACAAATAAATTTTTGTTGATTAGGAAGACGAAAACAAATCCTTTTCATTATTCTACTACTATTATGTAGAATACTCCTAACAAACTGTGTCCTATATAATTAAACTGTATAATAAAAATGCAGTCAGTCCTAGTTCTAAATAACAACATAAAATGTATACAAAAATAACATTTTATTCTTTGTTCTGCATTACAATATGAATCAATCGGAGAATATGTACACTGAACAGAGAAAAATAGTAGCATTGAAAATGAGGAGACTGGATGTTGACTGTAACTGTAATTCAGGAAAAGCTGTAATTTTGTGGATATGGTGAAAACAATTATCTTCCCCTTCACATTTCACCATATAGCTATTCGTTCCTCGCAGCATTACGAGCAGCTATGCAGAGGGCAATTGTCGACTGCACAAGCCTTGTGTTAACTGCAACAGCGTCCAATCTGTATGCAAAACGTAAGAAGGTATATTAAATTACGCTTTATGACTGTAAGCTTACTGTTTAGGATGTTATCATGTTACCAGTATGGTCCATGTGGATGGTATACCTAAGATTCTGGTCTTTGGTTAGGTCCAGTCTTGTGTACTACCCTCTGTACCATGGGTGGTCCGGCTGTGGTTATAGGTCTTGTGGAAACAAACTAATGCATGTCTGGAAGTGTTCAGGTTCCGACCTTAGGAAAACTATGAAACTGTATGTTGAAAGTGCTGAGATTCATACAAATAAATTTTGAAATTTAAGTTATTGAGACATTTTCTGTATAACCTAGACCAGACCATTTGTGCACTGGGTTGGGGAAGAACTTAAGGATCCATTGCAGGTATGGGAGAATGTGCATCTCATCTAGTGTATTTGTTTTCTTTAGGTTGTTTGGAAAAATTTTGCTCAAGGTATTTATCTTTGATACCATTCTAATTGTTCAATTATTTTGCAGAATGATTGCTTGACGTAGTAATGCAAATGCTTGATATCCTGGAATGTCGATTTTTTTAGGAGAACCCTTCGGCTCAACATAGTTCCATCAGCAAGGGCTGCCACAAAACGGAAAACATTAACTTTAGTGGTGGATATGAAAACAAATGGTTTACTAATCGGATAATGATAACATTATTGTCTAAGATTGATGTTATTAGATAAAGATGTTGAGCCAGACTATTTCCTACAAATGCATCTTATGGTGTAATAATTGACAATACACCACTTTAAAAGAAAAGGAAACTAGACATTTAATTAGGATACAAATTGACGTATTCCTCTTAGTTTTAAAAATTTACGGCAGACGGATCACTCGCTGTACACTACTGAGATTGATATATTGTCCTGCTTGCTATGCCTGAAAGTTAAGTTTCTTAATTTTCCAAATAAAAAAAGAAGAAACAGTTGAGTTTGTTTATTTTAAATCCTTTGTAGGAGTAATATATTTGAGCCTAATTTAAACTTTTTAAAGTTCTAAAGCCTCCTATATATTGTCCCTTTTCTACACCATAAGAAGGTGCTTTCTTGTCAACCTTGACATATTAATTAGAGCGTCCATGTACTCCCTCTATATAAATGTCATTTTATTTTTTCACCCGTTTTTAGGTGCTTTGATCGCATGATTTAAAAATTTGTCTTTCGTGAAAAAAAAACATATGATCAAAAATTCCTACTTACATATTTTTATCATGGTTATAAAAATCGGTAATCGATATAAATCGGTTGAGGTACCGATTTAAGATTAATCGGGTAATCGGAGATTAATCAGAAGGATTAATCGGAGTATTAATCGGATATTATAATAATATTTAATATATTAGTATAATTTACAATTAAACATATCATTTTAAATAAATTCATAGGATTAATCGAATTTTAAAAATCGAATCGGTAAGCTACCTTAAAGAGGATTAATCGGGGATTAATCGGTTAAATCGGGAATTTTTAAAACATGGATTTTTATCGATTATATTCTCATATATACTATATATAATTTCTTTTTTCTTAACATATCCCCTATTAAACCAAGTCATCGACCATAACAAGTACTCCTATATTAGTAAGTATATTGTTAAGTATGCTATACATTCTTTGTTCCGCATCACATGGATCAATTAGAGAATAAATGTACTGAACAGAGAATTAATAGCATCCAAAATGAGGAGACTAGATACTGACTGTGACTGTAAGATTGTGTTTGGTAGTAGGGAAGAATGGAATCGAATGTAACTGAATGAATAGAAATTAAAGAAATAGAATGAACATGTAAGGTAAGATTTTAAAAAAAAATGAGTGGGTGCAAATTTTGTATAATAGGATTTGGGAAGAAAATAGGTTGGAGGGAGAATGGATCATTCCATTTTAAATTGGTGTGTTTAAACTTTAACTTAGAGCATCTCCAAAGGTACTAGCTAAAATAATGGTTATGTAAAATTTATTGAACTTATAAGGAGTTGTACTCCAATGGTGTTAGTTATAATTGTTAGCTATATTTCCAATACAATATTTTATTGTTATTTTAATTAATAAATATATATAATATTAAAATAAATTGATGATGTGTCACAATATAAGTGGTATGATATTTTTAGATGTTATGTATAAATTTTTGGATATCCAAATATAGAAGATATGTATCTTGTTATCTAAAAATATTGCTAACAGTTTTGTGTGTTGGAGACCAGATGTTCTTACCTGTTAGGTAAAATTTGTTGCCAGCTCAGTTTTGAATATGATTATAGCTAATAGGTGCATCACGTTGGAGTTGCTCTTAGGTGTTTAGAGATGGAATGATGTAAGGAATGACATTTTTAAACATTTAACTATATTATTATTCAAATTTCATTCCATTCCATCCAATTTCATTCACCCCAATCAAACACAACATAAGTGAATAAGGTGAAAACACTTATCTTCCCTTCACATTTCACTATATAGAGGTTGGTTCCTTGCAGCACCACGAGCAGGCTACATGGGCGGTCCTGAGGCAATGCCACCGGTGCCATCGCACTGGGTCCACTAACCTCAAGGGTTCCAAATAAAATTTATTCCTTTAATATATATATATATATATATATATATATATATATATACACTTGTATAAATATTTTTAAAACTTATTTTTAATAAATTTAGTTCAAAACTTGTACATAGGAGTATGTGTTTGATTAGAAATTATTATTGCATTCACGTGTTTGTAATGAGATTTTTTGTGTATTAGTTATCAATTCATATGCTCTTTATTTTGTTACGTGTTTGTTCCGATATCTAAGTCAACCTCCATGTTTCTAATATATAAAATAAAATATATATTCTTCATTTGTTTGAATTTGTAATTTGAAATTAGAGATGAAAAAGTTATATGCTCCTTTCACTTGAGATTGTACAAAAAGGATTTGTTGTACTTATTTCATCTATAAAAGCTTGTTATTATAAGAAAAATATTTGGTTTTTTAATTCAATCCCAACAAAAAAAAAAAGTTATTGAACCGGTTTTTAAATACACTAGCTTTGTTTTTGTTTTGAAAGTTCATATATCTTGTTTCTTGATTTTCAGTTGAAAACTATTGCACTTTAAAATTTTTATCAACTTTTCACTTTTAGTTTTACAAATTATTTATAAGAATTCTTAAATTTTTTCCGCACTAAGCCTATAAATTTTCACGACCCACCTGCAGAGGGCAATTGTGGACTGCACTGGCCTTCTGTTTACTGCAACAACATTGATCCTATCTGTGTGCAAAACAACACAAGGTATATTAATTTACACTTGTGACTGTAAGCACATTTTATGCCAATGGTGAGATTTTTGGAGTATTAAAATGGAAACTGTTGAAATATTGATTGCATTTGTTTGACAGGTCAAGGTTGACAAGACTAAGATGTAGTGTGATTTTAGTAGTATTATATAGAGGGTGTTTGGCCCCCATTATTTTTTTTTTCACTTAAAGCTTGGACCGAGCTGTTTGGCTCCCCTTAAAGTGGAGTCACTTAAAGTGGAAAGTAGGCTAAAAAAAAAGTAGCTTAGAGATACTTTTTTTTCCACTTATTTTTTTTCCGTATATCAATTTTTATGTATTTGAGTCACCTTTTAACTCGTATTATATTCTTTACATATATTTGTATTTTATACTTTTATATTATGTTTAAAAAATATAAATTTCTTTTTTTTAGTTAATTTTTTAAAAATAAATTTACTTTAAGTAGAATTAGCCAAACAGATACACCTAACTTTAAGTGAAAAATATCATTTTTCACTTAAAATGAGTAAGTAGCACTTTAAGTGATAAGTAACATTTTTTAAGTTAAGCCAAACACGCTCATAGTAACACCGGTCACTTGTAGATATTATTAGCTTCACTACTTGTGATCTAAGAAGCAAGGACGGGTGGGGTGCCCGTGTGTAATACGGGGACACGTGAATTCGTCAAATTTAAAAATATGGGGATACAGGTGCGGGGAATACGTCATGCGTAATTATAAAGTTTCATGTAAAGTTCAGGTTACACATATAGAAAACAATTGATAGAACCAAGAATTGCATGCAAACTGAATAAAATGCATAATTAACATTCAAAACATGAAAATACAAGTATACTTCATTTAAGCAAAATTGAAAATGATAATCAATACGTTTGTATTTGCTTATGGGTATTGATACTTAATTTTGTGAAAATACTTAGTTAACACAAATTTTGACCACAATTGGTGAAAACAAAATTTGAAAGTAGGTTTGTAGAAGAATCCCCGTGTCTAATATGGAGACATGCGTGTCCACTGTCCAAGAATCCGACACGGGGATACGGCAGGTGACCCAAGTGTCCCTGCTTCCTAGCTTGTGATTAATTATAGCTTAGCATATACAATTTTCCTGAAATTGCAATTTGGGTCTCAACCTCCATGAAGGCTAATAACCTAGGAATTATAAAGAAGAACTTAGATCTAAACAAGGTAAAATGAAAGAGATGGTAAATATTTTGCAATGTTCGTGTTTGTATTACCAAATCAATCCTTGTTGTTTAGGATGTTATCATATATGTTATCGGTATGGTTGTTTAAAGGCCAGAAATAAACGTTTCAGTTGGTTCATGTGTATGATATACCTAAGATAGAGCACCTCCAACAGGCTAGTCACATCTCTCTTTTGTTATGCAAGACAACGGATTAAAAAACCCAAATAAAATATTTGGAAGCAATATAATAGGTTTTGGAAGTCCATTATTAGAATATTATATAATAGGGTTAATTATTAAACCAGTCACTAAATGGAACCAAATATATCAAGTATGTCACTTATTTCAAAAGTGACTTATTTAAGTCACTTATTAGAAAATTTGTATCAATCCGTTAATCGAATATTAATCGAAAATTGTAAAAGATATCTAACAATAAAACGGAGCATGCATTTGTGTAGAGCATCATGTGGGATTCATTTTGGTTACAAAAAATCAAAATTGGAGTTCAATAACACCTTCAAAAGTGCTTTAATTCTCAAGAACAACTCAAGAACATATTTTTGCAGAATTTACCAAACAATGAATCTGAGGTTGGTTTTGTATAGTATAGTATGTAGGATTCAGTTTGGTTACTCAAACTCATGATTTGGAGGTCAATAACATCTCCAAAACAATTTCGATTTATATTCGATTAACGAACTCATACAAATTTCCTAATAAGTGACTTAAATGAGTCACTTTTGCAATAAGTGATCTACTTGATATATTTGGCTCCAATCACTGATTGGTTTGATAATTAACCCTTATATAATAGGTTTAGTTATATTATTATTTATAATATTAATAATAGAGTTATAGCTTAATTAGAAAAGTCGATTATTATATGCAGGACTTTTATCATTGTATTTCAGCAGTGATAATATTATTATGAGTCTTGCTCAAATAAGAACCACAACTTATGGTGAGATATTAAATCTAATCCTAGCCACATATTTTTACATCTAAATTAAATCATATCCACACAATTAATATTTCAATTTTTATATTTTATTATCCATCTAATCCACCATCATCTTCTTCCCTACACCGGTCACCATCTCCGGAGACCAATTTCGATCAATCCAGAAAATCACCACCGGTAAACAGAAATCACCACACTGTCGGTACTTCCGGGCACCACGCCGCCACCAATACCAACAAAAATCACCACCTTTAAACAGAAAATCACCACCTCCGACCACCATGTCATCACCACCACCAACAAAAATCACCACCGATAAACAAAAATCATCATGACCAAAACCACCCCATTGCCACCACCACCTCCGCCCACCACCAACAAATCACCACCGGAACCCGAAAATCACCGCAAAATTGACACAAATCAACAAGGAATCACCATTGTCAAACATAAATCACCAATGCGCCACCTTAACCACCTTCGACCACCATTTCTGACAAAAAACAAAAAATTATTGTGTTGAGATTACTAGAACTGGAGTGATAAAAGATGGAAAGCAACAGAATGACAACAAAGCACAGAAAGAATGACAGCTCAGCAAACTTCCAAATTGGATGAAACAAACGTCCAAGTTGGTTGAGCAGTTTGTTACAAATAGACAGTTTCTAATCATTTTGTACTTACTCATTTTTACTCATTTCATGAGCTCTCTTTCTCTGTATCATCTCTCTCAAGTTTGTAACAGAAACATGTAGTGTTAATACAGTTTGATTTGATCTTCAATGGAGATTATTATAGTTATGAGTATATTCTATTGTTCATACTACGAATTGTAACATGATATCAGAGCGACGAGTTGCTATTCTGAATCATTCTGATCATTTCCGCCATTGTTGATGAGTTTCAATTACTCAGACTTGTTGTTATCATTGTGATTCTTTTGTGATCTACGATCTTTGTGTTTCTGCGAATTCAGAAGTGTTGATTTGATCTTCAAACAGGTTTCATCACAATTTTTCTTGAATCTTCTTGATCGATTGCCATATTTGATGAGTTTGACAAGTTTTACAACTTGTTTCTTGTGAAATTGAGTAGTTTATACGATCGTTCTTGTTCGATTAGCTTGTTTCTTGTTCGATAAGCTTGTTTTCTTGTGATCGTTCTTGTTTTTCCTGTGATTCTTGATTGTTTTTCTGCAAATTCACTGAAAATTTGTTAAAATGGCAACTGATCCTTCACAAGATCCGACTTCACCATTCTATATTCATCCGTCTGACAATCCAGGAATGAAATTAGTTTCTCTTAAGTTTGATGGAAGTTATTATAATGATTGGAGTAGATCTATGTTAATTAGTCTCTCAGCGAAGAACAAGGTTGGATTTATCGATGGAACTATAGTGAAACCAGTAATCACTGCTACTACTTACAGAGCTTGGGAACGTTGCAATAGTATGCTTATATCTTTGTTGTTGGGTGTTCTAGATCAGAATATTGCTCGTAGTGTGTTGTATTTCACAACTGCAAGATAAATTTGGCTTAATCTTGAAGAGAGGTTTGGACAGTATTCAGGAACTCAGTTGTTTGAGTTGTAGCAATCATTACATGAAATTAAGCAAGGCATGGATTCTATTTCTGCGTATTTTACAAAGATCAAAATGATTTGGGATCAATTAGACTCAATTGATCCTCTTCAATCTTGCACTCGTACTAATTGTACATGTGAAGTTACACAAAAGCTTGTCAAGTCACAACAAGAGAGGAGGCTGATTGAATTTCTCATGAAGTTGAATGCTAATTTTGACATGATTAGAGGCAATATCTTAATCATGAATCCTTTACCTACAATTTCTCAGGCATACAGGATGATTACATAGGAAGAAAATCACAGAAAACTTCATCAACCTGGTGATATTTCTGGTGATAATGCTAATGAAAAAATGGCATTTGCTGCTAACAAAAGGTTTTATCAAGACAGATTTAGGTCTGTCTCTTCTTCAAACACAAATGACAAAAGTTTTCTTGATATGAATAGACCTTCTTTTTACTGTGATCATTGCAAAATGTCTGGACATAGTATCCAGAGGTGCTGGAAATTGAATGGATATCCTGCATTCTACAAAAGTGACAAAGACACCAGAGATAAGAAATTCTCAGCTGCTGTTGTTCAGAATGATGATGACTCAAGTCAATCTAATGATAATATGGTTCTTACTTCAACACAATATCAACAGTTGATGCAGCTTCTTGGAAAAGAAAAGTTGCAAGATGAAGAAACTCACACTGACAGTAATCCTAAAATGGCAAATATGGCAGGTAAATATTGTCTTAATTCTTTTAATGGATCTATATGGATCATGGATAGTGGTGCTACAGATCACATGTGTTGTGATTTGTCTTTGTTTGAATCATATAAGGAAACAACTGGAACTGATAATCATATTACTATACCTGATGGGAAGACTGTTTTGGTTACACAATTAGAAGAAGTCAAATTGTCGAATGATATTCTCCTTGAGAATGTTTTGTATGTGTTAGAGTTTAAGTTTAACTTGATCTCAATCCCAAAGCTATGTAAAGATTTGGATTGCTCAGTAACTTTCACTAATTCTGAGTGTTTTCTTCAGGGCCTTTCAATGAGGCCACAGCTTCTTGGTAACTTCAAACATGGATTGTATTACTTGAAGGAAGATGAATCAAGCCACAAAAATGCATTCATTTCACAACAAAAACAGTTATCAACTTCTGGCTCTTCTCCTTCATTATCTGCTTCTACTTCTCAGACTCAAGTCAGCAAAATCAAACTTTGGCATCTGCGACTAGGACATTTACCAGTGAATATGTTTCATCATGTACAGAATTTGTTTGATTCTCCTTGCAAACTTGATTGTATTTGCCAGATATGTCCTGCTGCTAGGCAAGTGAAAAACTCTTTTCCTGTTAGTTCTATTAAGACTTCTGCAGTGTTTCAGCTTATTCATGTAGATACTTGGGGGCCTTTCAAAGAAATAACTCATTCTTGTTGTCAATATTTCTTTACAATTGTTGATGATTTTAGTCGAATGACTTGGGTATTTTTAATGAAACATAAGACTGAAGCTTTCACTTTGATTGATCATTTTTTGTCTTATGCAAAGAAGCAATTTAATAAAGATGTTCAGATTCTAAGGTCAGATAATGCTGCTGAGTTGAATGATAAGAAATTCTAGGCTCTTTTGCTTAGTAAAGGGATTATTCATCAGAAATCTTGTGCCTACACTCCACAACAAAATGCTGTTGTGGAGAGAAAGCATAGACATCTTCTAGAGGTTGCAAGATCTTTATACTTTCAAGCCAAATTACCATTGGAATATTGGGGAGATTTTATATTGTGTGATGCACACATTATCAATAGAGTTCCTTTGTCAGTCTTGGGAAATATTAGTTCTTATCAAGTTTTATTTCAAGAACCACCTTGTCTAGATCACTTCAGAACATTTGGTTGTTTATGTTTTGTTACTAATGTGCCTTCCACTTCCAAGCATAAATTTTCACCAAGAGCCATACCTCATGTTTTTCTAGGATACTCCAATGATGTTAAAGGTTATAAAGTTCTGAATACTGACACAAAACAAATCAGTATTTCCAGAAATGTAACTTTTCATGAACAACATTTTCCATTTCATATTAATTCTTCCCCAAAACAATTTTCTTTCTTTCTTCCTACTTCCACAGATCATAATTTCTTTCCAGATGATCCAATTCCATAAGTGTTTCATTCTCATACATTTTCTGAATCAGATTTTGATCAATATTGTGATTCTAATTCTCAATCATCTGATATGTCAAACACTAATACAAATACAAATACAAATTCTTCAACTACAGACACCACTTCTTCACATACAGAAATTTTAAGAAGAAGTACCAGACATTCTAAACCACCATCTTTTCTATCTGATTATGTCTGTGGTACTACTACTACTTCTTCACATTGGTGTCACTTGGTTACTAATAATTCACTGCATTTATCTCATAGAGCCTTCATTAGTACTGTTGAAACTTTGGTTGAACCTACAACTTATCATGAAGCTATTCAAGATGCTAGATGGATAGAAGCCATGGATAAGGAGCTATATGTTTTAAAATAGAATAATACTTGGGTTCTAATGAAGCTTCCACCTGGTAAAAAGGCTATTGGATGTAGATGGGTTTACAAGATCAAATATAAGGTTGATGGAAGTATTGATAGATTTAAAGCTAGACTAGTAGCAAAAGGATACAATCAAAAATGGGGCATTGATTACTTGGAAACTTTTTCACCTGTTGTCAAAATGACTACTGTTAAATGCCTTATTGATGTTGCTGCTAGTAAAGGGTGGTCTCTATTTCAGCTAGATGTAAATCATGCATTTCTACATGGTGATTTTCATGAAGAAGTTTATATGCTTGCTCCTGAAGGCCTTTCTAATCCTGATAATCTGGTTTGCAAACTTATCAAATCATTGTATGGTCTAAAACAAGCTTCTAGACAATGGTTTACTAAGTTAGTGGGGGAATTGCTTAATCAGGGATTTTATCAGTCAAAGAATGATTATTCTCTATTCATTAAGTAGACTGGACAACACTGGACCATAGCAGCGTATGTAGATGATATTATCCTCACTGGAGATGATTTGCATGAAATAAATCAACTCAAGTCTTTTCTGCATCAAAAGTTTAGTATTAAAGACTTAGGCAGGTTGAATTACTTTCTGGGAATAGAAATTGGATATATTGCAGCTGGAATTACACTTACTCCAAAGAAATTTACAAAAGAATTGATTGCAGCTGCAGGTTTGGGTTCTTTCAAACTGTAGTTACACCCTTACATTTAAATCTTAAACTACAAGCTGATGAAGGATAATTGTATGCTGATCCTAGTCTATATAGGTGTTTGGTTGGCAAACTGAATTTCTTAACACATACTAGGTCAGATTTAGCATATACAGTGCAACATCTTAGTCAGTTTTTGCAGACACCTAGAGTGCCACATTTTGAAGCTTTGATGCATACTTTAAAGTATGTAGGATCTACAGTAGATCAAGGCATTGTTCTTAAAGCAACAGATCAACTAATTTTGCAAGGTTATTCAGACTCTGATTGGGGTGCTTGTCCAGACTCAAGAAGATCTATTACTGGCTATGTTATGCTTTTAGGCAAGTCACCTGTTAGTTGGAAATCTAAGAAACAAGGGACAGTCTCAAAGAGCTCCTCAGAAGCTGAATATAGAGCAATGTCCTCAGCTGCTTCTGAGATTACTTGGATTGTTCGATTACTGGAAGAACTAGGTGTGAAAAATCTTAAGCCAGTAACTTTGCATTGTGACAATCAAAGTGCTATCCATATTGGTAAAAATCCTGTTCACCATGAAAGAACTAAGCATATTGAGATTGATATACATTTTACCAGGGACAAGGTGTTAGAAGGTCTACTTGAACTATCTTACTTGCCTACTTCAGATCAGTTAGCTGATGTGCTTACTAAGATTCTACCTTCTACACATTTCAATAATCTGCTGTCCAAACTAGGCATGACTCAGACTCAATCTCTGCCTAGTTTGAGGGGAGATGTTGAGATTACTAGAACTAGTGTGATAAAAGATGGAAAGCAACAGAATGACAGCAAATCACAAAAAGAATGACAGCTCAGCAAACTTCCAAATTGGTTGAAACAAACGTCCAAGTTGGTTGAGCAGTTTGTTACAAATAGACAGTTTCTAATCATTTTGTACTTACTGATTTTTACTCATTTCATGAGCTCTCTTTCTCTGTATCATCTCTCTCAAGTTTGTAACAGAAACATGTAGTATTAATAAAGTTTGATTTGATCTTCAATGGAGATTATGATAGTTATGAGTATATTCTATTGTTCATACTACGAATTGTAACACATTGGATCATTATTTACTAAAACTAAAACCGATACATTACAAGAAAAACATTGTGTCGTTGTCTAAAATCTGTTGTGTATATGCTTTCTTTTCAATACTAGTTTTTTTTTAACACCATTGTGTCAAAATATTAACACAACGTGTGCGTAAAATTGTTGTCTCACTTGCAAAACACATATAAAAATCCATTGTCTTCGCCATGCCTTCGCCAAATAATGTACAACAATTTATTACACTCTTGTGTTAATACACGTTACACAATACCACGTTAAACTGCCATTGTCTCATCTGACCAAATTGTCACAAGTTAGACAACGTTTTTAAAAACCTTGAGTAACCATTGTCAGCAAGTTAAAGACACAACGTTTTTTCTTTAGCTAACAGTTCACCGTTGTAAAAATTTTTGGGACAACGGTGATTTTCGCGACCATTGTGTGACAGGTGTTGTCTGATTCGATTTCTGTTGTAGTGATACAGCTCATTATTTAAATAAAAACACATCATTCAATCAACAAGTTATCCCGGTCCATAAACAAACAAACACGCAAATAATCGAAAATTAAAACTGTACAAATCCTCACATTTTATTAGTCATAAATCTTCGTGCATTCACATGGTCAGGCTCCATACTAATAAGACCATCATTTTAACCTTAATTAGACATATGTTGCGTATGCAAATTCATTGCCAATTGTAATTAAAAACTACTACATTAAATCCAAATTTTCAAATTTAAAACCCTAATTTTTCAAAAATTGGGGAAATTAAAATTAAAAAAAAAATGATGCATAGAGGGGTATTAATAGGTGAAGATGATTATATGATAAATGAATTAAAGAAAGATTGAGTGATTAAAAAATCCTTAATTTGAGGTTGCAATAGAGATTGAAGCTCGCTGGAAATTGACGTGGTGACGATGCTGATGATATTGACGAAGGTGTGGACGAACAGTTGATGACATTGTGAGAGATAGATAGATAAGAGTGATTCGGTCTCTGGTGACCGATCAGAGCGGGAGAACAGGTCGGTTAACGAGTCAAACTCGATGGAGAAGAAAATGATGTTCGGTCACCAGTGTGTGTGTGTGTGCAGTGGGTGCGTGTGTGCCGTCTGTATATGTATGTGCTGGGTGTATTTAATTTGTTTGTGACTGAGATTAAATTTAGATATGAATGACTGCAATTAGATCTCATATCTCACCATAATATGGGGTTAGCAAAACCCATATTATTATTATTGAGAATTATATTGAGTTGTTCTGGAATAAATCTTGCGAGTTGCGAGAGAATTCTCCCGGAAACCCTAATTGTCCAATAATGACCCATCCATATCACCTTTCACTACTACTAGCTTATAACCCGTGCAACGCACTGTTCCTTAAATAACAAAATATTGTTAAAAAATTTATATATAAGATTTTACACGTTTAATTTAATATTTGTAATCTATCTTGAATTCCTAAATTTTGATTTGGACGATTACAGCCCACGTGAAATTAACAAATAATTTTTAATTTAGTGATGTTTTAAAAAAAATCTAATTAAATCTCCACGGAAACAAAAAGAAAAGAAATTGACGATTTTTTACGTTGAATTTCTATTTGATTTATGAATTTTACTTGTAATTCATTTTGAAATACCCTTGTAATTATTTGAAAATAGTTCTAGTAACAACCAAATACAATTTTAATAATAAGTGTAAGAGGGATTGTGTCCAAAATAACCCGTAGTCCAGTCCTCCGCATGACAAAGATCTTAAAATAAATAGATGAAAACCTGTTGCATCTAGCATAATTTTTTTTTACATTTTAACATTTTATAAACTAAAAAATGTATTTATACTAAAATACGAAAATGTACATGTCAATGATGTAAATCATATATAATTAGGTTTTCTACATTGAATAGCACTATTAATGTAAGACTTCTACATTAAATAGGATTGATGTAAAATTCGTAAATGTATTTTCTCTTCAGATTCTGAGTATTTTCATTGAATAATAATTATTAAATCATCACTAAATTAAAGATAAATTTATAAGGTTCGCATGGATTATAAAATCATCCAAATACTAACAAAAAAAATTTAATTCTAGATGTTAGGTCCAAAATAGTTTGTAGAAGGGGGGTTGAATACAAACTATACTGTTTTATAGAATTTGCTCTTTTATTAAAATATTAAATCAAGAAAAAATTGATGCGGAATAAAACGAATACCAATATTTCAAGTTGAAAATAAAATTATATTAAACTTGATGGGGTGTGTCAAAATACACGGGTACAAATTACAAGGTTTGATGACCAAACTAATTATTACAAATTCTATAGAAAATTCGACATGAACTTTTCTATATTTGTAATAAAAAGATCGAATGCTAAAAAGCAATTCGAGAGATAAATTCTAGGGAACTTAATCCGCTAGATAGTTCCAGTAGTACAAGTAAACTATTTCTGTGGGTTTAGTTTAACAATACAGCTCAGAAATAATTTACAAGAATTTAATTTGAGCTCAAGAACTTTTTCTCTCTTGGTCTTTTTCTCTCTCTCGGTGCTGTCTGTTGAAGAGAAGTGAAGAAGTTGTACGTCTGTGTTGTTTAGTCTGTTGTCTTCTGATTCTTTATATAGCCTCCTGATCATTACTTTAAGCATAGTCATATTGTAGTTAAATATGACTATCCGTTGAGCTTGATATAACTATCTGCTGGCTGATATAACAATCGGTATGACTATCCCTTTGCAAGTAATATGACTGTCCGTTTGAACTGAATATAACAATCCATTCAATATAACTTTCGGTATAACTATCCAGTTTGAACTAGATATGACTGTCTCAGTTTGAACTAAATATGACTGTCCAGTTTGAACTAAATTTGACTATCCAGTTTAAACTAAATATGACTGTCCAATTTGAACTAAATATGACTATCCAGTTTGAACTAAATATGACTGTCACACTTGAACTGAATATGACTATCAACCTTGAACTGAATATAACTGTCACACTTGAACTGAATATGACTGTCACACTTGAACTGAATATGACTATCAACCTTGCACTGAATATGACTGTCCAACTTGAACTGTATATGACTGTCCAACATTAACTGAATATAACTATCCTTGGATAGTTATATTATCATATATTTTCAGCTTATAATTAATCAAATGATTTGCAACAATCATTTAAATCATTATTTCTTTTACATATTAATTCCTATTTAATTAATTTAATAATTACTTTAACAAATATATTAATTCGGATAGAATTAATTTATTTAGTTAAATTAATTATTTGATTTAATTAATTAAAGGAGAATTAATACATACCCTTTAGTAGACAACAATTCACTTAGTACCACGTAATTTAATAAAGAACATACACTGGATCGTTGTTGACGCTCGATGTACTGTCTGGTTCATGAACGACTAACTCCAATATATGTTCTTCATCTTGACTTTAAGCTGTGGTTCCTGTCTTCATTTTCTTCACTCTTTTTCAAAACTTTATAATCTGTATTCTGCCACTGTAGGAACCTCTTGTCACTATAAATAGAACCCACTGTCTTGATTACTCCACTGATGCTTGATCAACTGAATGAACTTCTTCAAGTGTAGTATACCTCAAAACGGTAGATTGACTTTGTCTTCTTTCTCTTGACAGTTATGCATTTGAGATCCCTGTGACAGTGCATATACTATTTACTATTACATTCTTGTTTGAGTTGAGTTGAATCCTTGATGTTTACAAATAGGGTAAACATATGACTTTCAATCTCCCCCTATTTGTTTGTTAAACATTAACATACAAATTCCTAGAGGATAACTCAACTACAAACAAGAAGAAGATAAAACATTAAAGAACTATAGTAAATAATACATTAAAAAAAAATTTCTGGTTTAGATATAACATTTCCAGAATCTCAATAGATGAAATGATCGATGATTGTTCCTCTGACACTGAACTGATCTTCATTAGGTAACTCATCTTCATTTCTCGACATAGCTGCCTGATAACACTTTACATCTAACATTGAACATTATCAGCAGATATTAGAAATTCTTCAGTGGTAAAGAATATAACTTTTCAACCACATACTGAAGAATTCTTCTTTGTCATTTCATACTTCTCTCCTTCCTTATGTCTCCTTACCTAAGGTGATATGACTCCTCCTTATAATGGTGAATACTCCCCCTTTCTAAGGTATATCATTTTTCATATCTCCCCCCCTTAGATAGAAAATCTCCCCCTCACTAAGGTAAGCTTATACTCTCCCCCTTAGTTGAGTATCTCTTACTAAGGTAATCTTTGAGTATTTCTTCTTCAATATATCTCTCCCCCTTAGTTGAGTAATCCTCCAAGCATTTAATTATAGCAAACATCCAACTGAATTAGATGATGCCAAATATTCAATCATAAATCACCTCTTACCTTTAGTACAACAGATTCTTCATACATATAACATTGTCTGCTGCAATAAAGAAAAGAAGTTTTGCTTGTGTTAAGGAATTTCCATGAAGACTTCCAGAATAGAAGTATGTAGACTGATCAACTTTGCCCTTTAGATATTATAGAATGGCTTCACTATTGATCATCCTGACAACCAAATCACCCGACAAATTCCTTATATCTCCCAACTGTTGTGAGTGAACTTTGTTTGGGAATAGGGAATGGGATTTGGTGTTTATCTTTCTTCCTCACTGTGAGTGTGTAATTCTGTTTTTTGTACCTCACAAGTGTTTAACTAATCTCTCCACTCATATCACTTAAAATGAGTGATCTATTCTCTCATCTCTCAAGTGTTTACACTCATGCTTACTAGTGTATCACTCTTATCTCTCATAGCTCCAACATCCATGTGTACCTGCAAAGAAAATTCACCATAGCCCCTTCAAGAGAGGTCAGTGGTGGTGCAATGGGGTTTCGCAAATCCCCGATCCTCGTTGGACTCGTCAGACGAATCTGAGTCATAATCTACAAGTTGATAAAATTTTCCCTTTTTATGGGTTTCAGAATTGAATTCTGAGAAGGTAAACAATGAAATCAAAACTTAGAATTAAAATCGTGTTTCCTTCTAATGTCGATGAAGACATCTCCTTGTTTAACTCATCAGGTGAATCTGAATCATAGTCAACAAGTTGCCGATCCGCACCTATGTCGGACCCGTTACCCGCAGGATCCAGAGATGTTCCCTCTGGGGAGTTAGATAATGATCTTGTTGAATTTTGCATTGAGATCAATACCTTCTCTCGAGGCCTGTGAAGACTCTTGGTTCATTGAAGAACCTTGAACTTATAATCCTAACCGTGATATGGTTGGAGTACAAGTTTCCGTCAATTCGTCCTTAGTGTGTGCAATCTCACTTTGTGCATAGGAAGTATTTTAGTTTGTGTATGAAGTAGTGACTTACCAACAGATGCCTTGGCTGACAGGCGAATTTCAATAGACTCATCCTGTTGAGAGAATGAATCTAGAGACTGTTTTAGTGCCATTTTCAGCTCTGCATTCTTTTGGGAAAATGCAGGCGAGCTTACAGATACCTCAAGTTGTATATGACTATTCTCCTTTCGAGGTAGAGCTGTGGGTTTACTATCCCTCACATCCTTATTTGCTGCATCAAGTGCAGTTACTCCCTTAATGACTTCTAGTCAAATAGGTTACTTCCACTTGAAGGGGTAAGTTAGGATGTGTTTAGATTTGAATTTATAGTCCGGGATAGAAGTTGTTGGGTTTACAACCTCATGACTTTCAAATGTGAGAAAACTTCCACTAGGAACTAAACCTGCATCACATAGCAGTAGAGCAATATAGAGATAAAATGCATTTACATCATACCAGAACATTGAGTGAGAACATATGCATTATATCTTGTGAGAGAAATGATGTTGTGACTTCAAAAAGTTTTACAATATAAGCAATCACAACCGTAGAAAGATTGAGTTTTCTTTTAAAAACTGTTAATGTGCAAGAGTTTGCAATTATGCATAAAACAATGTATTATCATGTCTTTTAATGAAAACTATGTCGTTTTATTTTTAAAAGACACAAACTCTTGACTTTGCAGTGATTAAGAAAGAAATATTTTATTAAATATATACTAACACTAATGATTTGTAGATAAGACACGTTTACTCAGAATAAATCCTAAGTAATATCATCAGAGCTAATATATATATCTCAATTAGTTTGCAATAAAGTATTAGAGCAACTATCAATTGTTAGTAAACAAATATTTTACTATTTGATACCAATTATTAGTATGTATCAAACACTTTAGAATGCAAGTAATTGTGTTTATGATTACTTTACCAAAATTAAATTATGAGCAAATAAACCATTGAATTGCTTCACGTCATAATTTAACTAGGATATAAATAATCACTGTTAAATACTAAATATTCAATGATACCAATTGTTTGAGAAATTCAATTCAATGAAGATTGAATTGTTACATTGAATACCAATTGACAAAATGAATATTAGTATCTAACTACTTAAGATTATCATTCAATGATATTCATAAGTACGAGGAACTAGTTGACAAGAAATGCACAAGCTCTTAAGATATAACATTTTAAACTTATGACTTCAAGGCAACTCCTCGACAATAACAATTGTTAACTCCTAACAACTGCTTGTTGGTAGACAACCTTGGTTTTAAAAATAAAACTTGATTACCAAGACTATCTTGTCTGCAATCTTAGAAATAATATTCTAAGTCCAATACATCTTGATCCATTGTATATAACATTTATTATCAAAGTGATTAGAAGTTTGCAATTTTCATACCTTGTATAGTAGTATGAGTAAATTGTAAAAGATAAGACAATGATTACTTAGAGGAGTTCTAATTAATTTCACTTATACCAATACATCTCATAATTAGTTAGTAAATAGAATTCTAACTAAATATCATTAACTGATATAAGTCAAAACTTCAATACAAATCAATTGTTAAAACCATGATATTAATTATAGAGAATTTCTGAAAACGGAACATTGATAAATTCACTCGAATTAACATCTCACAACTAATTGAAGACTAACACAAATTAGGTCCAAATTAGTTATGTTGTATATTTATTTTAATAAATATGAGATATAGAACAAATACTTGATTGAATTGCTTCAGGTTCTATAACTCATATTAATCAAAGTAAATAATTAAATAAATAAATACTAAATCTTTATGAGTTAGATTTTAGCATTTAAGTATTTAAATTATCCTTAAATAATCACCACTGAAATATATTACAATTATACACATGACAATCATTCAACAGATAATTTTCAGCATGAGGTCTGGATGTAAATAAGTTCACAAGTCCTTTCAATAAGGAAGTTGAATACTTATGACTCATTTTAAGAATTACTTACATATGGGATGTACAATCATATAGCATTTAATAAAATCCCAAGTTTACAAACCAATCTTGAAAAATAAATTTCATCAAGTGATCTAGCAAACGTGTCTGCAAGTTATTCTTGACTAAAGACATGCTCTCTCAAAAGAATTGATACCTTATGCAAGATGCTTGGCCTTGAGTGTTCGACAGAGTTGTTGGAGACGAATTTGTTTCCTTGTGCTCTCCTGCTTTCGTTACAACTCATTTTATCTGTCTCTATGTAGCAAAACATGTCAGAACTAATGTCTCTAGGGTACCATCTCCGCAGATCCGGGTCCAACTTAAGACATCTGAAAATCAATTGTAATAACTACAAGAATAGATTCTCAAGAATCCACTTGGGGCCTTGCACATTTGCATAATTGAGAATAAAATATGTGTGTAAGTGATCTATTAGAAATTGAATAAGATAATAAGGTGATGATTACTCTATAGCCCGATTAGGCCCTAATTAGTAGATCCTGAACTTGTTGGGTCAAATATCTTTAGGGTACCATTTCCTCAGATCCGGGTCCATCTTAAGATTTTTGATTACCAACTTGTTAGTTCTAAACTAATAGGTCAAAATCCAGCTATAGTGATTGTTGGTAGGTAGTCATGACAGGTCTAGAATCTTCTGAAAAGAAACAAAAGATCCTTGACTAATTTTTATTGCCATCATTCTTTTGACTTACTTGTGCTCCAAATAGAATTATTCTTTTGGCTTGCATGAAGTAATTCAAAAGAATTGCAACTTTACCAACATCAAAACAGCAAATACCTTGATACCAATTTTTAGTTAATAAATCAACATATAATATAATCAAGATATCATTGCACATATATATCATTGTATTTGTGCCTAATGATGTAGAGAGTTCTATAAATATGACACTAATTGTGAAAAGATACTAATTGTTAAAGATTGATACCAAATGTTAAATTATAGTTAGGGTGTCATACCATGTCTTCCATGATTGCTTGAGTGATGATACCAGTTCATACTAACCTGTAGAGATCTTCCATTATCTCACCAACCAGGAGTGCACTTGTTCACATTCCTCTAGCATCCAGATTCAGTAGGTCCAGATGTCCATTATAATCTTGAATGTGTAGCAGGTGCCTGATATCCTCAAGTCTTGTCACTGGTGCTTCTTGTCAGATATACTGTCTGATCAACTTGTAACCTTGCATCCAGTTTGGCCTTGTCCCTCATAACAATGCCTTGACATCCAGTTAGACTTCTGGTTATCCTTGTACCAATTACAGCCTTGTTGTTTGGTCTGGATACCAGCTTCCCTTCAATCTACCTTTTGTACTGATTGAGATCATCTTGCATTGCAATCACTCAATCTGGATCTTACAGAGCCTTTGTAGCTTTCTTAGTTTCTTCTGAAAGAAAACTATAGAAATAATCATTGGTACTTGAAGCTCTGCTAGTCTTTTACTTCCACCATTAGAAACACTAAGAACTGGGACAAAGAGTTAATTGAGTCAACACTCTTTGTCTTGGTAGATATGTTCTCATATTGTCCTTTGATTTTCAATGTGGTGTTAAGTTGACTATTTGATCCTTCAGTTGCTCCCCCTAAGCTGATGCTGGGTTTACATGAGGATTCTTCATATTTCACATTGGTTGGATCTGAATCATCATTACCATTGACAGCTGGGAGCTAGAAGTTGTTGAACATCACTAAGACTTTCAATCACCTTCTGTTGATTAATAAAAATCACCCTGTAGGCTGTAGAATCCATTGAGTAACCAAGGAAATTATCCTCTTAAGCATTAGCTGATTGCTAGGATGCTCACTTTCATTTAACATTGCAAAACAATTTCCTTCATACTTGTGGGGTCTTCCTATATTTCTTACTGATCAGGGTTCGATCATGTCTGTAGCAAACTATTGACTGCTTCAGCATTAATACTCCTGAAGGTGCAGAAATAATCCAGAACACTAATTGATAGGTCATGTAATCTGGTCTCCAAGTTGTCATAGTCAGTTTTGCTTCCTGAAACTCTTCTAGATGTGATCAATCACCATCAGTGGTGTCTTGTCTTCTGATTGTCTGAACAACAACTTGTTTGTTGAGAGAAGTCATCAATCATCACCACTAAAATATATTTTTCTTTGATGTATAACTTCTGTGTGATTCTTATTTGACTTCCCTTTATGACATGCCTCATAATTTCATTTTACTTTAATTTCAGATGAGGCAGTCACCTTTACTGATTCGATTTTCAGGAAAGAATCTCTTCATTTGACATTCAGGTAAAAGAGCTTCATTTGTCATAGTTGCACTCTTGTCTGATGAATCTTTAGATTAGACATATTAACTTCACCTTAGACTGAGATTCCATGTCAAATATTGATAAGTTCTCTTCCTTAATCCTCGAACAGTAAGCTCTTCATCTTGTAAAAGATGCTTTATTACTGACAACATTCTTAGCTATTGAATAGCCATGACCCTCGGTCATACCCTTGTTGTTATCTCCAAGGGACGAAACCACTTGGTCTGTCTTCACAATCATATTTAATAGTAGGATTCTTTCTTCGATGATATGCTTTGAATAAATCAATAAAAATGCATAATCGATTAACCTGTTAAGCCCTACATTCACAGATGAATAAAAAGTTTTTGGTACCCATTTTTACTTGGGTCCAGATGGATTAGAGATTTCTCTTTTATCAGAGTTAACAACAGTTTAACCTTAACATGCTCATTCTTATATTTGACTGACCATTTAATGTCACCGACAAAATAGTCACCGAGCAAGGAGAAAAATGGTTTCTTCCTACCATTAGGAGGACAAGCAGTCTGTGCCTTATTGTAATTCTTAAACATGCTTTTTCTATAATCAATTCAAATTCTAAAAGATGCATTTTTGATATTTGAAATAAGCAGACATGATAATAAGAATACATGGCATACATTCAACATTTAAAACATTGTAGATAAGAATTATGCAAATTAGGTATGTTATGCATTTTAGAAAATTCAGTACTATCTACTTTAACCTCTGCACATGCAACAGGTAGCAAGTAGATTTACAGATATTCAATGATTTTCTAAATGTACACGGGATAGAAGAATTAACAATAAATCACTAATTCTATCCAATCCATTCATATTGCTATATGACATTATATAATCTCTATTACCTAAGTCAGTTTTACAAATAACTTGATGTTCTACTGACACCCTAGGTAATTATTCCATCTTTTAAACTTTTTAAAACTTAACAAACAATTCAGAATGAATGAGAAAATCTGTTCTACTGGGGATCCTGAAACTAGCTTAAGCAGAGGTCTTATATGCTTGACATATATCATTTAAGAATTAAGAGATATTGTCTAAGGAACACTTCTAACTCACTATTGCAATTAATTAAATTCATCAAATATTCATACACATATTAAGATCTTCTAACAAAAGATTTAACAATTAAAAACTAAGATCTTAACATGCTTTGAATTTTTTAGAATTACATATTACACTAGTTTGAAGAATTGATACCTGAGACATGTAAGGTGAATCATCTTCAGAGATTGCTATGAAAGCAAGATATTCATTATGCTCTCCTCATCATCATCTGATCCATCCCAACTCTTTTCTTCAACAAGATAAGTTCTGCACTGATGCTTCTGTTTCATCTCATTTAATGAATCCCTATTCATCCTTGTCTGTCAAAATTCTGTTCCATGTTACACACCTTGATAGTTACTTATCACATATAACTTTCCATAGCAGCAACTATCATGTCTTATTCTTTCCACCATCTCAATCTTGTAACCACCTCTTGAGTTGAACTATATCCTGAAGAGTTTCTGCTTCGGAATAGATAGGCCTGATCCCTGGATACAACTTTAGTACTCTTTCTGAGTTAGTAACTCTTCATGTCTATTATGAGGTTCCATCATTAATTCCTGACTGAGATGTATAACTGTCTAGTCCATCCTCAAACCATCCAGATTCCATTCTTCTAAAGTCTCTGTTGATTCCTTGAAAGATATGCTCTTGTACAACCACTACGTGTATTGGATTTAGCATTGTAGAAATCCACTAAGTGTTTGTATATCACTAAATCCCTAGAGTTGACTAAAATCTTCAAGAAAAATTCCATCCACTAAAACTTCTTCCATTCCTGCTTCTGAAAAACCAGTGGGATCCTATGGATATAACTTTGAGGAAGTACCACAAATTTTTCTTCAGTAGGTAGAAATTAATTCCAATGAAAAATGCATTTTCTTCAAAAGATTCAAATCATCTTTGATGTCCGGAGGAATCTTCAGTTAACAACTTTCTTGAAACCATTGGCTTAGAATAAATTCAAAATATTTAAAATTCAAAAAATTCAAGGACTTGAAAATTTTTGAGAAATAAAAAATTTGAAAGTAAGTTCAAATTAATTAAAATTTGAAATTAGAGTCAAATTAATTAAGAATCAAAAAAATCTCAAGAAATGAAAATTTTTGAGAGTTAAAGAATCCGAAAATAAATTCAAGTTAATTAAAATTCGAAAGTATTAACAATTAAAAATTTTGAGAATAAAACAATTTGAAAATAAACTCAAGTTGTTTAAAAATCAAAATTTTCAAAAATTAATCATTTCAAGAATTAAAAAATTCGAATATAAGTTAAGATTATTTAACCATCAAAAATATCATAAAATGAAAATTTTTTAAGGTTAAACAATTCGAGAATAAATTCAATTTAATTAAAATTGAAAACAAACTCATATTGTTTAAAAATCAAAAATATCATAAATTGAGAATTTTTAAAGATTAAAGAATTCGAAAATAAATTTAGATTATTTAAAATTCAAAAATCTGAAAATTGAAAATTTTGAAAGTTAAAGAATCCAAAAATAAGTTCAAATTATTTAAAGTTCAAAAATCTCAAGAATTGAATTTTTGAAGGTTAAAAAATTTGAAAATAAGAGGAGTTGACTTTTTGGTCTAATACCGGATTTAATTTTGTGTATGGGTCAACAAACTCGAAAACCAATTGGAGGACCACAAAAATAAGAATCTTGATTTGTGTGTCAATCAAAAGGCTCGGATACCAATTGTTAGGTCCAAAATAGTTTGTAAAAGGGGGGTTGAATACAAACTATACTGTTTTATCGAATTTGCTCTTTTATTAAAATATTAAATCAAGAACAAATTGATGCGGAATAAAACGAATACCAATATTTCAAGTTGAATATAAAATTATATTAAACTTGATGGGGTGTGTCTAAATACACGGGTACAAATTACAAGGTTTGATGAACAAACTAATTATTACAAATTCTATTGAAAATTCGACATGAACTTTTCTATATTTGTAATAAAAAGATCGAATGCTAAAAAGCAATTCGAGAGATAAATTCTAGGGAACTTAATCCGCTAGATAGTTCCAGTAGTACAAGTAAACTATTTATGTGGGTTTAGATTTAACAATACAGCTCAAAAATAATTTACAAGAATTTAATTTGAGCTCAAGAACTTTTTCTCTCTTGGTCTTTTTCTCTCTCTCGGTGCTGTCTGTTGAAGAGAAGTGAAGAAGTTGTACGTCTGTGTTGTTTAGTCTGTTGTCTTCTGATTCTTTATATAGCCTCCTGATCATTACTTTAATCATAGTCATATTGTAGTTAAATATGACTATCCGTTGAGCTTGATATAACTATCTGCTGGCTGATATAACAATCGGTATGACTATCCCTTTGCAAGTAATATGACTGTCCGTTTGAACTGAATATAACAATCCATTCAATATAACTTTCGGTATAAGTATCCAGTTTGAACTAGATATGACTGTCTCAGTTTGAACAAAATATGACTATCCAGTTTGAACTAAATATGACTGTCCAGTTTGAACTAAATATGACTATCCAGTTTGAACTAAATATGACCGTCACACTTGAACTGAATATGATTATCAACCTTGAACTGAATATAACTGTCACACTTGAACTGAATATGACTGTCACACTTGAACTGAATATGATTATCAACCTTGCACTGAATATGACTGTCCAACTTGAACTGTATATGACTGTCCAACATTAACTGAATATAACTATCCTTGGATAGTTATATTATCATATATTTTCAGCTTATAATTAATCAAATGATTTGCAACAATCATTTAAATGATTATTTCTTTTACATATTAATTCCGATTTAATTAATTTAATAATTACTTTAACAAATATATTAATTCGGATAGAATTAATTTATTTAGTTAAATTAATTATTTGATTTAATTAATTAAAGGAGAATTCATACATATCCTTTAGTAGACAACACTTCACTTAGTACCACGTAATTTAATAAAGAACATACACTGGATCGTTGTTGACGCTCGATGTACTGTCTGGTTCATGAACGACTAACTCCAATATATGTTCTTCATCTTGACTTTAAGCTGTGGTTCCTGTCTTCATTTTCTTCACTCTTTTTCAAACCTTTATAATATGTATTCTGCCACTGTAGGAACCTCTTGTCACTATAAATAGAACCCACTGTCTTGATTACTCCACTGACGCTTGATCAACTGAATGAACTTCTTCAAGTGTAGTATACCTCAAAACGTTAGATTGACTTTGTCTTCTTTCTCTTGACAGTTATGCATTTGAGATCCCTGTGACAGTGCATATACTATTTACTATTACATTCTTGTTTGAGTTGAGTTGAATCCTCGATGTTTACAAATAGGGTAAACATATGACTTTCACTAGATCTCAAGATAAAGCCCAAATAGAAATATGAATTTTTTTTAATACTAACAAAAAAAATTTAATTCTAATACAACCTTTTTTAATTTTCATATTATTTTTTAATTTTTTTAAATTCAATTGTAATACAACCATTATATCTTTATATATAATAAGTGTAAGAGGGATCTTATCCATAATTTTGGTCTAATACAACCTTTTTAAATCATATCCTTTTCAGATTATAATATTATTTTTAAAATCAATTCTAATACAACCATTTTTAATTATATCCTTTTTACATTCTAATTTTCTTTTTAAAATTCACTTCTAATACAATCTTTTCTAATTATATTCTTTTTAGATTATAATTTTCTTTTTAATGTGATCTAAACTTGATCTTCTATTTTTAATCCAACGAATCATATGATTTTGGTAGTACAACAACCAGACCAAAAATTTGGATAAAATCCCTCTCCTGCTTATTATATATACTAGCCTGTAACCCGTGCTTTGCACGGCCTATCATATATTATTATTATTAATTATTTAATTTAATGTAAAAATTTATTTTATTTTATTTTTAATTTTAAATTTACATAAGTTCCATACTTAATTTCATGACATAAATAAATATCATTAATTTAACGTTATTTTAAAATTTATTGTTAAATATCTTAATAATTCAATAATTATTTTAAAATTTTATTTAGTGTAACATAATATCGTTGAAGAAAGAATTGTAGCAAAAAGTGTGTGAAGACGATGATTCTAATCGGGATATAATTGAAAACGTTTATAATTATATAAAATCTATTGGTTTTTTACTTTTAATAAATTATATATAATTTAACTGAATTTGAAAATTTCAAAATGTTTTTATTTTTTAAAAATATTTTTTGTGCCTTAAATTGGTTCTTTGGTAAGTTGGTTAACACCTACCCTAAAAAAAAGTTGGTTAACACCTTCCCAAAAAATTTGTTAACACATTCCAAAATACAAAAAATAAATCAAAATGTATTTAATTTTATTTAAAAATAAACCACGTATTTTACATGGATTCATACTCTATCAGTTACATCAATTGAAATTCAACTACATAATCTTTCAATTATATTTTTAATATAATTTTTTTAACTTGTTATTTTGAAGAAAGTTTTAACAATTTTTTTAAAGGCAATACATACGCTATCAATCATACTTTAATTGAAATTCAATTACATATTCTTTCAATTATATTTTTAATATAATTTTTTAAATTGTTATTTTTATAAAGATGTTAACAATTTTTTTGGAAGACGTTAACCAACCAACTAACCAAATTTATCCTCGGGTTTCTTAAATTTATATAATATTTTATTTATATTTAATAATTATATATCTCATGTATATTACTTAATATGATATTGGCATAATCTATACTATTATATAAATTCCGAAATATTGAAAGTTTTGGTACCTGTTTTTTTTTTTGATGGAAATTTATATTTGGTACCGGTTTTTTGGTACTAAGTGAATTTACTTATTTACCCTTCATTATAAAGAAAAAATAAATACACCTAAAATAAATAATAACATAATATAATTAATGGTAATTAGTCGAGATATTACCTTTTATAAATATCTAAAAACATCAATCTTATAATGTCTTTCCATCATTAATATTTCCTTTCGGATTAAAATACGTTATAATTAATGGTAATTAAACGATTAACATTATAAAATTAAAGGTAATTAGTCAATATATTGCTTTTTTCACATTAATATAATAAAATTAATGGTAATTAGTCGATTGCCTTTTTTATATTACTTTTAGTTGAACATATTACCTTATATAAACACCTAACAGCTTTCGATCATTAGTATTTTCACCTAAAAACATCAATCGTATCATATCTTTCCATCATTAATATTTCATATCAAATTAAAATACGTTACAATTAATGGTAATTAGTCAATTGCCATTTTCATATTACTTTTAGTTGAACATATTACCTTTTATAAATACCTAAAAACATCAATCGTATCACATCTTTCGATCATTAATATTTTATTTTGAATTAAAATACATTACCTTTTTAATTTAAAACAAATCTTACACATTAATATATACCCGAAAATATCACACTATAATTTTCATGAAAAATATAAGACCTCAAATAAATAATAACATAATATAATTAGTGGTAATTAGTCGATTGCCTTTTTCACAATTACTTTTAGTTGAAGATATTACTTTTTATAAACACATAAAAGATCAATCGTATCATATCTTTCAATCATTAATATTTCCTTTACAATTTAAACACATTACCTTATTAATTTACAACAAATCTTATAATCTTTAATATATATATCCGAAAATATCACACCATATTTCTCAATTATTAATAAAATATATTAAAAATCGTATACATCTATCTATCTATACTATTATATTAAAGCCGAAACATTGAAAGTTTTAATTTTCGGTTTGGTTATCCTAATTATTAAAATAAATAATTAAATTACAAAAACAACTCAAAAAGCTAATTATTACTGGTAACGTAATGATATTCCGATTAAATTCCTTCATCCACATTGAGCATTTGAGCTTCTACTTGGACTATTTTTTTTGCTTAAACAACTCAATTACCCAATTTTTATAAAAATTTTACTTCTAATTAAAACACTTTACCATTTAATTTAAAACTAATATTACAATAATTAATAGATATCCAAAATATCACACCATATCTTTCCGTAATTATTTTTAGTAGTAATTTTTGTAATTAAAACACGTTATTTTTTAATTTAAAATTAATCTTACGATCGCTAATATACACCCAAAAATATCTCACCATATATTCAAATCATTATTTTTAGTAATAAATAAAAATCGTTAGATCTAATAATAAGATACTCCCTCCGTTCTTTCCATTTCTTATCATTTCAAAATAGGATGTCTGACACGCATTTTAATGTGTATTTTAAATATAGTTCCATAACTTTTTTTTGAATTTTTCTTTTTTTTTGTATAAAAATAGATCAATCATATTTTTATACAAAAAAAAAATAGTTTAAAAATAAGTTATGGAACTATCCTTAAAATTCACCTTAAAATGCGTGCCAGAAAGTGATTAAAAGTGTAAAGAAATGGAAAGGACCGAGGGAGTATATTATATGATTAAATTAATTTAATAAAAATTCAAGTTCAAACCCGTCAATGACATTTTTAATTTAGAATTTTACAAAATAAATTTTAAACAATGCATATCATTATATAAATTTATATTAAATTAAATTTAAAATTTTTTAAAAATAAGGATTATATAAAAACATAATTATAATGTTAAATAAATTTTATAACCTATCAAAAGAAACTCGTGCTTGGCACGGGTTATAAACAAGTATATATAGTATTAACTATTAAATAACAATTGTATAATTATATGATATATTGTTCGAATTATTACTATATTTTGTCATAATAATATAAATATAAATGGACGTATATACTGACATTCAAATTTTTGTTGATATTATCATATTCAAACAATGAATCCATAACACTCCCTTATTTAATATTTATCTAAAATAGAATTTAATATTACTTTGTAAGTGTGTGAATTATTATTATTATTTATTATATAATTTTAGTTTGTTTTCACTTTGTTGATTTATAATTTGTTGTAGATTTGTTAATATGATATATTGTTCGAATTATGACTATATTTTGTCATAATAATATAAATATAAATGGACGTATATACTTACATTCAAATTCTTGTTGATATTATCATATTCAAATTATGATTGCATAATAATCCCTTATTTAATATTTGTCTCAAATATAATTTAATTTGTAATTGTGTGAATTTTTTTATTGTTTATTATATTGTTTTTGTTTGTTTTCACTTTGTTGTTTTATAATTTGTTTTAGATTTGTTAATAAATACTCCCTCCGTACCACCCAATTGTTAACACTTCTTTTATCACTTTCTGACATGCATTTTAAGGTAAATTTTAAGGATTGTTGCAAAACTTATTTTTAAAATTTTTTTTTTTGTATAAATATAGGATTGTTCTATATTTATACAAAAAAGAAAAAAATTTAAAAATAAATTATGCAACTATCCTTAAAATCCACCTTAAAATGCATGTAGACACTCTATTTTAAAATGTTAACAAATGGATGGGACGGAGGAAGTATATGACATTAAAATTATTTAAATTGATTTTGAAAATATTTGATTTCTAAGTAATTGAAAGAGTCTAAAAAGTTATTTTATTTATATTTTAATAATTATATATCTTATGTATATTACTTAATATGATATTGGCATAATATATATATAGTATTAAATAATAATTGTATAATTATATGATATATTGTTTGAATTATGACTATATTTTGTCATAATAAGTTAAATATAAATGGACGATATACTTACATTCAAAATTTTGTTAATATTATCATATTCAAATTATGATTCCATAACAATCCCTTATTTAATATTTGTCTAATATAGAATTTAATATTACCTTGTAATTGTGTGAATTTTATTATTGTTTATTATATAATTTTAGTTTGTTTTCATGTTGTTGATTGCTCAAATTATGACTATATTTTATCATAATAATATAAATATAAATGGACGTATATATTTACATTCAAATTTTTGTTGATATTATCATATTTAAATAATGAATCCATAATAATCCCTTATTTAATATTTGTCTAAATTAGAATTTAATATTAATTTGTAATTGTGTGAATTTTTTTTATTGTTTATCATATAGTTTTAGTTTGTTTTCACTTTGTTGATTTATAATTTGTTGTATATTTGTTAATAAATATATGATATTAAATTATTTAAATGGATTTTGAAAATATTTGATTTCTAATTAATTTAAAGAGTCAAAAAAGTTGGGTAACTAAAAGAGTATGTAATAGTATTAATTAATTTGTAATTAAAAGAGTTTTTTATTAAGAAAAAAAAATTATATACGTTTTATTTTATTTTTTCATTTTTGGAAGGTATTAACAAATCTTTTTTGAAAGGTATTAACCAAGATATACTTACATTCAAATTTTTGTAGATATTATCATATTCAAATTATGATTCCATAATAATCCCTTATTTAATATTTGTCTGATATAGAATTTAATATTACCTTGTAATTGTGTGAATTTTTTTATTGTTTATTATATAGTTTATTTTGTTTTCACTTTGTTGATTTATAATTTGTTGTAGATTTTTTAATAAATATATGATATTAAATTATTTAAATTGATTTTGAAAATATTTGATTTCTAATTAATTTAAAGAGTCAAAAAAAGTTGGGTAACTAAAAGAGTATATAATTAAATATTAATTAATTTGTAATTAAAAGAGTTTTTTATTAAGAAAAAAAATTATATACATTTTAATTTTTTTTTTTCATTTTTGGAAGGTATTAACAAATTTTTTTGGAAGGTGTTAACCAAGACCAACCAACCAATTATACCTTATTTCGCTTATAATAGTATAGTATAGAAGAGTATGTAATTAAATATTAATTAATTTGTAATTAAAAGAGTTTTTATTAAGAAAAATAAAATTTTATATACATTTTAATGTTTTTTTTCCTTTTTGGAAGATATTAACAAACCTTTTTAGAAGGTGTTAACCAAGATCAACCAACAATTATATAATAGTATAGTATAGATATAAGGATATAATACTGAGGCAACTGGCAATTTTGTCAATTCCAACAGTCCTACGTGGCTGGTTAAAGCTTTGACGAGTCCAAATTTTTGATTTATTTTTCAGAATAAGTCAATTTATTTTAAGTTGAAATTAAGATTCCTAACTTTCCAACTTATTTCTCAATTTATTTTTGCAATTTATTGAATCTCAAACATACATTAAATACTTATATAAAAAAATTATTAAAATATAAAATTTTTATCCAAAAATAATTCAACAAGCCCTTTAAAAAAGTTTACGCAAACAGGTACATTATATATACTATAGTTTTCGATCCCTGCCCATCTTCTCTTTGACAGTCTTGCTTGCATGTATGACTAAATAGGTGAACATATGCAGTTTATAATAAAATAATTAATCGCTAGCAATCTTAGCTAGTATGGTTGGAGTAAAAATAAAATTTGAATAGTTAATATTTAGATAATCAATAATATATGCTTCCTCCGTCCCAACGATTTCTATATATTGGGGGACGAGGGCGTGTGACGCATTTTAGGCCTACTAACTACTATAGTTACATAACTTATTTTTACAATTTTCTTTTTTTTTTGTATAAAAATACAACAATCCTAGTTTTATACAAAAAAAAAATTTTAAAAAATAAGTTATACTCCCTCCATCTGAGTATGTGTTTACCGTTATGACTTTTGACATTATTCATTATAAGCGGTTGACTATTAATTTACGCATAATCTATAAAACAAAATATAGTCATAGGTGATCTTGTTGGATTCGTATTTATGAGTACTTAAATACAGTGAAGTTTTTATATTTAATACTAATACAAAATTGAAGATATTAACAATTAAAAGTTTGTGTTGGCAAACGTGTCAGAAAAAACAGGAAACATATTATGAGACGGAGGGAGTAGAACTGTACTAGTTATGCACCCTAAAATGCGTGTGACACTTTAAAAAAAATGTATAAAAATGAGTGGAACGGAGGGAATATTACTTTAGATAGTTATTTGTCCAACACATGGTTCTAAAAATCTGTTAGTCACAGAGACATGCATGTTTAACTCTAATAACAAGCCTAATTGTTTGTAATGCTTTGCATTACTTACATGACCTCTTAACAAAGGGAACCTCTAGTTGTAGAGTTTCTATTTGTTTTGTACTTGTAATAGGCATCAAATCCTAGTTGTGTACCTGTACTTAGAAAGTCAAGAATAATGCTTGAAAGAAGTTTCAAGGTTCATGCCTCAAGCAAAGTGATAAAGACGGTCAAATAATCATAGTAGGGATTTGAAGAAATGAAGAATTTGCCTAAGTACCAAATCGAGAAGTACTTTTGTCTATTCGAGAAGTCCAGCATTCGAGAAGTCAGGGATTCGATATCTCAAGACACTATTCGATATCTCTGAATACACTGTTCGATATCTCATTCGATATCTCAGGGATTCGATATGTCTGTTGCTCTATTCGAGAACTCAAGAAGTCAAGAAGTCAACAAGTCAAAGTGGTATTCGAGTTCTCAAAGGGTCAACAAAGTCAGAGTACCATACGATATCTCAAGGACTCAGAAAGCTATTCGAGATCTCAGGGATTCGACAAGTCAAAATGCACTATTCGATAACTCAAGATTCCCAGAGAAAAGAGCTATTCGAGAAGTGATTCGATATGTCAATACAACAGTATTCGAGAACTCAGAGTTATCGATCAAGTCAATTCTAGTTCTCGAATCACTTACTTAGTCACTTCTCGAATACATTCTTGGAGACAAAATACTGAAGAAATTGTACAAGTCAGAAACCTGCAACAAGCCAATGCACTTTATGGACCACAATCTGTAACGTGCTCTGGAAAGCCTACAAGGAAGCTTGGAGAGATATAGAAGAGACAAAGAGCTAAAGAAGTGGATCTGAACAGGTTTTGCAAAGTCAAATCTGTAACCGTTTTGACACTTACTCGAATAGGGTAGACATACTAGAAAGTAATTTGTTCAGCTACCTTATTTGTAGTGAGTAGGTTGTATCCATGTTCTATAAGGATACAGCCTCACATCTTTTTAGATAGAGATCTTTGGAGAGTGTTAACTTCTTGATATTCATAGCAGTATCTATCTAAGAAAACAGAAGCTGATAATACTATCATTTGTATTCACAGATTGTAGCAACCTTTATCTAAATATTAGATTAAAGTGATATTGTGTCTTGTGTTATTTTCATCCGCACTTATATTCTTGCTCACACAAACACTTGTCCTGCTACTGAGATTCAAGAATAAAGAAAAGTTCAAGAATCCATTCACCCCCCCTCTATATTCTTTTACAGTGTTCAATACTCAACAAAATCCCCGATTAATCCTCTGGTAATCAACCGATTCGATTTTTGAAATCCGATTAATCCTATGAATTTATTAAAAAGGATATGTTTAATTGTAAATTAGACTAATATACTAAATATTATTATAATATTCAATTAATACTCTGATTAATCCTTCCTATTAATCCCCGGTTACCCGATTAATCTCAAATCGATACTTCAACCGATTTATACCAATTACCGATTTTTACAACCATGGTCCAGCATTGTTGGAGTTGCTTAGATTTGAACAACTAAAATAGACTGATCACTCGCTAGACATAACTGAGATTGTTATGTTAATTAGATGCGGTCAGTTTTGCTATGTTGTCCTGTTTGGTGTGCCTGGAAGTTCAGTTTTGCAAAAAAGAAATTATTTGAAACCGAAGCTCAAATGGAGGATTTCAACCTCTGAATATGTTATACTAATGGCAAGTTGGCAACCAAGCTCTTGAGTGTTATCATGGTTAAAACTAAAAAGACAATCATTTAAACATTTATGTTTGAAAACTCAAGAAAGTACAGTCCGGTTATAAAAACCCGATCTTTTGTTGAACATTTGGCTTTCAGACCTTGACTTTCTCTTATGCTTCTGACCCCAGAAAACAAAATTGTTATGCTGACTTGCCAGCAATCAGTGTAGTTAAAAGTCCCATGCTTATTGCACTTTAAATGATCAATAATTGGTTTCAGTATTACAATAAGTAAAAGTTGATTATAATTGTAGGTAAGGTTTCGAATAAACAGATGACGGCATTACCAATCATCCTCTCGGTTCCTTTAGACTATATATATCTTTTAGGGTTTGACCCTAATACTTTCATGCATGTTGCCATAGGTGATTTCGAATCCGAACCACTTTTAGTTTTAGTACCCACACGGGACTTGCGTTTTTGATGAGTTAAAGGATTTAGAGCAGGAGTAACAACTTCTGGCATACATTGAGAAGATCTTTCACTACTACTCTTGAGGAGAGTACCACTAGACTTGGACTGGTTTGTAGGAGACTGGAAAATATTGGCAAGGATGAGTTGACCCCAAAGGAAATAAGTTTGACCCCAAAGGCCAGTTAGATTATTTTTTGTCTCCTCCCTCAAGCTGCATATCATATAATGAAGAAAAATCTAGGATACTTTTTCAAGGTTATAAAGTGAAAACTCTGGGTGAATCTCCTACCATGTGCATTCAAAGGGGAGAGTAAGTTGTGCAAGGACAACACAGTTGCAAATAAGATTAATCATGGAAGAGAACACGAGTGTGCACGAAACTAGAGCAAGTAGCAAATCATGGCTTTTTTGGAATCCTTAGAGCTAATTAATAAATCTAAATACACCTATAATATTAATGAATAAACCAGTTCTTTGTTTCTTTAGAATAAACTCATTTAAACACTCCAAGATACAATTTACATGCTAAAACATTAATGAATATTTATCTCTGATAGTCCACATTACATAGGTAATCAAAAAACAAGAAGGGACTAGTCAGGAATGCAGTTTATATAAGTGAACTATTTTTCTTTCTTTTAAAACTAGTTCTTTGAAGGGAAGTCTACTCAGCAAATATTGCATGTGAACAAAATCTCTAATCAAAATCTGAAGGCCTAATTATCTCAAACTTAATAAGCATGAAGTTTCAGGTAAACTTATATCTGAATATATGGCTTTACATAGTGAAGTATACAGCATGCTACTACAACTTTGTCAGTTTTGATAGTAATATTCATACACATGTATCCTGGAACGTGGAACAAGCATAGAAGTGAAAGATAACAATTGGTTGAACTAGGCTATATACCTCTTGTCCTTTGTCAGAACCAAGACTGTGCCTGTAAGTCGTCACCATCTGCACCCAAAACTTAAACAGTTGGCACTTAATCTGAGATTCTTAAAACATGAATTATACATAAACAACCTTATCAATTCGGGATTATTTAAGCATGGACCTTACTTCCATATATTTATCTAGAAGATATATTATGAATCAACATGGATTGGTAATAATAGTTCAAGAGGTATAAAGGCTTAGGCACAGGCACACTTATTTAAGAGATTCAGGCGCTTGGCAAATGAGAAGTAGAGGAAACATATACGATAGTATCTTTTTTGTTATCTAACAAAGGATGATGGAGATCCAACAAATATTAATATTACGACAGAAATTATGTAAGGCTACAATAATATTGGGAATGCCAAATAGATAAGTCAACTTGGACGTGGAACGAGAGGATTAAGTAATAAAGATGCAACTATTCTAACATGAGATAATATAGATTGAGTACAATTTGACACTTCACATGAGGTTGGGGGAGGTAAAGTGCTGCAAATAAAGTAAGGCGTAAAACTAAGAGTACCATTTAGCTTGCATTTGCCACAAGTTGACAACTCTATCCAAAGCAGCCTGCAAAACCAACATGGCTATAATCTGAGTCACAGTAAATGAAATGGCTCACAACAATCAGCAATTCTAAGCTGCTTCATATTTTATACAAAGTCAAAAAAAGTGTACTTGTACTACTTCGTCCCCTAAAACTTACAAAGTTAAACAAGTTTTACCTGTACATATATCCCAATGCAACTAAAGAGATGTTACATACATATACATTTCTGAAACAGGCTCAAGTACATGATTGTCTGGTAAGAGAAAAAAGGGGGAGATATGCACTTCACTTAAAATATGAATGTATCACATAATCAGAATCAATCCTGTCCGATGAATATCCCAAATGAGTGGCTTATGTCGTATGATCAGTTGCAACAACAATGGGGCCTTGTAGTAGTTAAAGAGTTAAAGACTAATTCAAGATTACATACAGTCTAGGATACAGTAAAACAACAAAACACGTAGCCAAATGAGGTAAATTACTGAAAAGATTTCATGTGAAATTAGAATGAAATTCATCTTTAAAGCCATTCTGTATTATAACATCTCCAAATGATTTCACCAGATCCACTACAGCCTAAAGCTGTTATGACTATATTTCCCAACATACATTTGCTGACTACAAGTGTCATATATATCCACATTATCATTGCTTATGATCCGGCAGGAATACAAACCAATAATGAGCCTTCTCAAATATCTTTAAGTTGCAAATTCAATTAAGTGATGTACTTCATATTGTTGAGAACCTGCTACCTAGGAACCATACTTTTATACTTCACATCTACAGAGTAACATTATAGCTGAAACTAATAGCTTTTTTGATAGAGGACAAAACAGAGTAATCCAATAACATTTTATCTATCAGAAATAAATATAATTTTTATAGAATCTTTCAAGCCAGGTACTAAAAGGAAACCAATAAATTGACTCATCTGTCACTAGATGTAATCAAAGGAGACGATCATTTATATGTTTATGTTTTAAAATGCAAGAAAGCGCAGTCCACCTACCTGGTCACCAAAGAACCGAACTTTTGTTGAACTTAAAGCTAGACTCCTTAACCTTCTCGAATGCTGACTGGGTATAATACCATTCGTATGGCACTGTAACTTGCAAATCGAGGAGCTGCCAGCAATCAGCGAAATTAAGCATCCATGCTCTGTTTGCACTTTGCACTGAAATGATCAATAATTGGTTTCAGTATTATTATATATATAAGTAAAAGTTGTCTGGCGGAGATTTTAATCATATGCAAGGTTTCAAATAAAAAAGTGAGAGCATACTAATCATCGTCTTGGTTCCTTTAGCTTTAGTACCCATATGAGTGGCTTGGTTGAGGAGTTACAGAACTTAATGCAGGAATAACAACTTCTGGCCAACGCTTAGCATTGTTTTGACAATATTCTTTACTACTCTGCTAGATCTGAATATTAAGTTAACGTATTCAACAACTATTAACACGAATAAACACAGAATCAAGAACAGATATGGATATATATCAATATATATATATAAAGGAGGATAGCGGGAGTTTAGGTGGCGCTCTAAGATCGTCTCAATCTATTTTTCTAATTTTCTAGAATTTTAGAATTTTAAACACAGGAGGATAGCGGGAGTTTAGGTGGCGCTCTAAGATCGTCTCAATCTATTTTTCTAATTTTCTATAATTTTAGAATTTTAAACACTAATAAATGTAATAATATCATTTAACATATTAGAAGTAGAATAGATGTTCGAATTTATAGAGGAGAAGAGTTCGAATTTATAGGGAAGACATATGATTAGAAGTTCTATTGGAAGTAGAATAAGTATTTATAATGCATATGAATAAAAGTTCTATTGGAAGTAGAATAGGAGTTCGAATTTATAGAGAATAAGAGTTCGAATTTATAGAAAAAACATATAAATAAAAGTTCTATTAGAAGTAGAAAAATATCATTTAACATATTAGAAATAGAATAAGTGTTCGAATTTATAGAGGAGAAGAGTTCAAATTTATAGGAAAAACATATGATTAGAAGTTCTATTGGAAGTAGAATAAGTATTTATAACGCATATGATTAAAAGTTCTATTGGAAGTAGAATATGGATTCGAATTTATAGAGAATAAGAATTCGAATTTATAGAAAAAACATATAAATAAAAGTTCTATTAAAAGTATATAAAGGAGGATATGTGGGAGCTTAGGTGGCGCTCTAAAATCATCTCAATCTATTTTTCTAATTTTCTAGAATTTTATAATTTTAAACACTAATAAATGTAAAAATATCATTTAACATATTAGAAGTAGAATAGATGTTCGAATTTATAGAGGAGAAGAGTTTGAATTTATAGGGAAGACATATAATTAGAAGTTCTATTGGAAGCAGAATAAGTATTTATAACGCATATGATTAAAAGTTCTATTGGAAGTAGAATAGGAGTTCGAATTTATAAAAAAAAATATATAAATAAACGTTCTACTAGAAGTAGAATAGGTGTTTGAATATATAGAGCAGACATATAATTAAATATTTTATAGAAAATACGATCTTCTTAAATTATATATTTTTTATATAAGTTAATTATACATATATTAGAAAAATTTGTTCATAAATCCAATACTATTGTCATAAAAAAAAGTCACCGTATTTAAAAAGAAAAGAATTGATGTGTTAACATAATAAAAGAACAATCTCATGCAAGAATCCTAAATAAATACGGGAGTATCTATAATATAAAGAGAAAATAAGACGTGTTTTCATTTTCTAAAACTCCAAAAATTTTAGAAAGTCTAGAGAAAGTATAAATTGGAATTCACTCTATTTTTTAGGTTTTGATTTTAAGGAAAAAAAAATTGTTGTGTAAGATAAATATCATCAATAATATGTAATGAAGTTGGAATTTCGATCCCAAATGAGAGCCGCTCAAAATATGTTTAACAGGAAGACGGCTCACTATAAAAGATTGTACTAGCTATTAAAATACCATATTGATGTTATAAATTTTATTTTATTTTTATGATTTGATTTTTATGGATAAACATTATCATACAAGTAATATATGTAAAAGTTAGGTTTTTGGTCTTAACGAGAGAACGGATCAATAGTAATAACCGTGTTTAACAAGAAAGCGGTTCATTAAATAAGACTATATAAAAAGTGTTTAAATATATAATACATAAAATAAAATATTTTATTGGAAGTAGAATACGAGGACGGTGGAGACGTCATATACGATTTTTTTAAAACTATACATCTTTTTTCCTAAAAATCATTTATTTTAACTTTTTTATACAAGTTTATCTATAATATACAGAAAATATAAGATGTATTTTCATCTTTTAAAACTCCATAAATATTAGAAAGTTTAAAGAATATAAAAATTGGAATTTACTCTCTTTATATAGTGAAGTTAGAATTTCGGTTTCAAATAAGAGCGGCTCGAAACGTATTTAACGGGAAGACGGCTCGCTAGAAAAGATTGTATTAGCTATTAGAATTTGATACTGTAGTCATAAATTTTTTTTATTTTTACGGTTCAATTTTATGGATAAAAAATATTATATAAGTCTTTATAATATATGTTAAAAAGTTGGGATTTCGGTTTTAACGAGAGAGCGGCTCAATCGAAAGAATCGTATTTAACAAGAAATTGATTCATTAGAGAAGATTATTTAATTATTAAAATTTAATATTAATATTATAATATAACGTAAATGTACTGAATTTTTATAAAAATAAAAATTGTAACGCCGCTGCGAAGCGCGGCTTTATCAACTAGTTACAAATAATTAGAGATAACTCGGGTCACTGTTTATTACAATTCTGAGCTTTCGAGAGGCTCAGTCTCTCCCAAAGGCTGCTACTAAGAGCAACTCCAATGCTGAGTCCCCCTTACCTATATCTGTCCACTTGTACAAAATTTAGGGGTTTCACTTGAAAAATCATTCTCCAACCGTACCCCCCATCCCTATATTTTTTAGGGGATTAAAAATAGAACCCCTTGTTTTGGGGACGAAATTATCAGTCCGTATAACCTCCACCTCAGCTCATGCTCCTGTTTTCAGTTTTGTTTTTATTGTTATTTGATTGCTATGTGTTATAATATTATTATTATTAGGCGGGAAGCACTTTCTAAACTTAATATATATTATTTTTAAAATATAAGGAAGCAATATAGGGATTACCATTGGAGTAAAACAGCTTTTTGGTTCCCTATATTTTAGGTAACCATTAGTTTACTATATTTTAGGGATCCAAAATAGGGAAGCCCATTGGAGATGCTCTAATGTTTACTTCTTAACCCATACCCTAATTCCTCTTCAATTGCCCCTTTTCTACTACTATCTTCTGCATTTCCCATTATACCCTTCTGCTCTGTGAATCGACCTTTCTGCCCTGATTTTATTACTCTGCCTCAGGTTTTTTCTTACGTCTTGTATACTTTATCAGCCTTTCTTCCTCACTCCTTGCAATACCCGCCTCCCAAAGAGCCACCTTGTCCTCAAAGTGAAACTCCGAAAATCGGTAATTTAATGCCACGTAGTCTTCCCAAGTCGCCTCAAACTCAACCATCCCTTGCCATTTCACTAAGACCTAGACGGAAGTAGCACCTCTATTACGTACTCCCAGCACTCTTTCTGGTTCTGCCGTCTGCACTAAATCCACTGTTATACTTGCCGATATCGTTGGTGAAACAGGGCTTTCCCCGATTGCTCTCTTCAATTGTGAGACATAGAAAACTGGATGGATCTTGGACATCTCTGGCAACTGTAATTTATAGGCAACTTTCCCCACCCGCTGAATGACCTCAAACGACCCATAAAATCTTGCTGATAGTTTCTCCCAAGCTCTACGGGCTAAAGATTGTTGGCGATAGGGCTGAATTTCAAGTACACCCAGTCCCCAACCATATATTCCACCTCCCTCCTTTTTTTATCCTCCTGTATCTTCATTCGTTGTTGAGCTCGTAGCAGATTAAAACGGAGCTCATCTAGCATCACGTCCCTCTCAGTCAATTCGATGCTGTTGACACCTGTATCGACTACTGCTCCCTTAACCAGTGGCAATGGGTCTCGCCCATACAGTGCTTGAAAAGGAGAGAATGAAGTAGCAGAATGAACTGCCGTGTTGTAGCTAAACTCTGCCCACGCAAGCCATTCCACCCATTTTCGTGGCTGCCCATTCACAAAACACCTAAGATACGTCTCTAAAACTTTATTAACTACCTCCGTTTGGCCGTCAGATTGAGGATGGTAAGCTGTGCTCCTGTGTAATTGTGTTCCTTGTAGACAAAATATTTCATTCCAAAATACATTTAGAAAAATTTTATCGCGATCCGAGACGATGGTAGAAGGAAAACCATGTAACCGCATGACTTCTTTCACAAACACCATGGCTACTAACTGAGCACTGAATGGATGTTTAAGTGCTATGAAGTGGGCATATTTTGTAAAACGATCAACCACAACCAAAATTGCATCATATCCATGAGATCTTGGGAGGCCTTCAATAAAATTCAACGAGATATCATCCCACACTTTAGTTGGTACCGGTAAGGGCTGGAGCAGTCCAACTGGCCTCCAGGTTAGTGTTTTATACTGCTGAAAGGTGGTGCAAGCCTGCACATATTTGGCAATCTCTTGGCGCATGCCAGGCCAGAACCATTCTCTGGCGATGCGCTGGTATGTCTTTAATTCCCCAACATGGCCTCCAACTCCAGAAGTATGATACTCATGTAAGATTACTGCAATAAACTTACATCCTTTTGGCAAAACCAGTCGCCCTTTATACAGCACCACCTCGTGCTCCACTTTGAATTTCTTAGAACACTGTCCTCTTGCCAATATCTCCTGTTTTTACTTGACTATATAAGGGTCGTTTTGCACCAGCGTCCTCACTCCTTCCCAATTAGTCCCATGGGTTGATACCATACTGCTCAGTTCTGCTCCATCCGTAGCTTTTCTTGACAAGGCGTCGGCCACCAGATTCGAAGGTCCGGGCCTGGATGTCGAATGTGAACCCCATCAATTTACTGACCCATTTTTGGTATTCGGTTCCAATTTCCCTTTGCTCCAATAGAAATCTCAAGCTTTGTTGGTCTGTTTTAATGGTGAACTTCCGTCCAAGTAAATAATATCTATATTTCATTACTGATAAGACAATTGCCATCAATTCTTTTTCGTAGATTGATTTCAGCCTCGCCCTTTGTCCCAATGTACTGCTATAGAATGCTATTGGGTGGCCTTATTGTGACAGAACAGCTCCTAACCCAAAACCAGAGGCATCCGTCTCCACCTTGAAAGGTAACTCGAAAATGGGTAAGGCCAAGATTGGTGTGGTCGTCATAATATGCTTGAGCTGTTGAAAAGCATGATCTGCGGCCTCATTCCACCCAAAATTCTCCTTCTTCAACTGTTCGGTGAGAGGAAGTGCTACCTTAGCATACCCTTTTATGAATTCGGTAATAACCGGTCAGTCCCAAAAAACCCCGCAGCTCCTTAACGTTTCGGGGCACTGCCAATCAACCATTGCCTTTATCTTTTCTTCGTCCATAACTACTCCTTTCGAAGAAATAATATGGCCTAAGTAAGCAACCTCGGTTCGCCCAAACGCACATTTCTTACGATGAGCATACAGTTTATGTTCGTGTAGAGTTTGCAACACCAAGGTCAAGTGCTCCTTGTGAGCCTCCATCGTGGGACTATACACCAAAATGTCGTCAAAAAATACTAAGACAAAATGCCTTAAGAATGGTTTGAATATCTCGTTCATCAGTGCTTGAAAGGTGGCTGGTCCGTTCATTAAACCAAATGAAAGTACCCGGAATTCCTAGTGCCCTTCATGGGTATGAAAAGCTGTTTTGGACACGTCTTCCTCCTTCATCCTAATTTGGTGATAACCCGACTTGAGATCCAATTTTGAGAAATAAACTGCCCCATATAATTCATCGAGGAGCTCATCGATGACCGGAATAGGATACTTATCCGGAATTGTTACCTTATTTAAAGCTCGGTAGTCCACACAGAACCTCCATGAGCCGTCTTCCTTCTTCACCAAAATTATGGGACTCGAAAATGGACTTCTTGACACTTGAATAACATGTGCTTGAAGCATCTCTCTAATCATTTGTTCAATTTCATTTTTCTGAATTTACAGGTACCTGTAGGGGCGCACGGAGACTGGTTCTGTTCTATTTTTGAGGTTGATGGCATGAGCAAAGGATCTCTGTGGAGGCAGCCCTACAGGCATCTGAAACACACTAGCAAATTGTTGTAATAGTGGTTCTATCCAGGTTGGGACTCTTTCGATTTCCTGTTCACTTGTCAAGCAATTGAACTCCACCAACACCCCTGCCCCTGTCTTTTTTAGAGTTCGTATCATAGCCTTTAATGAGATCAACGTTTTACCCAACTAAGGATCACCTTTAATTGTAACTGTCTCTCCTTGTACTCTGAAACTTAGTGTCTGCATCTTTCAATTAGTGCTCATTGTCCCTAACTTCTCCAGCCACTCAATGCCCAATATTAAGTCTGAATTCCCCAACTTGAGTGGAAGGAAGTTTACGATTACTTCGATGCCTTGGATCCACACCGCCACATTCTCACAGACCCCCTTTCCATTTACTGCTTCCCCCGTACCTAAGGTCACAACAAACCCTTTTGTGGGAGTGATTGCAAGCTTTAATCGTTGCACAACCTCTTCGGATATGAAATTGTGTGTCGCGCCCGGATCTATCATTACTATTACCTATGCCTCCTTGACCATTCCAACTAGTTTAATTGTCTTAGGGGTTGTTAAACCCACCACTGAATTCAATGATACTTTTGGCTGCACTACGTCCCCCCATTGTCTTCACTCTCTGTACTTGGGCTTAATAGTAAACTCCCTTCATCGTCTTCTTCCCCCTGTGACAACAAAACACTCAACTCCTTTTTATTACAACGATGCCCGACCTGCCATTTCCCATCACACTTAAAACACAATCCTTTTTCCCTCCGAACTTGCCACTCCCTATCACTCAGTCTCCGTACCTCTCCTATGGGTTTGGTAATTGGAAGCAGAGTTGTCGACCGTGAAGCTGAACTTGATTGGTTCGAGATCACCGTCGGCGACCTAGCACTACTCTGCGAACTCCCTGTACTCTTTTGGTCACCAGAATACATAGATGGGCTGTATGACTTTCTTGAAAATGAACCATACGAGTACTGGTTATACGTACCTTTATTTCCTGATGCCTGGTTTGTATTTTTAAACTTGTTTCTCGCCTCTCCACTGCACCTCAATTTCTCTTCTATTTTTATTGACAAGTCCATCATGTGGTCTAAGCTCCGGGGTCCCAACAGCCTCAATTCTGCCTTAATCTCATCTCTTAAACCATTTATGTGTGTCCCAACCATTGTTCTTGCAGACTTCCCATTGCTGTAGGACGAAAATGATGAAGGATTATTCATTTCAATTCCGGCCAACCCCGTATCGGTCTCCTATTATCCTCCCACTGAAACCACGATAAGGCATCTCCCTCCATGGCTACAATCGCTGCTTTGAGTTTTTCTTCCTCAGTCAATTTGTAAAAATTGAAAAATCTCTCCGCTCTAAGAATCCACCCATCTGGGTTATCTCCTATAAATAGTGGTATGTCCAGCTTCTCTAGCTCTCCAATGAGATCCATTAGTATACCCTGGCTGTGAAAAACCCACAAATTCGGATCCACCATGACCAGCTCCATGACCCGACCCACAGAACTCATTCTGTACCGACCCACACCCGCCTCCAGGACCCGGCCCAAACCCATGGCCTTTACCCGACCCGACTCCAGACCCTTCGGGTCGGTTCACCACCACTTCTTCCTGGGTCAAACCCGACGTAATCTGAGCACGACGAACGATCTCCAACGTCAACCTCATCTCCTCTTGAATTCTCTTTTGTTCTCCCTTCATTGCCTCCACTATACCTTCATATTTCTCTCGCGACTTTTCCATCCTTTCTTCCATTCGCTGAGTTTGCAGATCTAGCGATTTGGTGAGTTGGTCAATTAACTTCTTGTGAAGGTCTTGTGTGGCGACCTGAACCCCGACGGTGATTTGCTCCGCCAAACTCATCCATAACTCACTAACCCCTCTTTTCAACAACTCAATCCGGTGTTGATTTGAAGGCGGTGCTCCCATACTTACCCGAACCGTCACTGCTTTGATACCACTTTACTAGATCTGAATATTTGTTAACGTATTCAACAACTATTAACACGAATAAACACAGAATCCAGAACAGATATGGATATATATTACGAATAATTAGATATAACTCGGGTCACTGTTTATTACAATTCTGAGCTTTCGAGAGGCTAAGTCTCTACCAAAGGCTGCTACTAATGTTTACTTCTCAATCGATACCCTAATTACTCTTCAATTGCCCCTTTTCTACTACTATCTTCTGCATTTCCCATTATACCCTTCTGCTCTGTGAATAGACCTTTCTGCCCTGATTTTATTACTCTGCCTTAGGTTTTTTCTTACATCTTGTATACTTTATCAGCCTTGCTTCCTCACTCCTTGCATACTCTTAAGGATAGTACCCCAGGATAATCCTCTTGCATCTACCAGAGATTTCTTGGACGACTTGATGCTTTCCTGTGATCGATATTGATTTAGACTAGTTTTCAAGTGACTGCAGAAAATATTGGCAATTATTAGTGGATCTAGTTGATCCTTCTTTGACTTTTATATATACCGTATTAGCATCAAAGTTCTCAGCGGATGCAAGGAATTTATTTTGGCCCCAAAGGCGAGATATTTGATTTTTTATCTCCTCCCTCAAGCTGCAAATTATATAATGAAGAAAAATTTAGGATGCTTTTTCAACAATATAAATTGAAGAATAACTCTTTACGAGCTAACAAATTTTCTGTATCTATTAACAGTATCTGGCCACGTGTAAAAGTTTATCAAGCTTCAAACAATAGACTTCAATGAAACTAAGAGTTGAGATAATAGAAAACTCGTGGTGAACCTCCTGCCATGTGCATTCAAAGGGGAAAGTAAGTTGTGCAAGCCCAACACAGTTGCAAATTAGATTTGTCATAGTAAATATGAAGGAGAACACTAGTTTGAAGAAAACCGGAGCAATTAGCAAATCGTGGCTTTTGTGGAATCCTGGGAGCTAATTAAATCAATCTAAATATGCCTTAAATGTATACAATTCTAACAAATCAAATCTTCCTACACGGGAACACTAAATACTCTCTTGTAACTAATAAATCCTAACACTAAAACTAATAGCATTCGTGCAACACGTGGAGCACGACTAGACCAAACCACGTAACTGTTGGAGGTCCATCTATCTAGCCCATCACTGTTGAGCTCGAATGAAGCCCAAGATCAGTGGAAACAACGGTCCAATCATCTAATGACATATCCGACCAAAGACGGTCCAATTGGGTGTTGACACCTCATAATGTGGGACACTTCATTCCACCTTTTTCATCTCCAATGATTCACAACTACACTATAAATAAGAGAGGAAGCTATTCAAGGCGGGGGAGATTACTACTCAAGTATTCTCTAAACACAAACACTCTACGTTTACCTATATCTCTCTAAAAGAATTGGAATACTCATTCTTACGCCGAAGGTGAATCGGGGGTTAACACCCTCGCATTCTTCTTCTTTTGCAGGTCCAAACAAAGGATCCACCTGGCAGAAATCTGGTTCCAACATTTGGCGCCGTCTGTGGGAACGTAGAGATATGATTTGTGTTGAAAATCACCACTTACCAACTGCTATGGCCGAACGAAGAAGGCTGTGGCCGAAGGAAGAAGGCTATGGCCGAAGGAAGAAGGCTGAGGCCGAACGAAGAAGGCTATGGCCGAACGAAGAAGGTTGTGGACGAAGGAAGAAGGCCGTGGCCGAAGGAAGAAGGCCGTGGCCGAAGGAAGAAGGCCGAGGCCGAAGAAAGAAGGCCGAGGCCGAAGGAAGAAGGCTGAGGCCGAAGGAAGAAGGCTGTGGCCGAAGGAAGAAGGCTGAGGCCGAAGTAAGAAGGTTGAGGCTGAAGTAAGAAGGTTGTGGCCGAAGGAAGAAGGCTATGCCGAAGGAAAAAGGCGGAGGCCGAAGGAAGAAGGCTGTGGCCGAAGGAAGAAGGCATGTTAGGTAGTTCACGGGATGAACGACCGAAAATGCAGTCATGCGAGGCTGAGGCCGAAGGAAGAAGGCTGTCGCCGAAGGAGATTAAGCTGAGGCCGACCGAAGGGATTTGGCCTAAACAAAGGAGTTAGGTCGACCGAAGGGATTTGGCCGAAGCAAAGGAGTTTGGCCGAAGCAAGCTCAATCATAGAAGATTAAAGCTGAGACCGACCGAGCGGAATGGCCGACTAAAGGAGTTAGGTCGACCGAAGGGATTTGGCCGAAGCAAAGATAAAGCCGAATGAAAGAACAAAGCCGAAGGTAGGAGCTCCGCCAAAAAAAAAAATTGCACAAGGATGAAGACGAGTCCAGAGGCTCTGAATCACACCCCCGAAAAGCTAGGACGAGAACTACTGCCACGTCCGACTCCAAAGATAAGGAGTATGAAGCATCCAAAGGGGAGAAACGAAAGAGTCTCCTGGCGAATCAAGCTAGCTGGGGACATACAAGCTTCGGCGACCCTACCGGTAAGCGTACTGAACGCCCCCAATTTCATATTTAAATGTGTTTTCAGTTCGCCCAAAGTACAATTAAATGTTCACAATCTAGTACGAGGCTTAAACAGACCCATATTAGGGGCCGACCGAACAAAATATGTGTCCTTTTTAAGCATTTAGCATTCAAGGCACTCATAATTTAAAATAGGTGAACCACTTAGATTAATTCATCGGGGGAAATATGCTAGGTATCAAATACCAAAGACGCATAGTCATGCTAGGCTACGGCCGAAGACACATAATCATGCTAGGCTACGGCCGAAGACGCATAGTCATGCTAGGCTACGGCCGAAGACGCATAATCATGCTAGGCTACGGCCGAAGACGCATAGTCATGCTAGGCTACAGCCGAAGATGCATAAAATTAAAATAAACATGCTAGGCTACGGCCAAAGACGCATAGTCATGCTATGCTACGGCCGAAGATGCATAATCATGCTAGGCTACGGCCGAAGACGCATAGTCGTGCTAGGCTACGGCCGAAGACGCATAGTCATGCTAGGCTACGGCCAAAGACGCATAGTCATGCTAGGATACGGCCGAAGACGCATAATCATGCTAGGCTACGGCCGAAGACGCATAGTCATGCTAGGCTACGGCCGAAGACGCATAATCATGCTAGGCTATGGCCGAAGACGCATAGTCATGCTAGGCTACGGCCGAAGATGCATAAAATTAAAATTAACATGCTAGGCTACGGCCAAAGACGCATAGTCATGCTAGGCTACGGCCGAAGACGCATAATCATGCTAGGCTACGGCCGAAGACGCATAGTCGTGCTGGGCTACGGCCGAAGACGCATAGTCCTGCTAGGCTACGGCCAAAGACGCATAGTCATACTAGGCTACGGCCGAAGATGCATAATCATGCTAGGCTACGGCCAAAGACGCATAGTCATGGTAGGCTACGGCCGAAGACGCATAATCATGCTAGGCTACGGCCGAAGATGCATAGTCATGCTAGGCTACGGCCGAAGACTAATAATCATGCTAGGCTACGGCCGAAGACGCATAGTCATGCTAGGCTACGGCCGAAGATGCATAAAATTAAAATTAACATGCTAGGCTACGGCCAAAGACGCATAGTCATGCTAGGCTACGGCCGAAGACGCATAATCATGCTAGGCTACGGCCGAAGATGCATAGTCGTGCTAGGCTACGGTCGAAGACGCATAGTCATGCTAGGCTACGGCCAAAGACGCATAGTCATGCTAGGCTACGGCCGAAGACGCATAATCATGCTAGGCTACGGCCGAAGACGCATAGTCATGCTAGGCTACGACCGAAGACGCATAATCATGCTAGGCTACGGCCGAAGACGCATAGTCATGCTAGGCTACGACCGAAGACGCATAAAATTAAAATTAACATGCTTGGCTACGGCCAAAGACGCATAGTCGTGCTAGGCTACGGCCGAAGACGCATAGTCATGCTAGGCTACGGCCAAAGACGCATAGTCATGCTAGGCTACGGCCGAAGACGCATAATCATGCTAGGCTACGACCGAAGACGCATAGTCATGCTAGGCTACGGCCGAAGATGCATAAAATTAAAATTAATATGCTAGGCTACAGCCAAAGACGCATAGTCATGCTAGGCTGAAGGCCTGAAGATGCATAAGTCCAAAGGGAAAATATGCTAGGACGAAGGCCGAAGATGCATAAATCCGAAGGGAAAATATGCTAGGCCGAAGGCCGAATATGCATAAATCCGAAGGAAAAATATGCTAGGCCGAAGGCCCGAAGATGCATAAATCTGAAGGGAAAATATGCTAGGCCGAAGATGCATAAATCCGAAGGAAAAATATGCTAGGCCGAAGGCCGAAGATGCATAATCCGAAGGAAAATTATACTAAGGTCAAACACGGCCGAAGATGCATAAAATAAAGGCGAACAATGCCTAGGCAAGCCGAAGCCGAAGACGCATTACTATACAGAAATTATGCTAAGGGAGCCTCCCGAAGATGGACCAAAAAAGGTGGCCTTCATTCTAGCAAAGCCCGATTGAAGCCCGGGGACATGTTGGAGGTCCATCTATCTAGCCCATCACTGTTGAGCCCGAATGAAGCCCAAGATCAGTGGAAACAACGGTCCAATCATCTAATGACACATCCGACCGAAGACGGTCCAATTGGGTGTTGACACCTCATAATGTGGGACACTTCATTCCACCTTTTCCACCTCCCAATGATTCACAACTACACTATAAATAAGAGAGGAAGCTATTCAAGGTGGGGGAGATTAAAAATCAAGTATTCTCTAAACACAAACACTCTACGTTTACCTATATCTCTCTAAAAGAACCGGAATACTCATTCTTACGCCGGAGGTGAATCGGGGGTTAACACCCTCGCATTCTTCTTCTTTTGCAGGTCTAAACAAAGGATTCACCTGGCAGAAATCTGGTTCCAATAGTAACATTTGTTGTGTTTGATTGTAGTTAATTCTCTTCTTCTTTCATGATCCTGTTTCCACTCTGCAATCCCCAACAAATGAATGTTAGGATTCCTAAGTGTCTCGAAATAGGAAAAACATTAAAAAGATTTTAAATTGTTCATATAAAGTCTCTGAGTAAAGGTTCAGTCATTTTTTACTTTGCTCACTTACTGATCAATTATCAGTGTAGGACAGATAGATACAACAGCAAGATTCACGTCCATTTCAACACAAACAACATAGATAAACAATCACAATCAATCAATTACAAACCAAAGATCCACTAAACAAAACAAATAAATAAACCAGAAAAAAAACAGAGAATGAAAATAAAACCTCAGCAGTGTAATGACTGACACACCACATGTTGAGTACAAGATGCTCAATCAGCGCTGACAGAACCCCCCTAGTTTTTTAAGGACGGAAATCAGATGAACGTAAAAGAAAGTAAATGAAGTAGAACGATATAAGTTTCACTTGTGTGTTCTGGAGTTCTAAAAATAAAATAGAGAGAAATCATACTAAGTTAAAAGAAATTAAAATTGAACTAGCGGTTTTAAAAGATATTAACTTTATTTTATAAATTTTTTTTAAAAAATATAGCGCCTAATATTTCAATTTACTACAAATAAAAAATTAATAAAATGATAATATTAATAAAATAGAATGTATAATGAGTAACATGGAACAATAGAATTCTCAGTACTTGTACTCCCAAATAAAAATATTTCAACTTCACTATTGCATGCCCTCCCACCTGTATTAAAATAGGAAAAGCAATAAAAGTCAGAAGTTGGTCAAGAAGGAAACCCGATAGTTTAAAAAGATTTTCCTGCAACAAAACGTAATGCACGACAATAAATCGCATATACCGGAAACACCTATGGTAATGGAAGTATAAAACAATAAAACATGCTACAATGCTCTACAAAGCAGAGTTTATACAAATGTTAACACAAAATCACGCAAGTGCACGTGGTCACAAGTAATACAATTAAAGTTCGTTCCACTGAGATCTGGTTAAGTTCTTTTCAGTTAATGTACCTATTCAACAATGTATGATTTTAATTCACTGCTAAGATAAATAACTAATTGGGGTTTTTGATTATCTGAATTAAACTAAAAGCAAAATATTAAACTATCAATTAAATTAACTAATGAGAATTGAAATCGAATTACTTATAAGAGAATAAACATGAGATCCTAACTTCATTAAATACTTCACTTAGATCTGACGCCTTTAATTACTATATGAAATGGTGATGATATCTGATCGGATAACACGAAACAAGTACACGCTACCTGTCAGCATACGTATACCAAACTAAACATACATCCACAAAAGAGATAGAAGATGAATATACACCAATTATGCTTAGACCCTATATGTCTATAGAATTTGAAAACATAACGGTTGAAGAACAAGTTATCCATAAAGATCACACAGGGCAATATAAGTATTTTCATCTCATACTACGAATCATATTGATAAACAATTATGAACCTATGCTAGCATGGCAAGTTCTAAATCTCAAGATCCACTTTCACTTCACAAGAGATTAACAAATTAGATGTTCGCGACGCATCTATCAATTAAGCATAACCATATGAGGATATAAATTATACACCACACACAGATCTTTAAAGCATCAAGATACTAAGTTCAATAAATAAATCCGTCAGAATCCCATGACAACGATTAGCTCATAATTGAAATGTTCATCGTCATGGGATTTGATGAAAACATGATAATAAACAAGATATGGAAGAAAGAAGAAATAATATTTTTAAAACTAAGAGTTGAGAAAACAAATCTATGATCCAACGTATACAAAAGATGAAGTAGATCTAGATCCGTGCTTGTCACGAGCGTTGAATCCTTCTCCACTTTTCTCTCTTGCAATTTTGAGTTACAATAATAAAAAGTGATACGAATTACAATGCTAAAATGTGTTTAAATAGGCTCTAGATTTCTTGCCCAGCAAGAAATTACCCTCTATTACAATTAGAATTCGATTAAGGTACTAAAAACTGCCCAAAATACAATTAGAACTTGAAAAAGGGAAAAACAGTAATCTTCCAGCCTTGCTTCACAAAGAACACGTGCGCGAATTTGATCTACACGCTCGCTGCACCTGCTATCTGTCCCAGGTTGTAGAAAATCTCCCGAGCTTCGCGTGAGCTGTAAGATCGCTGAAACGGACTTCTAGAACTCCAGATATGGCCAAAACAGTGTAGACTGCGCAACCTTCCCGGAAAATCTGAATTTTAATCAATTTAACCTCCAAAAACGACAGAAGCATCCACCATAATCGATATTCTTGCAACCCTGCACAACTACACAAAACACATCAAAACTACAAAAAAATTGAGTCCAAGACAATCAATTTAAGCCGAATTAAAGCGATCCAAGTGGATATAAAATCCACTTATCACACCCCCAAACTTAAACCGATGCTTGTCCCCAAGCATAAACAATTACAACTAACTAACTAGTACCACTTCCGTAGGTGATCATGGTTGCATTTAGCATATGCAACAAGCCTTTTAAACCCCTAGGCAGCCCTAGTGGACGAGTATGGTCTCGTGAGGGCCTATAGCGAATGTACCCACAAAATCCAATGCAATGCAATGCATGAATGCAACTAATATGAAAATGCAACGATCCCCTTCAAACTAACCAAAACCAACTAGCAAGCAAATATCTTAGAGAATGCAACTAAATCCAAATAGAGCTCGACTAAGTTCCCGTATACTAACAATACATGAATAGAAACGTGCGTGTGTGCAATGCTCATCAGAAATACTCCCAAAACTAGATCAAAATCATACATGTTCTTTGCCAAGACAATCACAAGTTTATAACTAGAATAGACGGTAAACACTCCATAACCTAGAAACACCTCCATCCTTATCCAAGGTAGACAAGAATCCATGCTTAATTACTAACAACTACTACACATAATAATATATACAAGCATGCTTATTTAACCGTGCGATGGATGAGACCCCAAAAGGCTTATACAATAATACCCATGTAGCGAGCGTTAGGTTAGTGGATCCCAGACTATAAAAGCCTTAGGTCACTAGGCACAAAGTCCCCCCGAACTTAATAGATCGAGTATTAAAGAGCTCACCCTGGTTAATTTTGCATATAAACAATTGAAACTTTTGACACTTTTTTTCTTTTTCTTTTTTTTTTCTTTTTTTTCTGCTTTTTTTTTTTTATATATATATGCCATCTGGAATGAGAATTCTCAATTCCAACCCTAGACTACTCATATAAATATGAGCCGGATATTATCCATTTGACATCTAGCAATTATTGACAATTATTTACAATTAAGCACGAAATCCCTGTTTTCCCCCAAACTTAGACTTAAGTGCTCCTACGCTATAAAGGGAATAACGAAAATTCTAAATATAAACAAGTGATTAAATCTCAAAACATCCAAACAAGCATGACCCTAACCTAGCCCAAAAGCACCCAATGAGACTGTGTAATTAGTTTTGTTTCTGAAACACATAAGTCAATTTCATAGAAACTATAAGTCAACCCTCTATTCATCATTACCACACTCAATTAGACACCTACCTACCAATTAGAATTAGCTCGTTCTAAGGGATCATGAAATATGCATGCCATGAAATGCAACTAATATGAACTCACATGGTATACGAAAATAAAAACAGAATATCCTATATGAAACAAACGTAAATAACACGAACATACATGCATGAACTACTAATATGCAAAGCATGATATCCTATATGAGCACATAATACAACAACTACTAATCCCCCAAACCACCCCAAACTTAAAATGTTCAATGTCCGCATTGAATGGAAGTAAATACGAGGGATAGCAGAAAACATACCTACTCGTCCTCATCCTCGGATGAATCAGAATCTGGCGGTGGATACGGTGTACGAGCTCCATAGACGGGCCACCGGGCCTGAATACCTGAATCTCTCAAAGCTGTAGCCATATCCTCAGCATACTCCCGGTTACTAGCATGTATAGCATCCATACGCCTATACAAACGTCTAAAGTGGGCATCTAAAACCCTTGGTACTCTCGAAACCCGTGGCAGACCGCCCGCTCCCTGAGCACTAGTACCAGCACCACTAACATCATACCCGAGCCCTCTAGGATGTTAGATTCCGCCTTGCCATTCCGGCATCCGATCAATAGACACGTCAACAATGGAAGCCCAAGGTGACTGCAACTCCTCATCCGCACCCCATGTAACACCACTAACCATACACAACCCAGCTATAATAGAAGCATGGGGCATCGATGACAGTGCACTAGACTTTAAACACCTGCGAATATTCTGATGAACAATATAGCCGACATCAATGTACTTTCCCTTTAGAATGCCCCAAAGAATAATCGCTCTGTCAGCTGTGACCTCACTCGTATGAGAAGTAGGCATAATATTGGCTCAAAGAAATAGATACCATGCTCGTGCAAACTTATTCATAGCAGAAGTCGAAAAAGTAAGTGGCTCATTAGTACCCAACTTGTACATCCAACCTGTACTGGGAACACATAGTTCACGAACAATCGCCTCCTTATCCACATCCTCACTTGTCTTCAGTGCCCAATCTTCACCCCCCACAAGCCTAGGTGGTTGTCCCAAAATCGGACGAATAACATCTGGCCTATACTCCACCCATTTACCTCGAACCATACACCCCCCATCCAGTTCGTCTTTAGCATTCGCATAAAACTACCTAACAACATTCAACGGAACCGGAGTAGGCGCCTTACAAATCTCTCTCCATCGTAACTCACTAATCACCTCAACCAACCCATAATGACGAGTTGGCAAAAACCCCCTTTCTTTCGCCACCAGCCTTGACAACAATCGATTATACTCAACCTCCGCCTCTGGAGAAGAAAATCTCTCCACCCTACTCGAACCACCCCTCATTCGCTTAGGAGCCATAACACAATCAATTCTCAACTCAACAATATCACCAAAATACACGAAAACCCCTTTTAACAAGAACACCACAAAATCCCTAAATTTACATGAACACAAATTTGTAATAAGAATTAAGGAAGAGATATACCCAATACGAATTGAAGAGGTGAAACTTGCAATGAAAATCCCCCAAACTTGAATCCTTCTTGCTCCTTGAAATTTGAATGGAGGTTTAGAGATTTTAAATTAGGGATTGGGTTTATATATTTGAGTAAGTATAGGTATATAAGATAGAAATTTGAATGGAGATATAAAAGAGGAGAATAAAATTTGAATTAGAATTGATATAGGTTTAAGAAATTGAAGAGGAGATGGAGGGTTTTAGAATTTATATAGGATTAGAATTAGGTGTAGAGATGAGAGTATAAAAGGTAGAAAAGGAATTTGGGGATTTTTTTTTATATAACAGGTGAAAAAAAACTGAATTCACTGCTCTCTGCGCAGCCTGCGCGCGGCTGGCGCAAACTGCCCACAATGCAGTCACGCAGGCGCAGCCTGCGCGACAGGTGCGCAGTCTGCGCACAGACCAGTAACGCAGGTGTAACCTGCGCGGGGGACAGAAACGCAGGCGCAACCTGCTCAAAAATTCACTGTTTCGATTTTTTTTTGAGAGAAAGGAGCAATATACAAGACATACACAAGGCTTGGGTTGCCTCCCAAGAAGCGCTCTTTTAATGTCATTAGCTTGACATTCTTCCATAAATTCAAGTCGATACCAAAATGACGGAAACCTTCTCACGCTGAAACGACCCTCCATAAAAATGCTTCAACCGCTGTACATTCACTTTGAAAGCATGATCCGGTGTTGTTTCAAAAATTTCAATAGCTCCATGTAGATACACCGTCTTAACAATAAATGGACCCGACCATCTTGACATGAGTTTTCCCGGAAAAAGCTTGAGGCGAGAATTAAATAGCAACACCTGTTGACCTGGAAAGAATGCTTTTGGTACCAACCTTTTATCATGCCACCTCTTGACTTTCTCCTTATACATTTTGTTATTTTCGTAAGCTTGCTCACGAAATTCCTCAAGTTCATTCAACTGAAGCAACCGTTTTTCACCCGCAGCCTTGATATCCAAGTTCAACTTCCTCAATGCCCAATAAGCTTTGTGTTCTAATTCTGCAGGCAAATGACATACTTTCCCATAAACCAATTGAAACAGAGACATACCTAGAGGAGTCTTGTAGGCAGTTCTGTACGCCCACACAGCTTCATCCAACTTCAATGACCAATCCTTACGAGACGGATTCACCACTTTCTCCAGAATTTTCTTGATCTCCCTGTTAGAAACTTCAGCTTGACCATTCGTTTGAGGGTGATAGATTGTTGCAACACGATGCGTCACATTATACTTTGCCAACAATGAAGTAAATTGGCGATTGCAAAAGTGAGTTCCCTCATCACTTATTATAGCACGTGGAGTTCCGAAACGCGTGAAAATTTGCTTATGCAAGAAATTCAATACCACCTTTATTGCACGAATCCACAGCTAGCAAGATGTACTGATTATTGTACGAAGAAACAAAAGGTCCCATGAAGTCAATTCCCCAAACATCAAAGATCTCCACCTCAAGAAGCATGTTAAGAGGCATCTCGTTCCTTCTAGATATATTGTCAACCCTTTGACATCGATCACAACTCATCAAAAACCGATGAGCATCCTTAAACAAGGTAGGCCAATAGAAACCTGCTTGAAGCACACGAGCTGCTATCTTTTCTCTACCATAATGGCCACCATAAATGGTTGAGTGGCAATCTCTTAAAACACTCTCTGTCTCACTATACGAAATGCAACGTCTGATCATCTGATCTCCTCCTTGTCTAAACAGAAACGGCTCATCCCAACGGTACCACTCACATCATGTAGAAACTTCTTCTTTGAGCACTCGAAAGATCTGGAGGAATCACATTGCTCACCAAATAATTCACAAAATCTGCAAACCATGGCTCTTCATCTTGAACTCCAAAAAGCTGCTCATCTAGAAAAGATTCATTAATAAGAGATTTGTTATACGAATCCTTACCGTGGTCCTCCAAGCGTGAGAGATGATCTGCTACTTGGTTTTCTGTGCCCTTCCTATCTTTGATTTCCACATCAAACTCTTGCAATAAAAGCACCCAACGAATCAATCTAGGCTTTGAATCCTTCTTCGACATGAGATATCGAATAGCAGCATGATCCGTGTACACAATCACCTTAGTCCCAAGCAAATAAGACCTGAATTTCTTGAAACCATATACAACTGCTAACAACTCCTTCTCCATAGTGGTGTAGTTAAGCTGTGCATCATTGAGAATTTTACAAGCATAGTAAACTACATGAAAAACTTTATCCTTCCTTTGCCCAAGCACAGCTCCAACAGCATAGTCACTAGCATCACACATTAGCTCGAAAGGTTCCTCCTAATCAGGTGCGGTAATGATAGGTGTAGTAGTCAACTTCCTTTTCCAGAGATCAAAAGCTGCAAGGCACTCATCATCAAACTTGAAAGGAACATCCTTCTCCAAAAGATTGCACAAGGGTTTAGAGATTTTTGAGAAGTCTTTGATGAATCGCCGATAGAAACCCGCATGACCAAGAAAACTGCGAATTCCATTAACTGAAATAGGTGAAGGAAGATTTTCAATTGTTTCCACCTTAGCCCTATCCACCTCAAGTCCTCTACGAGATACCTTGTGCCCAAGAATAATTCCTTCTCACACCATGAAGTGACATTTTTCCCAATTAAGCACCAAATTAGTCTCCACACACCTTTTAAATACCAAGCCAAGGTTATGCAAACACTCATCATAAGAAGTACCAAAAATAGAGAAGTCATCCATGAAAACCTCCACATTAGTGCCAATCATGTCTGAGAAAATAGGCATCATGCACCTTTGAAAAGTGGTAGGAGCACCACAAAGTTCGAAAGAAACTCGACGAAAAGCAAAAGTGCCAAAAGGACATGTGAAAGTAGTCTTCTCTTGATCTTCCGGAGCAATGCAAATCTGATTATAGCCCGAATAACCATCAAGTAAACAATAATACTCGTGTCCCACCAACCTGTCTAACATCTGATCAATGAATGGAAGAGGAAAGTGGTCTTTTATCGTGGCTTTGTTGAGCTTCCGATAATCCATGCAAACTCTCCACCCCGTGACTGTCCGAGTAGGGATGAGCTCATTCTTCTCATTAGGAACAACTGTCATGCCTCCTTTCTTAGGCACACATTGAACCGGACTCACCCAAGAACTGTCTGAGATAGGATGGATAATACCCGCATCTAACCACTTTAGAATTTCTTTCTTCACCACCTCTTTCATAATAGGATTGAGTCTTTGCTAATGTTCAACAGTAGGCTTAGCTCCTTCCTCTAGCAGAATAATAAGAAGGGCTTCCCATGATATCTGCTATGGTCCACCCAATTGCTGACTTGAACTCCCTCAGAATTCGTAAGAGCTTGTCTTCCTCACTATCTGACAGGTTAGATGAAATAATAACATGTAATGTAGATGCATCACCGAGAAAAGCGTACCTCAAGTGCTCAGGCAATGGTTTGAGTTCAAGTGTAGGAACTTCTTCAATAGAAGGCTTAAGACACTCCGTAGAATTTTTAGCTCCGCTAACTCAAGAGATTCAAAAGGCATGCCAACTCTCCTTCTCCAATGAGCTGAATTTAACTGTTATAGCTGCTCGGCTATGTCTTCCTCTTCAACATCATAGTCACCAACTAGAACCCTCTCTAAAGAATCAGACTTTAACAACTGCTCAATCTCCATATTGACTGCAGAATCAACCAAATCCACCTTCAAGAATTCTTCATCTACTGTGGGAAATTTCATCGCATTGAACACATTAAAAGTGACGTTCTGGTCTTGCACCCTCATGGTGAGCTCCCCTTTCTGCACATCGATCAAGGTTCTACCAGTAGCTAAGAACGGTCTTCCCAAGATTATGGGAATCTTCTTATCCTCTTCAAAATCCAAGATAACAAAATCAACAGGAAATATGAGTTTATCAACTTTCACCAAAACATCCTCCACTATGCCTCTAGGATATGTAACTGAACGATCAACCAACTGCAAAGAGATGTTGGTTGGCTTTGGCTCTGGTAGACCAAGTTGCATGTAAATTGATAATGGCATAAGATTGATGTTGGCCCCCAAATCACATAAACACTTGCTGAAAGAAAGGTTGCCAATAGTACACGGGATGGGAGATGTGTTCTAATTTTGACTTTGTTTTGAAACCTAAGTTCATCTCCCTCACAGTAACCTAAACCAATTGTGTCTGACTGAAAAACCTCTTGAGTGTCTTTTCCAGAATGAGTCCAAGTTTTAATTATATGATTTGCCTTCTCTAATTCAGATTCTAGTTGCTTATATTTTCCTAGCAAATCCTGTTCTAGATAAACAGCATCATCTCTTTCTTTCTGAACTTGTTGCATGTTTTCAAGTTTCTCTTCAACAATTTTATTTCTTACTTTAAGCTCCGAATTCTCAGATTTGATTCTCTCATTCTCTAAAGTCTGATCCCTATAACTGATATGCAAAGCCTTAAAATAGATTCTTAATTCAGTTATATCATCAGTATTATAAGCATAGGTAGTTAGATGTACCTTATTTTCAGAATCTTCAGATTCATTCTCAATAGAAGCCATGAGAGCATAGTTAACATCCTCATCTGAGTCTGAAGTGTCTGCCCAGTCTCTGCCTTTTTTGAAGCGTGCTTTTTCATTTTTACCCTTCTTGCACTCAGGAGCATAGTGACCCATCTCCTTACACTTGTAGCATTGAATCTCAGACTTGTCTTTCTTCCCAGACTTGGTATCCTTTCTCTCAGACTTTCTGAAACTCTTTCTGTCAGGGTTTGAATCTTTCTTAGAAAACCTTTTGCCCTTCTTGAAGTTCTTGAAACCCATCTTCTTGAAGGTCTTCACCATCAAAGCAGCCATTTGCAACATTTCTTCTTCATCATCCTCAGAATCAGATGATTCATCAGTGTTTGAATCAACATCAGAGTTTGATGACTCACTTTCAGAATGTATGACTAAAGCCTTTCCCTTAGCTTTCTTCCTTAATGCTTCCTTATTCAAGGGTTTTTCTTCAACCTTAAGAGCAACAGACTTTGTCTTCTTGCTTGATCTCCTGTTTCTCTGCTCTAATTCCAATTCATGAGTTTTGAGCAGCCCATAGATTTCATCAATCTCAGTATCAGCAAGATCATAGTTATCTCTTATGGTGGTTGTCTTCACATCCCACTGTTCAGGTAAGGCAAGAAGAAATTTGAGATTTGAATCTTCTAGATCATCCTCTTTATTAACCAATGATAAATCACTGAGCAGTTTACAGAATCTATCAAATGTTTCTGTCATGGTTTCTTCAGATTTAGCTTCAAAGTGCTCATACTCCTTTGTGAGTATATTCCTTCTATTCTTCTTGATAGCAGCAGTTCCTTGATACTTAACCTCAAGGGCATCCCAAATTTCTTTGGCAGTAGTGCAGTTAATCACTTTATTAGACATAACATTGTCTAAAGCACTATGAAGTAGATACCTAACTTTTGCATCCTTAGCAATAGATGAAAGATCGTCAGGAGTCAGATCTTTCTTTTCCTTTGGAACTGTTTTAGCTTCTTGACCAGCAGTAGCAACAGATAGCTTTGTAGGTTTATGAGGACCTTCATAAATTCTGTCAAGATATTCTGGATCTGTAGCCTCCAGAAACATGGTCATTTTCACCTTCCAGATTGAATACTCTGCTGGCCTGAGAATAGGAACCCTGATTGTCTCATAACGACTCACAGTAGTAGGTTGAGCCTTCTCAGAACTTGAACCTATTGGAGGAGGTATCTCTGCCATTGATTATAGCTGTGTGTGTGGATCTTAAACTGTAAAGAGTAACAGATTGGCTCTGATACCAATTGTTAAGTCGAATACACAATTATAATCAAGATCGTATGAGAGATTAACAATAAAATGCGCATTTAAACAATTAAAAAACTGTTTCGAATTAATAACTCCTGTCTCAGTGATGTAAAATATCACAGAGAGCTGCTTAGGTTACAATGAATAATGTTTCACAATGATCGATACCCTTCTAGGGTTAACCTAACTGTATTTATAAGATATACAGCTGCTATACAATCGATAATTGATACTCCTATAAATTAGCTATACAATTGGTATCAGTTACGATTGCTACACGTCTCCTTAGTCAACTCAATCTCTTTGACAGCTATCCAATCTTCAAAGATATTGCTTCCTTAATTATCTTCAAGTATGCTTCAAACACTGTTGACCAGTAGACGCTGCCTCCAGACAGAGTTTAACAAACTCTGTCGAGCTTCCAACTGTCAGCGTTTAACTAAACTCTGACTGCTTCCAGCTAAACTCTGATAATTCACTGTAACACTTAAACACTGATTAATATTCACATCAATTATTTCTAACAATTATTTCTATTTTTTAAAATATATTTCTCGATGATTGAACCGTACGAATGTCAATATATATCTAATTTAATGATATTTCCACATTTTCAAAAAATAAAAAAATAATTTGGATGGAGATCTTAGTAGATCACTAATATATTGACTAGTACTCGTAACTAGTGCTCTCTCCGATGTTATTGTTTATATTTTTTAAAATATATTCTCAATGATCGAACCGTACGGATGTCGAGATATATCTAATTTATTGATATTCCCAAAATTAAAAAATTAATTTTAATGGAGATCTTAGTAGATCACTACTATATTGACTAGTACTCGTAACTAATTTTCAAATGTATCAAGTAATTCTATAAACTACTTAAAAATGAGAGAAATATCAAATTATTATAAAATTATGTAATATTCATCACCAAAATAGTTAGCATGAATACGTGGATGTAGATATATATATATATATATATATATATAGCCAAGGTTCTAGAGAGAACACCCTTAAAAAGAGAACGAGAGAACACATCATCTAACCATTGAATCTATTAAATCTAATGGCCCCGCCAGGGGCACCCAATATAATAAAGTATTATAATTCTACTCTCTATCCATTCATAAAAAAAATTAAAAAAATTAAATTAAAATTTAAAAAAATAATTAAAAAACATATTATGATGTCACAGTGACATCATCATTATTATTTTATTTTATTTTTAATTTTTTTTAATGAATCGATAAAGGGTAGAATTATAAGTCTTTTTTGTATTGGGTGCCCTTGGCGGGACCATTATATCTAATAGATTCAATGGTTAGATGATGTGTTCTCTCGTTCTCTTTTTAAGGGTGTTCTCTCTAGAGCCTAACCCTATATAAGTTTTTGCTCAAATACAAACTAACCCTTAAATACAAACTAAAAACTAAATCCTGATCATTGATTCATTTTAACTGCCATTTAATCTCAGCCGTTCAATATTTATTACTTTCAAAAAAATAAAAAAGACATAGATTACGTAATTAACTTCTAACAGTAACAGATTCCATTTCTCTCACTTCGATGCACATCTCCCTCTCTCTCCTCTCTTTCTCATCTCTCTCTTCTCGCTCTTCTCAGCTTTTCCATCACTAAATCTCGGGTCAGTAACTCGCTTCTTTAATCTCTCTAGTGTACTCAACGCATCTCGATTCCTGTGGATCATTGCAAAAGTTTTGGCTTTTTTATTGATTCTTTGAATCTGTTTAATCAGATACTCATTCAAGATGATTACGAATGATTTGGCTAAAATTAGTGATAATCGAGGTAAAATTAGCCTTCGTCTTGCTCACATGTGTGTTTTTGCTCAAAATATTCGTTGCATTTGTGTTTGAAATCGGTGTTTTGTGATTGACAAAGTGTCATATGTTCATATGACACTCATTCAAGTTTATTACGACTGTTTTGCCTAAAATTAGTTATAATCAAGGCAAAATTAGTTTTCGCCCTGCTGATATGTGTTTTAGTTTTGCTCATATGCTTTTTGTATTTTAATTGTCTTATTTTGTTTTTTTATTTTGTGTTTTTTTGTAGTGATTGATCTTGTGTTGCGCTCATATTTGTTTTTTTTGTAAATTTTCATCGATCATCATTTTTAATGTTATTTTTTATTCAATTAGTCTTTTGGAGCTGTGTTTCATTTGATATAGTTACCGATTTTATATTGTTCTCATTTTTTATGATTTTATGTTCATTCAGGTTCAATTTGTGGTGATGGATCTCTTATTAGTACTAAAGTTAGTAATAATGTTAGTACTGGTGGTAGTTCAACTGAAAGTGAGGGCTCCGTAAGTAGCTACTTGTTGTCTCCCGGTGGTAAGAGGTATTTTATACCTACTGTCGATGCGAATTTTGTTCCAGTCTGTGACCAGATCTTTGAAACCTTAATCCAAGGTTACAAGTTTATAAACATTATGGTACATTAGGTGGATTTGATGTTCGTAAAGGGACTGAGAAGAAAGATGATGACGAAAATGTTATTCTTAAACATTTTGTCTGCAACAGAGAAGGGTTCAATGATTTAGATTTAGGAAGTTCTAATGTTAGTTCTAGTAAAGATGTAAAGGGAAGGAGGACTCTGTCTCGCAGTTGTGGTTGCAAAGCAAAACTTATTTTGAAGATTAATAGGGATAGTATGTTTTTTGTGCTGTCTTTTATTGAACAACAGAACCACCCTCTAGTTCATGAAAGTGGTAGGCAGTTTTTAAAGGCTAATAGGGAGATGACAGTTAGGTTGAGAAATATTGTTTTCGACGCTTCAAAAGTAAATATAGGTTGTAGCAAGGCATTTTGCCTTGCGAAGGAAATGTATGGTGGTTATGCTAATGTAGGGGCAACGCTACGCGATTTCAGAAATTTTGATCGAGATTTGAAAATGTATGTTGGTGAGAGAGATGATCAGATGATGATAGATAAATTCAAGGTCATGCAAGAGACTTGTGAGTCATTCTATTATGCTAATGAAGTGGATTCCTCTGGACACTTAACCAAGCTTTTTTGGGATGATGCAATTGCTCGAAGGAATTTTCAACTTTATGGTGATGCGGTGTCATTTGATGCAACCTTTGATACAAACAAGTAAACCAATCTATTTTAATTTTATTTAGTAAAATAGACTTGTAGCATATAAATTATAATCTGTACATTTGTTAGTATATAAATGTAGTGATTTGTGCAGTACATAATAGTGATTTTCTATTGTTTCTTTTCTGATTTTGTGAATTTTGTGCATAACTTATTATTGATTTTATTATTCTTAGTGATTTCCTGATTTTCTTTTCTATTTCTGTAACAGTTTCTATATTATATTTTTAGTCGATTTGTGAATATATTATTATTGATTGTGTAAATTCTATTTTTTATCTACCTGACAAAGTCTGGCTTTTTAAAACTTTTATTATTGCTTGTGTAAATTTAAGCGTTCTGTTTTGACAGTTGTATTCTTTTTAAATTTATTTTTCAGGTATGACATGATTTTTACTCCATTCACTAGTGTCGATAAGCACGACAAATGTGTTACATTTGCAGCTTGCCTATTATCACAAGAAAGTGTTGCAAATTATAGTTGGGCTTTTCATCATTTTTCAAAGGCCATGGCCATGGGACGGAATCCTGTTGTTATTGTTACTGATCAGTGTGCTGCTATGAAGGTAGCTATTCGTGAATCATTTTCTGCTGTTAATGGTTTGGTTGCTACTAAGCATCGTCTTTGTATGTGGCACATTATGGAAAAATTTCCTCTGAAGGTATACTTTTTAACTTTGTGTAATTTTTAGCAATTTTCGAAATAATTGTTAACAATTGGTTTTGATTTTCATTTTGTAGTTAGGTAATCGTTTATGTAAAGAAACTGATTTTATGGAGAAAATGAAAGTCGATATATTGTCATCTATTTTAGAGATTGATGAGTTTGAAAAAGGATGGGAAGCTGTTATAAAAGAGTTCCAATTAGAGGATAACAAGTGGTTGTCAGATATGTATGATATAAGATCTTCGTGGATTCCTGCATTTTTTAGGAATGAGCCAATGTTTGGTTTGATGAGAACAACTTCAAGGTCGGAGAGTGAGAATTTTTTCTTTTCACAGTTTCATAAACAAGGGGACACCTTATGTGAGTTTTTGTTGCGTTTTCAAAGTGCAATGGATAGGCAGAGGAATGAAACTGCTAGGTTGGATAATGAGTCAAATTCAAGCCTGCCTACTACATTATCTACATGGTATATTGAAGATGATGCAGCTGATTTATTCACACATGCAATTTTTTACAAAGTTCAAGAAGAAATAACGGCATCTTGTTGGGATATTCAAATCAAGCGTATGAGTGAAGAAGTAGAGGGGGTTACTCATCTTGAAATTAGGGACGTCAATGTGAAAGATAAATTGTTTAAGGTAACATTTCATAGACTAATTATTTTGTGATACGTTTATTTCTTTTTGCTCGGATATCTGGTGATTAACTCGTATATTAAAAAACTGATTACAAAATTATTAATCTACTTTTTTTGTAGGTTTCTGTTAGTAGAAATCATGGAGTTTGTCCTTACTCCACTTTCCACATTTTTTGTACCTATTTCAAACAAAATCCATCAACAACATTTACAACAACTAGATATTTCATATACAGTAAGTTTACAAGTACAAATGTAAATATGTAGTCACTGAACCATCAATTTTTACCTTGTGATATTCGTTCATCAGCCATCAATTCTTCTTTAGAACTTTCTGGATCACTTTATTCTACTAGATATATTGGCTCTCTGATCGTATTTCTTGGTAGACTTAATTGTTTAAGTCTACCACTTCTACGTGGTGTTATTGTAATACCTGCAATATCATATGGTAGCAAAATTAAAACAAAGTAGAATCAAGTAAATCAACACAACGAGATCAATCCACGAAACTGATAAATCAACCAAAACATTAACACAAACAAATAGTTCAACAAAATTTAGAGTGTATACACAAACTCACACAAAACCGAATTATCAACACAAATCGGTGAAATGTTCCTAGACTATAATTCTACTAATCAGCAGTAAATAAAAACAAAAAAAACAATTACAGTAGAACCTCTATATAATAATACTCCATATAAGAATAACCTCCCTATTGTAATAAAAATTTACGGTCCTAACTCAGGCCAGTTATATTTAAGAATAAACTCTACATTGTGATATTCCATATATTTTTCAAGTCCATCCTTTATAAAATGTCCTCTATATAAGAATAAATATGTTTAATATATATATATATATATATATATATATATATATATATATATATATATATATATATATATATCCAATAATATATAATCTTGTTACATGACCATTTATGATGACTTAAAATATTTTTCTATAGTTATCTGTGATAATGACTTGATGGTTTGGGTTAAATAAATACATATTCATGAATCTTAATACTGTATATGTTTTAAATTCATGCATTTGATATTGTTTTTCTTTGTTTTACCAACTTATCATATACTGTATCTTCTAAATTTATGTATTTATGATATATAATAAATATTTATTAATTAAATTTTAAAATTATGAATTTATATGTCAACCTCTGTTAAAGAATAACCTCCGTATAATAATATTTTTTGCCGGTCCTAAGGATATTATTGTATAGAGGTTTTACTGTATAAATGAATCAAAGCAGCTACACAACGATTCAAAACATATAACACATAATGTACTATACAAGTCAACAACACATAAATAAAATTAGCACAAGAGGGTCAACATTGTACTAATGAGAGTGTCTAATTTATAACACTTCTATTGATTAGAATTTATACCTGCATTTCATGGCAACATTCTAGCTACATCAATAAACAGAGCAGTAAAATATACCTAAAATACTAAAATCAATAAATAGAGAAAATACCCAAACATACCAGAACACTAAAACACACATACCAAAATATACCTAAAATAATAAATCAGTAAAATCAAACAGAATACTAAAATCACTAAAATCAAACATAATACTAAAATCACTAAAATCGTCAAACAGAACACTAAAGTCACTAAAATGAAACAAACAGAACACTAAAATCACTAAAATCAAACATAATACTAAAATCATTAAAATCCTCAAACAAAACACTAAAAGCACTAAAATCCTCAAACAAAACACTAAAATCACTAAAATAATAACAAACATACTGATGTATTCAAATAGTGTCACATTCTACCAAAAACCAACCCTGCAATATCCACTATAACATACAAGATTCACTAAAAACACAACTAATATTCATATTAACTGGACATAATACATAAACCTATGAAGTAACAGTTTTAGCGTGAGAACACGTGATGAAAACATGTTCTGCACACTTTTAGTCGGTGCCGGAAAACAACCTGGCCTAAAATGCTTTACTATAAATAATTACAAGGTGGAATATGTGTATATATGTGAGAGCACAATGTATAACAATAGGGTCGGGCTTACTAGAATATGTTAATGTTCTCCAAAATTTTATAAACACAGAACAATTTTTCTTACGCTAAAATTGTTCCACCCCTCAGTGCTATATATTATCAAATTATCAATATATAATCAAATTAGAGATAAGTTGCAGATACATTACGTAGAAAGGCTAGAATCAGTAGAAGAAGCAGAATTAGTACGATCCAACGAAGATATCTCAAGCACTGCCCGGTCATTGTCCTGTGCTTTCACTGGGCTGTATTGCTTTCCCCTCCCCACCCGGAATCCGCTATCGTCTCATTTTTCCATTGTTTTTTGTGTGTTCCTCTTCGTCCAATCTAAATATACCTGTACAAAGGCATATTCATACCTAAATGTGTGATATTTATTTAACTACAGAAACCGATAATCCAAATCAGGTTTTCGATAATCGAAATAATCACGAAAGCTCCTCAAACACATTTAAAATGGAAGAGCTTTTTCCCTTGCTTACAATATACTTATGTATGTGCATGTGAGAAGGGAAATAGAGGGATTAATGTTGTTTGACAGGTTTCGAAGAATGCAGAATTTGATTTGAATATATTCGTGTGTTTATGCGTGTATGATTTTCAGCTTATTGGAAGAGAAAGAACATATGATCATTCATGATCATACATATCAAAATACATGAAGAGAGAAAATGGCGGTTTGTTACGTGCGTTTTTTAACAGAAGTATATTGTATAATTACTCTTTTGTACCTTTCCTTTTTAGTAAAATGCTGGAAACCCTCACTCAGCAGCAGCAGGTTAAAGTTTTACTGTGTGCAAAGTACAAATGTTATTGTCAAGGACGAGCCTGTTAGTTTCTTGTCAAATTTATGGTAACATGCGCTATACAGTGGTACTAAAGAAGATAAGCGGGATTTTTGAGGTGCACTGACAGATGTCTAATTATGTGCCCAAGGCTGGATTAGTTACCATTTGATGTTATATTAGAAATTGATAGGGTTGATTGGAATGGTCATTTACTACAAAGGAAGTTTTGGACACCTTTTATGCACAAAATTGTGATAAAGCATTCAGGAAATAAATTTTGTTATTTACAGAAAATGCTATGAGGTGGTTAAGATGGATGTGCTATGAGGTGGTTAAGATGGATGTAATGAGTTTTCACTGTGAAAATCAGTAGCAAATTTGTCATATAGAAAAACTTTGTCCATTTCACCTAGTAGATTGAGTTTCTTCTGTTGTGGTATGGATTTGAATTTGAGGTTCTTTAAGTTCTTATTCTATCAGGTTGGCCTTTTAGTCCTACATGAGATGTTTTAGAGGCTGCAATCTTCTCTGCTTTTGAAATTTTATGACTGGTTGGAAGGAAATAGTGGAGAATTAGGTCTTATTTTGCGTATAACCTCCCCATCCCCGCCCTCTCTACGTGGATGTCATGTGTAATTATTATTTCATTCTATGTTGTGATGCTATGTTCTTTCAGTATGTGATGATTTTAGTAGTTCCAGTTTAAGGGGTCATGGTTATCCATTTTACAATATCATAGAATTCGAACTTGTATTAGACTCTTCAACCAAAGCTACCTAAATTTTTGTTTCAGTTTCAGTTTGTTTTGTAATTTTCTAATGCTTTTTATGCATTGTGGCAGGAAAATAGAAATGGGAATTCAGCGAAACCTGCAAACAATATCTACAAAAGATTCATTGCCTACTCATGAAGTTGCTAATAGCTCTTAGTCAGAATCTAAATTGGAATTGTTTGGTTTTGATTCTCTTGTTAATATTCTAGGTCTGAAGAGGTATGAGAGTCTAGACTTCTCTTTTACCTACACATTTGCCCAAGCCTATGAAACATGAAATCTGTTTACTTGTACGCTGAAACATCATTCTCATCAAGATATCTAATCCAGTTACCTTTATTATATACTGCAAAACTAAGAGTATCAATGTCTGGAAATAATTTTTCTTACTTTAAGTTTTATCTTGTGTGCCCATATACAAAGCTAACTATCAAAATTGTCTGCATTGTCTTCACCACTGTCAATATTGTCAGCACCATCCTTGACAATCTTCACCCTAGTATAGACTTTAGTGTCATTGTTATGCTTATATAAGGAACATAGGGCTCTAGTAATTTACACACAACAAATATATAAAAGACCTGCTCTTCTGTAAATCTCTCTCCATTACTGCTGTTATATATTTCAACATGGTATCAGAGCAGATTTAGCATAAAATTATCAGAAATTACAATACAACCGGAGCTCCAAATTTTTTCAAGAAAACCAAGAACCCATTTGAATTTCTTTGAGAAATCAGAAAAAAAACCTACCAAAACAAACATCCAAATATACCACCATACCAGGCTCAGAAAGACGACGAACCAAAATTTTTCGAGCGGTAAAACGAGCTGCCACGCGCCCGCACACGCCGCCACACGCGTGGCAGGTCGCCACCACGCGCCGGCGCGTGGACCCTCTTCCAGGCGTTTTCCGGCGACGTTTCTTTAGGGAGAGTTGCTCGTCTCTTCTAGCCCAGCCTTTTCGTGGTAACATCTTCTCCATCACGTACAATTGATATAAATCATTATATATACGTGTGTGTATATATATATATATATATATATATATATATATATATCTGTTTGTGCGTGCTGTTTTATTTGAGTATCATCAGAAAATTCTGTTGTGAACAGTTGCTGGCAACTGGCGTTCATCGGTATGACTGATTCACATTCTTTTAGTTGAGCCGCTTCATTAATAATCAATACTTTCTAAATTTTTAGAAAATATATCCAACCAAAAGTTTAGGAAGTATTATATTTGTACTAAGTTGTTTGGACTCTAAAGACATCCACGTGTATATTGAGTACATGTACAGAAAAGAAGTATTAACCAGCATGGGCTTCTCTGTTATTGGGTCTTATATACACAACTGGCCCAAGGATTAAAACATAACAGGTTCTTCCAAATTTAGCATAAATTTGCTAAATTGATATTGATTTAGTTCAAGTTAAGACTTGACTATAATTGTTGAATAATTATCTTTCAGGTATTTTATTCCGGATTTATTTAGCTTGAGGAGAGAAGTTTTTTCTGGAACTTACTCTGGCCTAACTGTTTCGGACCTCAAGTTTTTTCGACAATTGGTTTCTGATATAAAGTTGAAGACTGCAGCTTCATTTGTACCGACAAATACTTTTCATTCGAGTATTTCTTGTCATTCTGTCTCTCACAGTTCACCTAATTCATGGATCATTGACTTGGGAGCGTCTGAACATATGACGGGAAATTCCAGTCCCAAGTGCCATTATGTTTTAATGCATTCATTTCCTCTATCATGGCATCTTTCCATTTAGGTTCACATAAAGCATCCTGCCAAGTATGTGGAATAGAAACACTAGACAAAGATGACACAAAAGCAAGTGAAGAAGGTAGTAGGATGCAAATGGGTGTTCACTGTGAAACGAAAACCTAATGGGCTGATTGATAGGTACAAAGCAAGACTTGTGGCAAAAGGGTATACTCAAACTTATGGGATTGATTATCAGGAAACTTTTGCTCCAGTAGCAAAGATGGCTTCTATTCGAATCTTGATATCATGTGCAGCAAATCTTGGATGGGAACTTCAGCAATTGGATGTAAAAAATGCATTCTTACATGGAGACCTGAAAGAAGAAGTCTACATGGATATTCCACCAGGTTTTTCTACAACTGCAACCATTGGGAAAATATGCAAGCTAAATAAGACAATTTATGGGTTGAAACAGTCGCCAAAGGATTGGTTTGGCAAATTTCAGAGAGCAATGATTAAATTTGACTACAAACAGAGCAACTCGGATAACACTATGTTTGTGAAAAGACGAAATGAAAAAATCACAGTGTTGATCGTTTATGTCGATGATATTGTTATCACAGGCAACGACACATGTGAGATTACTAATGTTAAACGCAAGCTTGCCTCTGAATTCGAGATGAAGGACTTAGGAAAACTATGGTATTTCCTTGGCATTGAGGTCTCTAGAAGTCCGGGTGGTATCTTCCTCTCACAACGGAAGTATATCCTTCATCTTTTGAATGAAACAGGGATGTTGGGATGTAGACTTGCAGATTCTCCACTAGAAGCAAATCATAAGCTATGTGGAGATGCTGGTGAAATTGTCAATAAATCTCAATATCAAAGGTTAGTTGGTCGACTAATCTACCTTGCACATACAAGACTAGACATAGCATATGCAGTGGGAATTGTTAGCAGGTACATGCATGATCCTTGCCAACCTCATTTGGATGCAGTTTATATGATATTAAGGTATCTCAAAGCTGCTCCTGGAAAAGGAGTAATGTTTACTAAAAACAATCATCTCGGGGTTGAAAGCTATACAGATGCAGATTGGGCTGGATGTCAAGATGATAGACGTTCGATTTCAGGATATTGTACATTTGTTGGTGGCAATTTGGTTACTTGGCGAAGCAAGAACAACCTGTGGTTGCCTTATCCAGTGCTGAGGCAGAATATAGAGCTATGGCTAAAGGTGTACGTGAATTTCTGTGGATAAGATTGTTTCTAGAAGAATTGGGACTTGCATCCACAACTCCAATGAAGCTGCATTGTGATAACAAACCTGCTACTGCCATTGCACATGATCCAGTTCAACATGATCGGACCAAACATATCGAAATTGATCGACACTTCATAAAAGAGAAGATCAATAATGATACCATTGGTATTCACTTTGTAAGATCGGAGGACCAGTTAGCTGACATATTTACCAAAGGTTTAAATCGGAAGATGTTTCATCCACTTATTGGCAAGTTGGGCATGAGTGATATATATGCATCAACTTGAGGGGGAGTGTCAAAGAGTTAGTCATGCATCTACAGTAAGTCATAGTCAGAAGATCCACAGTAATATTATGATGTAATCAGTTACGTAGATGAAGGTTATTAAACTTATAAATAGGTTAGGAGCTCTTGTAATTCATACACAACATATATGAAAATGTCTCTTCCTCTGTAAATCATTCTCTATGCTGCTGTTATATATTGTTAAGATTTTTTTTTTAATGGAAATCAAAACTTGAATATAACAAATAGAATTTTTGTTCCACCAAGGATTACAAAAGGGGTGCTATTGATGGCAGTATCATACTAACGACATGCAAATACATAAAACATAGACCAGAACTTCTCAAACCATTTATTTAATACTGTAAACTCCAAAACAAACATTTTTTTTATTGTTCAGACAAGAACCAAACAATTTAGTCTAAATCAATGCATAAATCTTTCGTGGCTACTTGATGGTATTAGGTATATAGATAAGCCCGTTCGTTAATAACCCCAACGAATCAGGGGAATGACGGAGAATTTCATGAGGCCATCCTTGCAATGGATGCCATTGTGTTCACCACAGGTCAGATAGTAAGGCTTCTTATTCTTCAACACCAACTCAAATCCATTTACTCCACCTTGTGTCACTGAATCCAACCTTTTTGCCCTTCTTAGGTCGCAATTCATAAAACTCTGATAATTTCGTAGTAGATACACGCTATGAGGATATGTGGTATTGCTTGGCGGATCATACTTGAACACTAGAGTGTCATTGAGATAAAACGGGCCATTCTTGATAGCCCAGTTGGTGTAGTTAAAGCCAAAATGCCATTTCTGGTCATCGCCCATGACAAACCTTCTCGAACTCCGAGGAACATTTGGACCTTTCCATGGCCAACCAGCAGTAGAATTGAAGCCAGGAGGACTGCTATAATTTTGTGGAGTGTTTTGTGAATTACATGGCCAACCAGAACTAAAATTGAAGCCAGGATTCCAATTCTGAGGTCCATTAGTGAGGTTTTTGTTAGCATCAATAACCACCAACAATGTAGCTGCTACAAATGATAGCATCCCTAGTTGTACATACTTGGAAGCCATGATAGCTAAAACTTAAGAAAATCCAAAAGAAAATACTTGGTAACCTGGCTCTAATACCATTTTAACAATATATAACAGCAGCATGGAGAATGATTTACAGAGGAAGAGACATTTTCATATATGTTCTGTATGAATTACAAGAGCTCCTAACCTATTTATAAGTTTAATTAACCTTCATCTACGTAACTGATTACATCATAATATTACTATGGATCTTCTGACTATGACTTACTGTAGATGTATGACTAACTCTTTGACATCCATTAGTTGTTGCACATGTGAGCTCTGATGAAGAACATTTTTATTCATTCCTCCAGTTAAATCACCAGCATATGAAAGAAGATGACCTTTCTCTAAGCTTTAAGTTAAATCCTTGAATTAAACTAACTTAAAACATGAAATCCTAAAATAAAGTTGATACAAAGTTTGAGAGGTCTTCCTGCTCTTGAGTTAAGTAGAGAAAGTAGATTAAAGAACCTCACAAGGTCCTTAATTTAGGAGAGAAGAGAGAATAGATCGAGGACTTTGAAATTATGGGGTTTGAGAATTTTTGTTTGTGTCATTCTCGGCTTACTTTTGTATACCTCCTTAAACACAAAATTGAAGTATTCGGATGTTTTAAATCCTTTCACCACATGATTCAAACACAATTCAATGCCCCTGTTAAAATTCTACGAAGTGATAATGGTACCGAGTATGCCGGAATGTTTACATCTTATTTGGACACATGGGGTATTATTCATCAAACTACATGTGTTAAAACCTCTCAGCAAAATGGAATTGCTGAAAGGAAAATTGGTCACTTACAACAGGTAGCACGGTCCCTCATATTAACTATGCATGTCCCTAAATATCTTTGGGGTGAGGCAGTCATGACTGCTACATATCTGATCAACCGTCTCCCTTCAAGTGTACTAAATTCAGAACACCGTTGTCCTTTATTCCTGCTCCTTCGTCTCATCCATTGCCTCTACGGTTATTTGGGAATGTATGATTTGTTCATAATCATTCTCCCTCTCGGGATAAACTTGATTCTCGTGCTCTACGCTGTGTTTTCATTGGTTATACACCAACTCAAAAGGGGTATAAGTGTTATCATCCTCCCTCACATTGCACATATGTCAGTCACGATGTTACTTTCTGGGAGTCTATTTCTTACTTCTCTCCCGGATCCTCCTCCTTGCTTCAGGGGGAGATTAACCGACACAGTAAGCGATAGAGGAGTCTCAATTCCTTCCATTCATCAATGTGCCAAACACTATCCCAAACACATCATCCATCCCTCCACTTATGAGTAGAGAGTTGGATGATCTAAATAGATTAAAGGGGCCAGCACTACACCAAACTGGCAAATTACTAACAGATAAAAAAAGCCATTAGTAACGGATATATCCGTTACTAATTAGTAACGGATATATCCGTTACTGATGGCATTAGTAACAGATATATCCGTTACTAATTAGTAACGGATATATCCGTTACTAATGTGTCAGATATCCGTTACTAATTAGTAACGGATATATCCGTTACTAATTCTATGTATCCGTTACTAATTAGTAACGGATATATCCGTTACTAATATTAAATATCTGTTACAAATTAGTAACGGATACATAGAATTAGTAACGGATATATCCGTTACTAATTAGTAATGGATATATCCGTTACTAATGCACATATATCCGTTACTAATTAGTAACGGATATATCCGTTACTAATTCTATGTATCCGTTACTAATTAGTAACAGATATATCCGTTACTAATATTATATATCTGTTACTAATTAGTAACGGATATATAATATTAGTAACGGATATATCTGTTACTAATTAGTAACGAATACATAGAATTAGTAACAGATATATCCGTTACTAATATTAGTAACGGATATATCCGTTACTAAGGAATAATATATCTATTACTAATTTAATACTTTTAAAAGATTTATATTATAAAATCACATCAAATAAGCTTGTAATTTTTTAATTTTTTGTGTATATCACTAAAATCATTAGATATTAACAGCCGTACGGTTGGATCGTCGAAAAAAGATTTTAAAAATATTGTTTTGTGCAATCGGGACGATACTAGATATCGTGAGTATTGTTTTTTGGAGATTTATATTATAATATCACATCAAATAAGCTTGTAATTTTTTAATTTTTTGTGTATATCACTAAAATCCTTAGATATTAACAGCCGTACGGTTGGATCGTCGAAAAAATATTTTAAAAATATTGTTTTGTGCAATCGGGACGATACTAGTTATCGCGAGTATTGTTTTTCGGAGATTTATATTATAAAATCACATCAAATAAGCTTGTAATTTTTTAATTTTTTGTGTATATCACTAAAATCCTTAGATATTAACAACCTTATGGTTGCATCGTCGAAAAAATATTTTAAAAATATTGTTTTGTGCAATCGGGACGATACTAGTTATCGCGAGTATTGTTTTTCGGAGATTTATATTATAAAATCACATCAAATAAGCTTGTAATTTTTTAATTTTTTGTGTATATCACTAAAATCATTAGATATTAACAACCTTATGGTTGCATCGTCGAAAAAATATTTTAAAAATATTGTTTTGTGCAATCGGGACGATACTAGTTATCGCGAGTATTGTTTTTCGGAGATTTATATTATAAAATCACATCAAATAAGCTTGTAATTTTTTAATTTTTTGTGTATATCACTAAAATCATTAGATATTAACAACCTTATGGTTGCATCGTCGAAAAAACATTTTAAAAATATTGTTTTGTGCAATCGGGACGATACTAGTTATCGCGAGTAGTGTTTTTTGGAGATTTATATTATAAAATCACATCAAATAAGCTTGTAATTTTTTAATTTTTTGTGTATATCACTAAAATCATTAGATATTAACAACCGTACGGTTGGATCGTCGAAAAAAGATTTTAAAAATATTGTTTTGTGCAATCGGGACGATACTAGATATCGTGAGTATTGTTTTTTGGAGATTTATATTATAAAATCACATCAAATAAGCTTGTAATTTTTTAATTTTTTGTGTATATCACTAAAATCCTTAGATATTAACAGCCGTACGGTTGGATCGTCGAAAAAACATTTTAAAAATATTGTTTTGTGCAATCGGGACGATACTAGTTATCGCGAGTATTGTTTTTCGGAGATTTATATTATAAAATCACATCAAATAAGCTTGTAATTTTTTAATTTTTTGTATATATCACTAAAATCCTTAGATATTAACAACCTTTTGGTTGCATCGTCGAAAAAATATTTTAAAAATATTGTTTTGTGTAATCGGGACGATACTAGTTATCGCGAGTATTGTTTTTCGGAGATTTATATTATAAAATCAAATCAAATAAGCTTGTAATTTTTTAATTTTTTGTGTATATCACTAAAATCATTAGATATTAACAACCTTATGGTTGCATCGTCAAAAAAATATTTTAAAAATATTGTTTTGTGCAATCGGGACGATACTAGTTATCGCGAGTATTGTTTTTCGGAGATTTATATTATAAAATCACATCAAATAAGCTTGTAATTTTTTAATTTTTTGTGTATATCTCTAAATTCATTAGATATTAACAACCTTATGGTTGCATCGTCGAAAAAACATTTTAAAAATATTGTTTTGTGCAATCGGGACGATACTAGATATCGTGAGTATTGTTTTTTGGAGATTTATATTATAAAATCACATCAAATAAGCTTGTAATTTTTTAATTTTTTGTGTATATCACTAAAATCCTTAGATATTAACAGCCGTACGGTTGGATCGTCGAAAAAATATTTTAAAAATATTGTTTTGTGCAATCGGGACGATACTAGATATCGCGAGTATTGTTTTTCGGAGATTTATATTATAAAATCACATCAAATAAGCTTGTAATTTTTTAATTTTTTGTGTATATCACTAAAATCCTTAGATATTAACAGCCGTACGGTTGGATCGTCGAAAAAATATTTTAAAAATATTGTTTTGTGCAATCGGGACGATACTAGTTAGCGCGAGTATTGTTTTTCGGAGATTTATATTATAAAATCACATCAAATAAGCTTGTAATTTTTTAATTTTTTGTGTATATCACTAAAATCATTAGATATTAACAACCTTATGGTTGCATCGTCGAAAAAATATTTTAAAAATATTGTTTTGTGCAATCGGGACGATACTAGTTATCGCGAGTATTGTTTTTCGGAGATTTATATTATAAAATCACATCAAATAAGCTTGTAATTTTTTTAATTTTTTTGTGTATATCACTAAAATCATTAGATATTAACAACCTTATGGTTGCATCGTCGAAAAAACATTTTAAAAATATTGTTTTGTGCAATCGGGACGATACTAGTTATCGCGAGTAGTGTTTTTTGGAGATTTATATTATAAAATCACATCAAATAAGCCTGTAATTTTTTAATTTTTTGTGTATATCACTAAAATCATTAGATATTAACAACCTTATGGTTGCATCGTCGAAAAAACATTTTAAAAATATTGTTTTGTGCAATCGGGACGATACTAGTTATCGCGAGTAGTGTTTTTTGGAGATTTATATTATAAAATCACATCAAATAAGCTTGTAATTTTTTAATTTTTTGTGTATATCACTAAAATCATTAGATATTAACAACCTTATGGTTGCATCGTCGAAAAAACATTTTAAAAATATTGTTTTGTGCAATCGGGACGATACTAGTTATCGCGAGTAGTGTTTTTTGGAGATTTATATTATAAAATCACATCAAATAAGCTTGTAATTTTTTAATTTTTTGTGTATATAACTAAAATCATTAGATATTAACAACCTTATGGTTGCATCGTCGAAAAAATTATTTTCATTTTTTTAAAAATAATTATTTTGGATTTTTTTAAAAATAATTATTTTCAATTTTTTAAAAAAATAATTATTTTCGATTTTTTTAAAAAAATAATTATTTTCGATTTTTTAAAAAAAATTAATTATTTTCGATTTTTTTAAAAAATAATTACTTTCGTTTTTTTTAAAAAAATTATTTTCGATTTTTTTTAAAAAATAATTATTTTCGATTTTTTTTTAAAAAATAATTATTTTCGATTTTTTAAAAAAATTTAATTATTTTCGATTTTTTTAAAAAATTAATTATTTTCGTTTTTAAAAAAAATAATTATTTTCGATTTTTAAAAAAAAATTATTTTCGATTTTTTAAAAAATATTATTTTCGATTTTTTAAAAAAAATTAATAATTTTTGATTTTAAAAAAAAAATTTCGTTTTTTTAAAAATAATTATTTTCGATTTTTTTAAAAATAATTATTTTCAATTTTTTTTAAAAAGTAATTATTTTCGATTTTTTTAAAAAAATAATTATTTTCGATTTTTAAAAAAAATTTAATTATTTTCAATTTTTTAAAAAAATTAATTATTTTCGTTTTTTTTAAAAAAATAATTATTTTCGATTTTTTAAAAAATAATAATTATTTTCGATTTTTTTAAAAAAAAAATTATTTTCGATTTTTTTAAAAAATAATTATTTTCTATTTTTTTAAAATAAATAATTATAACGAATTTTTAAAAAATTAAATTTTAAACAATATGTAAAATTAAATTAAAACGAATTTTTTAAAAAATTATAATTTTAAACGAATTTATAAAACAAAAACATGTAAAAGTTCATAGTATAAGGATTGTATTTCCATATATATCACAAATATTCGCGTGTCACAGTTGGTTGAGGGGGTGTACTACCTCAGAGGAGGTCAGGGGTTCGAAACTTTACTTCAACAAATCTGAAAAAATTGAGGTTGGGTGAGAGGTGGGGCGGTTGTGGTGGCAGCCTCTGATTGGCTGAGAGTACAGGTGGCGCGATGTGATTGGCTGAGAGGTGGGGGCGGCTGTGGTGGCAGCCTCTGATTGGCCGAGAGCTTATTAAATTTTTTTAATATTAGTAACGGATATATCCGTTACTAATTCTCAACATCCGTTACTAATTAGTAACGGATATATCCGTTACTAATTCTCAACATCCGTTACTAATATATCCGTTACTAATCGTCCGTCACAATTGCTTTTTTTTTATTTTGTAACAGATATATCCGTTACTAATTAGTAACGGATATATCCGTTACTAATTTCAGATATCCGTTACTAATTTGTAACGGATATATCCGTTACTAATCTATTTGTAACGGATATATCCGTTACTAATTAGTAACGGATATATCCGTTACTAATTCCAGATATCCGTTACTAATTAGTAACGGATATATCCGTTACTAATCTATTTGTAACGGATATATCCGTTACTAATTAGTAACGGATATATCTGTTACAAAATTTAAAAAAAAGCAATTGTGACGGACGATTAGTAACGGATATATCCGTTACTAATGTCATTAGTAACGGATATATCCGTTACTAATGGCCAGTTTTGGTGTAGTGCAGATTTGATCATATATTCTAGACGGAAAAATAATGATATAACCACTTTACCACCTCCAGAGACTTCTGACCTCGAGGCAGATCCTACAGCTCCTACAATTGAGCCTGATAATGGTAACACTCTTGATCCTACTCTTAATCTTCCTATTGCTCTTAGAAAGGGTGTGCGTTCTTGTACTAACCACCCGATCTCAAACTTTGTGTCCTATAATGCATTATCTCCTTCTTCACTTGCTTTTGTATCATCCTTGTCTAGTGTTTCTGTCCCTCATACTTGGCAGGAAGCTTTATATGATCCTAAATGGAAAGATGCTATGATTGAGGAAATGAATGCATTAAAACATAATAACACTTGGGAGTTGACTCATCTTCCTGCTGAAAGGAAGGTAGTAGGATGCAAATGGGTGTTCACTGTGAAGCAAAAACCTAATGGGCTGGTTGATAGGTACAAAGCAAGACTTGTGGCGAAAGGGTATACTCAATCTTACGGGATTGATTATCGGGAAACTTTTGCTCCAATAGCAAAGATGGCATCTATTCGAATCTTAATATCATGTGCAGCAAATCTTGGTTGAGAACTTCAACAGTTGGACGTAAAAAATGCATTCTTACACGGATACCTGAAAGAAGAAATTTACATGGATATTCCACCTGGTTTTTCTACAGATGTGATCATTGGGAAAGTATGCAAGTTAAAGAAGACTATTTATGGATTGAAACAATCTCCAAGGGATTGGTTTGGCAAATTTCAGAGAACAATAGTTAAATTTGGCTACAAACAGAGCAACTCGGATAACACCATGTTCGTGAAAAGATGAGGTGTAAAGATCACAGTGTTGATTGTTTATGTTGATGATATTGTGATCACCGGCAACGATACATGCGAGATTACAAATGTTAAACAAAGACTTGCCTCTGAATTTGAGATGAAAGACTTGGGAAAACTACGGTATTTCCTTGGCATTGAAGTCTCCAGAAGTCCGGGTGGTATCTTCCTTTCACAACGGAAGTATACAATTGATCTTTTAAATGAAACAGGGATGTTGGGATGCAGACCTGCAGATTCTCCTATAGAAGCAAATTATAAGCTTTGTGGAGATGCTGGTGAAATTGTTGATAGATCCCAATATCAAAGATTAGTTGGACGACTAATCTACCTCGCACACATAAGGCCAGATATATCATATGCAGTGGGAGTTGTTAGCAGGTACATGCATGATCCTCGCCAACCTCATTTGGATGCAGTTTATATGATATTAAGGTATCTCAAAGCTGCTCCTGGAAAAGGAGTAATGTTTACTAAAAACAATCATCTCAAGGTTGAAAGCTATACAGATGCAGATTGGGCCAGATGTTAAGATGATAGACGTTCGACTTCAGGATATTGTACATTTGTTGGTGGCAATTTGGTTACTTGGCGAAGCAAGAAACAACCTGTGGTTGCCTTATCCAGTGCTGAGGCAGAATATAGAGCTTTGGCTAAAGGTGTACGTGAATTATTGTGGATAAGATTGTTTCTAGAAGAATTGGGACTTGCATCCGAAACTCCAATGAAGCTGCATTGTGATAACAAAGCCGCTATTTCTATTGCACATGATCCAGTCCAACATGATCGAACCAAACATATCGAAATTGATCGACACTTCATAAAAGAAAAGATCAATAATAATACAATTGGTATTCACTTTGTAAGATCGGAGGACCAGATAGCTGACATATTTACCAAAGGTTTAAATCAAAAGATGCTTCATCCACTTATTGGCAAGTTGGGCATGAGTGATATATATGCATCAACTTGAGGGGGAGTGTCAAAATTGTCTGCATTGTCTTCACCACTGTCAATATTGCCAGCACCGTCCTTGACAATCTTCACCCTAGTATAGACTTATAACACCCTAGTATAGACTTTGGTGTCATTGTTATGCTTATATAAGGAACATAGGGCTCTTATAATTTACACACAACAAATATATAAAAGACCTGCTCTTCTGTAAATCTCTCTCCATTACTGCTGTTATATATTTCAACACTAGCCGAGATGCTGATATCTTGTAAGAATGAACGCTTGAAAAGCCCTTGCTTGGCAATCTCATATAAATTACCATTGACTGCTTGTACATGTTCAAGTGCTTATTAGTGAATCTTGTCCATGATAATCAGCCTTTAACACACTTTACTAGTACTTGCACATAATTTATTATCTTATGTTTTTTTGGTAATAGGAGAGCCATTTATTAATGGGCATGCTGTAATGATCCCAAGTACCATGAGGAGTGGGTGAGAAATAATGCCCGTGCTAATGAGAGAAATAGGCGCAATGATAGACCTCGTAACAATGATAGATCAAGAAACTTTGACAGAAAACCAAATAATATACCGCAAAGAGGCGGTCCACCTGGCAACATGGGAGGCGCTCCAAACATGGGAGCAATGCTGCAGAATAATGTGGGAGAAATGCAACAATCTAGTGTCGGAGGTCTGTCGAACATGGGAAAGATGCAGAATGGCAACATGGGACACAGGGGAGGTCCATCACAAAACATCAGAGGAATGGCTCCCAACATGAGTAGAACGCCACAAAGGCAAATGAAGAACTTTGAGCAGAGGTGCATGGCAAACAATGGGGGCTACTCTACAAACACACCTGGTGGAAACTCTTATCAAACCCAAGATATCCCAGAAAGAAATATGCATCTTTCAAATTATCAATAAGCATGCTTTATTACTAGCGTGCTGAAACCAAGTTGAAGCTTAGTGACCCTTTTTGTAAATGATCTTCTAGTGTTGGATTAAGTGTTAATTTTAATTGACATGTAGCTTGGAGCCTGGATTCTTATCTTTGAAACTCAATTGTTAAGTTTAGTGCATCTGTAGACTTGCAACTTTTGCTGCTTGCTATTTTATCCTGTGAGAAATGATTGCTAGGATGAATTGTAAGTGGTCACTTAAATATCAAAAGCATAGGCAACCGTTGTAGTTTGGTTGATATTTGGTGTTAAAGCACAGTGCAATGTTTGTGATATATCTAGAGAAGCTAATAGTGCTGATAGAAGATTTGCTTAGAACCCTTTTAAAGTGAGGCGTGCTGATTGGAGATTTGCTTGGAACCCTGTTGAAGTGAGTCACCTTGTTATTATCTGTCTTTTGTCAAGTGTGTCATATATTCACTTTAAAACTTCCAGTTTCTATTTTTTTCCTGGTCACTTCTCTCCAAATCAAATAGTTTATCTAGTTGGTTTCGAAAAGGCTTGAGAGTTGAGCCTCAAGCAGCAGGTCCTCTGTGATCGTATTGTCCTTGTTTTTCGCAAGGTTGACTTTTAGTATTTTTCTTTCTTTCTTGGTCCTTAGCCTTTCTGTTCTTTCTTATCGTGCGTACAAACTGACTATAGCTCAATAATCGTTTTATCAAGTAATTTCACTACAATTTTGGTTTAAAAACGATAAAACTTTAATAAATGTTGGAGAATGAACACCTGAATAATGTGGGAAAATACCGGGTTTTTAAATCAGTACCATTACCTTTCCACTATGATGAAGACGGGGACAAGGAAGGATGACTTATGTTAAGAAAATTTCGTTTTGTGCTCATGTTGTAAGAGAGCAGCATATTTTGTAGATTTTTTGTTTGCATGGTATTAGATGTCAAACTAGTCAGACCTTCAGTAATCAATCGTTCCAGAAACATTGAACTTTACTAGTTTAACATGTATAGCAAAAAAATCTGTTTAAAATATATAATATACATATACTACAAAAATGTTTACTTCAAAACTAACAATGACTTGATGAGATTGATAATCATCGGTAGAGGACCATCAGTAATAAGATCCTTAGAAAAGGCAAATAATATGGAGGAACAAAGAACTCTGAACTGCAGATGACTGGAACTTGTATTGAAGGGGGTTAAAATGCCTATATAGCCTCTAATGCCTGAAGAACATCAGCCTTCAAGTCACAAAAATCCTCAAGCCCAAAACTACAGCGAACCAGATTGTCCTTAATACCAAATTTTTCCCTTTCTAACTGGGCAAGATCCCTGTTAAGATCATACATATATAGTACCATTTTAGGTGGAATATAAGTGCTTAATCCATTTACCGAACAATTATTAACCATAAAAAACAGTTGCAAAAGAATCTAGTATAGTGATCAATATCTTATGAAGAGGAGTATACCAGTATCACATTATCGCAGGCTGATCTACAATGCTCTCACAGCCTCCAAATGAAGGAGAAATGTAAGGGATCTTCTGTTAGAATTCAAACTCTTCTAGAATGGATGCTAAAAATCAAAGCAACACATGCATATTAATGTTCAACAATTGTAGGCTTGGTTGGTGAAGTCATAGATTGTAGGCTTGAAATAAATATAAATTATGTAAGCAATGATGTCAAGGTACTAGGATGAGGCTTATAAAAAGGTTAATTCATTGCATTTGTAAAATATACCAAAAGAAATAAAAGAGAGAAACACAAGAGTTGTTTTCTAGAGAGAAACACAAGAGTTGTTTTCCAACATTTGGTATCAAAGCTTGGTTGTTAAATTCTGCAAATTTTCCGGCAAGTTACTATTCCGGCGGCACTGTTCACGTCGTAGAAGATGAAGTACTGTTCACGCCGGAGAAGACAAAGTACTGTTCATACATGCGGAACTGTTCATACGGTACTGTTCATATAGATGACACTGTTCATACAGACGACACTGTTCATACCGTAGAAGACGAAGTATTGTTCACTGTAAAAATCATGGGAGATTTTACAAACTCTATTCATAAACTCAACAACAATAATTATGGGTCATAGAGTACCCGTATAAAGTTTTATCTGCTTGGACAGGATTTATGGGATGTTGTAAATGGTAGTGATACAACACTACCAAGGAAGGCCAGAAGTATAGGCACAAGTTCCGTCGATTCAACCTCAACACCGGCACGAGCAGAGGCTACACCTCAAAGACCAGTAGTTGACCCTGAGATCTTAAAGAAATGGAAGGTTAAGGCAGGCAAAGCCATGTACGCTTTAACCGTAGCTGTGGAGGATGAATTTCTACAGCGAATCAAAGATGCCCAAACGCCGAAAGAGGCGTGGGATATATTAACAGGAGTTTTCGCTAAGAAGAATGACACAAAATTACAAAGGCTCGAAAATGAGCTTTTGTCCATCTCCCAGGAAAATATGACCGTAAGTCAATATTTCTCAAAGGTAAAATCTCCCTGTGACGAGATTTCCAAACTAGATCCAGAAAATGGTATTACACCAACCAGGATGAAAAGAATTATCATCCATGGACTAAAGTCGGAGTACAAGAGTATTATCACAGCAACTCGGGGCTGGGCCACCGAGCCAACTTTAGCAGATCTGGAGAATTTACTAATTAACGAAGAGGATCTAGACAAACCCATGTCTAGTCAACCAACCATTCGTGAAGAGATGGCTCTTTTCACCAACATGAGAGACGGTAGAGGACGCGGTCATGGTCTTGGTAGAGGTCGAGGACAAGGACGTGGTGCCGGAGATTCAATAGTCAAGAAAGAGATGTTCGAGGAAACCAATATAGAGGTTTTCAATCAGGGGGAGCTCGAGGAGCTCAAAATAATCAGGGTGGTCAGAACCAGTAGCAACAAAAGGATCGTCAAAGTGAGGAATGTTTTAATTGTGGCAAGAAGGGACATTACGCAAGAATTGCTGGTCCAAAGACATTGGAGAAGTAGATTGGAACTTCGACACTTCTTTCTTTGTGGAAGAGAAAGACATTGTTGATGCACGAGGGAAAGGCCCAACAGAAGAACATGCACTTACTGTTGTATGTGAGCAGTCAGTCGACTACAAGAATGATTGGATCGTTGATTCAGGCTGTTCCAATCATATGACCGGAGATGAGTCAAAATTGTCGAGCATAACAAAGTACATAGGAGATCGTGTTATCATAACAGCAGATAACACACATTTGCCAATATCCCATGTTGGCAAGACGCAGCTGTCACAAAAGTACAGACATGAAGAAGAACCTATTGTCAGTACCCCAACTAACAACTTCAGCTAACTATGTACTATTCGGCCCAGATGATGTGAAGGTGTATAAAGAATTAAAAGTCATAGGTACACCTTTCATAGAAGGACCAAAAATGAAGGTTATCTATGTGATGTCAGCTGAAGAGGCCTATGTAGACAAGGCCCGAAAGAGTGACACAGGCGACTTGTGGCATGCACGACTCGGGCATGTCAACTACAGTAAATTAAAGATTATGATGCAAAAGTCAATGTTGAAGGGACTCCCATAAATTTAGATCCGCCATGATACTGTATGTGCTAGATGTCAATATGGTAAGGCGCATCAATTGCCGTACAAGGAGTCAAAGTTTAGAGCAAATGAGCCGTTGGAGCTGGTGCACTCAGATGTTCTTGGAAAAATCAAACAACCATCAACTCGTGGTTATAAATATTTGTTAACCTTCATTGATGATTTTTCGAGGTATGTGTGGGTATACTTCTTATAACATAAAGATGAGGTTTTTGAAAAATTCAGGGAATTCAAGGACACGGTAGAACTCAAGCTCGGAAGAAAAATTAAATGCCTTTGCACTGATAATGGAGGAGAATACAATTCAAATGAGTTCAACAACTACCTCAAGAAGTTCAACATCCGGTGACAACTCACTTGTGCAAAAACTCCACAACAGAATGGAGTAGCGGAGAGGAAGAACCGCCATCTAGCAGAGACGTGCAGAAGTCTTCTACATGCCAAGAATGTTGATACAAGATTTTGGGCAGAGTACAAGATTTTGTTTCACCATTTCAGAAGGTGTATAACCTAAAACCAACTTTCAATTATTTTCGGGTATTTGGTTGTGTATGTTATGTGTTTATTGCAGATGAGACCGTGGTAAGTTTGATAAGAAAGCTATTCGCTGCATTTTTTGTGGGATACGACGAATAGAAGAAAGGTTGGAGATGTTGTGATCCCAATACAAACCAGATATATCTCTCACGAAATGTTGTATTTGATGAGGCATCTTCATGGTACACAAACAAGGTAGCATTTCCAGATACACAGGAGCTGCAAGAAAAGCTATAAATCAAGTTATAGTTAGATTCATCTCAAAACAATGGCGATACAGAGGAACCACAATCCCCGACGGATCAATTGGAGGTACGATCCAAGTCAAAAAGCCCTTGGAGAACAGGTGTTCATGAAATACCAGATGAAGTACAGACTAATCAACCAGAAGAGCAACAACAAGAGCCTTCACAACATCAAGTACGAAGGTCTAGCAGAGATAGACGGCCAAAGAGCCAACTAATTTTGATGAAGCATCAAAGAGTCCAGAATGGAGAAAGGCCATGGAAGAAGAGATTTTGGCAATTAAACAAAATCAAACTTGGAATTTAGTGCCAAAACCTGAAGCTGTTAAACCCCATATCCTGTAAATGGGTTACAAGTTAAAGATTCGCCTAGATGGTACGATCGAGCGATACAAGACTCGATTAGTTGTTCGTGGGTTTGCTCAGGAGTATGGCATAGAATATGATGAGATGTTCAGTCCAGTGGCAACTACAGTTCGTGTCTTACTAGCCTTGGCCGCAAGTAAGCCATGGAAATTATGGCAGATGGATGTGAAGAATGCTTTTCTGACATGGAAAACTTGATCGTGACATTTATATTAATCAACCCCAAGGATTTGTGAATCATGAAAAGCCAGAATTCGTGTGCAAGTTGAAGAAGGCATTATATGGCTTAAAGCAGGCACCCAGAGCATGGTATGGGAAGATTGCTGAGTTCCTAGTACAAAGTGGTTATCTTGTTGCCCTAGCAGATTCGAGCTTGTTCGTGAAATCTCAAGGGGAAAATTATCAATTGTCCTTGTATATGTAGATGATCTAATCATCATAGGAGATGACAAAGATGAGATTCAACGAAAAAAGAAAAACTTATTAGTTCGATTTCAAATGAAGGAGCTTGGTGAGTTGAAGCACTTCCTAGGACTGGAAGTTGAAAGAACAGAAGCTGGTATATTTCTTGGTCAACAAAAATATGAAAGAGATATCATTCAAAATTATGGTCTAGCTGAGTGCAAGCCGATCTCTACCCCAATGGAGCCAAACTTAAAGTTGTGTGCCTACGATGGAAAAGACTTGAAGGATACAAAAATGTATAGGCAAATAGTAGGTAGTCTTATCTACTTAACTCTTTCTAGACCAGACATAGCTTTCGCAGTAGGTGTTGTTAGCAGGTTCATGCAGAAACCAAGGAAGACACACCTTGAACTAGTTAAACGAATTTTGAGATATGTCAAAGGTACAATTGATTGGGCACTCTTCTACAAGAATGGAGTACAAAGTAAGGTCAGCGGCTACTGTGATGCTGATTATGCTGGAGACCATGACACTAGGAGATCGACTACAAGATATGTATTTAATCTTGGGTCAGGAACTATATCATGGTGTAGTAAGAGACAACCTACTGTTTCTCTCTCAACCACTGAAGCAGAATATAGAGCAGGAGCGATGGCAGCACAAGAGTGTGCTTGGTTGACTCAACTATTGATGGACTTGAACCAACCAACAGAAGATGGAGTTCCATTACACTGTGACAATATATCAGCAGTTCGTTTGTCCAAGAATCCGGTCTTTCATGCTAGGACCAAACATGTCGAAGTACATTATCATTTCTTATGGGAAAAAGTACTTCAAGGAGATATTGACATGAAGGCAGTCAGGACCAAAGATCAGGTTGCAGATATATTTACGAAGAGCTTATTTGCAACAAAGATTTACGAGTTTCGTAAATCACTCGGAATGGAAAGTCGAGTTTGATGGGGAGTGTTAGAACTCAAACTCTTCTAGAATGGAGGTTAAAAATCAAAACAACACATGCATATTAATGTTCAACAATTGTAGGCTTAGTTGGTGAAGTCATAGATTGTAGGCTTGAAATAAATATAAGTTATGTAAGCAATGATGTCAAGGTACTAGGATGAGGCTTATAAATAGGTTAATTCATTGCATTTGTAAAATATACCAAGAGAAATAAAAGAGAGAAACACAAGAGTTGTTTTCCAACATCTTCAGGGCATCAATAAACTTGGCGGTGGCCATCAAGTCCCCATCAATCTACATAAAGATGTAGTATACACCACCAAGGACTGAGAAATTTGCTGAAAACTCTAAATCCATTTGACTTCGCACATCTGAGAATTGGGACTTACCTCGAAACTAACACCACCACCAAAACCAGTCATTTGTCGGGTGGCAAGATGATGCTCAGGATGATTAGAAAGGCCAGGATAATATACGCAAGTCACCTGTAAAAGAATAATGTCTGGTATTGAAAGGAACGATGGCTATTTAACCCTAGGTAGTCAAAACCATTCCCATGAGCATAAAATTGAGAATGTATTGCATGAAACTTATCCATTAGTCTACAACATTTGCATAATAAACTTGCCACATATTCACATTTTCATTGTTACTGGATAACGGATGCAACTCATAAACAAAAACTACATATATCCAATTAAGTTGGTAGGTCTAAGATTTTCGCTCCATAGATTACTCATCCATGACACTTTGAAATTACAGGTAAAAAAATTAAACTTTTAGTGTTTGGAATCTATAAAGGTCATATTGATTCTTGAATGGAAATAAAAGTTACAGCTAAATAGTTGTTATCAATCTCAAATAGACTTCATAGAGATTTCATTCGTTAGCAAATAGGGAGACCAGGCAAGATGTAAACATTAATTTTCAAAAACATGAATCAAAAATTTTGCTGCTACTATAAAATTCTATATTAGAGTATATAATCTAATATAGAATCAAAAATGACAAAACTTTAATAAATGATAAAAAAAAATCATGGACAAACTAAACAAAATTCTTAAAACAGAGCAAGAGAATCCAGTGTAGAATATTAAAACTAATTATAATTCAGAATATCCGCAAGAAAAAACAAAATTTGTTGGAACACATCTGCTAGCATAGAGAGTATATAATCTAACACGGAATCAAAATAACAAAACTTTAATAAGTGACTAAAAAACATGGAGTAACTAACATAACTCTAAAATAGAGAATGTAAAATCCAGTGTAAAATCAAACTATGAACTATTTTGAAAATCAGCACAAATAACAAAACCACATGAACATAGCTGCTACTACAGAGAGCACAGAATCAGCACAGAATCTAATGTAGAATCAAACTACGAACTATTTAGAAAATTCGCACAAACAACAAAACCAAATGAACACAACTGCTAGTACACAAAGTACAGAATCTAATGTGGAATCAACTATGAACTATTTAGAAAATTCGCAAAAATAACAAAACCACAGGGACACGGCTGCTAGTATAGAGTTATAGAATCTAACGTAGAATCAAACTATAATGAATTCGGAAATTGATAGAATATATTTTTATATATATTTTAGATGATTTTATTCTCATATTTATTGTGTTTTGCATTGATTTGGATTTTTATTTAATAGATTTGATTGTTTTATTGTAGGAAATAAAGAATTCATGACTTGGAAGGATTTGGAGCAAAAAGAGCTATTTTGGAGATAAAATAGGAGAAAATTCGTATTATTGGGCTGCACGGGCTGCCTGCACTGTTTGGGCCATATCTTGAGTTCCAGAAGTCAGAATTTAACGATCTTACTGTCCACGCGAAGCTTGTGGAATTTTCTTTAATTCAGAGGTGGTCCAGTAAGCAAAATCCAACTGGAAGAGCCCGGAAACAGAGGAGAAAAAGAAGTGACGAATTTTACAAGAAAATCCTATTCAATTATGGATATCTTTTTGTAAATTGATTAGAATATTAAAAAATACTTTTATTAGGAGATAGAGATCAGATTTTATGAGGAGGTTTTATTATAAAAACATGGGAAGAGATAGATGGACAGATATACGTATTTTTACAAAAGCTAGGGTTTTGGTTTTTCTCTCTCCATCTCTTCCTTTGTAAGCACTTGGTTTAATTTGGATCTTCATTGTTCTTCGTTAATACAAAGTTTGAGGTATTCTTTATTCTCTTGTTTTATTATTATATGTTTTACATGGCTTCTTTCATTATTCTTATTGCTTTTACTTCTACCATGAGTGAGTAGTTTAATTCTAGGGTATTAGGGGAAGCCATGTTTGCACCATGATTTGGGCTTAATTTGATTAGTGAATTGATGGGTAAAGAGTAATTCTAATTGATATGTGTTAATTCTTAATTTGTGTAATTGCGCAATATCATAGATTAATTGATTGCAATAGGAGTAATAGATCGAAAGATTTTACTACTAGAGGCTTACATACAATTAGCGGAATTGAAGGTGAGTGTGAAAACATCATCGGATTTCTGAGAGTGTTAAAACTTGGAAAAGTTTAACCATTGCTCTAATTATTTTATCCCATTGATAAGCTATACCTTTGTTATTTGTTTGGCGTAAACATGGTGAACCTGAATTGCCCTAGATCCCTTAATTAATTGAATTAAAACCTTGTTAAATTTGCTTTAGTAGTTAACAAAATTCTTAACTAATCGTTTGTGACTAGAAACAATTGATAACCATTGAATTAAATTTGAAACTGTCTCCTTGAGGATTCGACCCGTATTTGCTAGTATCTACTACAATTGATACCGTGCGCTTGCGGTTAGGTATAATTTGACACATCAGAAATCATCACAAAAACGAAGAAACATAAAACACAAATGTTTGTATATGTTCAAGCACAGAAAAAATAATAAATAAATAAGCTAAACCTATGATAGAGTGAAGCTAATCTTTACATGAAGAAGGAAAATACGAACCTGGCGAAAATTCAACGGAATGAGAAGCATTCACTACGCAAGTAGAATGCGCGAACATAATATGAAGATGATGTTAATGATAATATGAGCAAGATCGATAGGTACGAAAGAGATGGAGAGAGAGCGAGAGAGATTCCAGCGAATGAGAGAGATATAGAGATTTGTATGTATGTAAAATATAGATACTGAATATTTTTCAGAATTCAATTATTATTTACATGAATAATTATTATTAAACTGTAGCCGTTAGATTAGAAGAAGAATGAATGGTTTGGATCTTTTCTAAGTGTTCTTTATTGTTCTTTATTTAAGGGTGTTCTTTATGGAGCAATTGCATATATATATATATATATATATATATATATATATATATATATATATATATATATATATATAAGATTTTACATGTTCAATTTATTATTTGTGTTCTATATTGAATTCTTAAAACTTGATTTGGAGGATTTTACAGTACACGTGAATTAATAAAATAATCTTTAATTTAGTGATGGTTTAACAATTATTTTTCAATTAAAATTACAGAAAAACAAAAGAGAGAAGAAATTGGTGATTTTTTACATTGAAAATGCTATCCGATTTAGTAGTTCTACTTATATTTTGTTTTGATTATCAAAACCCTTCTTATTATTTGATGATAGTTCTACTAACAACCAAATACATCATATACTTATATTAATTGTATTGTTATAATAGTGATAGAATAATGTAATTATATTCTATCTATGATTGTATTAGGATTAATTAATTATATTTTATCTATGATTGTATTAGATCTAGTTGTGGGGCATCTATAACCAACGTGTACTCAATAACATATTTGATTTATAATATGATTTATAATCCAAACACATTTACAATCCAACGGTTAATATTTAGTATTATAATCCAACGTATCGTATATTTTTGGTAGTACAGTGACGAAAAATTTGGATAAGATATGCTTATTATATATAAGAACATAATAAGAAGATATACAATTTAACAATATTTTTAATTTTTACTTAATATTATTTAAAATACAATTATTATTAATACTTCTTAAATAACACATATGTCTTGACGATCGAATCACATTTAACTGCCTTACCCCAATTATATAATGTCTAGAAACCCTATTCATAATTTTTGAAATAAGGTATACTACTCCCTCTATTTTTGAATATCTGCTTCGTTACTATTTGGCATGCACTTTAAGGTGCTTTGATCACATAGTTATAGAAGTTATTTTTAAAATTTTCTTTTTTTTGAATAAAAATATTGATTCAATATTTTTATTCAAAAAAAAAATTTAAAAAATAACATTTTTAACTATGTGGTCAAAGCACCTTAAAGTACGTGCCAAAAAATCGGGTGAAGTGCCAAAATAGCATAATTTCTGATCAAAACGCCCAAAATAGCACTTTCTGGAAAGTGTACCCCGCACTGGTCCATACATAACGTAAGTATTGTCTGCGTTAGGGGGTAACGCATGTCATACATGCGTTACTCGTGTATTGTTTCTTTTCCCCCCGCTGATTTTAGTCCAGGAACGCATCTAGCACCCGCGTTTGAGCTGTAACGCAAGTGCGTGATGCGTTATGGGGGTAACGCATCACGCACTTGCGTTACAGCCCAAACGCAAGTGTACCATGCGTTTTTCTTGTTTTTTCAGCTGGTGGGGTTGGAAAATACACGAGTAACGCATGTTGAACATGAGTTACCCCTAACGCATGACAGGCGCGGACATTGTTTTCCAGGAGTGCTATTTTGGACATCCAACCCCCATTTTTTTTTTTGCCATTTTGGGCATTTTCTCCAAAAAATAATGCATCACATATTTTGAAACAAAGGGAGTATTTAATAATTTTTTTTTTTTTTAACATGGTAACCCACAACCGCTACCCTTCGGGTGAATTTCTATTTAACCTTATTTAAGAATATAAGAAATAGTAATTTGAAATGACACACGACCAAATCACATGAAATCCTTTATATCAAATAAGTAATTTTGAAATAAGATGCACCTTTTAATAATATTATAAATTTCTATTTAATCTAATTTAATAATATAAAATATACAAATGATAGTTCATAGTTCTATCCCTAACCACCAAACCAACCACATGACAGCAATTATATGTAGGATGTAATTTCCCAACTCTTCTTTTCAAGAATTGATTGGAATTTTGTGTTTAGTGCTCCATGTTTCAATCTAACTGGTTGTTTGAAGGAGCAAAATGACAATACATGCCACAGCTTTGTTCTACTATTTTTACTTGTCATACCCATTACCCAGTGCACCGTATCAGGGTTGGGAAGGTTCGAAGTACACAGTTTACCATTATTATTTATAAAGAGTTCGTTTCTGGGGTTCGACTATTTCTATTCTTAATTAGATATCACTTGAATTAAAAGTAATTAGCTTGCTGCGTTTCTTCTTGTTTGGATTGTTTGGACTATAAAATTCTGCAGAGCACCTTTTCTTTCCATAATATCTTTTCCTTTCTTTTATACAACTAACTTTTGTTTAGAAGTGACATTTTCTTTTTACTTTCTAGTTCTTGAATAAGTAGGTATTAGCTGAATGTGTTTCTTCTTATTTAGGATTATTAAATTCTGTGGGTCACCTTTTGTTTTCTTTTCCTTTGTTGTTCTTTCCCATGGTGATTTTGAAGCTTAGTTAGGAAATGTACCCCTCCCAAATTGATGGCATGTTGAATACTTGATGGTTGATAGAATTAGTGTTTAGGATCATCATCTTATATTTTATTTTGATGCCCAGTAATATGGTAACGCGATAAATAATAGTTAATAGGAACAATAGCGTTACGATAAAATTTTCCTTCTCTGTTGGTTCCATCTTATATTTGACTAACGCGACAAATAATAGTTAATATGAATAGTAACGTTAGGATAGAATTTTTTTCTCCGTTGGTTTATTATGTTATAGCGACAAAATTATGTGATACGTGAAAACTTTAAGATCATAGACGATCTGCTTGAAATAGTTGCATCTGCTGAACCATTGCACAATATGCCATTTGACGCCTAGGCACAATATGGACTTGGTGTGCCCCTTCAGCACACCAACAACCACCATGTTAAAATATTCATCCTTTTCCCACACGACTATCGATCTATCACTCGCACCAGAGTATAAGATAGATCCATCAGTGCTCAAGGCCAATGTGTTTACTCCAGATTTATGTTTCTCAAGTGTAGCAACTAGGGAGTGCTTCTTTTTCCCCATACTGTTTCTTCCACACTTTGATTTTCTTGTCAGCTGATCCAGTATAGACATAACCATCCTTAGATAATGCCAATGCATTTATTGCATCATCGTGTGCATCTCGTACAGACTCCAAGCATTTGAAGTCACTTACTCGCCAAATTTTGACTGTCCTATCCCACGAAACAGAGTAGATGAGTGACTTATCACTTGACAAGGCTAGTGTGGATACAGTGTCAACATGATGAACCCATGTAGACTTCATGTGACGCCTTACTTGTACATGGTTCTTGGGTAACAGTAACTTCATGCACGGTCAGTTAGTGTTGGGAGTGTGGCCAAGTGCATAAACTTCTGGTAGTCTGTTTAATGATTATCAATTTGCCATCAGTGGCGGACCTATTAAGAGGCCAGGGTATCCCATGGCCCATGCTGAAAATTTGTGGGTTTTTTTTTATATATATGCTAGTTCACAACCCAGCCCAATTTTTACATTCCAGTAGCCCAACTTGTAATTGCAAACAGGAAACATACGGACAAATATATAACAAAACAAAACAGGTTAGTAATTAAAATAATAACATGAGATAAAAGTTAAAACACCCGAGAGACAAACATAGAGACAGCCAGACAGAAACACACAACAGAGAAAGATAGTGGAACTGTGGGAGACAAAATTGAATTGAAAAGAAAAGCAATTGAGCAAGATTTTACTAATTCGGATGCTAATGATAGAAAAAAAAAATAAGAAGATTTTACTTGCAAAAGGGTCCGTTTCAATCAAAAATGATTTTTTCAAATAGACAATGTGAGGATAGAAAACGTAAGTTTATTTCTATTTGGTTCAACGACCATCCGAGTTGGCTTGAATACAGTGTGTCGGAGGATTCTTGTTATTGTTTGTTTTGTTAAGATCGAAGATGTATTTCAAATGTTTCAAAATATGAAACCTCGTAGAATAGCTTTGTGATTTGTAAGTTTAAATATGTAAAACTTTATTTATACTATTAAATTTTTTGATCGTACAATGTATATTGATAAGAAAAATATTATTATGCATTTTGGCCCTCCCTCGATGAATATCCTGCGTCCGCCACTGTTTGCCATACTCGTATTTTTTGATCTTGATGAGCACTGAATATTTTTTCGGCTAACCAGAGACTTCACTGCTCCCTCTCCTGTTTTTATGGCAGTGTCGCCTAGATTTTCAAGATCAAGTTCAGACTGTTCAGAGGTTAAAATGTCACGTTGCCACACCCGAATTTCTTTGTCCGAGAAGCCAGTGTAGAGGAATTTTCCGCAAAGGGCAAGCGAGGATATGTAAGAGTTGTGGAACTTGAGTGTGGTGATGCAATGGTGCTGGATAGAGCGAACATGGTTCTCTTGATGATATATCTGTTGTGTTGTGAGGGAAGGAATTGACTGGAGGCTTTGAGAATGCATGGAGGTTGACCCCTGTTGCACAAAGAGTTCATAGTGATATTGATACTCATATTCTGAGCAATAATTTTGATGATATGACATCTTTCTTATGTTATAGAAGAATAGATAGCTTGGAAATATAAGCACTCATGTTTGATATATATAAAGAGGAGGAGATATGGGCTGATGTCTATTAAGTATTAACATATTGGACATGCTGGTACAAAAACAAAAAAGTAGAACCGCTTAATATGTTTAATCATGGATGGCCCAGATTTAACTTGGTGGTAGGCTCATGTGCAACTTTTGCATGTATCACAGAGTCACAGGCAATCCACTAAAGGCTGCACATCTCCTCTCTTCAGATATATAATTCATGCACCTCTCCTCCTCTCCCAGGATATATAATTGTCATAAGTTTACTTTAAATAGGTTAGTTATCATATACCTTGTGGAACAGCTTTTGCTTATTCTCATGTATTATGATTGCTAAGTTTTGTCCACCATTATATCTTGCTTACTCTTATATTAGTGCAATTTAGGCACCCCCTCTTTATGGTGGATCCTCCTCTTCGTATTATCTCTGTTCCTCGTGTTTATGATCTTGTTTATGACCTAATTGCTTACCAGCATTTAGATTAGAGTGTAATGCAAAATTAAAAATTTATATTAATGTTCTGTACTCCGCATGATGTCTTTTAATGGTTGCAGGTAATGTATCATTATCTAATTACTGGATGCTTAGCCTTCTCTGATGCAGGTAAAAAGGGTGACTAATTTATGCTCAGCTAGTTCTCGATTACTTCGAAATATATAGAAAGCGATATGTCTTTTGGGCAGATCCAATACGAGCCAAGAAGATGGAGCAGATACAATACGAGCAATCATATACATATATGTCTTATGGTCAGTTTTTTCTCAGTTTTGAGAAATATTCAAATAGTATAGATTTTACTGAATGAAGTAGATGCTCTTTCAGTGTACTGAGCTTTCTCAACCAACGCTTAGCTCGACACATAAGGGTGCCAAACTGCTTGTGGGACACTGGGACAGATAAAAAAGAGTACATAATTTCCTTAGTTGGAAATTTTATACCTATTCAAGTAATTTATTGTTGGCCTTGGTACCTGACATACGATTGATTGTTATAATATATCGTACGTGTAAGACTAAGGATTTTTAGAATAAATGCAGGGGGGTCACATTGATCACGAATGTAGTACGGTATGCAATAACATATGTCCTTGAGAGTTGTCGTTTAGAACTCTCTCATAAAAGTGGTATTTCAGTTCGTCATGTTAGAAAGCTAGCAAATAGGATAGGACAACCCACTTGATGGCTCGTCTCCTTTGTGTGCTCAATAGCTACAATGTCTTTGTGTCTCCTCCCCATTTTATGTTGAAGACGTTGATGTATGATGCTTCAGTTAATTAATGAAATTCAATCTCTTTGAAAAAAACAAATATCAACCAAGCTAAGTTTTTATTCAAGCAGGACAATTTTGGGCAGCAAAACCAGAAAAAAAGAAAAAGAAAAAAGAAGTGTTACAGATTGTAGTTGAGTATATTCCTTGACAAAGAAATCTAAGATATCAGAGGTTCCAAGAACTCCTACAACTACAAGTTTGGTATACAAAGGGTATACAGCCAGGTTTAGTCTGACAACCAGCCTCAGAAAAACTGCAAGCTTAATTTGGATGCGGAGACAAAAGCCATGCCAAGGAGACTTGCAGTAGAGTAACCAAATTAAGAATAATTGCCAAGATATTAAAAGCTCCTCTACAATTTTGACCCTACTCGAGATACAGCTGGTACAAATGTTTATATTTTGCAGGGACATAATCCTTAAATCTGTAGTTATGTTAAGAACCGAAAATTTAGAACATATCAAGCTACATGTCATAAGCTCAAGTACTGAAAACATAAAATCACTACATACAAGACAATACAATTATAGTAAATGGAAGGGACGAAATAAAATAAGCTTCATGCAATAGCAATACCAAGTTTCAAACTCACAAACAATAAACCCAATCAACTTCATAACTATATATTAAATATTCTGCAGTCCTTGTAAACATAAATAAGAACATAATTTAGCAAATTTATCTAACAATAAGGATCACACAAGAAAAATAAATAATAAACTTGAAAGAGGCACCATCTTGACTAATTGAATGTTCCTACAAAAAACACTGCAGTAAAGGCAGGACAACCGGTTGAAAAGAGTAACAGATTTCCTATAAATATACATATCCGAAATGTGAATACTGATCATGACTAGTAAGTCTCTAACTATCTGTAACAATATCTATATATCCGAAATGCATTAGGAATATATCTCCAACCAAAGGTATCTGCTGACAGTAATCATTTAGAGAATGATTAGCAAACAAAATACTTGATGTCAGAATCTATCACTGTTGTAGAGGAAATTCTTAGATACTACAAACTAAAGAGAGCACAAGGAAGAACAACATGCACGAACATGCTTAAAAGACTAACAAAATTTTAGCTACACAGGTCCCCCGCGGGATAAAACAAGGCTCTAAACACCAACAAAGTTTCAGGTACACAGCTACAATAACATGAGATGATGGCATGAGATGTTGATTTTTTTAAGATTTATAGATAAGCAAATATTGAGGCATACTAGGAGAAGACATGAGCATGAAGATTGATATATGTTTGATATAATTTTGATACATCTTATTGTCTAATGATCAAGTGCTTTATATAGGCTTACAAAATAAAAACTGAAATATAGAATTATATGAAAACATAACAGAAATTTATTCCTTGACTGATTCTTGCCACCAAATCAGCCTCCAATAAATATTTGAAGTATAATTCCAACAACTACTCCCAACTAGTATATACTCACGATAACTTAAATCCAAATTATTTGTACTGGGGATTTTCTAGGGAACTGCAGCAACTCTCGTGCTATCCAAAAATCTTCTTTAGGACCATCCACTTTATTGTTTCGCACTAATTTCATTCTTTTAAGTGAAGGGGAAGATGCAAGCAAAAGCTTTGTTAAAAGAAGCTCGGCCCTCAAACCTAAAAAATCACCCATGATTACATTTTGGAGTTGGTTTAGAGTTATGTTCGCACAATCTGGTGATTCCATATATTGCTCAGCTGCTAACTTTATGTCAATCCCTCGGTTCATGTCACGACCCTGCGTAACAAGAATATAACATATACATAGCATCATGAGTTGAAATCAAGAATAAATTATTAGTTGGTGCCTCATCAAAGTTCCAGCAAAATATTAACGATAAATAAAAAATTTAGTACTAACCCTAACCCTAACCACTTTTATCTCAAGGTGTTCCAAACTGGGCATACTTCTGAGCAAGCAAAAGGCATTTGAAATCATATACACATCATCAAATGCAACACGTAGTTTCAGTGTCTTCAAGTTTTTCATTGTTGAGGTAAGATGATTGTGTAAAGTTAAACCTGGATCCAAAAACTATATTTATACATAATTAGGTTAGAATGCAAATGAATTGAAAGAAGCAAATAAATCTAATATGGTGAACTTTCACTTTACCTTGAGACTGTTGGCATTAACTACAAGAGTTTCAATGCTAGGCATACAGCCAAGAATCCTGCGTAGGTTGAAGCTTTTCTTTATATCGATAAATGGGTCGTAATCCAGAGCATAACGCCTCTCCGTTGTTTTACTTCTTACGTAATCCAGAGCATAACGCCTCTCCGTTGTTTTACTTCTTACGATATCAAAATCTTTGATATTTTTACCGTGATTTGTAAGTTGGCTGTCCAGATATTCGATTCCAGCACAATTCCATAATTGAAAGTCCTTTACTTGAGTCCCAAATAACATATCGGTAGTGAATACGACATCATGAAGGTAAATTGTTGTAAGATTACGGAATCCTCTAAAATAATGGGGTGGATTCAGTTTCCAGTTTTTAAGCTGTAACCTAGTTAAATCCGAACAAGAAAATAAATAAGAGGGCATATCCTTGACCGGATTTTCAAGTGAATTATGAAGGTTTAACGTCCCAACCCCTTTTTCAGGCAATAACTTGATCCACAAATAAGGATATGGAGTGTCATGAAGATGCGAATAAGCTGGAATGTCCAAATAAAGTTTCAAGATAGGACCAACATGAGATAAAAGGATAGAATTGACAAATCTAATATATTGAGCTGTGGCAGCCTTTGTATCTGTATCTTTAGAGGATTTCAGTTTATCTATTATAAAATGGTTTGCGAGAATTATATTCGGATATCTTTCCCAGATATTCTTCCAAGTTTTCGATAGCATACTTGTTTTTGCAGCATCGCGTATATGCATCTCATCTAGTATCTTATCGATCAAGTCTCTCGGCAAATTGCTGATCCTATCCTCAGTGACTTGATCAGCACGTATTTTAGCACCAGACATCATCTTCTCAACTAGATACTGAAACAGAGAGCAGGCAACAAGAACAATGATTAATGTCCACATAGCACGAACTTTCAGTCACGAACTTTCAGTCAACAAGAACAATGATTAAAAAAATCGACTTTCAGTCACAAACTTGATTAATGTCCACATAGCACGAGGTATATATAAGCACAATTAAATATATATTCAAATCAAATTTGCATTAGTGTAATCTAACCAACTATTATTACGGTAGAAGTTGTAAAATTCACAAGTCTGTTAGAATTTAGGATATATCTATTTTCTCGTCTTCTTCTCCTGTTAGGAACAACAGGAGAAATAAATATAAATAAATAAAAACAAATCAAATTAAAATATAAATTAATAGATTAATTTTTGTTTTGAAAAATAAAATTATACGTATGAATTATTATATTTGAAAAACATCAAGTTTTGTAAAAAAAAAAAAAAAAAGTTGTGTATGGGATTACACCATGTCAGAATCCAAGTCACAAAAGGGAACAACATAGTCTAAAAATCCTAAACAAGATCAAAATCCTAAATAAAATCAAAATCAATATCAATACATGTACTCCCCTAGAAATCAATATTAAATAGAAACTGGAAACCAACTCAAATTACATCCTATATATAATTGGCGTAAGGAGGTTTAGGTAGTCATCTGGTCGTCAGGTTAGAATTGGGCCAGAGAAAGAGTTGGGTCAGAAAAAAAGTTGGGCCAGAATATTGAATTAAAAGATAAAATTATGCTATGAAATATTATGGGCCAGAATATTGATTTAAAAGCTAAAATTATACTATAAAATATTAAAACATATGTTAGGCTAAACCTTAAAATAAAATTTTTTAAAAAAATTTTTACCAAATAAAATATTTTAAGAAAAATATTATTTTTATAAAAATCATTAAAGATTCTAATTTTAGGTTTGATACAAATATATTTCTAAAATAACAAACAAGAATAAAATAACAAAAAAACATAATTAAAAATGAGTCAAAAATTCATTCTTTATATATAATAAACAAGTAAATTATATTCTATATATAATTGGCGTAAGGTGATTTAGGTGGTCGTCTGGTCGTCAGGGATTAAAAGGTAATTTTTTTAGAAATTAGAATTGGGCCAGAGAAGGGAAAGAGTTGGGCCAGAATATTGAATTAAAAAATAAAATTATGCTATGAAATATTATGGGCCAGAATATTGATTTAAAAGCTAAAATTATGCTATGAACTATTAAAACATATGTTAGGCTAAACCTTAAAATAAAATTTTCAAAAAAAAATTGTTTACCAAATAAAATGTTTTAAGAAAAATATTATTTTTATAAAAATCATTAAAGATTCTAATTTAAGGTTTGACACAAATATATTTCTAAAATAACAAACAAGAATAAAATAACAAAAAAGAATAATTCAAAATGAGTCAAAAATTCATTCTTTATATATAATAAACAAGTAAATAAAGCATACCATCAGAATTTCAATTCAAAATATAACTTTTTTAAAAAAAGAATTTACAATTATTTACAAATAAAAAAAAAGTCTTTAATAAAATATATGGTAAAACAAGATAATAAAAAGGTAATAACAAAAACATGTCATAATTGGAAATGACACTAAAATTCAGCAAAATATATTCCACAAAACAAATGCCAATTCAAAAAAAATCTAATTTTAGAAATTAAAATCAACAATAAACCTTAATATAAATATAATGCTTTTAAAACAAATTTAAAAAAATACAAAAATAAGATAGTACAAAATTTCATTAAAAAAAGTACAAATGTATTTGTGTTCACAACAAGTTAAACCAATAATTTCCCACGTGTCTAAATATATTATATATATTCTAATAAAATTGAAAACACCGCAAAAAATATAAAATATTAAAATATATGATAGGCTAAACCTTAAAATATAATTTACAAAAACAATTGTTTACTAAATAAAAGTGCTTTAAAAAAATTATTTTCATAAAAATCATTAAATATTCTATTTTTAGGTTTGACAACAAATATGTTGCTGAAATTTAAATTAAAAAATATGAGCATAAATCAACATATAAACAAATTCTTACTTTGCAAAGAAAAATTTGAAATTAAAAAAAGTGAACACAAATCAATAAAAGAGCATATTTTAAATTAGAAAGCAATCCAAACACCCACAAATTAAATTTATATTAGTATCTAAATATAATACAAAAAACCCGTAAGATTACTCTAAACAAAAACACATAATAAATACCACACATGTCAAAAATATAAAATTAACATGCAAATATAATCAATATTCAAACAAATAAAAAATTTTATACCACACATATTTCCAAACAAATTTAAAAAATGTCTTTAAAAACTATAAAACACTACAACAAAATATATAATTTTTTTTAAATAATTATTAGATTACATAATCAAAAATATAAAAAAAAATAGATTATTACACGAATATAGTACCCAAATGTTTTAAGCATATAATTTGTGATCTAATAAAATTAAAAAATTAAAAAATAATTATGATATACTAAAATATATGTTAGCCTAAACTTTAAAATATAAATTATAGAAAAATCGTTTACAAAAAAAATAAATTTATACTACAAACCATATGTATACTACAAATCATATAACACATATGCATTACAATCATTAAAAGTAAAAATAAAAAATTCAAAATGTTATAAAATTTATTTTACAAAGAAAAAAAAATATAATCAAAATTATACTACAAAATTTTAATAAAGTTACCCGTGCATTGCACGGGTATAAAGCTAGTAAAATATAATAGGCTCAGCCCAAAAACAGACAAAAATCATCTCGTTTAAATAAAAAGAAATATAGATACAATACATGCACATACAATCGTACCATTACACACAAAATACATCATCTTCATTCTCCTAAAACAGAAAATTCAATAACGGTAATCGTCCACAAATCGAGCTACATTCTTCAATTTATGATAAATTTTATATAAACTGAAGAATATGAAGATTTACCCAAAACATTTGATTGTTGGTGTCTTTGCAAATGAAGATGAGAGCCTTATTTATAGGCTGGAAATTACAAGAAAACATCATTGATTACATCATGTGTAGTTGGTGTATTCAAACTTTGCCTCCATCTTTAAATGTCACCATCTTTGAATGCTTCAATATTTGAATATTGGTGTTTATTTTCTGCACTTGTAATACCCCCCTCAAGTAGGAGCATAGGGTTCAAAAATGCCCAACTTGGAAAGAAGGTAATCAAAACGAGATTTCCCGAGAGGCTTAGTAAAATTACCCTCCAATTGCGAAGATGTTGAAACATGTGACGGAGATAACAAACCATCATTAATCGCATCACGGACGAAGTGACAATCAACTTCTATGTGCTTCGTGCGCTCGTGAAAAACATGATTCTTTGCAATATGTAACGCAGACTCACTATCACAAAACAACTTGATCGATTTAGGCTGTTGGACTCCTAAGCTCGACATCAAACCTTTAATCCACTTCAACTCACACGTGATAGCAGACATAGATCTATATTCAGCCTCCGCAGAGGACCGGGACACAGTATGTTGCTTCTTTGTTTTCCAAGAAATAGGAGAGTTACCAAGGAATACCAGCCAACCTGTCAATGAACGACGAGTAAGCGGACAAGCTGCCCAATCGGAATCACACCAACCCTGTAAGGTTAGCTCACTATCTGCATGCAGCAAAATTCCCAGACCTGGTGTGCCTTTTAGCAAAATCGGAATCACACCCACCCTGTAAGGTTAGCTCACTATCAAGTCTCTCGGCAAATTGCTGATCCTATCCTCAGTGACTTGATCAGCACGTATTTTAGCACCAGACATCATCTTCTCAACTAGATACTGAAACAGAGAGCAGGCAACAAGAACAATGACGGGTAAAAAAATCGACTTTCAGTCACAAACTTGATTAATGTCCACATAGCACGAGGTATATATAAGCACAATTAAATATATATTCAAATCAAATTTGCATTAGTGTAATCTAACCAACTATTATTACGGCAGAAGTTGTAAAATTCACAAGTCCGTTAGAATTTAGGATATATCTATTTTCTCGTCTTCTTCTCCTGTTAGGAACAACACGAGAAATAAATATAAATAAATAAAAATAAATTAAATTAAAATCATTTGTTATAATACCTGATTAGTTAACCAATAAAAATCGTGGAATTATTTTAGGAGCTAATTCCAAAAATTTAGATCTTTCTTTATTTACAATCTCACCCTACTTCTTTATCAATGGTTAATTAACACTTTTAATTTAAATACAATAATGATTTTTTTAAACATATCCATAAATACCTATTTTTAAAATCAAAAAATATTTACTAAATAATCACAATTTTAATTTGAAATCAATCAGGATATACCACTATTTATTTTAAATTAAATTTCATAATTAATCATTCATTAATCAACCACTCTTTTAATATAAAGCAAGACTCATATTATCATATATTATAAATTAATTTTTATAATATATATTATACAATTATAATCAATATTAAATAATTATAATCTAACTTAACTAAAAATCTGAAAAAATCGGATTTCAAATCAGATTTTAAATAACTTGGATAAAATCCATATTTTCAAAATTTTATTTTTTTTATAAGCTCAAAAATATATTTATTCATAATTTGTTAATAAAATTAATTAATAAATGCATATAACCCAACACTACAAAATCAGATTTGAATAAATTTTAAATAGCTTGGACAAAATCCATATTTTCAAAAACTCAATTTTTTGAAAGGTTCAAAAATATATTTATTCGTAATTTATTAATAAAATAATTAATAAATTCATATAAACGAATATAAATACAACATTGATTTTATTAAACATATCCATAAATACATATTTTATAAATCAAAAAGTTACTAGAAAATCACAATGTTAATTTGAAATCAATCACGATATTACGAGCTAATTTTCATAAATATCAAATATAATCATACTATAGTACAGTATATAGTTACATATTACAGATTAATTTTCATAAATACTTAATAACTATATAATCATAATTTTGATTTAAATCAATTACAATTATATCATTATATACAGACACATTTATTTTTTGCACATGTCTCTATATATGGAGCCTTTTTCCAAAATTGTGTATTTATTAATTGATTTTAATATAAATATTATTTTAATACATAAGTCTATTTCATCTTTGCTTCAAAAAAAAGTATATTTCATCTATTTTATTTTTAATATCTCAAACTCTCGATCTACAATCATAAGCTGCAATCAAATTTGAATAAATCTACTATTATTGAATAAAAAATTTTAAAATTGAAAAATATTTACCAAACTATTCTAAATACACGTTCAAAATTTAAATTAATCAATTATTAAAAAAACTAACAACCAGCTAAAATATTTAAATGAATTTTAAACTAATTATCTTTAATATTTTACTTATCGATTTTTTTTAGCTATGCAATAAGTAATGGGACAGACAAATTGACTTGACAAGATATTTGAATTATTCAAAATACTAAATATACTTTCAAATAGTATTAGACAATTTTAATACATAAAATATCACATTACAAAGTCCCTAAAAACAGAAAATATAAAAAAATGTATTGGGATAGAAGAAATATAGTACTAACAAATGATACATATCTATACTATTATATAAATGTCGAAACATTAAAAGTTTTGGTACCTATTTTTTGGTAGCTGTTTTTTGGTACATGTTTTTTGGTATGTCGTGAATTTACTTATTTACCCTTCATTTTAAAGAAAAATATATATAATATCTATACTATTAAAACTCTTAAAATAAATAATAACATGATATGACTAATGGTAAGTAGCTGATTGCATTTTTTCACATTTACTTTTTATTGAAGATATTACCTTTTATAACACCTAAAACCATCAATCGTATCATATCTTCCAATCATTAATATTTCCTTTCGAATTAAAACAAGTTACCTTTTTAATTTAAAACTAATTTTACAATCATTAATATATACCCGAAAATATCACATTATATTTTTCAATTATTAATAAAATATATTAAAAATCTGTATACGTTGTTTATAATAATAAAACATTAGTATAATCCGTAAACATGAGTATATTATATTATATTAAACTAAAATTAATTATTATTTATATAATAGCCAAAACATTAAAAATTTTGGTACCTATTTTTTGATATATATTTTTTAGTATTTGGTAAATTTACTTATTTAACCTTTAATATAAATAAAAATAAATACGATATCTACACTATTAAAACACATAAAATAAATAATAACATAACATAATTAATGATAATTAGTCGATTTCCTTTTTCACATTTAATTATAGTTGAAGATATTACCTTCTATGAACATCTAAAAATATCAATCATATTATATCTTCCAATCATATCATATCTACCAATAATTAATATATATCCAAAAATATCGCATCATATCTTCTAATTACTATCAAAATATAACAAAAGTCCGTATACTATGAATATTGACCATTAGATTTTTAGTTAAAAATCAGAATCGTTAGATCTAATGATTAAATATATTATATAATTAAATTAATTTACTAAAATTTCAAGATTCGAATTCTATCAATGACGTATTTATTTAAAATTATATAATATAAGTTTTAAACCATACATATCATTAATTAAATTTATATTAAAATTAAAATTAAAATAAAATATTATAAATAATAATTATAGAAAAATATAATTTGTTACATATCAAAAAAAATCCGTGCATTGCACGGGTTGTAACCTAGTCAACACATAATCCAATTTTACCATATCGACAATAATGTTTAGTATAGCCTACATAATATATTTCTTTATTTATTTTAAAATATATATAATTTATTTTTATAATTGTTTTAATTCGATTTTTTCAGTTTATTTCGATTTAAACTTATAAACATAACCGAACGATTGATTGGGTTTCAATTTCGGTTCTTGTGGTTCCGGAATTTTAACAATTTTTGGTGAGTTTCAATTTCGATTCTTGTGGTTCCCGAATTTTAACAATTTTTGGTGATTTTAATTTTAATTTCAAATTTATTCAATTTTTGCTCTCCACCCTTGTCACTAGGGGAGTGCACGGTTTGGTTCGGACGGTTTTGCCCCGAAATCAAACCTAAAATTACATGTCTTTGGTTTTAAAAATTGAAAACCGCAATCGTAATCGGACCGTCGATTTCGATTTCAGTTTTAAAAAAACGGTTCGGTTTCGGTTATAAAACCGAACAAAAAAATTATAAATATACTATAAGATTATAAATTTATTAATATGCGTATGTGTTAGTGTCTGCATTTTATTTACGTTGTATTCCAAGTTCCAACAGTCAGAGAGAGCTTGCCTCCACCTAGACTTCAATCAACATCTATTCCATGGCAAATTAACAGCATACGAATCATCAAAATTGATAGTAGTTGACATGCCAGCGTGCATTTGTGTATACAGCTCGCGTACAATATAATCAATTCCTTTGCTTAGCATTCAACTAAATGTCTCAATACAAGGTAAATAAAATGTAGATACTAACACATACGCATGATATACATACATATTAATTCAAGATATAATATATTTATTAATTTTAAGGATACATATAAATTATATAAATTTATATAAATTATATATTTATTTATTTTAATAATCGGTTCGGCTCGGTTTTAGGATTTCTGATGAGCTGACGACACGTTTCAAAGATGTAATTGGAATATATATATATAGATCATTTTGCAAGTTGACTAGTAGACTCCGTAATTTATTTTTATTTTTGGTTATATTGTATTTAGATAGGTTGTTCAAAATGTATATATCTGAAGTCATCGTTTTCAATTACCTCGTAACTTATTTACATATGTGTTGATTTCCATTTTGCCTTCTAGCTGGTAGTACTTAACTTATGTTGGAAATTTGTTTAGTGTTATATTGAGTTTAGGGTTTTTGAATTGGGGGTACATTTTGACGATATCATTGGAATTTATACCTAGATAATATAGGGTTGTGAGTTCACTAGTAGGCCTGGTTTTTGGGGTTTGGCATGAGCAGAATCATCTGATTTCAGTTTCTTGTGAGTCAAGATTTTCTTTTCGTACGCAAATGGCCAGTAGAAAAGGCTTTATTATTTCTATACTTGGATTTAGGTATAAATGTCTAACTTGTGAACTTGAAAATATGATTTTAGAGGGAATCTTGTTGTGGAAAGGCAGTCGCTACTCCCCCGAGTTCTTTCTGTGACAGACAGAGCAGCAGCTGGTAGGCAGCCCTTTCAACCACCGTGTTCTAGTGGCTACTATGATAACAATGAGAAGCTGGCTCAACGGCTCAGGGCTCGTAAACGGTTTATCCCATGGGGTTCGACTAGGCCAGTTTTGGCACCCATTACAAATAGGGTCTTGAGTTAGTTTAACTAATAGTGAAAATATATGTACAGGTTCTTGATGATGAACTAAGCCATTGTATTACTTAGAGGAAAAGTCACTTTACAGTATGTGAAATGTACATAATGAATAGAATTGAGTTTACAGAAGAAATAAGATCACCTATATATTAACTGAATTCTGTTATGATAAGTAGGGCTAGTTATCACTATATTAGATAAGAATATGCTCATATCATCTAATACTCCCCCCTCAGATTGAAGGGGATGGCTTCACATTCAATCTGGACAAAATAGCCCAATGAGCTTTCCTGGATAAGCCTTTAGTAAGAATGTCGGCCAACTGCAGTGAACTTGGAACAAAAACAGGACGAAGCTGATGTAGTTGAACTTGTTCTCGAACAAAATGGCAATCTAAAGCAAAATGCTTTGTTTTGGTGTGGAAAACAGGATCTTCAGCAATATCCAAGGCAGCCTGATTGTCTGAATAAATTGTAAGAGGCAAAGACTGAGGCACTCGTAGTTCAGACAAGAGTAAAGTCATCCAGGATAATTCACAAGAGGTGTCTGCAATTGCTCGTAACTCAGCCTCTGCTGTGGACCTTGAAACAACCTTTTGTTTGCGAGAAGACCAGTTCACAAGGGAAGAACCAAGCATAAGACACATGCCAGTTATACTTCGAGAGGTGTCAAGGCAATTACCCCAATCACTATCACAATATGCCTTTAGGACGAGATCAGAAGATGAAGAATAAAAAATTCTTTGGAAAGGAGTAGCTTTGAGATAACGAAGGACCCGTTGAACAGCTCTCATGTGAGGTAAACGAGGAGCTTGAAGGAATTGACTCAAAGAATGAACAGCAAAAGCTATATCAGGACGGGAAACTGTCAAGTACAAGAGCTTCCCAACATATTTTCTGTAAATAGATGGATCTAATAGTAACTCACCATCAGTAGCAGACAGCCTTTTAGTAGTATCAATGGGTAGTGACAGAGGCTTGGAATGTTCTAATCCAGCATCAGCTAACAAATCGTAGATAAATTTGTGTTGATGCATAAAAATGCCAGCTGAAGTTCTGTGTACCTCTATGCCCAAATAGTATTTAATAAGACCTAAGTCTTTGATGGTGAAAGAGGAATGTAACTGTGCTTTAACATGAGTAATATACTCAGTGTCATCTCCAGTAAGGAGAATATCATCAACGTACACAAGAGCCACAGTAAAATGTCCATTATCAAATCGAACAAAAAGAGAATAATCAGCCACAGTTTGACTGAAACCAAGAGACAATAAAAAAGCACCCAACTTCTCAAACCATTGCCTCGAAGCCTGTTTCAGACCATATAAGGATTTTAATAATCTGCAAACTAAACCAGGTGTACCATAGAGAGGATGACCCTTTGGTAGAGCCATGTAAACTTCTTCATATAAATCCCCGTGCAAGAAAGCGTTGTTAATGTCTAACTGATGAATGTCCCAATTTTTGACAGCAGAAAGAGCCAAAAGAACCTTGACAGTGGACATTTTTGCAACAGGAGCAAAAGTGTTGTGATAATCCTCTCCTTCGGTTTGTGTATACCCTTTTGCAACTAGACGAGCCTTGAACTTATCTAATGAACCATCAGCTAAATATTTCAGTTTATACACCCACTTGCATTCAATAACTTTCTTTCCAGGTGGTAAAGAAACAACCTCCCAGGTCTGATTAGTCTCTAAAGCATCAAGCCTTTTATTCATAGCTGTGATCCAGCATGGATCAGAAAGAGCTTGATTATATGTATATGGTTCCTTTAGAACAGAACCAGAACTAGTAGCAACTGCACAAGCATATATAGTAGAAGAGATAGGAGAAGTATAATTCTGAAAATTATACTTTTCTTTATCAATAGGACAGTTCAACAACACAGAGTTAACCTGCGCTTCTGGAGAAATGGTTTGTGATAAATGTGAAGTAGCTACATAATCTTTCAGCCAAGAAGGCTGAACTTTTCTCCTAAGAGAAATTCTGGAAGGTAAAAGTTTTTCAGTTGAAGGTATATTGACAGGATGAGAATCACTAGAATCATTAGTACCACTGTTGTCACTGGAATCATTGACAGGTGTAGAAATCTTAGTAGTCATCTGTGTGTCTGAGGAAGCAGTGTTTGGAAAATAAGCTAAAGGTGAAGAAGGATCAGTATGTAATTCATGAGAAAGAAAATTGGGATCTGAAATTGTATTTTGATTATTGTGAGAAAAGGGAAATATGTCTTCATGGAAGACAACATTTCTAGAAAAATGAAAAACCTTGGTAACTGGATCATAAAGCTTATAACCCTTCTGACACATAGGATAACCCAGAAACACTGTTTTCAAAGCTCTAGGAGCAAGCTTATCAGAATCATGTACTGACATATAAGCTAAACACCCAAAAACTTTAAGATGATCATATGAAGGTGGTTTGTTAAACAATTTCTCATAAGGACTAACAAAACCAAGAGTAGAAGTAGGAATTCGATTTATGAGATAAGTAGAAGTTAAAAGACAATCTCCCCAAAAGGACACAGGGAGATGAGCTTGAAAACGAAGAGCTCTAGTCATTTCAAGAAGATTTCTGTGTTTTCTTTCTACTCTCCCATTCTGTTGGGGAGTATAAGGACAAGTAGTTTGGTGAATGGTGCCTTGTGTAGCAAAGAAAACTGATAAATCTGAGTTAACAAATTCCCCACCATTATCAGTTCTAATATGTTTGACAGAAGTCTTAAACTGATTTTGAACATAATGGAAGAAGTCCATTAAAGATTGGATGGCATGTTGTTTAGTGGGAATTAATATAGTCCAAACAGCCCTTGAAAAATCATCAACAATCGTAAGGAAATATTTGCAACCATGATGAGTAGGAATTCTATAAGGTCCCCAAATGTCACAATGAATAAGTTCAAAAGCAAAAGTTGCTTGAGACTGACTTAATGAAAAAGGAAGTTTACATTGTTTTGCAAGTGGACAAATAGAACAATCATTACAAGAATTCACATCTGATGTCCAAAGTAATTCTTTACTAGAAATCTTGGCAATTACATGATAAGGTACATGTCCTAATCTTTTGTGCCAAGTAGAAATAGATGAAACTTGAGTAACACTGAAAACTGATTTGTAGGCTTGAGCAGAAAATTGATGACAGACTTGAGATGTAGGAGATTGAGGTTGATTGAAGAGTTGATATAAGCCTCCAACTGTGTTACCAAGAACCAATGCCTTCTTCTGCATTTGGTCCTGCAAATAACATTCAGTTGGAGTGAAATGAATTGTGGAATGTAATTGTGAAGATAATTTGCTAATAGACAGTAAGTTGAAAGTGAATGAGGGAACATGAAGAACATCATGTATGACCATAGAAATAGGATGTAGGAAAACAAAGCCTATTTGAGTAACAGTGGAATGACTTCCATCAGGAAACTGAACAGTAAGAGGTTTATCCAAAGTATGCAAATCATGCATAAACTGATTATTACAACACATGTGGTTTGTAGCACCAGTGTCAAGAATCCAGACATTATTAGGAATATGAGTGATGGAAGACAAGGAAAAAGTTGTACCTGCTATGTTAGAGGCAAACTGATATGAATTAGCTTGAGGCTGAACTGAACCTTGATTATTACCAGAAGGTCCTTTGTTGAGAGACTGCATAAGTGTGTTCATCTGAGCTTGCAATGCCTCTAGTTGAGTAGAAAAATTGTTATTAGGAACTGTAGTTTGACAAGGAGAATCAAAAGAAACTTGCATTGCTTTGCCAACTTGTTGTTGTTGAGAAATGAACTTGGTATTGTTGTTGTTGCCTGTAAACCTTCTCTTCCCTTTGTTATTAGGATGGAAAGGATGATCAAGAGGATATCCAACCAATTTGTAATACCTTTCCTTAGTATGCCCTTTAATATGGCAATGACTGCATTCTGGACCACCACCAATAGAATTAGACGTTTTATCACTGAATCTCATAGGGTGTGTAGCACCACCAGTAGGTTTTGGCAAATTGACCATCATAGATATAGGAGTGGAAGAAGACCCTTGAAATTGCCTCTGCCTTTCTTCCTGTTTAAGCAGCATAAAAGCTTGATTGACTGTAGGCCAAGGATTCATCATCAAGATGTGGCCTCTAGCAGCAGTAAAACTAGAGTGAAGTCCCATTAGAAATTGAATTAACCTTGTCTTTTCAAGTTGTCGTTCCCATTCTTGAATAGCACCATATGTACATTTAACAACTGGCTCTAAGGCCTTAATTTCATCCCAGTAGCCTTTCAACTTGTGAAAATAGATCTCAATTGAATCATTTCCTTGCTCAAGTTTAAACAAATTCCTTTGTGTTTTATAGTATTTGTGACCACTAACAGCAGCAAAACGTTCATTGAGTTCATTCCAAACATTCAAAGCATTATCCATGTAATTCATACTAGAACTTATCTCATCAGAAACTGTATTTAAAATCCAGGTTATCACCATATCATTGACTCGTTTCCAGTGAGCATGAAGTGGTGAATCATCAGAAGGAGCCACAAAATCACCATTAACGATGACTAGTTTGTTTTTAGCAGAGAGTGCTATTTGCATAGATCGTTTCCATGAAGCATAATTTTCAGATCCAGTCAATTTCTTAGAGATTAAGATCATTCCAGGTTGATCATTATTGTGAAGAAATAAAGGATGTGCGTTACTGTCTATAGGAGTATTAACATGAACATTCAGATTCTGAACAGCAGTACCAGTAGGATTAGAAGATGTAGATATTGAACTAGTGTTAGCCATCACAACATTTGCATACGATTTGCCAGAAACAGCACAATTTTGTGACATTCAATCAAACAGATTGTCTTCAAATCAAAAACAGAGTAATCAAACAATTTACAACTGATAAGAATGTGAAAAACCTGTAAACACAGAGTAGGGATGCTAATCAAAGATGCAAAACACGATCACGATCTTAATCACCGTTACGATGAACTGAAAAACTGATTCCGATCACCGTAGCTACGAACATGATCACAATCCAGATCTCGCCGTGATTACATCGACGAACACGATCGGAACAAGAAATTTGCGGAAAAAACGCTCTGATACCATCTTGAGTTAGTTTAACTAATAGTGAAAATATATGTACAGGTTCTTGATGATGAACTAAGCCATTGTATTACTTAGAGGAAAAGTCACTTTACAGTATGTGAAATGTACATAATGAATAGAATTGAGTTTACAGAAGAAATAAGATCACCTATATATTAACTGAATTCTGCTATGATAAGTAGGGCTAGTTATCACTATATTAGATAAGAATATGCTCATATCATCTAATATAGGGTAGATATTCCTGTTGCCACTGAAAAAGAAGCTCCAGAAGAGGCTTGCCACCAGGGATCGAACCTTTGGTGTTGTGGCTGCCTGAAGAATGTGAAGGGGGAGACAATGCTTTGGCAACAATAGCCGTGGATCCCTTGCTTGTTAAATTTTTTCGACCTCATCAAAGGTGACTCTTATACATGTAATACGTGAAGATAATTAGACTAAAAAGTAAAATGAATTAAACTTTAAAGTAGTTGAAATGCTGATATGCCTTTCTTCATAGCTCCCAGCTCTAAGCCAGCTGAGGTTTGTGAAGCATACAGATAATGGCTATAGATAGTTATTATATGGGTTCTAAATGAAATGCACAAAGTTTAAAATGGTGATAATGACAGTTATAGAAGTAACAATGATTTAGAGTTCTATTTAAAAACTGTCGGAAGTCATTCGTATGATAATTAGAGCAATGTCTATCTCTACTTACGCGCTGAGCAGTGTCTATCTTTACTTGCATGCTGAGAGGCTACAATTGAATATTCTTTTTCCAGAAAAGGGGTCCAGTTCATGTTTGAATGTGTTTCAGGCTTGTATAGTGCGTCTAACATACATAGGTGTATTCTGGCTGATGATATGGGGTAAGTACTTGGTGTCTTTTTAAATTGCTGGCAGAAGCATCTGGCTTATGTAATTACTTACTGGTCAAAGTTGTGAATCTTCTTCACTTATTTCTATGTAGTTTAGGAAAGACATTGCATTAATCTATCTCTCTGCTATATACTCTTCTTCTTCAAAGATTTGAAAAGAAGCCAATGGTTAAAAAGGCAGTAATTGTAACTCCCACCAGTCTTGTAAGTAACTGGGAGGCTGAAATCAGGAAGTGGGTTGGGGAAAGAGTGAGGCTTGTTGCTTTGTGTGAAAGCACCCGAGATGATGTAATTTCTAGCGTAAATAGTTTTGCAAGCCCTCACAGTAATCTACAGGTATATCCAGTAGAAGTACAATATTTTTAATGCTAAGAAGTAATATCAATCACTGATACACCTTATGCCTGTCTAGGTACTAATTGTTTCTTATGAGACATTTCGAATGCATTCATCAAAATTCAGTGAAAGTGGATCCTGTGATCTTCTCATATGCGATGAGGCTCACAGGCTGAAAAAGCCAGACTTTAGCAAATCGAGTAAGAGTTGTTTTATTGTGGCATATATTGGTTTAGTACCTCTGATGAATTAAGAACAAGTATACTGTTTGTGGTGTTACATACAAATTTTATATCAGGCTTTGGCTGCTGTACCATGCAAGCGCAGGATTCTATTGTCGGGAACACCAATGCAAGTAAGATATATTTTCTGCCAAACTGGAAATTTCTGTTGTTGTCAAGTTCCAAGTCTTTGTTCTGTAACAAGCTAATAATCGATACTTTACTTTTAATGCCCTCCAGAATGACCTAGAAGAGTTTTTTGCTATGGTTAATTTTACCAATCCAGGAATATTAGGCGATGCTTCATACTTTCGACGCTATTACCAGGTGAATGATATTTCTATCCGTAGTATTTGAACAGAAACTGATTGCTTTGCTACTGGATTAAACTTTGTTAATCAATATTGTTGGAATGTCTTGACTACTGTTACTCCGGCGGCCTTGACTACTGTTCCTCCGGCGGCTACTATTCCTCCGGCGGCCACCAACCACACCTACCACCACCTACCCCTTAGATTTTGTCTATAAATAAGAAATGCATGTAAGCATTTGAAATCATCTGAGGCATCTGAAAATCCTCTGTAATCTGTTTATCCTCTCAGATATATAAAATTATTTCTCTTCTGCATATATCATCTTTCTTGATTCCGTTATAACAAACTGGTATCAGAGCTTTGGTTGAAGCTGCTGCAAAATTTTCGCCGGAATTTTTTTTAAGCTTGCCGGAATTTTTGCCGGAGTTACTGTTCATTTCCGGAGAAGACGACACTGTTCAGGCGGAGTTACTGTTCATCGCCGGAGAAGACGACACTGTTCATACGGTACTGTTCATACGGTACTATTCATACGAAACTGTTCACAGGTACCGTTCATACGGTACTGTTCATACGGTACTGTTCATACGGTACTGTTCATATGGTACTGTTCACGGGCACTGTTCACATATACCATTCTGGGAGAAAGATGTCTGGTGGTATTAACGTTAAGGTCGACAAATTTACTGGGAGAAATAGTTTCAGTCTGTGGCAAATCAAGATGCGTGCCTTGTTAAAGCAACAGGGGCTCTGGGCGCCGTTGAACACAAAAACGGCTGCTTCTGGAAGCGCTGAGATGGCCAGTCTAGAAGAAAAGGCACACTCAACAATTTTGTTGTGCCTTGCAGATGATATTATTACTGAAATCGCGGAGGAGGATACCGCGTCTGGTCTGTGGTTGAAGCTTGAAAGTCTTTACATGACGAAGTCTTTAATAAACAAGTTGTTGCTGAAGCAACGTCTGTTCAGTCTGCGAATGCAGGAAGGTATGCCTCTTCGAGATCACTTAGATCAATTAAACACAATTTTATTAGAATTGTGTAATATTGATGTTAAAGTTGAAGATGAGGATGCTGCTTTGATTCTGTTAGTTTCTTTACCATTATCATACGAGAACTTTGTGCAATCGTTTATTGTTGGTAAAGATACTATTTCTCTAGAGGAGCTTAGATCTGCTCTTCATTCTAGAGAGCTTCGCCATAAGGCGGCTGGTATAGGTACAGATAATCATGCTGCTGGGTTGGTAGCTAGCTGGAGTAATGGACATGGAAAGTCGGGGAAGAAATCAGTTCCTAAGGGTCCAAAACCTAATGATATCTGTAATTACTGTAAAGAGAAGGGACACTGGAAATCTGATTGTCCCAAGAAAAAGAAGCAACAGGATAATTTGACAGATACTGCTGTTGTAGCTGATGCTACTTCTGAAGAAGATTTTGCTCTAGTTGCTGTTAAGGACACGCATCACTCTGATGTGTGGATTCTTGATTCTGGAGCGTCTTATCATATATGTTCGCGCAGGGAGTGGTTTACAACCTACGAGCAAGTAGACGGTGGCAAGATTTCTATGGCTAACAGTTTTACTTGTGAGACAGTTGGAATAGGCTCGATTAAAATTCGGACACATGATGGTAAATTCTGCACATTGAATGATGTTAGGCATGTTCCACTTATGACAAAGAATCTGATATCTTTGAGTATGTTAGACAACAAGGGTTTCAGTTTTCAAGGTGAAGGTGGAGTTTTACATGTCCACAAGGGTTCTAATGTGGTTCTGAAAGGTGTTAAACGTGGTACCTTGTATCTTCTTCAAGGTTCTACGTTAACAGGTTCTGTTGCTGTCGTGTCCTCGAAAAAGATTAAGAGGCTGCGAGCTGATACGTTATCAGGTTCTGTTGCTATCGCGTCCTCGGAGAAGATTAAGAGGCTGCGAACTGATAATGGTCTGGAATTTTGCTCATCTGAGTTTGATGAGTTCTGTAAGCATGTAGGGATTTCTAGGCATCATACAGTCAGGGATACATCGCAGCAGAATGGTGTAGCAGAGCGTATGAATCAGACACTTCTGGAGAGAGAAGGGATTTCTAGGCATCATACAGTCAGGGATACACCACAGCAGAATGGTGTAGCAGAGCGTATGAATCAGACACTTCTGGAGAGAGCTAGTTGCATGCTCTCTAATGCTGGACTAACTAGAAGATTCTTGGCGGAAGCAGTTAGTACATCAGGTTATCTGATAAATCATGGATCTACGATTGTTTCAGAAAGTGGTGGTGTTGAGAAACAGGTGGAGCAGGAAGTCACTCAACATGAGAGTGAACCACAACAAGAAGTTCAACAACCACAGTCAGAATCAGAATCATCAGTACCAGTAGTGGTCATACACACTTCCATCAGGGTGCTACTAGCGATAGTTGCACATCAGAATCTGGAGTTTGAACAACTCGAAGTGAAGACGGCTTTTCAGCATTGGCAATCTGTGAAAAGGGTTTTTCGGTACTTAAAAGGTACGTCTGATGTTGGTCTCATTTATGAAGGTGATACTGAGTGTTTAGTGACAGGGTTTTCAGACTCTGATTATGCTGGAGATGTTGACAGTAGAAGATCTATGACTGGTTATGCTTTCACTCTAGGTGGTTCGATTGTCAGTTGGAAAGCTACTCTGGAACCTACAGTGACTTTATCTACTACAGAAGCAGAGTACATGGCATTGACAGAAGCCGCAAAAGAAGGAATCTGGTTGAAAGGATTGGTCAATGATCTGGGTCTACATCATGATCAGGCTATAGTATTTTGTGACAGTCTCAGTGCAATCTGTTTAGCCAAGGATCAAGTCCATCATGAGCGGACTAAGCACATAGATGTGAGATATCATTTTCTAAGAAGTGAGACAAGAATTAAGGTGAGCAATGTGGGTACTGCTGATAACCCAGCTGATATGCTCACCAAGCTGGTTCCACATAGCAAGTTTCAACATTGTTTGGACTTGTTAAATGTACGGAGTTGTTGATTGCCCTTTTAGGGCAAAATCTGAGGCAGAAGAGTTTTATCTGGTACATCTGGCATTATTATGATGCATCTGGTACATCTGTTATCTGTTTTTGTGAGAGGATTCAAGTCAAGGTGGAGATCTGTTATCTGGTACATCTGGCATTATTATGATGCGTTTGGTACATCTGTTATCTGTTATTTGTGAGTATTCAAGTCAAGGTGGAGATTTGTTGGAATGTCTTGACTACTGTTACTCCGGCGGCCTTGACTACTGTTCCTCCGGTGGCTACTATTCCTCCGGCGGCCACCAACCACACCTACCACCACCTACCCCTTAGATTTTGTCTATAAATAAGAAATGCATGTAAGCATTTGAAATCATCTGAGGCATCTGAAAATCCTTTGTAAATCTGTTTATCCTCAAGATCAATAAACTATTTCTCTTCTACATATAATCTTTCTTGCTTCCGTTATAACAAATATCTTCATGTATTATAAGAGTGTTCCATTTTGAAAAAAAACTTGACATTAATTGCTGTGATGAACTGACTGGTTTGCTCAAAATATCTGAAAACATAGGGGTTAACTGATGGTTTTAATGGGCCTCCTGCAGTTTTGCAAAATATGCACTGCTATGCCACATTTTATACAATGTATGTTTAACCTGATTTTTGTGTGCATTCGCATGTTAACCTACTGCAATGAAGACACCTATTATATGTGGAAGAGAACCCTCTGCTACTGAAGATGAAAAACGATCTGCAGAATTGAGTGCAAAAGTTAATCAGGTACATGCACAGAATAGTGAGCCTTGAGATAGGTTTATTGAATATATTTTTTAAGACCTGATGTTAATTATACATCTGTTATCAGTTTATATTGAGGAGGAATAATGCGTTGCTATCGAACCACCTACCACCAAAGGTGTAAAAAAGTATTGCTTTACATTATGTAGTCTGGTTTCATTGGGGTACCTGAAAATCTTTTTAGCTGTTGACTGTTATGCGAAGATTCTTTTATTTGATAACCATTGAAAATGTCTATTGCTCGATGTAGTTTTATTACACAGATATTGCTCCCTGCTGCAATAGACAGTAAAGTTTGACCAGACATATAGTTATTAACATGGTTATGGGTTCATAGACTATTCATGAACTTATTTTCTGGTGAGATATTAGTTGTTTAAGTTGTGGACCTTGTGGCACTTTTCAAAGCATCGAACTTTATGAGAAGGTGGTTTATTTTCCCTCGAAAAATATCAATCACAATATTTTGTGTTTTGGTTAGCACGAGTTGAAGAGTTTAGTTCTGCTATTATGTTCACTCTTGCTTATATCAATTCATATCTCTCACAAAGAAGTCCCCCTTGTTGACTCATTTTGACTTAAATGTCAAAATTAAAATCATTTATAGGTTCATTTGATATTCCAAGATTAATAAATTTGATGGTAGCATTTTTTATAATTGCATTAGCTATTAAGTACTGAACATCACGTTTGAGTATGAAAATGTGTCAAGTATATTGGATTTCATTGTACCTGTTAGTACCAATCATCGGTTTAATTTTATTTTTTTACTATCGAAGGCTATTCAGATTATGACTTAAAATGCCTACATATCAGTTGAAGTGGTTTGTTGCAAGTGGTTAAAATGCCTAGAAATATTTTTTATTTACTTGGGGTAATAGTTGCCAAAGCCCAAACTAAAGTAATATCCCAACTTTTTATTTTTTTTTGTCAAGTATTTTTCGTACAGAATGCTCGTATTGGTTGGTTAATCGCTTAGTTTACAGTGCAGTAAGATCACTCAAACGACTTAACTATACAGAAAAGAGAATAGAGAAACTTGCTGGAAGTAAGTGTTCTGAAATCTAGTACTTGTGTTGGATTGGGGTTTTCCAGCACCATTTCCGCCCAACATAAGATTACCAAGCCTGGTTGAATGCATTATTTCAGTAACTAGTCAAATGTATGTGATACCACTGGAAACTAAGAGGAACCTAACAGCCGTCATCCGTACCTAATTGCTAATTATGTCTCCAGAAGAGCCAGAGCTAGCTCGAGTAACCAATGATGAAGCGTGTTCCTCAAGATCAATTAAAAATTTGGCTTTCGGGAATAAAAATATATGATCAATGGTATAATTCACAAAAAAATTAAGTAAAAGTAAAAATTTTAAATAATCTATCAAAACACCTAAAAAAAGTACGTAAAAAATAATCAAGTGAACTATATAAAAAATGGGTCCTGTTAACCACAGCCCTTAGGGCTATGTTTAATGATTAATTTTTGACATGTGGTGGATTTTTATTGGATGATTTATGTGAATGCAGGGGACACATACTTTTTTGCAAATGGGACACAACCTTATGCCAATTAAAAACTACCACATAACACCTTAATCATAGCCTTAAGGGCTATGGTTAACATTTTCCATAAAAAATATCCAAAAGTAAAATTTCTAAAGCCAAACTTGGTCACAATCCTAGTTTCGTGTGGCGTAGTATTTGGGAAGCTCACAGTGTGGTTAAGTCTGGTGTTCGATGCTGTATAGGTAATGGCGAATTTAACATGTCTTGATTCTGGGTCAACCTTGGCTCCCTTGTGCGCGTGCAACCCGTTTGTGAGTTCAGAAACTTTGAGTTCAAGTGGGAAAGTAGTAAGCAGCCTGGTGATGAGGATGATGATTTAATTTCTGACATGTTCAACGAAAGAGATAGAGAGTTAATTTTGAGCATACCCATCAGCCTCGAAGCTACTGAGGACTCTGTTATAGCCAAAATTCGGTTCGGATATTTTCGAGATGGATTCGGGTCAATAACGGGTTCAATTTGGGATTTTAGAGAACGAATTAGGGTTTTCAAGAGGTTAGGGCGCGCCCTGGGGGTATTAGGCCGCGCCCTAGGTTATGTTGGAATTCCAAGATGATAATAATGTCGATTTCCTGTTTGATTATTGAAGAATTCCCTCCTATTGTATCTCAGGAGGGGGATGTCCGTCGTAGAAGGCCTCCAGGGGTATGCCTGGATATAAGGACCCTTCTTAAACACTAAGGGCGTGCCCTAAGGTGGAAAGATGGGGACTTTCTGGTGTGTGTTTTGGGAGCTCTGTTCCTGTAGCCAATGGGCGCGTCCTCATTGGGGAACTTTGGAGTAATCATGCACTTTGCACCCAAAAGCTCTGGATCACCTATCCTGCTATCTGGTGGGTGCTTCTCATTCGGGGGACAGAGATGCGTTCTGCACTTGGGGTAAACCATGGCTATACCTGCATCCTTGAAATCAAGAAATAGCTGGTAGCGGATAGGACTAGTCCTCGACGGGGGAAGTTTCCTTATCCGTGTAGTCTTGAGATCCTGGATGAGCCTTGGGCCTTTGTGGTTAGGCCTCATAGTAGAACATTCCGGAAGCTGGTCCGATATCCAAGCCCATTTGGGTTTCTTGCTCTCCAAGAACTACGTATGGCTTGATCCCCTATAAATACCGGGGTACGTAGGCAGATTGGGGGGTTGGAAGTCGAGAGCTATGAAATAGCCGCCACTAACCCTATCAATCTCAGCCACCAATTACGCTCAACAACCACACATCTCCGTTTTCTCCGGCAAAGAACCACCGCATCAGATCTTGTTTCCAGTGACGTACCTCGAACTTTGTTGTTCCCAAATTCCTCCGTCAACAAATTTGCATATAGTATGAAACATAAAATTTAATCATTTATATTATAGTGTTTATATATACTAATTTAGAAATTTGTTATTTACCAATTTGGATCGCAAAAATATGTTATGTGTTAATATTGAATCATTAAACTATATAATTTAAAAGACAAAATAGTGTAAAATTAACTATATACATAAAATCCAGTCCGATCCGGTCCGGACCGGGTGTTTTCAGACTACATCTTAGGAGGAAAAGATGTCTCACAATCAAGGCAGAGGTTCTCGAGAAGAAGATGGATACTACTCTGAAGATCAGGTCGAACATGATGAATATATTCCGGAGGAGGTCCCTGCTGTTCAACACGCCCATAGAAATCCGGTCACCGGCGGACAGCCGCCCATTTTGATAAGCAATGCGGAATTGATGGAGCAGTTGTATTGCATGGGAGATGCCCTAAATAATTTCGGGGCAAGGTTGAATTCTGTGGAGGAAGTGCAAGGAAGTAGGTCACAATCTCGGAGTATTCCCCGAAATCACCGTCGAACAGGAAAATCCCCTCAAACCGAGGAAGTACAAGAAAGGAGATTCCAGTTGATCACTCCTAGAAGGTTAGATTATTCTGATCCTATTATTGAACATCCTAGTGAAGATAACTTTGATCGCAGGTTGTTAGATCCCCAAGAGAGGGCGCGCCCTCACCCTCACCGCTCAGGGCGCACCCCCAGTGAAATCCAAAGGGATGAAGAAAGGATGGCTAGGGAAAAGAAGGATTTTGCAAGTTTGAAAGAACGCCTTGGGATAAGGTTAAATGATGATGATTTAAGGATGGTGCTTCTCGAGCATCAGAACAAGGAGAAGCGTTTGGAATCGAGGCCCCGTTATCCACAGTGCGCGCCCCCTGATAACAGGTCGTGGCCCCTTGGACACGAGCGCGCCCTTCCTCGGAATGATAATCCACAGCGCGAGCCCCCTGTTGGCAACAAGTTGCGGCCCCTTGGACTTGAACAAGCTCGTGGAGATACTGGAAGAAGGAATAACCGTGATAACGGTGATAAAAGACAAACTGTGTATCGAGGAGATAGGCGATTCCATGGAAAAGAGGTCGCGCCCTCGGGCGGAAGGTCCCCTCGAATTCAACAAGTCAACTCAAGTACGTCGAGTGAAGCAAGATCAAGGGCACGCCCTACTTCTAGAGAACAACTTCGAAGAGGCTCGTAGAGTAATCTACCTTCCCAGGGAAATCATCGAGCCCAGGGAGATCCACAGCCACAGGGAAATCCTCAAGGTCAGCAAACTCAGACTCAAGGGGATATTAAGATTCAACTTCAAGCAGGGGCTCAAGGGGGTGCTCAGACAACAGCTCCGCCTCCACCTCCACCACCGGGAGGTACACAGACTGTGGCTCAGCCAAACATTCAGGATATTCCCGGAGTGGGAACTTTCAATGTGGATGATTTAAAGAGGCTCCTTGCTCATTTGGATGGAGGAAGGATATCTGCTACAGCGCAAACATCCTCCCCATTCTCAGCAGAAGTAAGAGAGGCGCAACTCCCTACTGGGTACCGATCTATGACAAATGACTTGCATTTTCATGGAAATGCAGACCCCGTGGAATTCCTTGGACGCTTTGATATCGAGATGGATGTGTATCAGGTAACAGAATTAGCCAGATGTCGATTGTTGGCAGCGACTTTCAGGGAGAGTGCACATCAATGGTTTCAGAAGCTCGGTCCAGGAGTAATTACATCATGGCAGGTGATGAGAAACTTGTTCTTGACTAAGTTCCAGGCCGCAGTAAAATATGCTCCTCCGGTCACAACCTTGGCCAACATCAAGCAAAGGGAAGGAGAGAGTTTGCAATCCTATTTCAAGAGATTCAACTAGGAATCCACTATGGTGAGAGGGGCGACTGATGAGACACTCAAGAGTTTCTTGATAGCTGGATTGTCCGTGGGAACTGATTTCTGGAAACATCTTCAAGGGCGAGACCCACCTACTTTAGCTGATGTGTTTGCACAGGCTGAGTCTTTCAAGATTGTAGAACAATCCTTGGTGGATAACCGAAAAACTGACAGTCAGAACAGCTCTAAGGGAAAGGCTGGTAAGAGGAAGGATAGGTCTCCTAGTCCTACTCGCCGTATAACAACTGGTGCGAACCGGGTAAATTTAGCTGAAACTGGAAGGAATTGGGGTCCGCCTGATACATACACTTACGATCAAAGGCCGGGTAACTATACTCCTTTAGCAGCTTCTATTGAACACATCTTTGAGGTGAATAAGAACAAAGGATTCTTCAGGAAGCCGGAATCGTTAACCTCTTGGCAGAGTAGAGATAAGAAGAAGTATTGTGAGTTCCATGAATCTTCAGGGCATAACACTCATGAATGTCGTCAGCTCAGGGAGGAGATTGAGGATTTGATTAAGGAAGGATACCTGACGGAATGGATTGTTAGGGAGGTGAAGAAGCATAAGGAAAATCCTGACAGGAGAGATGGAGGACGCGCCCTCCACGGAGATGGTAAGCTGGAAGACAAGAAATTTGTCAAAGAAGGGAGTATCCACACCATCTTTGGGGGACACCATTTGGGGGGAGATAGCAATCACGCTATGGAGAGGTATTCCACAGAAACGAGGTATCGACCTCTCACAAATGTGAATAGCTTGGAGTTGAGGCCACCTAAATTGTTCAAGGGAGAGTGTGCTGATATTACTTTCACCGAAGAAGAAGCTAGATGGGTACATCATCCTCATAATGATGCTCTGGTAGTGGCCATTCAGATTGGTTCGAAGAATGTCCATCGGGTTTTCGTGGACAATGGAAGCTCGGTGAATATACTATACTACAGTACTTATAAGAATCTGGGACTTTTAGACAAGGATATGATTCAAGACAACGGATGGATCTATGGTTTTTCAGGAGAATCGGTAAAAGTTATGGGAGCTATCAAATTACCGTTAACTCTTGGGGAAGGAACTCTTTCTGTGACTCAAATGATGGATTTCATGATTTTGAATGTGGATTCATCACATAATGCTCTGGTAGGACGACCTCTGTTGAAGGAAATGAAAGTTGTGACCTCCATCTATCATCTCGCTATGAAATTTCCTACGCCAAATGGTGTGGGAACTGTACGGGGCTCTCAGCATGACTCAAGAGATTGTTACCATAAGGCGATTAAAGGGTTTAAAAGACAGCAGGATGGAGGGCGCGCCCTCCGTGGGAGTGATTCAGGAGTCATGAGTGTTGTCCCAGAGGAGGTAAAAACCCATTATCTTGTCCAAGAACCTGAAGAGGAAAAACGGCTGTACAGGGCGCGCCCTGAGGATGACACCTCGGTTCTTGATGATCTTCAAGAAGGAATTCTAGAAGATATTGAGGAAGATTCGGAGGATGTTATTTCCATTAATCTTGGAGAAGAGCAAATTGAAGGTAGAAGAATGTTATTGGAAGGTTTGGTGCGTACCCTTGTTGAGGAAGACTTCCCTCTTAAAGAGGACGCGCCCTTCAAGGATGATGCATCAGTTGAAGATCCTCGAAGTTTTGGTTCCGACCTTGATCCAAGAACTCCACCCGTGATTGAAAAAACTGGTCCTGCAGAAGATACGATTTCAATATTGATAGATGAAAAAGATCCAAGTAAAGTCCTGAAAATTGGATCACAGTTGAATTCAAAGCTAAAAGGGATGCTCACCAACTTTCTTTTGAATAATCTGGATGTCTTCGCTTGGAGTCATGCTGACATGATCGGAATTGATCCGAAGGTTATGTGTCATCGTCTGAATATAGATCCTACCAAAAAGGGAATCCACCAGAAACGCCGGCCAGTAAGTGGAGAGAGAGCTATAGCATTGAAAGAAGAGGTGGATAGACTTCTAGATGTTGGGCTAATCAAGGAGTCATATTATCCGATTGGTTGGCTAACCCGGTTCTCGTGAAAAAACCAAATGGAAAATGGAGGACTTGTGTGGATTTCACCAATCTGAACAAGGCATGCCCGAAGGATAGCTTTCCACTCCCGAGGATTGATCAATTGGTGGATGCCATGGCAGGACACGCTCTTTTAAGTTTCATGGATGCTTACTCGGGTTACAACCAGATCCCTATGTATGAACCGGATCAAGAGCACACTTCATTTATTACGGATCGAGGATTGTATTGTTATATTGGGATGCCTTTCGGGTTGATCAATGCTGGCGCAACTTATCAGAGGTTGGTAAATATGATGTTTAAAGATTTGATAGGGAAAACCATGGAGGTATACGTTGATGACATGCTTGTTAAGTCCTTAAGAGCAGATCATGTAAAGCATTTGGAACAGATGTTCGAGATTTTGAGGAAGTTTAGGATGAAGCTGAATCCTCAAAAATGTGTCTTTGGGGTAGAGTCCGGGAAGTTTTTAGGATTCATTGTCAATCATCGTGGAATCGAGGCAAATCAAGCAAAAATTAAAGCTCTTCTTGACATGAAATCTCCATCTAGTGTGAAGCAAGTTCAGAGTCTCACGGGAAGGATAGCTGCCCTTAATCGTTTCGTATCAAAATCATCGGATAAATGCAGAGAATTCTTCAAAGCGATAAAAGGGGCAGCCAAGGATTTTGTATGGACATCTGAATGTGAGGAAGCTTTTCAGAAAATAAAGGAGCATTTGGGAAATCCTCCACTTTTAGCTAAGCATGTGGAAGGAGAGACGTTAATTTTATACTTGGCCGTTTCGGAACATTCCATCAGTGCGGTGCTGGTAAGAGAAGAAGTTGATCATCAGTCACCGGTTTATTATGTGAGTAAGCGTTTGCTCGATGCGGAAACCAGATATACTAGCATGGAGAAGTTAGTCTATGCCTTAGTTCTGGCATCTAGAAAGCTTCGGCCTTATTTTCAAGCTCACAAGATTGAAGTTCGTACGGCATATCCATTAAGAGGAATTCTCCACAAGCCGGAAACATCTGGTCGAATGTTGAAATGGGCAATTGAGTTGGGGCAATTTGATTTGGAGTATACTCCAAGGACAGCTATCATGGGTCAAGCTCTAGCTGATTTCATTCTTGAATTCGAGTCAGAAACTGAGGAAAAATCGATTGTATTGGTTAAGCCTGAAATTCCACTTAAGAGGGCAATCCCATTTGATGAAGTTCCTCAACCTTGGTGGAAGTTACAAGTGGATGGAGCTGTCAACAATGGAGGGGCTGGAGCAGGTGTAATCTTGTTTACTCCCGAAGGGAATCAACTCATGAGTGCTATTCATTTCAAATTTCAAGCAACCAACAATGATGCAGAGTATGAAGCCTTGATTAATGGGCTGAAGATGGCTTTGGAGATGAAGGTAGTGAATCTCATTGTGTTGAGTGATTCAGAACTAGTGGTTGGACAAGTAAAGGGTGGATTTCAGTACAGAGGTCCAAGGACAGAGCTTTACATGAGGTGTGCTCAGCGATTGATCAAAAAGTTCCGAGAAGTACGGGTAGAATGTATTCCACGAGATGATAATTGTAGTGCAGATGTGTTAGCCAAGTTAGGGTCACAAAAAGATGCTATGCTGTTGGGAACAGTACCTTTGCAAATATAGGAAGTACCCAGTATTCCAGAGATAGAAGTCATGGAAGTGGAATCGACTCCAAATGTTACTTGGATGACTCCCATTAAAAAATATATCCGAGGAGGAATACTTCCAAGTGAGAAGCTGGAGGCCAGGCGGCTTCAGTATCAAGCAGCTAGATTCGTGGAATATGATGGGATATTATATGAGAGGGGTTTCAATCAACCACTTCTCAAGTGCATAGATGGAGATGAATGTAATTACATCCTTAGGGAGATTCATGAAGGGATTTGTGGCAATCACTCGGGGGGTGGTTCGTTGGCAATGAAGGTGTTAAGGCAAGGATATTATTGGCCTACCTTGAAGAAGGATGCTTACGAGTTTGTCAAGGCATGTGACAAGTGTCAGAGGTTTTCCAATTATTCTACCAGCCCTGCTACTACTTTGACTTCTTTAATGAGCCCATGGCCATTTGCTATGTGGGGAATAGATCTCATTGGAGAACTCCCTAAAGCTAAGGGAGGTGTAAAGTGTGCTGTTGTTGCTGTGGATTACTTTACCAAGTGGGCGGAAGCAATGCCCTTGGCCACAATTATTGCAAGGAAAATTCGAGATTTTGTTTTCAACTCTATTGTGTGCAGGTTTGGAATTCCATATAAACTTGTGTCGGATAATGGAAAGCAGTTCGACAGTAAAGAGTTACGGAAGTTGTGTGATGACTTGGGGATAAAGAAAGAGTTTGTAGCTGTGTATCATCCTCAAAGTAATGGGCAGACAGAGGCTATCAACAAAATAATCAAGCATACCTTGAAGACGAAGTTGGAAGAAAGCAAGGGGATTTGGCCTGAGGAACTTCCCATAGTGTTGTGGTCATACAACACAACTCCGAGAACTACTACTGGAGAGTCTCCTTTTGTGTTGTCTTATGGATGTGAGGCGATGATTCCGGTAGAAATTGGTGCGGGATCATTCAGGAGAGATTTCTACGACGAAGAAACTAACATGGTAAATCAAAGGTTGGGTCTGGATTTTTTAGAAGAAACAAGAACCAATTCACAGCTAAGGTTAGCAACTTACCAGCAAAGGGCTGCAAGATACTATAACAAGAAGGTGAGGACTCAGGCTTTCAAGGTGGGTGATCTAGTTCTACGGAAAGTCATGCCAAATACAAGAGTAGCAGCACATAGAGTTTTTGGTCCTAACTGGGAGGGACCTTACAGGATCAAGTCTATCATCTGGGAAGGCACTTATCATCTGGAAGATTTGGATGGAAACACAATCCCGAGAGCATGGAATGCGGAGCATTTGAGGAAATACTATCAGTAGGGTGCGGCTTCGGCTCCCTACTTTATGAAGGCTTATATTCAAGTTAGACTAGTATCAATAATTGTTCTCCTAGTCTAGGGGGGTAGTACATATACGCCTTCTTTAATTCTAGTCAAGACTTGCTGTTTTTATTCCACGTTTTTTCAAAATTTATTCTCCTTAGCTAGGGGGTAGTATTTTTACACCTTCCCTTGTTCTGAAGAGACTCAAGTTTAATGAAGATTTTCATATTTTTTCAAGATTTTTAATATATTCGAAGATTGTTAGAAGAACATTGGTTGTTGAAATGAAAAAGGCCACGTCCTAACTCCCTAGGGCGCGCCCTACGTTTACTCTGAAGAATTTACAAGTGTTTTTAATAAGCCTATTTATTAGTACTCGAAGAAATTCGAAACTGGAGGTCGCGCCCTAGTGTCTAAAGGTGCGCCCTCAGTTTATACACAGCCCTTCAGTTTATATACAACAAAGACTTGGAGATTTACCTTGAAGATATGTTTTAAATGTGATAATTAAAAAGGATTTCAAGGACGCCCTAATACATTTGACAATGATGGTGCAGAAAACCTAAAGGAACATAACATGTTAAACATTCAAAGTTACCATAAAACACAAGTTAAAGGGAACAAATTCAAAGTTACAATCTGCAGGGTTTTACAGAGGACCTGCACCTCAAATTCAAAATTTAAGTAGATAATATTTGAGAATCTTTAGGGCGCGCCCTTGGATGAGGACGCGTCCTGATTATCAGGAGGAGGGATTGTAGTAAGAGGAGATACATCCTCAAGAATGGAATCCTGAGGCTGAGTTGCTGCAGAGGGTGCCTGAACGTCCTTGTCCTGCGCTGCAGGGATATCATCAGTAGAGGGCGCGCCCTCAGGGTCCTTTTCTAGTCCAAGTTCGATCCTCTTTGCCTTGATAGCATCGGCATTCTTGATCTTGAATGCGGTTATATCCTCAGCACTATCAGCTCCGAACTTCTCAGCCCAGTTATAATCAGGATCGTTGGCTAGGAATCCAAGAAGATAATAATCAAAACCAGCCTAAAAATTACGGTCTTCCACAGCCTGTTTTTCATCCTTCCAACAGTCAGATTTTTCAATTTCCAGAGCGTCCCGCTGCACTTTCAAGTCTTCATTCTCTTTTTCCAACTTATCATTCTTATCGGCCAGGAGTTGGCGATGGTCGATAGCGTCTTGTAGATCATTTTTAAGATCTTGAATAGTAGCATCCCTGGAATCACATTCTTTCTTCCATTTGTTGTCACTCTCCACAATCATTTTTGCATATTTTCTATTTTCAGCCTCAAGCTTGTTGATGTAACGCTTTTCTTTATGAATCCTTTGGGCGCGCCCTAAGGATTGAATCAAAAGCTGAGCAGAAGCTTTGATCATGGATTTTGTCTCATCATCAGCATTCATATTTTGCCAAAGGTCAAACTCCTTTTCGTTGACAAGTGACGCAGCAGCTGGCCCAATAAAGGTTTCAACATATGAGGGCGCGCCCTCAGTTCTTTGTCTTTTGCCCTTGTCAACAGGAGGGACTTGGGCCTCAGTATTCCTCTTCGAAGATCTGGAAGAGGATGGGATTGCTTGGTTAGACTCTTGTTGCTGCTGGATAGGGCGCGCCCTAGTGTCAGAAGTATCCGCCTTGTCATTCGGCTTTTCTTTGTCATTTTTCTTTCTAGATCCAAAGCCACGAGGAATTTGGGGGGCCATATCTGCATCAGAGAAAAAACAGAAATGTTAGGTTGCAAGATGTATCACGTTAAAAGGTTAGGCCGCGCCCTAATTTAGGATTTCATACCTTCATCTTGATCAGAGTCGAGATTTTCGTTTTCATTATCGCTAGAAGTGGATATGGGGACGGCGATACCATTTCTAAATTTTCTAAATTTACAAATTGATCCAACCCTATCAGAAAGGATTCCAACCCTTTTTATATTTTCTTCAGTGATTAGGGTTTGGAGGTTGAATTTTTCTGCTGCAATTTTGAGGACGGCACTGGCTCGAGATGAGGCCACGCCCTGAAGCGTTTTTTGAATTCTTCTATCTGTTTTTGTTTAAAAAGATTAATAAGAAGTTAATGAAGATGGAAAGGAAAGACGAGAAGAGTGTAGGGCGCGCCCTCACTTACATGGATTTGTATTGAATTGAAGACGGACTCTAGGAACATCCCAAACAAAGAAATAAGGTTCCTTCCATCGCTTGATGTGGCTAATCCTTCCGTCAGAAAAGCCTTTGTTGTTGTGAGGTTTGTTGATCACTAGATAATAATATCCAATGTTTGATTGATGGATACTGAAGAAGTAACTGATTTCTGGCATAGAGGGTGCTTCGAATCCCAAATCATGGTAGATGATTAACAAACCTAAAACAATCTTGTAGCTGTTGGGAGAAAGTTGAATTGGGGCTAGATTGTACCATTCAAGGATTTCCCTTAGGTATGGGTGCAAGGGCGCGCCCACACCAAGGGCTACAAGTCTTGGGGTCAAAACCATCCTTGGAATTATGAAATTACCACCATAGTTGAAAATATGAGGACGATGGTGAGAGTGTGGAATGGCCCAAAGTCCTTCTTGACCATAGTATTTCATGGCCCACTCTACTTCGTCATTTGTTGCAGTAGAGGACATGTTCACACAGGCCAACTTACCTCGTTTCTTTCGGAGTAAATTCTTTTCTTTCTCAGTCATGTTTCCATATCTTCCCCATTCGATGTCAATTTCTTCGTCAAGGACTTCTCAGTGCTTAAAGGGGGTTGGGGAAGGTGGAGGAGATGTTGGCTCAGAGTTTATTAAGGGGGAAATAGAAGAGGCTGAAGGTGCGCCCTCAGCCGAGTATGTATCTGAAGAATGAGAGTCCCCAGATGTTTCCGAGATTGGAATAAAATCGCTATCATCCATGGAATTGTAAGAATTGTTTACTTCGGGGGGAGTTTGAGATTCTTTAGAAGTTTGAACATTTAGTGTGGTGTGGTTGAGGGAATCTCCACTAGAAAAGCTCATGGTGCCGTCCTGAAATTCTTGAATAAGGCGCGGCTTATCTTCTGAGGATATGAATGAAAAGAGGGGCTTGGGTGAACTAGGCGGTAGAGGAGACGACAAGGGAGAGTATATCCCAATACGTTTATTAAACTCCTTAAAAGGATGAAATGGAGAAGACGCGCCCTCCAGCTGCAAAATAAAAAAAAAAACTAAGGGCGCGCCCAAGAATGTAGTGAAAGAGAAGGAAAATTTTCTACGGGTCGTGATGCGAAGGTATCCTAAAGGGTTAAAAATGAATTTATAAGTGGAAATTATAACCTTGAAGATTAAGGCGCACCCTATGATTGAAGGGTATCCTAGGCCTAAGGCGCGTCCTAAAAGACTAAAGGAACTAAAATTACAAAAAACATGTTTAAAGAAGATGGGGATATTAGTAGAGGATCTAGCACGCATACATACATATATACATACATCGGAAAAATGAAGAACATGAGAGAGGTGAATAGTCAAGTTGCAAAATCAGGAAAAAAGCACGGTGAAAACTTGAAATAAAGACATGAAAACGTACCTTGTAAGTTTTAGAGTTCGATTTAGTGAAGAAATGACCAAAAAAAAAGTGACGAAATCGGCCGGATTAGTGCTCGGAAAAATTGAAGTCGCCGGTGTCGATTTTGGTAGAGAAAGAGAGTGAAAAGAGTAAAGTAAAGGCTAAGGGGGGTATTTATAGTGGTTTGAAGAGATAGTGGTTGACAGCTGTAGAATCGGTTAAAATTCCAAGGACGCGCCCTCTCTTAGGGCGCGCCTTGGTCAGAAGGTTGTGAGAATTTTGGGCTTTGTTCGTGAAAATTCCATATATCATCTTTGATTTCATATGGAATTGGGGGGGTAGTTGTTATAGCCAAAATTCGGTTCGGATATTTTCGAGATGGATTCGGGTCAATAACGGGTTCAATTTGGGATTTTAGAGAACGAATTAGGGTTTTCAAGAGGTTAGGGCGCGCCCTGGGGGTATTAGGCCGCGCCCTAGGTTATGTTGGAATTCCAAGATGATAATAATGTCGATTTCCTGTTTGATTATTGAAGAATTCCCTCCTGTCGTATCTCAGGAGGGGGATGTCCGTCGCAGAAGGCCTCCAGGGGTATGCCTGGATATAAGGACCCTTCTTAAACACTAAAGGCGCGCCCTAAGGTGGAAAGATGGGGACTTTCTGGTGTGTGCTTTGGGAGCTCTGTTCCTGTAGCCAATGGGCTCGTCCTCATTGGGGAACTTTGGAGTAATCCTGCACTTTGCACCCAAAAGCTCTGGATCACCTGTCCTGCTATCTGGTGGGTGCTTCTCATTCGGGGGACAGGGATGCGTTCTGCACTTGGGGTAAACCATGGCTATACCTGCATCCTTGAAATCAAGAAATAGCTGGTAGCGGATAGGACTAGTCCTCGACGGGGGAAGTTTCCTTATCCGTGAAGTCTTGAGATCCTGGATGAGCCTTGGGCCTTTGTGGTTAGGCCTCATAGTAGAACATTCCGGAAGCTGGTCCGATATCCAAGCCCATTTGGGTTTCTTGCTCTCCAAGAACTACGTATGGCTTGATCCCCTATAAATACCGGGGTACGTAGGCAGATTGGGGGGTTGGAAGTCGAGAGCTCTGAAATAGCCGCCACTAACCCTATCAATCTCAGCCACCAATTACGCTCAACAACCACACACCGCCGTTTTCTCCGGCAAAGAACCACCGCATCAGATCTTGTTTCCGGCGACGAACCTCGAACTTTGTTGTTCCCAAATTCCTCCGTCAACAGACTCCTTTCAGTGGACGAAAGAGTTTATTCAGTCAAAAGCGCCTACAACTTTATTCAAGAAACAAAAGGAAGGTGGAGGCATGATAATGTCTCTGGCTTGATCTGCTAATTATTGTCTGCCTACAAATGCTCAACTTGTTCTTAAACAGGTACCTATTCAAAATCATTGTCCTGTATGTCATAATCACATGGAAACTATTTTTTTATAGTTGGTTTTTTGTCCACTCATTAGTTATTGTTGGATGTCTGTGGGTCAAACCAACAAGACATGATAGGTGATAAATTTATGTCGTGGTTGGATGAAATCTTTAAGAAGATTGGAAAGGAGATGTCAGAAATGGTGACTATGGTATGCTGGTCAGTGTGGCGGGCGAGAAACAATCTAGTATGGCATAAGAAGAGGTCAACGGTGGATAATAATGTTGAAACAGCAACGTCATACCTTGTCCAATGGAAGAATACCCAGCAACACTTGTGTTTTACTTCACTTTCAGCGAGTCAACCGTTGGATGGAGCAACGAGTTGGGTTAAGCGTCATACAGATACCGTAAAGGTCAATGTTGATGCTGCGTAATTTGAATTAGCTGAGGGACGCTGTGGCTATGGTTTGGTAGCCTGGGATCACAAAGGTGCTTTACAAGAGGCCCATATTTTATCCCAGACAGGAATTGTTTTCCCGCAATTAGATGAATTTATCTCTATTAAGAAAGCCTTGAGTTGGATAAAAGAGAAGAATTGGCCAAATGTAGTATTAGAGTCCGACACTGTAGTTGTGGTTCAAGCGATCAGAAGTGATGTTCCCATGACTTTCTCTTTTGGTCTCGTTGTTAAAGACTACAAGTTTGTTAGCTCAAATGAAACACGTGTCATTGATTTTCATAAACCATTCTGCCAACGAGGTTGCTCATAGCTTTGATAGACTATCTTGTTCCTACCCAGAAAGACAATTTAGTGGGGGAGATGTCCCTGCTAATATTATGCTATGTTTGATTTTTTATGATTAAGTCTATACTGTATGATTTTATAGGCATAAGTCTATACTTGCTGGACACCTCTGGAAATTTACCTAAACATACACAATGTTAAACTCCTGTATAATGAGTCCTTTATCTTGAGAAGCAAGCAAACCCCATCTCCAAGGTATTAATCGTCAAAATATACAATATGATGAGTCTGACAATTTTCTTAATTTATTTGTGCTAGATCCTAAAGATATTTGGCCTCGATTTCTTCCAGAGTGAGACCTTTTGTCTCCGGTATTATAAAGAAGATAAAAACAAGAGATAGTAGAGCTATCCCTTCAAAGATGAAGAACAGAACTCCAAGCTGCCAGTATTTCCTGAAATCAAATTCAAATACTGTATATTAAAAAAGGAATGTGATTGAGTTATATGAAATAGCATAAAGATACATCAATACAAGAGCATCTCTTGTACAGATAGATTGCATCTAATATTAATTGTGATTTAAAATTTAATAAAGAATCTGATAAAAGTAAAAAGGAACAGAAAAGCTTAGCACCTTCAAAAGAGAAAAGGCAAATGTCACCACTGAATTTGCACCAATATTAACAAGACCTGCAATACTCAATCCTCTCCCTCTTAATCGTAATGGAAAATCTTTAAAATCATCAGCCAACCAATAGGACCAAAAGACAACTGCATAACATAATTCACAGATTACTGTTCGAACAAGTCTACGACAATTGAGCAGATGCCCAAACTTGTGATAAACGGCATAATTTAAACATTTTTTTTGGTTGGACAAGGGGGGAATGTTGGGGTGAACCAGAAAAGTTTGGGTGACTAAAATGTATAGTAAACATGCATTATGTCTGCATTACAAAGAACCATGTCAATACTTTAGATTTCTTCAGGTAGAGTCCAAAATTCTCATATACTAATATGAAGCTGGAAGCTGTAAAATTTCTCATTGAACATGTCTATAATTTTACTAAAAGTCTTAAAGAGGTATGCTGATTTTTCCAGAGTGAACTCATGTTTTGTAAGAGTTTTGATTTGTTGCAATTAGAAGATGTGTTTAAGATTGTAACTGATAAAAAAGGAAAGGCTCAACACAGCTCTACTACAACAGAAAAACCCACATGATGTAATAAGGCTCCATATAATAATTACTTGTTGCAACTGGATGGACTATATCAAATTAAAATACTCATTGTACTAAAGTCACTAGGGAAAATATGAATATATAAAACAAAAGATATTTGTATGCAGGCTCCGTTACATTTCTGGTACACATATGTTCGATTGTTTCAGAAATGTTCGATTGTTTCAGAAATGGTATAGCTGAGTATAGATTTGCAAAAATGGTATAGGGCGCCACTTCAAGTGGCGACCCAGGAACCCGACGCCACTTCAAGTGGCGACTGAGACATGGGCGCCACTTGAAGTGGCGACCCTTTACTTTTTTTTTTGCCGGCTACCATGTTAGAGATTTTTCTTCCGGTTGCTAGAAAATATAGTTTTCTTGTATTCATTTTACATGACTTTGAAGATGTACTTGTAAATAATTTTTTTTTGTGTTCTCTAATATATATTAAAGAATTTACTTCCTACTTTGATACAATACGAAAATCTCCAAAAATTATTATGTCTAGCTATGTTATTTTTTCATCCGAATATGTTAACTCCACATACGTTTCTTAACAATTACTTCGTCAAGTCATGTTTAGGGCCATAAAAAACATATTTGTACATGTTTTTCTTGCGGTTTTTTTGTTCCGTATTGAAGTATTGATGTTCTACTTTGGTGTAAGAACAAAAAAATTAATATATCATATGTGTAACTATGGTTTTTTATGGCCCGAAAATGACAAAAATTTCCAAATTTTGACAGAAAATTTTTATTCAAATGAAGCAAACAAAGTACAAGAGATGAAGCACACTAAAATTAAAATGCAAACATAGGAATTTAAAAGCATAGATAAAATAACCAACAAGTTCTTAAATTCGAATTAGGCCAAGTGCCTAATTCTGGTCGCTACATTCCTCAATTTCCTGGAGGAAATTGACGCTTCCTTGCTTCATATTCGTGAACATAGTCTTCCATTTCCGCCTCCTCAGCGTCGAACAATTCATCATATTTTTTGTGCATCCGATTAGCCAGCAGTTCCACCTGAGTGTACCATTCCTCATCAGAAATCTTTTTATCTTTCAATTCTGCATCTAGCTTTTTACGACCATCACAGAACTCAGTTGCGAAATCATCATTGTAGAAGTCGAAGTTAAACATCTCATCCTTAGTTTTGACCCAGTCTTTTCCCTTTCTCTCCTCCCTGCTCTTAAAAATCTTCATTTTTTTGATGAACAAGGACTGCTCACCAGCCCGTACAATCCCAGCCCTCCTCTTCTGATGGTCGTCTTCTTTCTTTTTATCCATGTCGTCGTAGAAACTTGTTTCTGGCACTTTCCCCTTCCCCTTCCTCTTATCCATTTTGATGCAAGCGCCTTGAAAAAAAATAATTGGATCAAAATTAATGTGAGAAGAAACCAGTGAGTTGTGCATATGAATAAGAAAGCAGAACCTATTTATAGAGAATTTTGTAGTTGTCTTCGTTAATAATACAGAACAACAGCTGTAAATAACGAAATATATGTTACTGTTGACGGGACTACACTACTTTATACAGACTCTGGGCAATTTTTGAATTTCACATAAATTTTCAGCTTTGTTTCAGAGTATTGTACAGCTTATTATAGTGCTTTGCCGCAAAGATTCGTGTGTTGTTTTGCATGTGCGTTCACGAGATTGTTGTAATTATGTTACTGTTGACGGGACCTCACATCTTTTCACAGACTAGCATCCTTGTTTTCAATTCGACAAGAAATTTGATTCATCTTTCTACAGCGCTTTTTCAGGACTGGCAAGATTCTTGTTGTTTTTTTCCTGTGCACTCACGGGAAGCTTAAAACAGCAATGGTAAAATCGTATCCCACTTGAAATAAGAAGATGTGACAAGGCATTTGTTATCGTTACAGAACTTTTCAGTATTTGTTGCAGATTACTGTACATGCACGAGATTCTTCACTATGTGAGTAGAAGATATGGGTGCAATGCCTACAAATTTAAATTATTTGTTCCTGTGATTTGTCGGTGGTAGTTAAAATAATGCAAGTGGTGGATAATAATCAAAGTGGGAAAAAACAGTCCGTTTGACTATAAATAAGTAACCAAAATAATTATCATCGACACAAAATGACTTATACTCCTGGTGATATTTTTCGAGCTATGGGTAGGAGTTGGGTGTGTGAAGATGAATTTGCTTTGTAAATGAATTTTTTTGATTTTTTTTGCTTTGTATTGAAGAATTGACATTTTACTTTGGTGTAATATGAAAATCTCAAAAAATTATTATGTCTAACTAGTTTTTTTTTTTTTGGGCGAACATGGTAACTCAATGTTCAATTTCTGCCACTGTTATCTGCATACTGTTGAAGATGAGACCAAACATTACTGAGATGCACAGCTGCAACAGGTTGAAGAGACTACACAACCTTGTGATCCCATATCTAAAGTCTATGTTTTGAACGAAATTAAAATTTCGATTGACCACTCTACTTTACAGCCATGTGATGTATTACCCCACCTGAGCACATAGTTTTGATGATGTGATTAGTAAAACTGAATAACTTGCATGAATACAGAAAGCCACAGCTTTAAACATTTGGAGCTTTATTTTACTGTTGACTACACTATACACAATCAGAAGGTGAAAATAATGAATACTAACACAACATGTATTATAGAGGAATCCCAATATTTTTGTCCTCTGCATTGTTGTGACTTATTTATTTGTCCCAATATTTTATTTCACTGAAGACGCTATTAAAAATGAGTATGTGTTGCGGTTTGTTCACCCAACCACTACAAAACATTTTAGCACTTCTGTCATACAATTGAAATATGAGTTATACTCCTGGTGAAATTTTCAAAGCAATGGGTAGGCACTGGTGGTGTGATGATGATTTCGACTACCCGCTTGATCCAAATTTACGTTACTCAACTACGTCAATAAGGACAATGCTTCGGGAGTGGGAGTGGCGGAAAAATCAACTCTCTTGTTGTGTAGAACAATGTCGGTTGAATGGATTAAGATTACCAAAACAGCGTGCCATACTGATGCCGCGTGACACCCCTCAACAATTGGAAGTAGCGTTATTTCGTGCACGAGAGGAAGAAAATCGGATGCGATTACGGTTACGACGAAAGAGTTTACGTGATGAGCGTGATGCATATTTTGAAGAGGGCGACTTAAGAGAAGCAAGGATATTTCAGCTCTACAGTATGAGTCCTGATCTGAACTCTGATTGCTATATGTCCGATGATGAATAAAGTCTCTGCCAATGTAATATTTCATGTACTTTTGAAAGTAGTTTCGAAGATGTTTACTTTCGACATCGTTTTTAGCAAGTGATTTTATGTATTACTTCCATCAATTTACAAAGACTATGGTATTGTCATTTTCCATGTAGTTTTTAGATTAGTTTTCAATTTGTTTGCTTTAAATTTGTTGGCAAGTGAAAACAACGAATTTATCTCATTCAAAGTTCAAACATCAAATAAATTACAAAGTGCAAACAAAGATGTTGAAAAGCCATCATGCTCGTGCTCCCCCGGGTCCTGGGCATTTTTTACTCCTTTTTGTGTGACCCTCTTGTTTGCATACACTGCATTTTATCCCAGTACGGGATGCATCCATCTCAGTTCGAATTCTGACCGACTGGCCCTTATCCCCGCGTTTCTTCTTTAACTTCTTCAAGGCCTCGTCGGGTACCAATTTCCCAAATCGTTGCCACTCCGTCGGTAATTCATAGTTCCACATTGGAGTAGGTTGGAGTGGATATATCACCGGTCTCCACACCTTTTGCAGTTGCATGTTGTAATGGTAAGGCTCAATAAACTGGTGCCAATCAAGTTTATTTTTCATACACCCTGCCACTACATGAGAACACGGTAAATGATGGGTCGCCCATTTCCCGCATGTACAACTACGCGTGGATAGGTTCACGACTTGGGTGTTACCACCCTTCACGACACCCTTCACTGTATACTGCTGCGTAAGAACTGAAAACATTCCATCAGGACGACTGAAAGTCCTGACCGTATGTGCAGTGGCCTTGGTTTGAATTTTGGCTAACATAGCCATGGTACTCGAGCACAAATCTTCTCCCCTCTGGAGGCTTTCTTCGACACTGTTCCGGTGTGTATTCATAATCTTGACAATCTTGTAAAACAAATACTCCATCATTGCTGTTACCGGAAGAAAACGAGCCCTCCGTATGTTGCCATTAAAACCTTCCATCATGTTTGTCGTAGCCTGACCATAACGAGCACCCTGTGTGTCATGGGATAAGGTCCATTTGGTTTTTGGTATTCTGTCAAGATAGTCAAATGCAGCCGGGGAAATTTCAGCAATGCGTTTCATGTAGGCTTCATGTTTTCCCACTTGTGTTGTAATTCCAGCCTTCCACATCAAGGCCTTTAGTTCACCTCCTGGATGATGTGTGCTGAAGTTGCTTCTGACATGGAATAAACAAAACCTATGAATTCCCAATGGCATACGAAAACCATTATCGGGGTCTCTCACCGCAGCAAGAATACCTCCAGCACGATCCGAAATTAAGCAAACACCCTTCCTCTGCTTACACACATGTTCACGCAAAAGTTTAAGAAACCAAGACCAATTCTCATATGACTCCTCATCCACCAAACCGTAACATAGAGGAAAAGGGTGATTGTTGGAATCAACACCCATAGCAATGAGGATCTTCCCTCTGTATGTTCCCTTCAAGAAGGTGCCGTCTATTGAAATTACTGGACGGGCATGTTGCCAACCGTCAGAAATTGCTTTCAAGCACCAAAAAATACGCTTGCAAACGGACGTACCACGTAGGTCCACATGAGGTACAGCATCAATCTGAGCATAACTCCCTTCATTTGCATGTAGAAGGGCTGTTAGAAACATCGGAAGTGTTTGGTAGGTTGTAGCCCAACTGCCATATACCTCCTCAATGGCGATTTGTTTTCCTCGCCATGCTTTGAAGTATGTCGCTTGATGGTTGTATTCCTTCACAACAAGCGGTATAATTGTTTTGATGGCTATTTCTGGTGTCTCTATTACCTGTTTCAAGGATTAAAAGTATTTGTAAAATGATTGAAACAACAATTAGAAGTAAATTACAAAATTGACGAATAAATTATATTAAATAAAGAACTTACAAGTGGCTTCACAAGCTTGGATATCATTCTTGCTGATATCTTCTTATGCTCTTGCAAGGGTCGTGTAAGCAAGCAAGTGTGTTCTTCCTTGTTCACGGTTATCTCAAATAATCCATGTACCTCCTTCTTCGCAGCTCTCAGCCTCCACTTGCACTCCGGTACAGTGCATGACGCAATGAATTGGGTTTTATTACTTCTGTTAACAATGTAGTCTCGATCCGTTGAAATATGAGCTTTCTTCACTGCAGCAAGAAGACTTGGTTTGTCTGCAAACAAAGATCCAACAGATAAACCATCATCATTTGGCTCATAATCAAGGTACATGTCATTTCGGTGATCATATGGGATGGGTGTATATGCCTCCGTCTCGAACCAAGGAACCATAGGAACATGATGTTGATTCACAACTGCCAAAGTCATAGGCACTTCCTCCATCCTTCGTGAAATCCTACCATCACCATCATCATCACCATCATCGCTCTCTGAATAATCTTCATCGTCGGCCTCAAAGTCATACGAGGCTTCGCTTTCAGAATGCCTAGCTTTATCCACCAACTCCACTTCAACCTCGGCTAAATGCCTACCCGAGCTCCTATTTGCAACATTTCGTGGTGGAGAAAATTGCATACCCTCGTTGGCTCCAGAATATGCATGAAACTGGCCACTAGACCCCCCTCCATACTCTTGGTATTCTTGGTTTGACCCCCCTGCATAACCTTGAAATGCTTCACTGGACCCGCCATAATGCCCTTCAAATTGTTGACTTGAACCCCCACCATACCCTTCAAATTGTTGACTTGAACCCCCACCATATCCTGCATACGCTTGAGTATTGAAATACTGATCCGACCACCCCCCTCCATACCCTTGAAGTGGTTGAGTGGAGCCCCTTCCGTATGTTGTTTGTGTTGGTTGTGATCCTAAATTCAGTTGAAACGAGCTTAGGTCATCCATATCAACTTGCTCAGCTTCAATGAACATTGAAACATCCCCGAAACCCATTAGCATGGTAGCGGGAATACTAAGCATCCTCGTCACATCAGCATCACAAGTAATATGGGAGAGCCAGGATCCGTTGGGCATGTTGAAATCACCTAAGCGTGGATATTTGAAAGTCATGTTTAGTTTCCAATGGTAACGACTTATTTGCATGATCTCGTAAACATAGGTCTTCAATTCTTCATACGTAGTCCCCAACTTAACGTAGTGCTGCTTCTTTGGATCTTTGGAATACCTAATATCATTAAAAGTACGAATGATTTCTCCCCCCCAAAAGAAGTTAACATTCACATAGCCCTCCATATGGTGTAATGTAGAAAAATAAGTGTTTTTGTGTTTGAGTTTTCTTTAGTGTTTGGTGGAGTGCTGCAAGATACATGTATTGATTGGGTTTTTATAGTGGAGGGGTGCGGTGGAAAATAGGGATGATATACGAAGATGATAAGATTTTCCTGATAGCTTTGAAATTGTACTGATGATGACTTAACAGGCATGTGATTTCTATTGAAACCCAGACTTTAAACATTACTGAAAGCCACAGCTTTAATTTTATACAGAAAGCCACAGCTTTAAACATTACTGAAATCTGTATCAATGAAAAAGTGGTTCTGATTAAATGCAGTGCTGATGATGACTTCACAGGCATGTGATTTATACTGAAACCCAGACTTTAAATTGATACAGAAGGCCACAGCTTTAAACATTACTGAGATCTGTATCAATGACTTTAAACATCTATATTTATGTACTATATTATTACTTATATTTATGTAATAATAATAATACTAATTTAAAATTAATTATTAGCATACACCTTAAATAATAAATTAAAAATGAAAAAACAAATGTAAAAATGTACTATATTATTACTTATATTTATGTAATAATAATAATAATAATTTAAAATAAATTATTAGCATACACCTTAAATAATAAATTAAAAATGAAAAACAAATGTAAAAATGTACTATATTATTACTTATATTTATGTAATAATAATAATAATAATTTAAAATTAATTATTAGCATACACCTTAAATAATAAATTAAAAATGAAAAACAAATGTAAAATGAGAAATAATAATACAAGTGGATAAATAATGATTCGTAATGTAATATAAAGAACAAATAAAAATATAATCCTGGCGCCACTTGAACAGGCGACGCGGGGGTTGTACAAGATTTATTTTTGCCTATGACGCCACTTCAAGTGGCGAATTAGTCAATTTTTAATCTGGGCGCCACTTGAAGTGGCGACAGCTACGTTTTTTTCTTTTTAAACCACGAATCCAAACAACTGTGCCTCTATTTCTTCTTTCGTATTTCTTCCTTGCTCACCCCAACCGAAAATTCCCAAACCTAAAAGCCCTAACCCTACAACAGATACAACTCGGGCGCCACTTGGTTTGCCGACCAAAGCTAGGACGCCACTTCATCCGGCGCCACTGCAACTCCCAGGTAAATTTCTCGTGTAAATTTCATTGTTGTTAATTTATTTTCGTTTGCCTACCAGTTGTTTGTTGAAATGCCTGTGAATATATTGGTAAATGATTTGGCAATATTGCTCTCATTATGAAATTTGAATGCCATGTAAACTCCGAATATGGCTAGTATCAAGGCGATACCATGCAAAATTAGATGTATAAGTTTCTTGTCTTTCTTCTTGAAGGGGAGAGATTCGTAGCTTATAATTGCTACATTCAAGAAACAATAGGAAAAATGTAATTCAGATTATCAGCTACTATAAACTATAAAGCTACTAGCCTACTGCCAAAGATATGTCGTAATAATAAATTACTTACCTTCACCACCCATGATAATCAGGCCAATTAAAAGCAAAGCAGGATGAAGCTACAAAAAGAATGAAAAGAAATCGTAAACATCTGCTGATAAAACTATTGCCTCTGTGAAAATTAAGAATGCAATACAACAATTGACAATAGATATGCAAGATTTACTGAAATCTTTAGGCCAAAGGACATTACTACAGACTATGTGTAGTTGATTTTTCCTTATTTTTCAACCCTGTCAAGTTTAAAAGAGGAGGTTTAGAAGCCTGGTTATAAAGTGTTTTCTCATTTGGAAAGCAAAATTAAAACCCTGGGGAATAAGTGCTGTCTGGTTTGGAAGGCAAAAATACTTACTTGATGCATCACAAAATAACAAAACATAGAATTTTTTCATTAAATCGAGATTTTCGGTTAGATAACGGAGGTAAGCTTTCTACCCCATCATCAATATTACTACGAAATTCCCAAAATATGTTAAAACTGAACGAAGAAATGTTGCAAGTGTGAAATTGATATTCACGAGTTCCATGTTATTACACCTTTTGATGAGTACACATGCTTCATTATACTTCTTAAATTGAATATATATACAAATGCGATCATTAGAAGCTCGAGATCCCTTGCTATGCAGCACTGTCTTGATTTTCCTGCTATGTGATGTTTTCTGGTGTTGATTGGTTCTTTGCATACAAACATCTTATGTGCCTATATAGCAGGCTAACATATTGGTATGCTTTACGGATATATTCTTTTACCAATATGCTTGAGTTTTTTCAAAACTATGCAAGATGATTATATTGGCACCTTTGACCAAGTACATGATTTTTCATACCAACTTTACAGCGATCTATGGAGCAGGCTATTTACCACCCAGGTCCGGTTCAGCCGTCATTGCTGACACGACAGCACGAGCATCGTTCAGAGCTATTGTGGGATGATAAGGTATTAATCATTTTCTTATTATTGGTAATATGCATGTGGAAGTATGTCATAACAAAAGCATGGCAATTTATGCAGATTGCAGAAGATTTTCGTCTACGTACAAACTTCAAGTCTTACTGGGATATTGTTAGGGAGCACCCACCGCCTGGACCGGTGATTGAGGCCATTAGGGATGCTGGCTTATTCGGGGTGTATGCCACAGGGATGTTGAGACATGATGCTGGACTGATTAATGCTTTTGTTGATAGGTGGCGTCCCGAGACTCATACCTTCCATATGCGTTTTGGCGAGGTCACTATCACATTAGAGGATGTGTACTTCATTCTAGGCCTTCGTAGTGGAGGAAATCCAGTGGTGTTAGATGCGGAAATGCCCAGTGAGATGATGGTACATGAGCTGTTAGGGTTGGAGCCTGAGCGAGGTATGGTGCAGAAAGGTGGGATTAATATTGGTTGGTTGGTTAGGAACTTTGGTAGCTGTGCAGCCATTAGGGACTACTCGGATGCTTACGAGGCACAGCTTACATTTCACATACGTGCACACCTTCTCCTCCTACTTGGCTCTTTGTTCCCCAACTCCAGCGGGAACCGCCTTCAGTCACGACTCCTGCATTATGTACGCCACATCCATGTTGTTAGGACTTATAGTTGGGGCAGTGCTTGTCTTGCTTACTTGTACAGGCAGTTGTGTACAGCGAGCATAGGGAATGTTAAGAATCTATGTGGATCCATGACTCTACTCCAGGTACCTTTCCTTTCTTTATTTGAGTCTATATTCTTAACCACTTCGTTGTTAATGTTTCGTTAAATTCTGTTGGCTTTATTATCTCATCCATGTTTCTTAGGTTTGGATATACGAGCATTTTAGAGGCCTAGCTCCTGTACCGCGAGATCCTTATTTGATGGTACATCCCCGTGCTCTTAGGTAAGTGACATAACTAATACACTTCTCTACCTTTACGTATATGCTGCATGTTTAGCGTACTAACTTGCCTTGTGTTATTTCAGGTGGGTCAGGATCCGTATGTATTGTGCGGATGTGGTCGATCACAGCTCACGGTTGGTTCGTTATTATCTTGATACCATGAGGGAGAGTGACTTTTTATGGATGCCATACGAGGACAGTGCAGCAGATGCTTTCCAGATTCTTGGTGATGAGAGGGCACTTATGACAGCACCTTGTCCAGTGTTTTTTGATGGTTTGGTGGAGTGGTGTTATACGGATCGAGTGACCAGGCAGTTTGGTTTTCTGCAGCAGATTCCTATTGCCTCACCAGTGCCTGGGCATGATAGTTTCCACAGGGTTCCCGATGATTGGGAAACACCACTAGCCGATCTCTTTGACAGGTGGCATACACGAGGGGATCGGATCATGGCACCACCTGCATATTCCTCTATGAGAAGACCTACATGTACTGAGGAGTATTCTTCATGGTATGATAGAGTGACTCGTCGATTTATCATCAATCCCGCTGTATGGCCCCGGCAACAGGGTTTTCAGGGAACGCAGGGACACCTCCCAATGGCTGTAAGTATTTTTATTCTCACTTGAAGCACTGTATCATATTATAGATTTCATTTTCACTACATGAGATCATGACGTTGGGTTTTAAAAATTGCATGACGCAGGTTGAGGGGATTTCCCGTGCTTATCACGGCCTTAGGCGTGACGATATTGCTGATGATGAGCCTGTTGTGGATGATGCATTACAGATTCTACATAGTACCTTGGAGCATACAGGTTTTTCTGAGCTTCAGCAGAGACCACCTCCACCCCCTGCACCTACCAGACCTCGTCGTGGAGCACGTACGAGAGGTGGACATGCAGCTAGGCCTCCTCCAACTCGTGTGTATTCTTTTGTTGGTAGAGGGGATGGATGGGAGCCGTGGGTTCGTCCCGCATCTGGGGAGGGCTCTTCATCGCATGCATTTACTGGATCTGGATGGGAGCAGGGTTCATCGGGAAATGCATTTGCTGGAGCAGGTGGTTCTGGACAGGCATCTGGTGGTACACAGGACTGGACTCCTCATACTTCTCAGTTCTCTCAGGGAGATGCATTTGCTTCGGGTACTCCTCATATTTCTCAGTTCTCTCGGGGAGATGCATTTGCTTCGGGTCATCCATTTGGTAGTTCTTCTCTTCCAGGCTCTTCGGGGCATGCATTTGGTGGTTCGCAGCACTATATTCCCACTCCGTTACAGTCACAGTTGACACATGCAGGTGGCTCAGGATGGCATACCCCATTGACAGGTTTTCAGGCTTTTGCATCACATGATATCTCTCCTACACTACATGAGGGGGGTAGTCATATGCATACCTCTACTATTGTAGAGGAGGAGGAGACCGTGGACGAGGCTGAGGAGCCGGAGGATGTGCCACTGAGGCGACAGCCGGGTAGGCGGGTGAAAGGGCAGGGGAGGGTTTGCCACACTGGTGGGAGGTACTGTAGATGAGTGGACCTGTAGTTTTTACATGCCTGCATGTACGATTTTATGATGCTTTAATGTAATCGAAAAACATGATGTTTTTTAGTTCATTTCATTATCTAAACCTTTGTACTTTATTTGGTGTATCATTTGTCTAAAAACACAACTTCGTTCCATTACTTGAACAAAATTACATCCACCAGATTTAACATGGAACAATTACTAATAATTTACTTCTGAAATTACACTACTTCCATAACGAAATAATCATGATTACTACTACAGCACAGACCAAAAGCTTCTTCAATGTCATGTTTTCCTTCTCCAACTTCTTCAACAAATTATTTGTTACTTCAACCTGATTTTGAAGCAAACAAATATCCTCGTCCAACTTCCAAGCATTATGCAAATCATCATCCTTTCTGTTCAATCTTAGCTTCAACTCTTTTATCACTTCTCTTGCCCTTTCAGTGTACGATGGATCAGCCCACTTAAAGAAGTTACATCTTCTTGTAGGATCCTAACAACACATTTAACAAAACTCAATATATTTTCGCAACAACAAAATTTGCATAAAGTGATGATGTACAAACCTTGTACTGGCTACACCCGAAGAACCTCCTTCCTGGGTCAAGAGTACCTTCTTTCCATGCTTCTTGACAAGGAGCCGGTAGATTGCAGTTACACCTTACACTTCCATGTTCACCTAAGTAGTTGAAAGTGCTTGAACTATGTCTGTAAGGGTTTCTAACCGAAGATGAAGAGTTTCTTGAATTAGACATGACTAACTTTATAGACACATAGACATCACATAAAAACCTTCCAATTTATAGCCAAATTGGTACGATTTTTTGAAGTGTACAAATTGTTAAAAAATAATACACAGCTACCATTTCTGAAAAAGTTGTTTTGTCACTTCAACACTGAAATGAAGTTTAGCACAGAGACACAGCTTAAAAAAATGAAAAAGTTGAATGGTCATTTCAATACTTTATCCTAAAAAGCTGAGTTATCTTTTCAGTTCAAGCAGGATCAAGTGGGTTGTATATGTATATATATATATATATATATATATATATATATATATATATATGACCTTCCATATAGGTTAAGTGCACATTAATTTACCAACTACAACAGAAATATGTCATCCTCTACAAATGGCAATTGGTTGCTCGGAGAAAGAAATGATGACTACCGGCGTCTAAGACAAAGCGATCCAGTGGAATATTTTGCAGGCGTTCGTCGAGAATGGGCATATCGCCGTGAAGAATCGGAACGTTTGCGAAATGACCTAATTGGTATGGGTGCAAGGGTCCCTATTCGTCATTCTCTCGACATGTTTCCGCGTACTGGTGAATCATCGGGTTGGAATGATTATAAGCGTAAAGTCATTCGAGCTGTGAAACAGATACGAATTGAGAACAACCGAATGTTGTTACGTAGAACTCGTCACTACATGTATCAACTTGCCAAAGACTCCGTTCGTGCAAGTGGGAGAGAGCTAACAACCGTTGAGGAACAACATCTTCAACAAAATCCATGTTACATATCCGATGATTACATGTCCGACGAAGAAATTTAATTAAGTACTAGTCAATTATTTAAGCTTTTAATTTCTGTATTATGTATTTGTAGTGTGCATTTTTGTATTATGTTCTTGTAGTGTGTATTTTTTCTATTATGATGCTGTTATAGTGTGCAAGAAAAGTACGTAAATAATTAAAACATCACATTCCACAACATCACACTGCATGAAAACAACAAATACAAATGAATATCCGTAGATATTCTTTAGGGGAAACTAAAAAAAACCACATTTTATCATAGACGAAGAAATTAATCTTCATCTTCATCGTCATCATCATCTTCCTCATCCTCCTGCACGGAGTCCTCGTACTCATTGTTATTCTCATCAGTTGATTCATCGAGACCAACGAAGGGATTATCAGGCTCAATCCCATCCTTCTGCTCAATCCCATCCTCCTCCACGAAGTCCTCGCCGTCATTCTCATTTTCATCAGTTGATTCAAACTGATGGCGAGTTAGTTCTCTGACTCGTTGCATTTCCAATATCTCGAAATCACGCGCATCACGCTCCTCTAATGGTTCATGAAGCCAACGAATATACCCACATCCGTTGCCTCCATTTGGACAATTGAGATACCTCCTTCCCGCATTTCTTCCATAGGACCATGTGCGTTCAACGCACAACTTATCACAAAAACAGAGATTCAATTCGGGAATGTTGGACATGTTGGATTTTGTGTGAAATGCTAAATTATAATTCAGTGGTTGGGTGAACAAGCCTCACCACAACCTTGTTTTATAGCTGAAAATCTTGGGATAAATTATTGATTGCTCTTCAACTAGCCCGTGACTCAACAGTACTGTCAAAATACACTTAAATGAACTGCACAAAAATAAATTGGAGGAGTCAGCTTTCTCATCAAACAAAACCATGTGAATGCACAGCAACAAACACTTAAATTTACCCCGCATTATTGAAAAAAAGTACTCTGAGAAAGGACTACAGGCTTAGCCTTTAGTCAAATATAGCTGATTTCTGAAAAATAAAGTTGATTTCATCAATATTATCAGAAAACACTGGAAAAAGCTGCAAAAATTAAAATGTGAGTAGTCACATTTCTTATCTGGAAGCATCCCATGCATGTTATGCAGAAAATAATTAACATATTCTGCATAATTGAAAATAATTTACTACAGTATTAAGCAAGTGGTAGGTTGGTTTCAGACGTTTTTTAGTGATCTTCGACCCTAAAAATAATGTTGTAATAAGTTTTTGTATAAAGCTGTGTAGTCCCATCAAAAGTTTTTTCATTATTCACATTTTTTCGTATTATTGGTATTATTATGCATACTATGTACAAAGTTGTGCAGTCATGTCAACAGTAGCACAACTTCAAGTATTCACAGCTATCAATACAATTATTCATCTCCAAAAATGCCTATAAATTTCCTCTTTCCTGCTTATTGCAAATCACAAATTACTACCTACTTCTAAAATACATTTTCTCCAAGGCAATAGCATAAGATGGACAAGGGCAAAAAACCACAAAGCAGCAAAACCGAAATCAAACAAACCAAGAAAACCAAAAGGTCATTCGATTTGCAAGCTGAGGATGCTAAACTTGCAAAACATTTTGAATTTGCTGCACAACAAGTCAAATTTAAAATGGAAATGGAAGCTCGAGCTGCAAAGGAACGTGAAATTGCAATAGAAGCTGAAGCTGCAAAGGAACGTCAAATTGCAAGGGAAATTGAGGAAGCTGAGGACGAGAATTATGCTGTTGATCTCAGTGAATTTTAAGAACTTGCATGGCGGTTCTCGTGTCATCATATGCTTATTTTCATAATTCTCTGTTGTTTTCCCCCTCTTTTATTTCAATAAAAGTGTGAAAATTGTGTTTCATTGTCATTTTTAGGCCTCAAAATAAACTTAATTACACAAATCAATTCTTCAAGATTTTTAGCTTACGCAAAAGTAGAACGTGACCACTTTCATGTCAAACAAAAAAATTGAAAAAATTACATGTAAACACATGTTTTTTAGGCCCCTAAACATGCCTACACAAATAAATTGTTACAAATTTTATGTGGACTTCCCATAATCACACAACATTTTAACATATTTAGATAAATTATTTTTTCTACATTTTTACCTTGCCTAAAACTAGAACATCCAAACTTGAATACGGAACAAAATTTAATAAAAAATTTATTTTCAAAACTTAAATTTTAATAATGTCAACAGTGAAAAACTCACAAAGAAACTGAGAAAACCTCACAAACGGAAAAAATAAGGGGAAAAAAAAAATTTAATCCAGCCGCCACTTCAAGTGGCGCCCAGGAACTAGTCGCCACTTCAAGTGGCGTCTGTTTCCTTGGTCGCCACTTGAAGTGGCGCCCTGTACCATTTTTGCAATTGTGAACGTAGCTATACCATTTTTGAAACAACTGAAGTCTCTTATACCAGAAATGTAACGGAGCCCTAAATCTAAGTAGGCAACCTATAGGGGTAGGGCAGGGGTCTTTATATGTTGATTTATGTTCCCGCTCCTCCTAAATACAAATACAAATTGACTGGTTCTTCAACTATCCGTTGTTAATAAGTTCAATTATAAATAGTTTTGAAGTCGAGGTTGGAATATAAAAATAGCACGATTAACAAACGAAAATAATAGTTTAAATGTACGAGTGATAAATTCTATAATTTACATAGTACTAGTTTCGCAAGGTACAATGATAAATTAGAAAAAATAAATGTTATTTAGAATTTTAACAAGACTTAAATTATATCTAGAAAAAACAAAATATTTAAGTTTAATACTACATTAATACCTGTTTTGATGTATAATTGTGTAAATGTAGACGATGAATTTGGTTTTTTTAATTAACCAAACTCTTTCTTCAAGTTGTAAAAATTATTATAATCGAATTGAGATTTTTGAAACCGAAATCGATGTTTCAGTTATGGGTGTGGTTTTTGATTTTTAAAATCGAAGAATTCTGATTTTTGTTTTATCCAAAAATCGAACCGAATCGTACCTTACTCTCCCCTAATAATATGAAATTGAAAATTAAAGAACTCCAATTTCGGATTTTATTCAAAAACGGAAGTAAGTTCTCCTTAATATTACCGATGCAGAGTATTGTAGTAGTTGGTAATTACTGTACGTTATGAGTATTTTGATAGAATTAATAATTTAGAGTTTTTTGAAGGAGATGTTACGTTGTAAAAATCTTTACGCAACGGAAAATGTAATTATAGAAAAGCAATTGATGGATAATATATGTAGAATTTTTATATTAAAATACTGAAAAGAAAATACTTCAATTTTTGGAATACCCAAAATATGTCGCATCAATAATTGATCCCTTATATTACAGGAGGACATATGGGGAAATTTATTAAGGACAATACAGTAAAACCTCTATAAATTAATATAGTTGGGATCAGAGAATTTTATTAATTTAGGGAGGTATTAATTAATCGATAAATTAATAATTATTAATTTATAGAGAATTTTTGACATCAAAGAAAATTAATTTCTAATTATATACATTTAAATATAATGAATTATACAATTTACGTTTTATACTTAATTCAATTAATTTATAATATATTGTTTTCAAATTCAATGAGTATTTGCGAGATTCAAAGTAAATATTTATGTATATATAGATGATATCAAGGATAAAACAACATTTTTTGAACCTTTTTAAGGTAAAGGAGCACCCAAGACATCAAAAATATTAATTAATAACTTTTTAATGCTTTACATAAACATCACATTCGAACTTTTGGATGCAACAAAGATAGTTAAAGATGAGTTTTATATAAATTCAAATTTTAAGAACCCTAGAATCATATTTTACAAAAGGGTAATACATATATTTTTATGATTATAAAGAATTTATTAATTTATAATATTATTGGGACCATATATTTATATAGAGTTTTTCAAAAAAATTATTATCTTATCGAAATTGATTATTTTTTGAACTGGCCTAAGTTGTAATTATGAAAAATTATTAACTTAAAAAAATTATTAATTTATCGAATATTAATTTAACGAGATTTTACTGTACTGTAGTGAAAATGATAAACTAGATGTACAAATCTAAATCTAAGTAGGCACCTATAGTGTAGGGCAGGGGTCTTTATATCTTGATTTATGTCGCCGCTCCTCCTAAATACAAATTGACTGGTTCTTCTTGTTTTTTTTTTATTTTGACAACGAACTATTAGTTGTAAAGTTCAATTGTAATTAGTTTTGAAGCCGAGGTTGGTATATAAAAATAGCACGATTAACAAACGAAAATAATAGTTTTAATTTACGAGTTCTGTTCTAAAAGTCGGTAATTAATCGGGATTAATTGCCGATTAATCGCTATTCGATAAGTCACCGTACTGATTTTATAAAAATCGGTTAAATAATAATCTTTTCAAAAAAACTCTCAAAAATCTGTCAAAATCGGATTATTCAATCAAAAATCGGTTTCATCGGTAAAAAATTGAAAAATATGAAGAAAAATAAAAAAAATTTAAAAAGTATAAAATTTAAGAAAAATGTTATTCGCATATACGAATTTACTATTTTAAACGGTTTAATCATGAATTTTATCAATTTTTTCTCTCATATTGACCCCAATTCAAAAATTAGATCTTAAAATGTATATTTACTTTAATAACTAGTCGATGAAGCCGCGCTTCACTGCGACGTTACAATATTTTTAAAAAAAACAATACATTTATGTTATATTATAATATTAATATTAAATTTTAATAATTAAATAATTTTCTCTAATGAATCGATTTCTTGTTAAACATGATTCTTTCGATTGAGCCGCTCTCTCGTTAAAACCGAAATCCCAATAACATATATTATAAAGACTTTATAATAATTTTTATCCATAAAATCGAACCGTAAGAATAAAAAAAATTATGTCATTAGTATCAAATTCTAATAGCTAATATAATCTTTTCTAGTGAGCCGTCATCCCGTTAAATACGTTTCAAGCAGCTCTTATTTGGAATCGAAATTCCAACTTCATTATATAAAGAAAGAGAGTAAATTCCAATTTTGATATTCTTTAAACTTACAGCTTCCGTATGGGAATGTCTTTCTATTATGTTAACATATCTAAAAAAAAAATATGAAGACTTTTCGTTACGAAAATAATATTAAATTTATGGATATATTTTTCTAATGCAAGTATAATTAACTTGTATAACAAAGTTAAAATAAAGGATTTCTAAGAAAAAAATATATAGTTTTAAAAAATTGTATAAGATGTCTCCACCGTACTCGTATTCTACTTCCAATAAAATATTTTATTATATGTATTCCTTATATATTCAAATATCTTTTATACGGTCTTCTCTAATGAACCGTTTTCTCGTTAAACACGGTTGTTACTATTGATCCGCTCTCTCGTTAAAACCAAAAACCTAACTTTTACATATATCACTTGAATGATAATGTTTATCCATAAAAATCAAATCCTAAAAATAAAATAAAATTTATAACACCAATATGATATTTTAATAGCTAATACAATCTTTTATAGTGAGTCGTCTTTTATAGTGAGTCAAATGCTCTCATTTGGGATCGAAATTCTAACTTCATTACATATTATCGATGATACTTATCTTACACAACAACTTACTCCTTAAAATCAAAACCTAAAAAATAAGGCGAATTCCAATTTATACTTATTCTAGACTTTCTAAAAATTATGGAGTTTTAGAAAATGAAAACACATCTTATTTTCTCTTTATATTATAGATACTCGTATTTATTTAGGATTCCTACATGACAATGTTCTTTTATTATGTTAATATATCAATTATTTTATTTTTTAAAAACGATGACCTTTTTATGACAATAGTATTGGATTTATGAATAAATTTTCCTAATAGAAGTATAATTAACTTATATAAAAAAGTATAATTTAAGAAGTTCGTACTTCCTATAAAATATTTAATTATATGTCTGCTCTATATATTCAAACACATATTCTACTTCTAATAGAACTTTTATTTATATGTTTTTTCTATAAATTCGAATCTTATTCTCTATAAATTCGAACTCCTATTCTACTTCCAATATAACTTGTAATCATATGCGTTATAAATACTTATTCTACTTCCGGTAGAACTTATATGATATGTCTTCCCTATAAATTTGAACTATTCTCCTCTATAAATTCGAACACCTATTCTAGTTCTAATATGTTAAATGATATTTTTCTACTTCTAATAGAAGTTTTATTTATACATTTTTTTTTATAAATTCGAACTCTTATTCTCTATAAATTCGAACTCCTATTCTACTTCCAATAGAACTTTTAATCATATGCATTATAAATACTTATTCTACTTCCAATAGAACTTCTAATCATATGTATTTCCTATAAATTCGAACTATTCTCCTCTATAAATTCGAACATCTATTTTACTTCTAATATGTTAAATGATATTTTTAATTTATTAGTGTTTAAAATTCTAAAATTCTAGAAAATTAGAATACTTATTCTAGACTTTCTAAAAATTATGGAGTTTTAGAAAATGAAAACACATCTTATTTTCTCTTTATATTATAGATACTCGTATTTATTTAGGATTCCTACATGACAATGTTCTTTTATTATATTAATATATCAATTATTTTATTTTTTAAAAACGATGACCTTTTTATGACAGTAGTATTGGATTTATGAATAAATTTTACTAATAGAAGTATAATTAACTTATATAAAAAAGTATAATTTAAGAAGTTCGTACTTCCTATAAAATATTTAATTATATGTCTGCTCTATATATTCAAACACATATTCTACTTCTAATAGAACTTTTATTTATATGTTTTTTCTATAAATTCGAATCTTATTCTCTATAAATTCGAACTCCTATTCTACTTCCAATATAACTTGTAATCATATGCGTTATAAATACTTATTCTACTTCCGGTAGAACTTATATGATATGTCTTCCCTATAAATTTGAACTATTCTCCTCTATAAATTCGAACACCTATTCTAGTTCTAATATGTTAAATGATTTTTTTCTACTTCTAATAGAAGTTTTATTTATACATTTTTTCTATAAATTCGAACTCCTATTCTCTATAAATTCGAACTCCTATTCTACTTCCAATAGAACTTTTAATCATATGCATTATAAATACTTATTCTACTTCCAATAGAACTTCTAATCATATGTCTTTCCTATAAATTCGAACTATTCTCCTCTATAAATTCGAACACCTATTTTACTTCTAATATATTAAATGATATTTTTAATTTATTAGTGTTTAAAATTCTAAAATTCTAGAAAATTAGAAAAATGGATTGAGACGATCTTAGAGCGCTACCTAAACTCCCGCGTATCTTCCTTTATATATATATATTGATTGATGCTATAAATTTTAAATATATTGGTATAAATATGATAATTATACATGTATAATCAAAATAATAAAATAATTATATATTAATAGTAATTATATTTAAAAATAATATTAAACTAGTTCCGATTAATGATCCGATTAATCATTCTAATTAATCCCCAATTACCCGATTAATTCATGGACAGTACCACTATCGATTAAGTCCGATTATCGCTTTTTATAACACTATTTACGAGTGATAAATTCTACTCCATAATTTACAAAATAATAGTTTTGATAATCACGTGACATCAACACATGATATGTTTACAGGATACTTAGGGGAAAGTGAAGGGATTAGTGAAGGGTAAATTTGGGGCCTAAACAGACTAATAATTGCAATTGGGCTGAATGTTAATATTAGATTTTGTCAGATGTTTAAAGGAAGAAAAGGTTGCACGCTCATTATAGACCTTAGACCCCAATAGAGATAGATAGGGTTTGGTCATGTATTTTCTATTTCTATTTACTCTCTCTCTCTCTCTCTCTCTCTCTCTCTCTTCGATATACACCGAGTAGTGTATTCATTCAAGCCGCCTCGTAAATTCAAGACTCTCTCTGATATGTATCTCCATCCATCTAAACCACCAATCCATCTCTCTCTCTCTCTCTCTCTCTCTCTCTCTCTCGCCCTCTCCCTCAGTTTCTTCTTCATCTACTCAAATCTCTCTCCCTCCCTCTCTCTCTCTCTCTCTCTCTCTCCACACCACACCGCTCTAACATACAGATCTACATCTGTTTTGAAGGATTTTCAAAGTTCTGGATTTCATTTATTGGTGTGGAACTCATTAAATTGAGATGGGTATTGATGGGTATGCTAATTGCTCAGAAGATCTAAAGGAGAAAGGTGAACGGAGGCAGGTAGCTAAGTCTGATACTGAGCAGTTTGGTAATGGTGCTTTTGATGGGGCAGATGATCCTTCAATAAGTGTATCAAGCGAGTCGACTTATGAACCCTTTGGTGCCAGTTCTTCTGATGAAGAGGACAGCCGCATTATAAACTCTGCTCCAATGGAAGAAAAGACTTGAAGTCAGCAGTCAGATGTTGGTTCTGTCCATCAAGTAAACAACCACCTGAAGAACTATGTGAAACATTCAGCAACTTTGGAGGTCTCTAGAGATTGGAGCATTATTAGTCCTTCACGGCATCGGACTTAATCGATAGTGTTATAAAAGCAACATTTCTGGAGACGCTCTTACTTTGGATGACTATAGGCTATGCCTAAATGACAGACCATCACTGTATTTTTACTTTTTACGTTTCCGTTTTTTTTTAATCTTTTTTACTCTGTTTTTCCTTTTTTTTTTTTTAAGTTTTTGGGCCTCCAAGCCCAGACAGTTTTGGGCCTCCAAGCCCAGTTATTAAGCCCAAACCTCTTTGTGATTTTAGGGTTATAATATTTACCGTATATAAACCTTCGTGTTTCACCACAAAAACCTAGAACCTCAACCATGACGACTAGATTCTTTGAACGCTTAACTTATTGTTTCCGAGACAACAAAAAACTCAGGCAAAGAGAAAAACTCGGGCAATGGCAAGAAAGGCTTCAATCGGAAAGGGAAAGGCTTCAATCGGAAAGGGAAAAGCTGCGGAGGAAGAGGAAAAGGATGGAAAAGAAGGCTCGGGCCTTGAAAAACAGGGAGGAATGGCTACGAACCTGGGAAAAGACCCTCGAAGCGAGACTGGGAGAAAGGGAAAAGACCCTCGAAGCGAGACTGGGAGAAAGGGAAAAGACCCTCGAAGCGAAGCTAAGAAATCTGAAAGAAAAAGAGAAGTCTTTTGAGAATAATCTGTCTCTAGTGACTACAAGGTTCGTGTTGTCTTTTTTATCTTGTATTTTATTTTGTTGTTATTGAAAAAGAGGAGAAGTTTTATTTTGTAATTGTATCTTATCTTGTTTTGGCTACAAGGTTCGTGTTGTCTATTTTCTTTGTTGAATGCAGATCGTCTCGAAGTTCTTCAGAACCGGTGGTTCCTTCTCAAGAGAGAGCTTTGAGAACGTAAGTTTCGTTACCATAATGTTGTTGATCTAAGATTATTAAGTCTCTTATCAGTGGTTTTTTCTGATCAAAAGTAAGCTGGCTCTTGGGACTCCTGATGGAAGCTCAGAAGAGAGTTCTGAAGATGATGGAGAGATTTCTGAGAAACACATTTCAGCAGTGGATGAAGATGGAGCTAATGGAGACAAAGAGGAGATTTCTGAAGAAAGGTTCGTGTTGCCTATTTTATCTTGTATTTTATTTTTTAATTGTAATTGAAAAAGAGACGTTTTATTTTGTAATTGTATTTTATCTTGTTTTGGCTACAAGGTTCGTGTTGTCTATTTTCTTTGTTGAATGCAGATCGTCTCGAAGTTCTTCAGAACCGGTGGTTCCTTCTCAAGAGAGAGCTTTGAGAACGTAAGTTTCGTTACCATAATGTTGTTGATCTAAGATTATTAAGTCTCTTATCAGTGGTTTTTTCTGATCAAAATTAGGCCGCCTCTTGGGACTCCTGATGGAAGCTCAGAAGAGATTTCTGAAAATGATGGAGAGATTTCTGAGAAACACATTTCAGCAGTGGATGAAGATGGAGCTATTGGATACAAAGCGGTCAAGGATCTGGATGATGAATCAAAGGGTGTAGGGTCCATACTGAATAAGCTCTGGACCATAGTTACAAGGATCCCGAACCAGTTCCGAAGAATCTGAAAACTCCAGCGAACTAGCTTCATAATGGAGAAAAGAAGCAGATCTGAATCTGGGTAGAAGGAAAGAAAATATAATGAGGAAAGAATTGACGGAGAAGAAAAAGGAGAAGATGGAGAAGCATATAATTATCATAAATTTCCTGATTGCTAATGATGTACATTTTGATTTCTATGGATATAGTAATGCAATTGAGCTTAGATTAACTAGGTTCAATTTCTATCTAATGTAGGTCAATTAACTCATTTTGTAATTAAACTGTAGGTTTGAGTAACGAAATGCCAAGGATTTGGATTGGATTAGCAAATTTGATATCATTTTGGGGTGTTTGATGTACATTCTGTTTTCTGTGTATATTTAGTAGCGCGACTGAGCTTGAATAGTTAATGGAGAGGGAGTATGTGTCACATACAGATCGCGTGTTTATAATTAGTTTTTTTAGCCATATGCTAGTTTTGCGATGCTTGAGGTGATTGGAATCAGGGATTTGATTTGGAACTAAAACTTGTAATTATGTCATTCAAAACATGTTGAGGCTCTCTGCATTTGTTTTTCTAGTAGATGAACAATGGAAGACGAGATATAGTGGTAGAATGAGCAGGGAGGACAGACTTGTATGCGTATTAGAAATGTTAAGTGCATAGTTCTGCACAGTTTCTGTGATTAGTATGCAAAAAGCAGTTTAAAGCTGTCTTGTATACTGCACTACATGAGTTTTGTAAAATCCTGAATTATACTAGTCTGGGGATGTTATCTGTAGTAATAATCATGTTATCAAGCTTTGTTTCTTAATTAATTCTTTGATTATATTCATATACAATGGGTGCACATGGTTTTGACATTCCAGAGGTGTAATGCACTGTTGGAGAGTCCTACTGGAACTGGAAAAACCTTGTGCCTTCTTTGCGCTACATTGGCATGGAGGAAAAGTTTAGGTGGATTTTCAACGGCTAAGAGTTCGAGAAGAAGTCAGGATGTCATCACAGTCTGATGCCCCAAAGCTACCCACAATTATATACACCTCACGCTGCGTGAGGTCCTCAAAGCTCGTCTACCTTCATGCCCACGGGCACATTCATAGAGATGTGAAGGTAATTTCACTGCTATTGCTTTTATGCCCGAGTATTTTGTTGTATTCTCTTTCTTAATTGACATCTGTTTATATCATGATCCCAAGAATTAGCCATTTCACATAAAAACATGCAAGATACCTATCGACTTAAATATAAGAAAAAAACTATTACTAGTCTGCTCATCATTCATTACAAGGAGTCATCCCTTTCCCTGTATTTGTTGGTAAGCTCCTCTCTCCTCACTGCTATTGCTTTTATGCCCGAGTATTTTGTTGTATTCTCTTTCTTAATTGACATCTGTAATCTGTTTATATCATGTTCCCAAGAATTAGCCATTTCACATAAAAACATGCAAGATACCTATCGACTTAAATATATAAAAAAAAAAACTGTTACTAGTCTGCCCATCATTCATTACAAGGAGTCATCCCTTTCCCTGTATTTGTTGGTAAGCTCCTCTCTCCTCCTTTAATCATGGTAGTGAAGGCTTGGTTGATGTGCCGATGTGCCACTTCCTAAATTGCAATTTATTTCCCTGCCTTATTGCTTAAGATTGGTACTCACTATTTTTCTTATTTTCGAAAACCTTACAATTTTTGTAGGCTGGCAATGTATTAGTTGATGCAAATGGTACAGTCAAGTTAGCTGACTTCGGGGTTTCTGCTGGCATGTTTGATACCGGGGATAGACAATGTTCAAGAAACACCTTTGTTGTATATTGTCCTTTCCAGGACTTTCTTTGAGATTTTTATACCAATACCAAATTTTTTTACATATATAATTTGATTAAAGCCTTGGGATTTGTTTTTCATTGCTGAATTAAGCCTTGAGCTTGTTGTATGCTAATTTTATATTGTTTTTAAATCTAGAATGGCTCCTGAAGTTATGCAGCAATTGCATGGATATGACTTCAAGTGTGTGGGAGACTTTTATGATCCATTCTGATTCTTAATATATTTCTTTTACTTGTGTACATCCCAAGTTTTTATCTAGTAAGTGGTTGACATTACATCCTAAATAATATTTTTTGGGTAAACAGAGCAGACATCTGGTCATTTGGTATAACTGCACTTGAACTTGCTCATGGTCACGCACCATTCTCCAAGTACCCACCAATGAAGGTAAACAGTTTGTTTTAAAGTTATGCGTGTCTTTTGGAATCTTACTCAGTGTGCTCTCCTGTTTTATATGATTATTACAGGTTCTGCTGATGACCCTGCAAAATGCACCACCAGGGCTCGATTATGAAAGAGATAGGATATTTTCAAAGGTCTGTTTCTAATAACATGCCTCAAACTTTCGAATTATTGTACTGAAATAATGTTGGTTTTGCAGTCTTTTAAATAATTGGTAGCTGCTTGCTTAGTGAAGGACCCAAAGAAGCGTCCCTCTTCAGAGAAGCTTCTAAAACATCATTTCTTCCAACATGCACGTTCAGTTGATTATCTGTCGAGCGCTATGCTAGAAGGCCTTTCCCCTTTAGGTGACCGGTATAGGACAATTAAGGTTGTGTACTTATCCCTGGTTATTGAATCATCCAGACATGACAGTGACCTATATAAAACAAAAAAGTGAAAGGTCATCTGTTATCCGATGGTAATACTCTTACTAGTTCACCATCTGGTGTTATCAGGCAAAAGAAGCAGAATTTCTTGTGCAAAACAGGGCTTTATTGGGGGATAAGGAGCAACTATTACAGGTGAAATGCCAATTCTATGCCTTTCATAAACATAATACAGTATATGATGTGTACAAATGCATTTTTTTACTTCTTTTCTAAGCTTGTTTTCTTTAGATAACCTTTGAAAAAATCTGTGCATCCAAAAGGTTTATGCTCTGTTCTAATGCATCCTTGCTAACATATGTAAAACCCTTAGTGTGAAGCTCACACTAGTAAACGACAGTTGACATCTTGTAATGCGTGGATTTTACTTGGTTTAATGGTTACTTAATGCCTTTGTGCAGCAAGAATACATTCGGGGAATCAGCGCCTGGAATTTTAACTTGGAGGATTTGAAGAATCAGGCTGCCCTTGTATGCTGTTGGTTCAAGACATTGATTTGAACTTACCATAATTTGGCAATAACCTTCTCATTTGTCCTCTGTTGTATGTAGATTCGGGACTATGATGACATACCAAATGTAGAAGAATCCAGTGTGAGTGGAAAGCAAAAGGATGAGTACGATGAAGTTGGTTTTTCTGTGGAGAACCCACCTCCTGGAATAGATAATCAGTCGGATGCTCCACCTCATTATCAGGTATAATTACTACTTCTGCGTTGCTGAAAGTATTCCTTTCCTGTTCTGCACACACACCTATATCTTGTCTTTGTAGCATATATATGGTTTCATTTGGTTTTTAAGAAATTGAATTTTTATCTTTATGTTCTCAGGATGGGCTTAGTGATATTCATAATATGGAGGATTCACTTGCTGCATTTCCAGTTAAACTCTGCAAGCACCACTCAAGTACAGCTAAACCTTCTCCCTCCTTTGTCCCTCTCCTTACCCCCTTCTCTGCCCCCCTTCTTCCTTTAGGGACTCAGATTTTTTTTTTTTTCTGTAAGATCATTCTAGTATATTGTCGATGAAAAGCATACGGCAAAGTATTGCCATGAAAAGTTTAGGGACGTGATATAAACCCTCGAACAATTATCGTTGTGCACCATGTTACCTAGTAAAGTGGTGCTGGGTATACAATAGCTCCTTCAATGCCAAAGACCCATCATTCTATCTATTTTAGCTACTGTTATACAACAAATAAAGCTAAAGAATGTGTGATTCTGCGCTACAAGCTTAAAGAAGAAGTTGGAGAGATTTCAAATTATAAGTGGAACAACATGGCTTAACTTTAAGATTTTCATTCACAGTTTAGTCAAGATCTTGCAAAATCTTTTATACTTCATCAGTATGTATAGAATCAAAAGGTTGGCTCTGGCATAAAAGCCAACATAGAGAAAACATGCTTGGAAAAACACCAACTAAACTCATAAAGTTATTTAACTTCAAAGCTGCTTATCATAATAAAGCTCGTTACATGCAATAGCTCCCCAGTTGTGATGTGGAGAATGTATTTGCAAAGTGTGGAACTTGTGGAAAGGTAATTTGTATGTTTATGGTTTCATGCAGAGGTTGTTTTGATGTATGCAATGATGATGAGGCCATCGGTAGTCCTAGTACGAAAGAGTTTCTTCAAACAGATACTGAGGAAGGGGTGAAGATGCAGTCACCAAAAGATGAGGGCAAAGAAGCTGGACGAAGCGATTTTGAGAATGCTGGGGAGAGTAATTCTCAACCACGACATGCTAGTTAGTTCTCTGCAAAGAAAGTTTTTGAGTGGTTCTTTTGTACAAGATCAAGCTCCTTCTCCTAAAAAGGTTATAAATGATGCTGATAGGTAAGCTAATATTTCCTTCTCAGGTCTTCTAACTTTAGGAGTCTTATGGATAACATATTCAATGTTCAATCATAAAGCATGTGAAGCTCACGGTCACTACATATTTTTTGATTTCTAAATTCACTTTACCAATGTATTTATTAGGGAACTTGGGCATTTCAACATATTCCAGACTTGCTAACACAACCAATGATAGGTGCATTGCCTGACCAAGAGTCATACCCACTATATTTAGGACCAGTGTTGCACGGTTCGCGGGTCGACCCCTGGAACGGCGAACCAATTCGTACGTACCGGAACACGGTTTGATGACTACCCAATTCCCTCCGGAACGTGTTCCAGTTCATCAACTCCGGCGAGAAGCGATAAATCACGTAAGACAGGCATTAAGAAAGAAATATGAACAAAAATAGAGAGAAGAAGCTTCATATAATTTGAATGTCCAGGAGAAAAGTGAAGATTTAAGACAAAATGGCCTGAAAACATGGAGGAGAAGAGAGAAGATGAATAGGACTACCGACTACAGGGAAGAAGATAAAGATGTATTCTTTTGCTTTTTTGGGGTGTAAAGATGTAAAGTTGGAAGAATTATTTTGAGTAAATTGCACTTTGATGACCTGTACTTTAATTGTTTTGCACTTTGATGGTCAAATTTTGAAAATTAACATTTTGATGACTGTAGTTTAATTTTTTAGCACTTTGGTGGTCAAGTTTTAAAATTGAACACTTTGCTGACTTACCTTTTTTTTGTTTACCACTTTGGTAGCCAAGTTTTTTTTATTTTGACGCTATTTTGGCCACCAATGTGCTAAAAAAAGAAAAGGTAAGTCTCCAAAGTGTTCAATTTCAAAACTTGACCACCAAAGTGCTAAAAAATTAAACTACAACCATCAAAATGTTAACTTTCAAAATTTGGCCACCAAAATGCAAAACAATTAAAGTACAAGCCATTAAAGTGCAATTTACTCAATTATTTTATGTAAAGTTGGAAGAATTATTGCTTTTTTTAATTATAAAAATCGAGTAGTAGCTAGTGCTAGTCTAAGAGTCAATGACAGATGTATCATCATTATTATTGTAATAATTATACATTTGTTGTACAGAGTTACCAATGAATTTTTTGCTGTTTTTTACTGTGTTACGAATGAAATTTATTCAAATATAAAAATTTTGTTACGTTACAAATAAAATCATATTAACTGCAATTAAGCATTGAAATTCGAGCATGATTACTTATCGAAATAAAATAAAATTTCGAACATGATTTTATGAATCATTTTAATTGAGTAATCCCTTGTTGTCAGGATCTAGGAGGAGGAAGACTTGTCAGGATTTTTTGCTCTGCCCGGAGGAAGTTTGTTACTCCCTACACTTTGTTACTATTTATTACATCTTCGGTGGCTGGCTGTTACTTTCGGTGGAAAAAGAGAGGGGTCTGTGTATTTTTAGATAATTGAGTAATCCCTTTATTTTGACCTTTGATTGATTTTGCTACAGTATCAATTACTTTTTTAATTGATTTTGCTAATCAATTACTTTATATTGATTTAAATTAATATTAAAAATTATTTATTTATTATTTTTTAAAACCGAAAGTTGCGTTCTAACATAGATTAGATATACTTTCTAATGATATCCTAACTTTTTTTAATTTTTTTCAGTTATATAATATTTAACTTATGACCCGTGTGAAGTACAAATTTTTGGTATATGTTATAATTTTTTTTAACATTACAATAATGTTTTTATATAATCATTATTTTTAGTAATTTTTAAATTTTAATTAATAAATTTAATTAATGATATGCATGGTTTAAAATTTATATTGTAAAATTTTAAATTAAAACTGTCGGTGACGGGTTCGAATATTGAATTTTCGGTAAAGTAATTTAATTGTCTGGGTGAGGTTGGCGTTCTTTGGCTAACAGATCTGTTCAATGATCTCCTCTTGGGTGCTAAGATGCCAACTGAATGGAGGCGTAGTATCGTGGTCCCTTTTTTCAAGAACAAAGGCGATGCCCAGAGTTGTACTCCTTCCGTCCCACCCATTTCTTTACATGTTTTCAACCTTGCTTGGCACGTATTTTAAGGCGTATATAAAGTATAGTTCCATAACTCATTTTTAAAATTTTCTTTTCTTGAATAAAAATTTAAACATTAAATTTTTATTCAGAAAAAGAAAAATTTAAAAATAAATTATGGAACTATACTTTTTAGGAGCATTAAAATGCGTGCCGAGCCCCAGTCCCACCATGTAAAGAATTCGGTGGGACTGAGGGAGTAGTAACTACCGGGGTATTAAATTACTCAGTCATACTATTAAACTTTGGGAGATAGTGGTTGAATGTCGGATTAGAAGAGAAGTTGAAATCTCAGAGAATCAATTTGGTTTTATGCCGGGGAGATCGACGACCGAGGCCATCCATCTCGTCAGACGCCTTATGGAGAAGTTCAGGGAGCGTCGCAAAGACCTTCATATGGTGTTCATTGTTCTTGAGAAGGCCTATGATAGCATCCCCGTGTAGCTATTTGGAAGAGCCTTGAAGAGAGGAGAGTGTCGTCGTCGTACGTTAGGACGATTCAAGACATGTACTCCCAAGCTAGTTCTTGCGTCCGCACCCCAATGGGTGACTCCAGTTTTTTCCCTGTTGAGATAGGGCTTCATCAGGGGTCGGCCCTAAGTCCTCTGCTTTTCGCCCTTATCCTTGATGTCATGTCGCGAGAGATTCAAGATTTCGTTCCTTGGTGCATGCTCTTCGCTGATGATATCGTGTTAGTGGCGGAGTTGAGGGGGGAGGTGAACGAGAAGCTGGAACTATGGAGATCTACGTTGGAGTCCCAAGACTTACGTATGAGCCGATCTAAAACCGAGTATCTATGGTGTAACTTCAGTGGTGAGGAGAGCGAAGGAGGAGTGGAGGTTAAGATTCAGGATCAGATCGTACATAGTACGGATAAGTTCAAGTATCTAGGTTCGATCATCCAGAAGGAAGGTGAGGTTGTAGACGATGTCAAACATCGTATCAAGGCTGGGTGGCTAAGGTGGAGGGCAGCGTCAGGGGTGATGTGCGACAAGAAGGTCCCTCTAAAGTTGAAAGGGAAATTCTATAGGGCGGCAATCCGGCCTACGATGCTATACGGTTCTGAGTGTTGGGCGGCAAAGAAGCCCCTCGTAAGAATGCTGGAAGTGGCAGAAATGAGGATGTTGCGGTGGTCATGTGGGCGCACATACCGGGCTGCAACTTGGGCTTTAGGATGCAATCTGCTGAGAGTTATATTTACTCATCATTCTTGTGTCTGTGGGTTTTTTTTTGGGGGGGGGGGATTTTTGCACCTCTTTACCTAGTTTTGATGAATCAGTGACATTACTAGACTTTTTGTTGTTTAGAATTACGTACAGTATATCATTCATTGTCTAACATGTTTTGTATATAGTTTCTCTGTTTCCTGTGGAACTAGGGTTGAATATTTTATGATTTCTCCATTTCCTTATTATGAGGATGAGGTAGGTTTCTATTGCACTTTATTGAATCTATGAAACTTTCTTTCTTTCAGTTTGCTTAATTCTTTGATATGCATATCTGTATACATGTGAATTAATTGAATAATTGTGTTAGCTAATTGCAAGAATGAAACTTGGAATTGTAACTATTAGCAATGGCATTCCAAGCATTTCCTTGTCTTACATTCAGGCTCCTTCAAATGCCCCATCTAACTCTGGTTTGGGAGGTTCAGCAAGTCCAGCAGCCCCAGGCCTTGCAGCTGCCTCACTCCTTCCTTCTTTACAATGTATCTTACAACAGAACACTATGCAGAAGGTATGCTACTTTTAATCTTGATGCTACAAGTCTCTAGGGTTCGCTATTCCTGACATGTTTTCTCTTGCATTTGCCTTTAGCTTTCATCATTAACATCTTACCTATGTAATCTTGCAACATTGAAATGACTAAGCTGAGTTTCTTTTTGTAGTCAATTCCACAGAATCTAGTAATGATCCATCACAGGTATTAGAGGAGAGGTCTTATTAATAAAAAAAATCCCGCAAGTTTTGCTCGACTATCATTCAATAAAGACTAGTTGATGATGTTCTATGCTTTATATGCAGATACCTCCTGTTTCTTTTAGGGAGAGAGAGCCGCAAAATCAATTAAGTCAATTGCAACAAAGGAACGAAAAGTGAAAATAGGCTTTGAACCTCACAATCTAATCTGTTTAATTTTTTTTAATGGGAAGGGGGTTTTAATCCAGTGTTGGAAGTCTGGTAGAATAATTGCAGAGACAGAAGCTGAAAAATGCTCAGGTCTGTATCACTTTGTTAGAAAACAATACGGTTTTCGACATTCCAGCCTCTCTCGTTTATAGTATTACTTTGTTTGGTTCTCATCGTAATGCTTCAGAGATCAACTATTTGACTATGTCATATCCAGACTAGAATATATGCTGTCAGGTGATGTGCTAGAAATAATTAAGACATTTGAATCGCAAGTGCACAATTCGTTTCGTTGTAAAATTTATGATTCGTTCCACAGGGACTAATGTTTCCGCATTCCTTAATTTCTAATTTAATCGAATTAGAAGAAATTTGGTTTTGGAAAATTGAGATTTTACTATTTAATTCCTAAATTCTAAAAATTCTAAATTAATCTAAAACTAATTTATTCTAAAAATTATCCTAAATCTTCTAAATTCGAATTAAAACTAAATTTGATTATAAAACTCTTTTTTTTTTTTTTTACTTAGTAAATACAAACAAGTAATGATTTAACAGGTTATGAATTCAGTAACACTATTCAACTCAATCCGAAGACTCAGTAACATTATTCATCTCTCAAACACGAAATACAAACAATCACAAGAGTACGAAATCACAGAAAAATAAAAGGCAGAACCAAAACCACTACAAGGATGACTCGATGACTCGGACACAATCGAAAATTCAACGTAAATGGCAACTAAGAAATAGCAACTCAATTACCAACGACTCAACAATTACAAGCTCAGCGAAAAAGAAAAAATGACTCAGCAAAAACAATAAACTGGACTTAGCAGCTTCGAACTCAACCCAGCAAAACAACATTCGACTCACTACAGCACAGACAAGTCGTCAGGACAGCACAGAATCCGAAAAAAAAACATAGCAATGATACGCAGAAATTGCAACAATAACACAAGACTTAGAAACAATTAACTAGGACAAAACAATTAACGAACGAAACAGGACAAGAACAGACCACACTCGGAACCACTCGAATAAGTAATTTCGGAGCACAATACTGAACCGGAAAACGTAGAGAACGAAACCCAACCCCAACTCACAGCGAACTTGGCAACAAAAACAGATAAACTCAAATAATAACTAAGTTTAACCCAGCAAGAATTTCATCGACCATTTCAACAAAAACGAAACAAATGAACCGAACAAGCTCAACATTGGTTCGACACAATGCAACAGCAGAACTCGATGAATTCTCAAAACAAAATACAACATAACAAAGCAGAGTCGGACACTCAGTAAACAAAGAGAACGAACAACAAAAAAAACTGGACTTCGATTTAAACGAACTACATCGACTCAGCAAAACCTCTAAAATGCAAAGTCAAACGACTCAACCTCGATCGAAACTAAATACACGCGAATGTCAACAAATACAAACATGATGCTCGGAAATCAACACTCAGCAGCTAGGCAACTCACAACCCATAAAAACTGCATACTGGAATTAACGAAACAGCCGGACTCTCGACCAATTGCTTGAACACTAACGTCTCACGAACCCGCAGAACAAACAACCACAGAACTTAGAAAACACGAACTCAACATTCATTAAATAACGGCTTTAAAACAAAAACAACCCAGAAATTCAAACAAAAATGCGAAGCTCAAGGAACCATAAATTCAATAACACAAGAAGTAAAAGAAAAAAAAATTGAACAAAACCGATTCGAAAATAAAGGGGGTTTTGTGGGGAAAGGAGGAAGAAGGATAGAGAGGCGTTTGTTTTAATCGAAGAGAAGGAAAACATTGTTGGGTTTTGTTGATGAAGGACAGGGGCGTTTGAATAAGAGATATAAGAAAAGCAGGGGAGTTGGTTTGAGAAGGAAGCTGGGAATCAATGCTTCGAAATAACACAGTAGAAGCAGGTAAATAAAATCCTGAAATAAAATTAATTATATATATATTTTTTTTTAAAAAATGAAAGTAAATAAATTTATCTACGAAATTAAAAGTTATACTACTAAAACGATGACTTGATTTTAAATGGCCCACAATAAAATTGATGTTCAAAGGGGCTTGAAATTAAAAATTATAACTAGGTGCAAGATATTAAAGGAAATGAAATTGCATTAAAATAAAAGAGAGTGTTTACAAGATTTGAAACTAAGAAAAATACAAGAAATTAAATCTACCCTAAAATCTAAGTTTTTCAATACAAGGGGGGTGAGGGGGTATTTATAGGGTAGAGATTAGGGTTAAGGGGGGTGTTGGGTAAATCCCCACCATACATTTGTGGTGTGTGGTGGTGAAATCCTAGCCATCTATTTGTTTCCTTCCCCCTTAAGCTTTGAAGAGTTGATCTTGGCCATACACTCATGTAATGTGTTGGGATGATCTCCACCTTCCACTTGTCTTGAAATATTCCTTTTTGCTCCAAGCTCCTAATTCTTTTCCCTCTTTCATTTTTGGTCCTTTTTCTTCCTCTTTTTCCCTTCCTTGCACTTTATTTCTTTATTTTGTCATTTCTTTATTTATTTACGAATTTCCTGAAATGCAACAAAATAAATTATTAAAATACGAGTTCAAGCAAATAATTAGGTAATAAAAATATGCAAAAATATGCACTTATCAAATGCCCCCATACCTATCTTTTGCTCGTCCTCGAGTAAAATAAAAACAAAATGAAAATCTAGATGCAAAGTCCTATACTCCTTTTCGAAGGTGTGACGGTTGCATTTGGCATATGCAACAAGCCCTTTAAACCCCTAGGCAACCCTAGTGGACGAGTGAGGTCTCGTGAGGGCCTACAGTGAATGTACCCACAAAATCCATCTAGCTTGTATAAAAGATTACATGGCAATGCACACCACAAATACATGTCCTCTCATGATACATCAACTTAAGAAATCAAAATGAATTTGCAAAGTCTTGGTGTGGAAAGTGCAAGGATTCACATAGTCTACTTAAAGAACCATGCAAGAATGATTATCAGTTCATGTCAAGTGCAAAAATTATTGGTAATCATGCTAAGTCTACAAGGGCACACCTTAGAGTCAAAACTTGAGATCTCTTATGCAAAAAACAGATAAGCAAAACCTCACCTATCACTCATAAAAGAATATTCACTCAAGAACAAGGGTAAGTGTATCACTCAATTCCAACAAAATCAAATGCATGCTTGACACTTGGTATCATCCCAACTTAAATCACAACATACATTAATGATGACAATCAAAAGGTCTTTATCAGGGTTGTAATGGGGCTAGGGACAAGGTATGTCAAGAAAGGCCAAAATAAGGTGAAGTGTCAAAAGCTAGTAGTAACCATGAATATCATGCACAACACCAAACTTCCCCCACAAAATTTATTTTTATTTTCAACGAAAAGCCATGAATAGTCGAATGAAGGAGGATTACAAAAAACATAAGTATGCTCTCATATGTATATTTTTTCCTTTTTTTTTTTTAATAAAGGAAAACGATAAATGTAACAATAATCCTCCTTTAATTTTGAAAATCGACTATCAAGGTAACAACAAATATTTCCTCACAAGTTATGAACAAAAGTAAACCCAATTTCACACACCTTATTGCTCCTTTAAGTTCCTACTAGCCTTTGACAAAATGGGATCAAGAATACGTAAGGCTAAACAAGAAAAAGGTCTTAGGTGAGTAGTTTGGTGTGTCACCGAAAGAAGATGATTAGGCTCAAAGGGTTAACTAATTGATCATATAAGAATGGTGTGGATAATTTGGAAATATAGGTTATTCCTAAGTGCCTTTATCATCTTATCATCAATTAATGTCATGTATTTCAAGAAGGAACTCAAACAAGTGCTAGTGATGCAAATGACAAGTGGACACTCAAGCAAAAGAATATAAATGCAAAAGATGTGCATATAGGCTCAAAACTCACTTGGTGTGGTAAAACATAATCAATCTCAAGTAAAGGTATCCTCAATGCACCTACTTGTACTCAAAGCATGAAGACCAAATCATCTTACACCTAATCATGTTCTTCTAATTTCATGCATAATTCAAATAAGTCTACTAGCTTCACCTTGCTAGTGTAAGTGTGTGAACAAGAACTTTAGCAAATCACTTCTCAAACAAAAGCTAATGGATCATAAGATTATCATAGCATGCAAGGGTGCATCAGGCCACTAGCAATCAATTATCAAGACTAGAATACAAAAAGAACTCTTTTTGTGATTTTTTTCATTTTTTAATTTTTTTAGGATTTTTTTTTTGGATTTTTACTATTTACACTAAAAACCCTCCCCCATACCTAAATCATGCATTGTCCTCAATGTATGCAAAATGAATGAGAATAAAAGAGAGAGGAGGAAATACCTGATAAGGGATGACGGAGAATGACAAACTTCTAAAAACAAGAAAGAGAACAACTCACACACACACAAATCCTCCCCCATACCTGAATTTCACGAGGGGAGGTAAAAAAAATCGACTTAGCCGATACCGGTAGGAAACTTTGGGTGAAGCTGTGAGAAAAGATCAATACATATTTGAAAATTTTGATTAGAACAATCTTTCTCAATCAGTGTGGGATCATGCAACCTATTAGAACAAGAATCACTAGTGTTCATCCTAAACCAACTTGAGGCTTCTTCATTTTGTTTAAGCAGATTAGAGACAATGAAGGTTGGGTCTTGGATTGAATCACTAGGAATGACATAAGATGAGAGTTCGTTTTCTCCTAAAGGCTGTTGATCAAACTCGGGATGATAAATAGTCAAGTCAAATGCAGGTGGCAGTGTTCCAACGGGACTCTTAACCTCGGGCTCACTATTAACAGTCTCGGGTTTGGTCTTCCACGGAGAACAAATCCCATCTAACTCTCTCAGCATTTCTTCCGAAGTCATATCTCTCAATGAATCAACATACTCTCGATTAGACTCAGGATTGACTTTGAAATCCTCAACGAGAAGAGACTCAATTTCATTATCCTCGAAACTAGACCATGTGGCAAACTTGTTGACCACGTTAACCCCTATTGATGGTTCATAAAGCTCATTGGGTTCTTTCCCTACATTGAAAATGTTAAGGTCTATGGTCATGTTACCAAAGGTGAGTTTCATCGAACCATTCCTACAATTGATTAAGGCATTAGATGTAGCAAGAAAAGGTCTTCCTAAGATGACAGGAATTTGGTTCTTGGAATTGGTGACGGGTTGAGTCTCGAGGACAACAAAGTCAATCGGAAAGATAAAATCACCAATTTTAATCAAGACATCTTCAATTAATCCCTTGGGCATTTTTATAGAACGATCGGCAAGTTGAAGTGTCATATTGGTCTTTTTGAGCTCGCCTAAACCTAGGGCTTGATAAACGGACAATGGAAGCAAGTTCACACTAGCACCTAAGTCAAGTAAAGCCTTGTCCACGAAAGTATTACCTATGACACATGAAATAGTTGGACAACCGGGGTCCTTATATTTCACGGGAATCTGGTTCGAAAGAATTGAGCTTATTTGGGATGTTAAGAAGGCTTTCTTAGGGACTTGGGTAGTTCGTTTATGGGTACACAAATCTTTTAGACACTTGGCATATGAAGGAATTTGTTGAATGGCATCTAAAAGAGGAATGTTTATCTCAACTTGCTTGAAAACTTCCAAAATTTTGTCTACTTGAGGCGATTGTTTGTTTGAAATGAGTCTTTGAGGATAAGGAGCTTTAGGCTTAAAGACTCGTTCAGTAGACACATCGGCAAGGGATTTTTGAAGTGGAGTATTAGATGAAGATTTTCTAGGTAAGGATGAAGAAGGCTCAATCGGAGAAGATGGATTAGTGGTTGATTCGAGAGTTGGTTCGGGAGTGGAATGATCAACGCTAGGTGTTGGTTCAACATTAGACTCTTCTTCCTCTTCGGGGGACTCGACACCTACGTGATTATCAACCTGATTTCCCGACCTTAAAGAGATGATGGAATTCACGTTCTCGTGAGGTCCTTGATTGGTATGGAATTTAGGGTTGACCTCAGGTTGACTCGGAAACTTATTCTTCTCTCGCTCATACAAGGCATTGGCTAATTGGCTCACTTGCACCTCTAACTTAGATATGGCTTGAGTACTAGCATTCAAAATCTGCCTATCTTGAGTCATGGTTTGAATAAAGGTTTGTTGAGATTGAGCCATATTAGTGGTGGATTTAAGAAGCGCATCAAGACTCTTTTCCAACGAATTAATTCTCTTATCCGACTCTTGAAAACCAGGTGGGTGGGCGGGAGCTTGAGTTGGTTGAGTCGGGTAAGGACCATGATTTTGAGGCGGGAAAGAGTTTTGATTCGGCCTTTGATAAGGCGGAGCTTGAGATTGTTGATTTGGGCCTTGAAAAGAGGGTGTTGGGGATTGGTAGTTTTGGCCTTGGTTCCATGAGAAATTTGGGTGGTTTTTCCAACCGGGATTGAAAGTAGGAGAGAAAGGGTCATTTCTTTGAAACATTGCATTGACTTGTTGGAAATCTTGGGGATTTTGCATCCCTTGATTCGAGTACATGGGCATGTGTGGGGGACCACTACAAGTTTCTAAGGCTTCGAGACGCCTAGTAAGGGTGGCGAGCTTAGCATCGGTTGCTACATTGTTTCCAATAGAATGCAAACCCCTAGAAGATGACTCGATAGACTTACTCGGTTCTCGAGTAGATTCCCACAACATGGTTTTCTCCGCTAACTCTTCGAAAAATGCCCATCCCTCATCCTCGTTTTTCTCCATGAATTTTCCTTGGCACATAGATTCCAACAACGCGGTTGTTGAACTATCTAGGGCCTCGTAAACAATCTTACAGAGTCTCCATTTTTCGATTCCGTGGTGGGGACATTGAGATAGAAGATTTTTAAAACGGTCAAGACACGTCCAAAATGGTTCATTGTGTTTTTGACGAAATTGATTAATCTCATTCGTGAGCTTCGTAGTCTTGTGGCTTGGAAAGAATTTTTTTAGAAAGATGACTACGAAACCCTCCCACGTGGAAATAGAATTGACGGGTAGACTATACAACCATTTTTTAGCATTATCTTTTAAAGCGAAGTTGATTAGTCTAAGCCGTATGGCGTCCTAGGAAAGTTGTTGGAGTTTTTGCAAAGCGCAAACCTCCTCGAATTCTTGTAGAAAAAGATAAGGATCCTCACCGTCACTCCCGCGAAAATTAGGTAGCATGCTAATTTGATGACCTTTGATTTCGAAATTATTAGCATTAACTGGAGGAAGAGTGATACAGGAGGGTTGGGCAGAACGGGCGGGGTAACAACGATCCTTTAACGAAACTGCCATGGTTACTACGGGGTCAAGAATTTCTACGGGTTCGGATTCCGAAGAGGAAGAACACTCAATTGGTCTCACTAACCTAGAAGAATTATCTCTAACCCAAGTAGTGCGCATAAATAGAACAGTAAGCAAGTAGCAAATAATTGTGAAAAACAATCAAAAAGAAAGGGTGTAAAATCAAAAGAAAAATTCTAAACCTAGGGTTCCTTAATTAAATAAACTAGACCTTGCTCCTAACTTTAAGGGCTACCAAAAACTAGGTAAATCAATAATTATTCGAACCGGCTTGGCCAGGTAGGTGCAAGCATTGCCAAGAGGCTAAACACCAGCCTAGACACCAAAACCTTAATTGGCCAGGTCAGCTTTCGCTTTCCTAGACACCAAAAAGTCGGAATAATTAAAGATTACTTCGTTTCTTAAGCACCTTCTTAAATGAGCGCGAGATTCCTAGGGCAAACGTCTAATTAATTTTATTAAAGGCTAGGTATGCAAAATGAGGGATTAAATTGTTTTTGGGCTAAGGAAAGAGTGATGAAATCCCTTCCCTTATCTTTTGAGAGGTTTTGCCCTTAAGATTTATTTACAAAATGATGCAACAAACAAAGAGGTATAAAAAAAAAACTATAAACATTTATGGATGCTTTAAACTACGTGTTCTAACTAAAGAAATGAAAGAATTTAACGTACCTTGGGGTCCTCCAGCGATCACCACAATTTATAGGGTACGAAAAATTAAAAACAAGAAAATAAAAATCTAGATGATGTGCCCTAAGTGATTAAATGCATGATGCAGCAATTATGTATTTACAACTAATTTTTTTTTGGATTTTTAATTTTTTTTTTTTTTTGTGATTTTCTAAATAAGAAAAAAAAAATGAAAGAGGAGAGAGATACGGTTTACCCAAGCAAAGCTTCCAAAATTCCGAGAAAATTCTTCCGCTTTAATCCAAGTCACCCGAATTTTCCTCCAAATTCCTCGGGAAAAAATGCGAACAAGAAAAAGGGTGAGAAAAGAGCTAATCCGAAAAATTAAAAGCTAAGGTGCGAACAATAATTAGTTCCCCGGCAGCGGCGCCAAAAACTTGATGTGCTAGAAATAATTAAGACATTTGAATCGCAAGTGCACAATTCATTTCGTTGTAAAATTTATGATTCGTTCCACAGTGACTAATGTTTCCGCATTCCTTAATTTCTAATTTAATCGAATTAGAACAAATTTGGTTTTGGAAAATTGAGATTTTACTATTTAATTCCTAAATTCTAAAAATTCTAAATTAATCTAAAACTAATTTATTCTAAAAATTATCCTAAATCTTCTAAATTCGAATTAAAACTAAATTTGATTATAAAACTCTTTTTTTTTTTTTTACTTAGTAAATACAAACAAGTAATGATTTAACAGGTTATGAATTCAGTAACACTATTCAAATCAATCCGAAGACTCAGTAACATTATTCATCTCTCAAACACGAAATACAAACAATCACAAGAGTACGAAATCACAGAAAAATAAAAGGCAGAACCAAAACCAATACAAGGATGACTCGATGACTCGGACACAATCGAAAATTCAACGTAAATGGCAACTAAGAAATAGCAACTCAATTACCAACGACTCAACAATTACAAAAGTGTTCCATACTTCTCTTGTTGATTTGCCGCTTGTTATACCGGGCTGCAACTTGGGCTTTAGGATGCAATCTGCTGAGGGTTATATTTACTCATCATTCTTGTGTCTGTGGGTTTTTTTTGGGGGGGGGGGGGTTTTTGCACCTCTTTACCTAGTTTTGATGAATCAGTGACATTACTAGACTTTTTGTTGTTTAGAATTACGTACAGTATATCATTCATTGTCTAACATGTTTTGTATATAGTTTCTCTGTTTCCTGTGGAACTAGGGTTGAATATTTTATGATTTCTCCATTTCCTTATTATGAGGATGAGGTAGGTTTCTATTGCACTTTATTGAATCTATGAAACTTTCTTTCTTTCAGTTTGCTTAATTCTTTGATATGCATATCTGTATACATGTGAATTAATTGAATAATTGTGTTAGCTAATTGCAAGAATGAAACTTGGAATTGTAACTATTAGCAATGGCATTCCAAGCATTTCCTTGTCTTACATTCAGGCTCCTTCAAATGCCCCATCTAACTCTGGTTTGGGAGGTTCAGCAAGTCCAGCAGCCCCAGGCCTTGCAGCTGCCTCACTCCTTCCTTCTTTACAATGTATCTTACAACAGAACACTATGCAGAAGGTATGCTACTTTTAATCTTGATGCTACAAGTCTCTAGGGTTCGCTATTCCTGACATGTTTTCTCTTGCATTTGCCTTTAGCTTTCATCATTAACATCTTACCTATGTAATCTTGCAACATTGAAATGACTAAGCTGAGTTTCTTTTTGTAGTCAATTCCACAGAATCTAGTAATGATCCATCACAGGTATTAGAGGAGAGGTCTTATTAATAAAAAAAATCCCGCAAGTTTTGCTCGACTATCATTCAATAAAGACTAGTTGATGATGTTCTATGCTTTATATGCAGATACCTCCTGCTTCTTTTAGGGAGAGAGAGCCGCAAAATCAATTAAGTCAATTGCAACAAAGGAACGAAAAGTGAAAATAGGCTTTGAACCTCATAATCTAATCTGTTTAATTTTTTTTAATGGGAAGGGGGTTTTAATCCAGTGTTGGAAGTCTGGTAGAAGAATTGCAGAGACAGAAGCTGAAAAATGCTCAGGTCTGTATCACTTTGTTAGAAAACAATACGGTTTTCGACATTCCAGCCTCTCTCGTTTATAGTATTACTTTGTTTGGTTCTCATCGTAATGCTTCAGAGATCAACTATTTGACTATGTCATATCCAGACTAGAATATATGCTGTCAGGTGATGTGCTAGAAATAATTAAGACATTTGAATCGCAAGTGCACAATTCGTTTCGTTGTAAAATTTATGATTCGTTCCACAGGGACTAATGTTTCCGCATTCCTTAATTTCTAATTTAATCGAATTAGAACAAATTTGGTTTTGGAAAATTGAGATTTTACTATTTAATTCCTAAATTCTAAAAATTCTAAATTAATCTAAAACTAATTTATTCTAAAAATTATCCTAAATCTTCTAAATTCGAATTAAAACTAAATTTGATTATAAAACTCTTTTTTTTTTACTTAGTGTTGTGGGAGGATTTTAGCACAACAAATTATGAGGCCTCGTGCTGGAATAGCGCCAATAATCAAGGAATCGTCCAACCACCCGGAAAGGCTCGTGGTTGAAGATTAATGGCTAGCCGCCCGGGAAGGCACACGACTAGGGTTACCGAAGAACACGGGATGTGGTTCCTCGGAAGGATCGGGCTGAATCTACGGGATAAGAGCTCAAGGACCAAATGTTGGCCAGCCAAGAACCCTAATTTGACTGTGTCACACAAGAGTGCACGTGCTCTAGCTACTCAAGGAGTGTAAAGTGTCGAAGAAGATCCCGTAAACTGCCTACATACCACTATTTATAGTGGATCAAGCCCGAATGTAGTTCTTGAATGATATGATTGTTTGTTCATGATGAGTTATCCTCTCTCCAGTGGGATAATGACTGTTATTTCTGATAATAATCGAGTGTGATGTATAAAATCAGGTTACCAAGCAGTTTAGGTAACATAGAATGATTATCTCTTGTATTTATCTTGATTTTTGTATCATTTATCAAGTATATATGACATATATCCTCAAATAACTGAATGTTTATCTGTTTGAGAGTGTTTTTAGATGATATAGACGTATTCCTAAAAAATAGGAGGCGTGCCTTATCTGTATTGGCAGCCTAATCAGGCTTCCGGCGGAAGCTAGGGATACTGCCCGGTAGCCTGGCTCCGGTACCCCCTCCGGTAACCCCTATCACGGGAGCTACTCTGGAAGCTCTACTGGATGACTGGTAATAGCTATAGGTTATCCTCAAGGGGATGCCTTGAGACCCTTAGTCATGTGTCCCCGTGCTACAGTGTACATGGTAACCCCTAGGGCTACCGTAGGCCTCCGGAAACCTGACAGATTACTCATCCTCTTCGTGGATCTGGACCCTAATCCTCTAGTGGGCCTAAATTTAACCCATGCCAGATTTTGGTCACAACAACTACCCCCCGGTTCCCTGAAGTACTGTGTGCAAGGGGAACCTAATATTCACAGGGTGCCGTTTTCTTGTATCCTCTGCAAAAATCTATATCTTTACACTCTCGTTAGCTCAATATGACAGGGTGTGTAGACATTAAGAATTCAGGATTTTAGGCGCTAGGAATAATGTGAGTATTTATCTGGAAATCTCTTGTATCTGGGCTACGGAAGCCTGAATTATGAATCCATAAAAATAAAAGGTTCCTAGCTAATTCGTTTAAATTTCAAATAAGCTCGTTTATCCTTAGTAAGTAAAGAGATAATTATCAAGAGAGGGTAATTTAAATTGGAACTCCATTTTTCTTTCTTGATAAGATAAAAGCGGTTCATTTCCCGTGTCAACACGCTTCCCCCCCAGGCCTCATTTTCTGTGCCACATTCACTCAGCAGGGGTTGTGCCTATTTTCTCTTTGTTTTAATATATTAACACTCTTAGGCTTTTTATTTTTCTTTTCATCTTCACAAGACGTTTTCTCAAGTGTGCAAAGGTTGGTCAAAAGGTTCCGACGAGATCTCTCCGGCGAAGGCTTAATCATCTACACTTCCGTCGATTCGACTCCCCCGGATATTCAAGTAAGTGTCCAATGACCATAATTTACCTTCTTTATTTGATAAAAATCTCAAGTAAGCCTCTGATTGTATCTTTCATATGTTTGCTTTTGTATCTCTTCAATCTTAGCCATGCTAGATCTGTGCATTTACATCTCAACTGATAAATGCATGTTTAAGTTTTTATCTTGTGATGTGGGTCGGAGTGGTCGGTACTCCGGCTATCCCCTTTACTATCTCTAGGCATGTACCTCGCCTGTTTGATGCTTGTTTTCAATGAATATCGTTGTTTTAAATATGCTTGGTCGTGTAACTCATTTGTTTGGGCATGTCTGTAATGCCTTTTTTCTCCGTATTCCTCTTCTTGTTCCGTTTAGTAATTACCAGAGTCACTAGGTTAGGATGCCACACTAATAGCCACCCCCCGAGTCCTAATTTTTCGTCTTTGGACTGGTAACCCTATTATACCCTGGGTTTCTCTAGGTCAGCCATCAAGAACCGTTATCTCCTTCGGTCCACAATTTTTGTTTAGACTTCAATCCTCTTCACTAATCGGCTCCCTCCTTTTGTGGTTGCAGATGTCTTTCTCATCGGCATCGAGGGAGTCTTCCCAATGTTTAGGTTACTTGTCACCTGTGTCTGGGGAACCGTCTGATTCAGGGTCCACCCATCTCAATGATCTTTTGCTCTCTCAACCTTTGCTCCAATCCAGGCCATCAGTTAGCTCCCGAACACGTTCTCGGGTGGAGGTAGTCAATCCTCTATCTGCTGAGATCGTCAACCGGTACCCTGGCTTCATCACAGAGGCTGGTTCCTCCAACTCTGGTGGTGAAGAAGTAGAGAGGGTTGATATCAGTTCTAACGCCGATGAGGGGGAAAGAATGATAGATGAATTACAGTTAAGAGGTAATCGTCTATCCTTCAGTAATGATGATGCGATAGAGGGGGAGGGTGATATTGAGTTACCTTCAGAAGTCGAACGCAAGCCACATGTCCCGGCTTCCAATGTTCCTGCTTGTGAGGGCCAGGACTCTACCATGAATGCTGATAGATTGGCCAGGTTGCTGGAAATTTGCAATCCAGGTTGCCACCTTGTACTACCCTGTGCTGGCGAACGGTGTCACAGGTTCGACAATTTCGAAGCAGATCAATCCATCCCCAATGCTGTTGTATCGGCTTCTTATTTCAAACTAGGGTTTTCTTTTCCAATGCATCCGTTTTTTATAGATTTGTTGAACTTTTACGAGATAGCTCCCATGCAATTGACACCCAATTCTTTCCGGGTTGCCGCGTGTATGTATATTTTGTATGACCAAGCTTTCTCCGTTGCCCTTACTGCTAGGGAGTTAGGTTATTTTTATCAATTAAAGGATGTCGGAAGGAAGGTTGGTGTTTTTTACCTTACTGCTTGGAATAATAGGCAAGGAAAGTGTATAAAGGGAAATAAGAAAGGTATGTATGACTGGCTAGAGCAGTTCCTGTACTGCTACGATTGTGAAGGAGTTAACACGGAGTTTAACTTGACCCCTGGTAAGCCTTTTGTTGCCTAAATCCTTTCGTGATTCCCTTTACTATACCATAGGTTTAAATCTTCATCTTCTGTACTATGTCCCCTAGGGATCCCAGTGCAAACTTCTTTAGATGGAATTGAAGAGAAAAGGGCCAAGAAAGTCATGAAACTTGCTGCTTCATTGGGTGATGGTGAAAGCTTGTTAACATCGGAAACCCTTGAGAGATTAGGGTTTTCTAGGCCTGCGGCTCCCTTACTCCCCATCCCGGGAGACGAGGTAGAAGGAGGACAGCTGGGGGAACTGGAAACCCAGGGTGCCGAGCGGCAATCCGAGGAGATTGGTAAGGCTTCCGTCTCCTACGACTCTGGTGACCCAAGCTTCCGCTTCCCCTGCTCATAGCTGTTTTCACACACGTGGTTCACTTTTACCTATCATTGTTTACTCCTTTACGATCCTTTATGTTATTTGATCTTATAGTATCTGCTGTTTTACCTTGCGATTGCATATAGATACATATATTGCGGTCTCTTAACCTATAAATGTCTCATCTTTTCAGGTATGTCAGGATCAGTGGCATCGTTCATCAAGCCGTCTGAAAAATATGAAGACTTATTTCCTGAGGATGAGTTAATGATGTTGGAGACCCCTATTGCCGCCACTCCAGTCTCTCGATTCCCTGCCTCCATGTCTGTTAAGACTGAGCTGTCTGCAGTCGAGAAGCGAAGACTTTCTCAGGTTTCCGGAGGTTCGAAATCCACTCCCGAGACTAGATCCTCGAAGAAGGCTAAGGTATCACAGCAGGGTACCCCCGCGGGTGATGTTGAGCAGTTCTTTCAAATGTCTGGGGGCCAGATTCCCATGGAGATTATCACTGGATGGGCCAGGCAGAGATCCTCTGATGCTGCAAAATCTATGTTGTTCTCATCAGGTGAGAGTTTCTTCCATCAACTCAGGCTCTCCAACCAATTAGCATTGGCTACCCGTGGGGATATGAGGCTTCGGGATGAGATTAAGCAGTTAAAGTTGGATAGGCAAGCCATGGAGGAAGAAAAGAAGAAGCTGCTCGATGCTGGTAAAAAGTTGAAGGTGGATTTGTCCGAGTTAACTAGGGAGAAGGACAGGTTGGCTAAGCTGGTTGCTAGTCAAAACACGGAGAAAGAGGAAAGGACGGTAGCCCATGCTACCACAGTGAAGGAGCTGACCTTGCAGGTAGACATGTTGCAGGCTTCAGTAAAGAAGTTGAAGGAAGCCCTCCCAGAAAGGTACAACACTGGTTTTTCAAAGGGAGTTAATGATTATTTGAAGGCCACCTGGGAGGTGATGCCAGATTTAGATTGGTCGCTCCTAGGTGAGGATGCAGTGAACCAAGTAGAGAAATTCAAAGCTGAAGCAACGAAGGCTGGGGCTACCGGGCGCCATATTGCGACTACACCTCCGGTTACACAGAAGGGCACTGCCGAATTCATCCCCACTCCTGAGACTATGGTTGAGGCTCCCGCACTCACGGTTGAGGTTGCTCCATGGAATTCTTCAAAAAAGAATGACCCTGTCGAGGACTCCCCTAGCTCAGACGCTGTCAAAGACGCTCCTTCTGCCTAAGCAATCTCCCTAAATCATCCTTATTATCTTGAACTCATATTTTGTTGGTTTACAAACTCTATAGTTTTAACTAAGGGGGTGGGCTCCTATAACGCTCCACAGATGTAAGGATTTAATCTTTCAACTTTGTTTGTCTTATGGCCTCGGGCCTGGTACTTTTGAATTTGCTTTCGTAATGCGTGTTTATCTTATTATCTGGTTTTTTATGTAGTAGGTATGATTGTCGCATCATTTCTGATTATGCAACGAGAACCAACTTGGACTTAAAAATCCTTACCCGTCGAACACCCATAGTACTCATTCTCTAGGGTACCAATATGCTAAGTAAGAAAGGTACTACGATAACTCAAAACAGTGCATAACTAAACACCACCATCGAATTCTATCCGGTAAAATGATTCTCCTCTCTAATTCTAAAATAAGTTTGTACAAATTTTCAGAGGATATATGTCATATATATGTTGATTAAATAGATATTAAATCATGGATCAAGATAAGAACGATAGAATGGTATCGCAGTGTAGAAGAGTACAAGAGTAAATATGGCAACACATACCTGGATAGGTGGCCATAGAACTGATAGACTACTTGTACCTTTGTCTGCTTGGTTGTCACTGTGGGTGTGGGGGTACCGTCCGGTATCCCTATAGCATTTGGAAGCCCGAAGGCAGGAACCTGACTCCGGGAGCCCCGTGGCCGGTAGCCCCTATCCGGTAGCCTGGGTACCGGAGGCTTAGCCTGGAAACCTTTGTTCCGGGAGTCCCAGTCATTTAATGAATCATGTGTGGTGATGCCATGTAGGCCAATCCTGCAAAGATGTCTTGTAATGAAGGGATCCAAGTGGGTCGACCAGGGTACCACACAAGCCCAAATAGTAAAGGGAACCATATATGCCGAACAGGGTTCCATACATGCCCTGATAACCAAGTAAGCCATGTGAACCACTCAAGGTTCCGTACATGTCTGGTATTGAAGGGATCCAAGTGTGCCAATCAGGTTACCACACAAGCCCAAGTAATGAAGGGAACCATGTATGCCGAACAGGGTTCCATACATGCCCTGATAACCAAGTAAGCCATGTGAACCACTCAAGGTTCCGTACATGTCTGGTATTGAAGGGATCCAAGTGTGCCAATCAGGTTACCACACAAGCCCAAGTAATGAAGGAAACCATGTATGCCGAACAGGGTTCCATACATGCCCTGATAACCAAGTAAGCCATGTGAACCACTCAAGGTTCCGTACATGTCTGGTATTGAAGGGATCCAAGTGTGCCAATCAGGTTACCACACAAGCCCAAGTAATGAAGGGAACCATGTATGCCGAACAGGGTTCCATACATGCCCTGATAACCAAGTAAGCCATGTGAACCACTCAAGGTTCCGTACATGTCTGGAAATGGCAAAAATTTGAAATTCTGATAATTTCAACCTGTTAAGCTGAGAGGTGTATCCACTACTACCCCCCTAGTTCTGGATGGTAGCCTAGCTGCCATGTAGAACTATGCTTGTAGGTCTTACATATATTTCTGAAAATATTTATAAGTGGTAAATGTAAAAGAAAACAATCAACTTCTACTTTTACTGAAAATCAAATAGTACGAATACATCAAATTTCATCCAGACGGGGTGTGCATCCACTACTCCCCGGGCATCTATTGAAAATCATGAAATCCTAAGAACTGAAAGGGAAATGGTGCAACCACAACTAGTAGGTTGCCTTTATTCATCCTAAGCCTGAAAGAGGCCTACGTTTGCTCTGAAAAGAGTCTTACTGATAGTACTTTTTTAGGTGCTCGGCATTCCAAGCACGGGGAATAGTGTTCCCATCCATGTCTTCAAGGTGGTAAGTGCCTTCCCAAAAGATAGACTTTATTTTGTAAGGCCCTTCCCAGTTTGCTCCAAAGGCTCCGTGCCCGGGAACCCGCATATTGGGCATCATTCTTCTCAATACTAGGTCGCCAACCTTGAGGGGTCGAGGGCGTACCTTGTTGTTATAGTATTTGCGGGTCCTCTGCTGGTAAGCCGCGAGTTTCAGCTGGGCGGTAGCCCGGTTTTCCTCTACCATGTCAAGGGCCAGCCTCTGATGTATTTCATTTGATTCTTGACTGAAATTGTCCCTCCGGTAGGACCCTGTCCCGACTTCCACTGGGACCATAGCTTCACAGCCATAGGTTAGAACAAAGGGAGACTCTCCGGTTGTGGACCTGGGAGTGGTGTTGTAAGACCACAAGACCATTGGAAGCTCCTCTGGCCAATTTCCCTTTTTATCTTCCAACTTAGCTTTTAGAGTGTGCTTGATGATTTTATTCACAGCTTCCGTCTGCCCATTGCTTTGGGGGTGGCAAACGGCTGAAAAATCTTTCTTTATCTCCAAGTCCTCACATAGACTTCTCATTTCTCTACTATCAAATTGCTTGCCATTGTCTGAGATTAGCTTGTACGGTACCCCGTATCTACATATAATGGCTCGTTTAACAAATTCCTTCAGCTTACCAGCAGTGATGGTAGCTAGGGGTTCCGCCTCTGCCCACTTGGTAAAGTAGTCAACGGCTACCACGGCATATTTCACACCACCTCTGCCTTTGGGAAGCTCCCCAATCAGGTCAATCCCCCATATTGCAAAGGGCCAGGGGCTTCCAATGGGTCTTAGTTCCACAGCTGGGTTGCTATTGAAGTTAGCAAACCTTTGGCATTGATCACAAGCTTTAGCAAAGTCATAAGCATCAGTTTTCATGGTAGGCCAGTAATAGCCCTGTCGGAGAATTTTGTGGGCCAGGGAGGTACCCCCCGAGTGGTTGCCACAAATGCCTTCATGAATTTCCCTTAGGATGTATTCACATTCATTTCCAGATATGCACTTAAGTAGAGGTTGATTAAATCCCCTCTTGTATAGGATGCCATCATAGATCACATAACGGGCAGCCTTATATTTGAGTTTCCGAGCTTCATCTTTGTCCTCCGGAAGTGTCCCCTTGGTGATATACTCACGTATTGGGGTTGTCCATTGGCTTTCCATTGAAGAATCTATTTCCATAGTCTCCTCTCGATGGATACTTGGTTGGAGTTGCACTTCAAGGGGTATTACCCCTAACAGGACAGCTTCTTTTTGGGATCCCAACTTGGCAAGGGCATCAGCATTGGCATTTTCCACCCTTGGGATTTGATTCAGATTTAGCAATTTGAACCTACTGATAAGTTCTTGGGCATACTTCATGTAGAGTTCAGTGCGGGGGCCTCGACTCTGGAAGCTTCCTTTAATTTGCCACACAATCAGCATGGAGTCACTAAACACATTTAGGTATTCTACCTTCATTTCCAGAGCCAGTTTCAAGCCAGCAATCAAGGCCTCATACTCTGCATCATTGTTGGTAGCCCTGAAGCCAAAGTGTATGGCACTCTGAATTCGGTGCCCCTCTGGGCTTACCAACTCTATTCCTGCACCTCCCCCATTATTATTTACTGCACCATCAACATACAGGTTCCACCATAATTGGGGGCTTTCGGCATCCCCTTCGGTAACTGGGGATACCGGGGTACAATCTTCTCCGGTAACCTCAAAATCAGGTGGAAACTCCAGTAAGAAATCGGCCAGTGCTTGGCCTTTAATAGCAGTTCGAGGTTTGTAATCTATTTCAAACTGTCCTAGCTCGACAGCCCATTTCATCATTCTACCGGAGGCTTTCGGCTTGTGCATCACTTGCCTCAGCGGGAAGGATGTTCTAACTTCAATTTTATGGGCCTGAAAGTAAGGCCTTAGCTTCCTGGAAGCCAATATTAGAGCATATGCTAGCTTTTCCATGCTGGGATACCGGGTTTCCGCATCCAGCAGCCTTTTGCTCACATAGTATACCGGGTATTGTACTTGTTCTTCCTCCCGAATCAACACAGCACTTATAGAGTATTCAGAAACAGCTAAATATAAAATGAGTACCTCACCTTCCAAGGGTTTGGAGAGCAATGGTGGGCTTCCCAGCTGTTCTTTTAGTTTCTTGAAGGCTTCCTCACATTCCGGGGTCCATTCAAAGTTTTGACCCTTCTTGATAGCCTTGAAAAACTCCTTGCATTTGTCGGAAGACCGAGATACGAATCTATTTAGGGCTGCTACCCTTCCGGTAAGCCCTTGGACTTCTTTTACATTCCTTGGGGACCTCAGTTCCAGCAATGCTTCTATTTTGGCAGGGTTTGCCTCAATCCCTCTGTGGTTCACAATGAATCCAAGAAATTTTCCAGACTCCACCCCAAAAACACACTTTTGGGGGTTCAGCTTCATCCGGTACTTCCTTAGGATATCAAACATCTCAGATAGGTGCAACACATGGTCGGCTGCCACCTTTGATTTGACCAACATATCATCAACATAGACTTCCATAGTCTTACCAATCTGTTCCTTAAACATCATGTTTACCAGCCTCTGATAGGTAGCCCCGGCATTCAATAGCCCAAACGGCATCCCCACATAACAGTACAGTCCCCTATCAGTTATGAAGCTGGTATGCTCCTGGTCCGGTTCAAACATCGGTATCTGGTTATATCCGGAGTAGGCATCCATGAAACTTAGCAAAGCATGGCCTGCCGTGGCATCCACCAGTTGATCAATTCTGGGTAGCGGGAAGCTATCCTTAGGGCATGCCTTATTTAGATCAATAAAGTCAACACATGTCCTCCATTTCCCATTTGGCTTCCGGACCAGTACTGGGTTTGCTAGCCATGTTGGATAGAAGGATTCTTTGATCAAACCAGCCTTCAATAACCGGTCTACTTCTTCCTGGAGGGCGGTAGCCCTTTCACCACTGACAGGCCTTCTCTTCTACCGGATACCCCTTCTCTCAGGGTCGATGTTCAAATGATGGCACATGACTTTCGGGTCAATCCCCACCATGTCAGAATGACACCATGCAAACACATCAAGGTTGCTTTTAAGGAAAGTAGTCAACCTTTCTCTTGTATTTTTATCTAGCTGTTGCCCGATTTTCAAGATTTTACTAGGATCTTCAGCATCCACTAGTATAGGGATAGTATCCTCGGCAGCCCCTGCCTTTTCCAGGGTACCGGGCATCCTGGGAGCAATGTCAATCTCAACCGGGAGTCCTCTCTCCACTCCCTGGCTCTCATTCTCTAGCATTTCTCCATCTAGATCATCATCTGAGGCACTTTTTACTATGCCTTCCAGTGAAATGTTATGAATTTCATCATTTTTTTGGCAGCTTCCAACAACAAGCTTTGTGGTGGTACTACCCCCCGAAAATTAGGAACCTCTTCAGTAGGTTCGTCTGGCAATTCCACTATCATGATGGCATTACAAGACGCTCTTTCAAACTTCTGTGGCTCATGCCCATGGCTTCTCAATAAGGCTTCTCCATCAGCCTTTTCTTCAACTTGAATAGGTTTGTCTGCTTTCTCGGCAGCCTGAACAGCTCTGTTATAGCATTCCCTTGATTCATGTTGACATCCCTTCACGCACCCAATGCCATTTGGTGTAGGAAACTTCATTGAGAAGTGGTATATTGAGGTTACCACCCTCATATCTTTCAGTGTTGGTCTACCCAGAATTGCATTGTGGGATATGTCTTCATCTACCACCATGAATTCTGCCATTTGCGTGGCCTTGCAGGGATCCACACCCAATGTCAAGGGTAATTTGACCTTGCCCATGATTTGGACTGGGTTACCGGTAAACCCATATAGCTCATTATTGGTAGGCAGTAACTCTTTGTCCAGAAGTCCTAATTTCTGGAATGTGGTATATGCCAAGATATTTACTGAGCTTCCATTATCAACCAGCACTCTGTGCACATTCATTCCACCAATACTCACGGTCACCACCAAAGCATCGTTATGAGGGTGGTGAACCCATTTGGCATCCTCCTCGGTAAAGGAAATATCAGCGGTTTCCCCTTTGAACAGCTTAGGGGGCCTTTCTGCAAGGTGGAACACATTAGTTAGGGGTTTGCCCCGGGCTTCCCGGGCATACCTATCTCTGGCATTCCGACTGGCACCCCCCAAGTAAGGGCCGCCAAAGATGGTATGGATGCTATTAGCTCGGGTAGTCCTTTCTTGGTTTCCAGGAGCTTTGTCCTTGTTATCTCTTCCTTCTTTATATTTTTTAGCCTCTTGGGCTACAAATTCAGTCAGGTATCCACCTCTAATCAACTCTTCAATTTGATCTTTCAAATGCCTGCAATCAGCAGTCTCGTGTCCATTTACTTCGTGGAATGCACAGTACTTTCCTTGATCTTTCACTCCTGGGGGCCCTGCCCGGTAGGGCCTCCGGAATAGCCCATTCTTCTCATTCACTTCGAGAATATGACTGATTGGGACAGTCAAAGGAGTATACTCTGAGTATTTCTGAAAATTCGCCTTTGGAGTGAGTCTGTCCTTGGCAGAAACTCTATCCTTAGTTGCATTAACAGCAATAGGGGCAGTCTTGTCATCATACCGGGGGGCTCCTAAGCCGGCAGTACCTCTCCCGGAAGCCCTCTTGTTCGAATCCCTTTTAGGGCTGTAAGAACGATTTCTTTTGTTCCTGCTCCAACCTCGAGAACTGGAGTCTTTGGACAATTTTGCCATGGATTCCTCAATTACTTTGTGGCGTTCTGCTTGTTGGTAAAATTCCGCCAGGGTTCCGGGCTCCTCAGTTTGCAATTCCTTCCAAAACTCGGTTCCAGGCCTTACCCCGGCTATCAGGAAGTTCTTCAGAGTTTCATCAGAGGCCTTCTTCACTTTTGGCACTTGCTCATTAAATCTTTTGAAATACTGTCTTAAAGACTCGTGAGTTTCTTGCTTGATATTAGCCAGAGTATTCACCGGTGGGGCGTAGGCCACGGTAGCCCTAAATTGAGAGATAAACTGATCTCCCATCCTACTCCAGGATTTGATAGACCCTTCGGCTAGCCTTTTGAACCATTGGTGGGCATTTCCAGTCAGTGTAGATGCCAATAGCCTACACCTTGCTAAGTCCTCCACCTGGTATACATCCATTTCCGTATTAAAACGGCTCAAGTATTCAACTGGATCTGAGTTTCCATTGAATTTCAAGTCAGTATTCATCTTAAAGAACCTTGGCAAGGCTGCCTTTTTCACTTTCACAGAAAAGGGGGAACCGGCAGTGATACCGGACTTAAACTTTTTCTCCTCCTTGATCTTTTCCAAGGCTTTTTTCCAGTCAGACATCCTGAACTGTCCATTTTCACCATCTGAAAGCGTATCGCTTTCAGAATCATCATCTTCATTGGCTGTCTTGCTTCTTCTAGGGACTGAACTTTGATGGGAGCCGGAATCCTGATCGGTACCCCCACCGGTAGGGACTCCGGTAGAGCGGGATCTCCTGTTTCTATGCCAAGAAGAGTGACTGCTTTGCCTATAATTCCTTCTGCCATTAGATCTGGATCTCCTGGAAATGCTTTTTGGGGGTACCGTTTGGGACCTCTCTCGGCGTTCTCGGGAACCCTGAGTTGTGGAACCCCCATTGCCATCTCTCCGATCTTTACTTCCAGTGTGAATCAGTTTGTGACGAAGGTCTTTGTTAGTCACTTTTTTGCCAACTCGATAAAAAACACTTAGACTTCTGGTGGGTGAGCCTTCGGCACCCTGAGTTTCCGGGACATCAGATTGGTCACCCTCATATTCTTCTTCCACAGGCTCTTCTGCGTCTTCTTCAGATGGGACATGATCAGTGTTGTCCTCAATGTTGTCCTCAGACTCGAAGTTCAGCCTTGTCGGAGTCACATTCTTCTTTTTTGACTTCGACTTGCACTTCCTTTGCCATTTTTTCATTTTCTCGGAACCTTTTTCCAAGTTGTTGACTCTTTCATTCATCGTCTTCAGATAGTCCATGATGTCCTTGTTACTAACATCATCACCACCTTTGTTTTGCCCATTACCATCCTGAGACGGTGTTTTATCACTTTCAGAATTGTCACTCGCCATATCTCCTCCAAATGACGATTTTTGAGGCCCCTCCTTCTGGCGCCAATTGTTGTGGGAGGATTTTAGCACAACAAATTATGAGGCCTCGTGCTGGAATAGCGCCAATAATCAAGGAATCGTCCAACCACCCGGAAAGGCTCGTGGTTGAAGATTAATGGCTAGCCGCCCGGGAAGGCACACGACTAGGGTTACCGAAGAACACGGGATGTGGTTCCTCGGAAGGATCGGGCTGAATCTACGGGATAAGAGCTCAAGGACCAAATGTTGGCCAGCCAAGAACCCTAATTTGACTGTGTCACACAAGAGTGCACGTGCTCTAGCTACTCAAGGAGTGTAAAGTGTCGAAGAAGATCCCGTAAACTGCCTACATACCACTATTTATAGTGGATCAAGCCCGAATGTAGTTCTTGAATGATATGATTGTTTGTTCATGATGAGTTATCCTCTCTCCAGTGGGATAATGACTGTTATTTCTGATAATAATCGAGTGTGATGTATAAAATCAGGTTACCAAGCAGTTTAGGTAACATAGAATGATTATCTCTTGTATTTATCTTGATTTTTGTATCATTTATCAAGTATATATGACATATATCCTCAAATAACTGAATGTTTATCTGTTTGAGAGTGTTTTTAGATGATATAGACGTATTCCTAAAAAATAGGAGGCGTGCCTTATCTGTATTGGCAGCCTAATCAGGCTTCCGGCGGAAGCTAGGGATACTGCCCGGTAGCCTGGCTCCGGTACCCCCTCCGGTAACCCCTATCACGGGAGCTACTCTGGAAGCTCTACTGGATGACTGGTAATAGCTATAGGTTATCCTCAAGGGGATGCCTTGAGACCCTTAGTCATGTGTCCCCGTGCTACAGTGTACATGGTAACCCCTAGGGCTACCGTAGGCCTCCGGAAACCTGACAGATTACTCATCCTCTTCGTGGATCTGGACCCTAATCCTCTAGTGGGCCTAAATTTAACCCATGCCAGATTTTGGTCACAACACTTAGTAAATACAAACAAGTAATGATTTAACAGGTTATGAATTCAGTAACACTATTCAACTCAATCCGAAGACTCAGTAACATTATTCATCTCTCAAACACGAAATACAAACAATCACAAGAGTACGAAATCACAGAAAAATAAAAGGCAGAACCAAAACCACTACAAGGATGACTCGATGACTCGGACACAATCGAAAATTCAACGTAAATGGCAACTAAGAAATAGCAACTCAATTACCAACGACTCAACAATTACAAGCTCAGCGAAAAAGAAAAAATGACTCAGCAAAAACAATAAACTGGACTTAGCAGCTTCGAACTCAACCCAGCAAAACAACATTCGACTCACTACAGCACAGACAAGTCGTCACGACAGCACAGAATCCGAAAAAAAAACATAGCAATGATACGCAGAAATTGCAATAATAACACAAGACTTAGAAACAATTAACTAGGACAAAACAATTAACGAACGAAACAGGACAAGAACAGACCACACTCGGAACCACTCGAATAAGTAATTTCGGAGCACAATACTGAACCGGAAAACGTAGAGAACGAAACCCAACCCCAACTCACAGCGAACTTGGCAGCAAAAACAGATAAACTCAAATAATAACTAAGCTTAACCCAGCAAGAATTTCATCGACCATTTCAACAAAAACGAAACAAATGAACCGAACAAGCTCAACATTGGTTCGACACAATGCAACAGCAGAACTCGATGAATTCTCAAAACAAAATACAACACAACAAATCAGAGTCGGACACTCAGTAAACAAAGAGAACGAACAAAAAAAAAACTGGACTTCGATTTAAACGAACTACATCGACTCAGCAAAACCTCTAAAATGCAAAGTCAAACGACTCAACCTCGATCGAAACTAAATACACGCGAATGTCAACAAATACAAACATGATGCTCGGAAATCAACACTCAGCAGCTAGGCAACTCACAACCCATAAAAACTGCATACTGGAATTAACGAAACAGCCGGACTCTCGACCAATTGCTTGAACACTAACGTCTCACGAACCCGCAGAACAAACAACCACAGAACTTAGAAAACACGAACTCAACATTCATTAAATAACGGCTTTAAAACAAAAACAACCCAGAAATTCAAACAAAAATGCGAAGCTCAAGGAACCATAAATTCAATAACACAAGAAGTAAAAGAAAAAAAAAATTGAACAAAACCGATTCGAAAATAAAGGGGGTTTTGTGGGGAAAGGAGGAAGAAGGATAGAGAGGCGTTTGTTTTAATCGAAGAGAAGGAAAACATTGTTGGGTTTTGTTGATGAAGGACAGGGGAAATTGAATAAGAGATATAAGAAAAGCAGGGGAGTTGGTTTGAGAAGGAAGCTGGGAATCAATGCTTCGAAATAACACAGTAGAAGCAGGTAAATAAAATCCTGAAATAAAATTAATTATATATTTTTTTTAAAAAAAATGAAAGTATATAAATTTATCTACGAAATTAAAAGTTATACTACTAAAACGATGACTTGATTTTAAATGGCCCACAATAAAATTGATGTTCAAAGGGGCTTGAAATTAAAAATTATAACTAGGTGCAAGATATTAAAGGAAATGAAATTGCATTAAAATAAAAGAGAGTGTTTACAAGATTTGAAACTAAGAAAAATACAAGAAATTAAATCTACCCTAAAATCTAAGTTTTTCAATACAAGGGGGGTGAGGGGGTATTTATAGGGTAGAGATTAGGGTTAAGGGGGGTGTTGGGTAAATCCCCACCATACATTTGTGGTGTGTGGTGGTGAAATCCTAGCCATCTATTTGTTTCCTTCCCCCTTAAGCTTTGAAGAGTTGATCTTGGCCATACACTCATGTAATGTGTTGGGATGATCTCCACCTTCCACTTGTCTTGAAATATTCCTTTTTGCTCCAAGCTCCTAATTCTTTTCTCTCTTTCATTTTTGGTCCTTTTTCTTCCTCTTTTTCCCTTCCTTGCACTTTATTTCTTTATTTTGTCATTTCTTTATTTATTTACGAATTTCCTGAAATGCAACAAAATAAATTATTAAAATACGAGTTCAAGCAAATAATTAGGTAATAAAAATATGCAAAAATATGCACTTATCATCAGGCATTGTTTGCGAATATTATGATTCCCATGAAATAAATGTCCTATCACTCGTAATGTTTAATATATATAGCAATCTCATGTTTGGTTGGTATTAGTATTATTACATCACTAGTAATATATGGTCTTTCAATACATAAAAAGATCGTTCTCAAGTTTAAGTTTAATATTGGATTGCGAGTACGTTCCTTGCTGCATCTGCAAACCCCATCGAATGGTTAGACTACTTCTGAGTTCTAAGAAAATAAAATCAGAAAAGCCTTCTAATTTTAATAACAACAAACAATTAACAATCAAAAAATTATTATAGCTAAATAATTGAAAGAATTAATTACAGGTCTTAAAGGCAAGCCTTCGTCGCTAAGAGTATCAGTTGTCTTCAGAGTTTTAGGGTGGTGAAATTTACAGCTAGATCTATACTTGCAGTTCCCGTTTCAAATAAATTTACGTTCAGGTTGGCCTGGTCGTTCATGTTGAATGTCCTTGCTACAACAGAAACGGTTCATGCAAGTATGGGTCAAACTGCATGGTTTCATCATCATGATAGTCTTATTATGTTGTTGCTGATGTATGACCGTCATACATCAGCAACAACATAATAAGACTATATCCACCAAACCCATCCGCTCCTAATGCAGAATGGAATAGTCCAGTACCGTTCTGGCATTTTCAATTATTTTCATAGGTTATACCCAAGACACTTGTTTTGATCCTTTATGTTGGCCTGAAATGTTACGAGCCCATGGATAATTAATATCATACGGAGAGTTGGAGTGCTAAGAACTATATTTGCATAAATATTGATTGCAGTTACACTGAACGAAATAAAAGAAGCAATGGTTATGGAACGTTGGATGTCACAGCACTTATTTTATGTATTACCAACTAGCTAGAAACCATATTGCTCCATAATGATTTTATCTCTCCGGTACAACAAAATTTACTGGACATTATTTTGTCCTGTAAAAGATTTAGGGCCAGAGCATCTGCTCTACTCACACTTCAGCCGTTTCGACATTTGCCAGTTTGGGCCTTCTGTTAGAGTTGATACTACTTAAATTAAGTCAACAGCCAACACTATGATTAGTCAATGATTAGATTAGTCAACATAATGATTAGTTAGTTATTTTGTAACTAACTTTTGCTTACTGTCAAGTTGTATATATAGATAGGTTGTTAGATCATTTTATTCTTAATCAAGATTGTAAATACTTTTCTTTAATCAATGAGAATGTACAGAGTTTCTCATCTTCTTAGCTCAAGTTCATCTTAGTTTCACATGGTATCAGAGCAGATCGTTCCTCTTTAATGGCATTATTACTGTTCATCATCTTCTTCATTCGATAAAGAGTTAGTGTTAATCATCGTCTGTTATACAGGTATTATCGTTCATTTCCTGTTAATTAGACATGAATCACTCTTTGTATCGATCGGTTGTTACATACTCGATGTTCATTTCTTCAATATCTCTGTATCGATTTATGATTTGTTGTTAATGGATTGTTTTTGTGTGTTTTTGTTTAAGTTCTTGATCTTTATACGATCTAGATCTCTCTCGTTGATATCTCTTCGTAATCTCTCTGTATAGATAATCGAAATCTCTCTCCGTAATCTCTTTGTCAGCAATCTATTTTTCATTTCAATCTCTCTGCTAATTTTGTGTTCTTCATTATCTTTCTTGAATATTCTGAGTAATTCTCTATTAAAACTCAAGATTTTGTTAACAAAAATGGCTAATTCTTCACATACTAATGAACACACAAACTCTGAGAACAATCATAACTCTGAAATACATAGTCAGTTCAATCAAGATAATCCTTTTCATCTTTAGTCCTCTGATAGTCCAGGAATGAAACTCGTGAGTGATCCTTTTGATGGATCTGGTTTTAGTAATTGGAAACGCTCAATGTCTATTGCACTTTCTGCTCGTAACAAATTAGGTTTTGTGGATGGTTCTATTCCTACACCTTTGTCTACTTCTGTTAATTTCAAGAGCTGGTCTCACTATAATGATATGGTAATTTACTGGATACTTGGAGCATTGTCGAAATCTATTGGTAGGAGTGTGATTTACTCTACCACTGCTCATGAAATGTGGTTAGAATTGGAGGAAAGGTATGGTGTTTCCAATGGGGCACAATTGTTTGGTTTGCATAAGGATCTTGCAGATATTTCTCAAGGCAATTCCAATGTAGCTGATTACTTTACTAAACTGAAAATGTTGTGGGACGATATTGATGCTCTTAGTCTAATTCCTGTATGCACCTGTGGAGCTTCTCAGAAGTTATCTAAATTTTAACAAGATCAAGGGACAATACAATTTCTCATCGCTTTAATGACTCTTTCAATGTTAGAAGAGGTTCAATATTGATGAAGTCTCCTCTTCCTACTATTGGACAGGTGTACAGTCTTGTTTTACAGGAGGAAACTCAAATAGAAATACACACTACTGGTCATTTTTTGCTTAAATCTGCATCTCTAGCTGTTAATTCTGCAAGACCTAGTTTCAACTCTGGTGGAAATAAGAAACCCTATGATGTGAAGAAACTACATTGCAACTACTATAAGAAAACAAGACATATTATGGATAAGTGTTTCAAATTGCATGGTTTTCTCGTAGACTTCAAATTCACGAAACCTAGAAGGGTAACTGCTCAAGTTGAGGTATCTGATTCTTCAAGTCCTGAATCCTTTGTTGCTGCTACTGCTTCTGAGCAATCTTCTACTGTGTTGAGTCCTGATCTTTGCTCACAAATCATGTCTTCACTGAAATCTGCACAATCATCTGATGTCAGTGCCAACTTTGCTGGTAATATTTCATTATTAACCTCAGACACTAGTTTTAATACCTCTAATACTATCAAATGAATCCTGGATAGTGGTGCCAGTGATCACATGTGTTCTCAAAAACACATGTTCACTACTTTGACTTCACTTTCTAAACCTATCAATATTTCTTTACCTAATGGAGAAATCATTAATATTTCTCTAACTGGTTCTGTCCCTTTAACAAAAGACATTATACTTCCAAATGTTCTTTATGTCCCTCATTTCAAATACAATTTAATGTCAATTAGCAAATTAACTAATCATCTTAATTGTAACATACAATTTAGATCTGATGCTTGTTATTTGCAAGGCCATTCTCTGAGGAAGCCAGTGGTTCTTGGTGATTCTCAGAGGGGTCTTTATCTCCTGAATTTTACTCCTTCTTCTGTTGAAAGCAGTTCCAATGCAGTCTCCAGTCATACTGATGTTTCAGCTGTTACTTGGCACACTAGACTAGGACATTTGTCTTTATCCAAACTCAAATATGTTTGTAATGTTGATGCTGCTAGTACAGCTATTTTGTCTACTTGTGAAATATGTGCTAAGGCTAGACAACACAGACTCCCTTTTTCTCGAAGTGTAATTCATAGCACTAAGAAATTTAAGCTTATTCATGTAGACCTTTGGGGTCCCTACTCTGTTCAAACATATAATAAAAAGAAATATTTTCTCACTCTTGTTGATGACTTCACTCGTACTACTTGGACACGGTTATTAAGTTGCAAAAGCAATGCTTTTGACTTCATAAAGCATTTCATTGCTTTAGTTGACACACAATTTCACAGCACAGTCCAAACAATTCATACTGATAATGCTTTAGAGTTGGGATTAAGCAAATCAGTTACTGAATTTTTTCTTTCAAAAGGCATTTACCATCAGACTTCTTGTTCTCATAATCCACAATATAATGGTGTTGTTGAACGAAAACACAAACATCTACTTGAAACTGCACGAGCTTTGTTGTTTCAATCTAATTTACCTAAACATTTTTGGGGGGATTGTGTGCTAACAGCTACTTATCTAATCAATAAATTTCCATCAAAGGTTCTTCATGGTCGTTCACCTTATGAGTTGTTGTTTGACTGTAAACCATCTTATTCAATTCTTAAACCTTTTGGTTGTCTTTGTTACATTTCTACTATTCAACATAATCGAGATAAATTTTCTCCTCGAGCAGTTCCCTGTGTTTTCTTAGGCTATCCCTATGGAAAGAAAGCCTATAAATGTTTAAGTCTTGATAATCATTCCATACATGTGTCCAGAGATGTTAAATTTCATGAATTTTTCTTTCCACTTGTGAAATCAGTTTCTACAACTTTTATTCCTTTACCTCTATCTGATTCTTCTATTCCTACAGATTCAGTTCATCCTAATAACAATTCTTCTGATTCTGATTCATCTCATTTTTCCAATCCTAATAACAATCCTAGACATACTTTGTTAGAAATGATTGATGGAAGCAGTGTTTAGGAGCTCAGCGACAAAACAGAGTTTAGCTGGAAGACTGTCAGAGTTTAGTTAAACGCTGACTACTGGAAGCTTAGCAGAGTTTAGTTAAACTCTGCTGAAGGAAGCGCGTCTCCAGTCAACAGTATTTGAAGAATTAAAGAGTTATTTATGGAAGCAATCTCTGTACAGATTGGACATTTATTATAGAGATTGAGTTGACTTAGGAGATGTGTTGCAATCGTAATTGATATCAATTGTATAGCTTAATTATAGGAGTATCAATTAGCGATTGTATAGCAGCTGTATGTTTTATAAATACAGTTAGGTTAACCCTAGAAGGGAGTCGAACATCGATTTATTATTCATTGTAACCTAGCAGCTCTTTGTGATAGTTTTACATCACGAAGAGGGTTTTTATACCAGAAGATTTTAAAGTGCAAAATCAGTTACTTGTTAAACTCTCATACGACTTTTGATTATTATTTTTGTATTCGGCCTAACAAGTGGTATCAGAGCTAGACTGTTAATTTATTACAGGTCAAGATCCAAACACAACAATAATCATGTCTGCAATCCCTCCACCAACAGCTACTGCTACTGAAAAGGCTCCTACAACTGTGAGTCGATATAAACCAATCAGGATTCCTATTCTAAGGCCATCAGAGTATGCCATATGGAAGGTCAAGATGACCATGTTTCTTGAAGCTACAGATCCAGAATATCTTGACAGGATTTATGAAGGCCCTCATAATCCTACAAAGCTATCTGCTGCAACTGCTGGTGAAGAAGCTAAAATAGTTCCAAAGGAGATGAAAGATATGTCTCCTGAAGATCTTTCATCGATTGCTAAGGATGCAAAGGTTAGGCATTTACTTCATAGTGCCTTAGACAATGTTCTGTCTAATAAAGTGATTAATTGCAAAACTTCCAAAGAGATATGGGATGCTCTTGAAGTAAGATGTCAAGGAACTCCTGCCATTAAAAAGAACAGAAGGAGCATACTTACACAGGAGTATGAGCACTTTGAGGCCAAACCTGAAGAGACAATGACAGAAACATTTGATAGATTCTGTAAACTGCTCAATGATTTGTCATTGGTCAACAAAGAGTATGATTTGGAAGACTCAAATCTCAAGTTTCTTCTTTCTCTACCTGAAAAGTGGGATGTGAAAACAACCACTATTAGAGACAACTATGAACTTGGTGAAACAGAGATTGATGAAATCTATGGGCTGCTCAAAACTCATGAATTGGAAATGGAGCAGAGAAACAGGAGATCAACCAGGAAGGCAAAGTCTGTTGCTCTTAAAGTTGAAGAGAAGCCTTAGAAGAAGGAGGCATCAAGAAGGAAATTGAAAGGAAAAGCTTTGGTCATACACTCAGATAGTGAATCATTAAACTCTGATTATGATTCAAACTCTTCTGAATTATCTGACTCTGAGGATGATGAAGAAGAAATGAGAAAAATGGCTGTGCTGATGGTGAAGACCTTCAAGAAAATGGGCTTCAAGAATTTCAAGAAAGGGAAAAGGTTTTCTAAAGATTCGAATGAAGACAGAAAAGGTTTCAGGAGGTCTGAGAGAAAAGAGAACAAGTCTGGGAAAAAGGATAAGTCTGAAATCCAATGCTACAAGTGCAAGGAGATGGGTCATTATGCTCCTGAGTGCAAGAAGGGCAAAACTGGAAAAGTACTCTACACTAAAGGCAGAGATTGGGCAGACACTTCAGATTCTGATGAAGAAATCAACTATGCTCTCATGGCTACTACTGAATCTGAAACTTCTGAAAATCAGGTACCTTTGACCACCTATGCTTATCATATTGATGACATTTCTCAATTAAGAATTTATCTCAAGTCATTGCATATAAGCTATAGGGATCAGACTTTAGAAAATGAGAGGATTAAATCTGAGAACTCTGAACTCAAAGAGAGAAATAGAATTGTTGAAGAAAGACTAGAATCTATGCAACAAGTTCAGAGAGAGAGATGATGCTGTATCTATAGAAAAGGATTTGCTTCAGAAATTTAAACAACTAGAATCTGAGTTGGAGGAAGCAAATAAGAAAATTAAAATTTGGACTGATTCTGGAAAGCGTACAAATGAAATATTTCAGTCAGACCATGTAGGTCTAGGATACTGTGAAGGAGATGAACTTAGATTTGAAAATATGGTAAAAGTAAGACCACATCGTCCTTCTCAAGGTAATGTTATGGGAACAGGTGGACCTAAGACTGAAGCTGAAAAGGAAGCCTTTAAGGAATCATGTGCTAAAATTTTTGTTAAAGAAGTGAACATTGGTTCAATGACAGATAAACAACTTAAACATAAGTTAAAGGAGTTAAAATCTGTTAAGAAACCAAAAGTGTCAAATAAAAACAGAAATGGAAAAGTAGGCATCACTTCAGGAAACAAACCAATGCTTGCTAGTTTTGCTCCAAGAAAGACATGTTATAACTGTGGCAGTACTAAGCATCTTGCAAATTTTTGCAAGAAAAACAAAAATATAAATTCTTTACCTTCAAAGTCTGAGGTAAAGAAGAACTTTGTTAGAACTAAGCCACAGACTTTATGCACACACTGTGGAAGCACTTGGCATTCCATTTATACTTGCAGAGAATATCATGCTATATATCATAATTACTACGAACTGAAACCCAATCTGAAATGGGTTAAAGTCAAAACTGCAAGTGTAAATTCTGATACTGTTAGCTCAAACTCTAATAATGTTAATTCCGCTGCTAAAGCTAACAAAGTAAAGAATGTCAAAGGATCCAAGCAAGTCTGGATCCTTAAAACTAATCCTCAATAATTGCTTGTGATTGCAGGGTAACAGGGAGGCAACCCTAGTCGTGGACAGTGGATGTTCAGGACATATGACTGGAAATAAATCCCTGCTATCAGACTATGAGGAGAAGGCTGGCCCAAAAGTTTCCTATGGAGATGGCAACATAGGAAAAACATTGGGATATGGCAACATTAATCTTGGAAATGTCATCATCAACAATGTAGCTCATGTCCCAGGACTCAAGCATGACTTGCTATCAGTGAGTCAAATCTGTGACAAGGGATATCATGTAGATTTTCAAACTGAATATTGTGAAGTCATCAGCAAATCTACAGGAAAGGTTGTTCTAGTTGGTCACAGGCAAAACAACATTTACGAAATCAAGCTTTTGATAGAATCTGTTGGAAAAGCTGTATGCCTGTCTACAAGAATGTCTAGTGAAGAGAGTTGGAAGTGGCACAAGAAACTCTCACATTTGAACTTGAACAACATCAATGAATTGATCAGAAAGAATCTTGTAAGAGGACTCCCAAAGGCTCTGTTAAATGTTGATGGTCTATGTGATTCATGTCAAAAGGCCAAGCAAAGGAAGTCATCTTTCAAGAGCAAGACAGAATCTTCAATCACTGATCCCTATCATCTTCTGCATGTTGATCTCTTTGGTCCAGTAAATATTATGTCTTTAGCAAGGAAGAGATATGCTTTAGTCATTGTTGATGAATACACTAGATTCACTTGGGTGTATTTTCTAGCAAAGAAGGATGAAACTACATTAACTCTGATGGAGCATGTGAAACTACTGGACAAAGGATCAAGTATCAAAGTGCTATTGCTATGACAGGTAATCCAGTACAGCATTCAATGACCAAGCACATCAGCATAAGGTACCATTTCATCAGAGAACATGTGGAAGAAGGGAATATTGAACTACATTTTGTGTCTACAGAACAACAGCTTGCAGATATCTTCACCAAGCCATTGAGTGAAGTTTTATTTACAAGACTGGTCAATGAACTAGGAATGGTCTCTGGTTCTGACTAGGAATGTTGGTTAGATTCGAATTTTTAATAAATAATGTACTGCTCATATTTCCTTGATTTGATACGTGCTAAATGAACTCTGTTGCTCAAACTCTGATTGCATACTCTGTTAACATGTTTTTCTGTCAAATCCTGATAAATTCTGTCAGCATGCCTGTATGTTAAAACACTGGTAATAAGTTTGATAAACTCTGTGAATTCCGAGTTAATTATTGACTGAATGAAAACACCAATGACGAAATATGTATGAAGCATGATTCTCAGTCATTAATCATGAATTTCTCTGAGTTATTGTGATCCAATCTAAGATTGCACAGAAAATCAACACAGCATGATACTAGTTCATATTTATAGCATCTCTTAGTTTATTTTGTCCTAAACTCTGAGTCTATAAATACTGTGTGCATTACCTCTCATGAATAACTACTGATGTTGATGAACTCTAAACTCTGTTAGTCATACTCTGATAGATTAAGATGATTTAAAAACTTACTGCAATACCCCCAAAGAAAATGCATATAGGTTGATATACTCCTTTGAGATTATGTTGGTGATTAGGATGACCCAAGAACCTATTGGTATATAATATGGGCTAAAACTCTCTAATTTTTGGTGACTAGTCAAAGACTAGGATGACCCAGGAACTTATCAAACTGATAAGGGCTAAATTTTTTTTGAGTTTTTGGTGACTAACTCCAACCTCTGATTACTGGAATGAATAGAATAGAATAATAAAAAAAAAAATTAGCTAAAGGGGGTATATAGAATAAATGTAACTGTAAATAGAGCGTTTTACTACAGAGTTTAGCTTTCATCATACAGTCAGTGTTTACTATGAGAGTTTGTGCATTCAGAGTTTATTGATTTACTTTATGGATTTTATAAAAAACTAGATGCTCTAAAAATTGATTTGGTAAACTCTGCTTTACACACACATATTTCTCACAACTGTGCAATTTTTGAAAGGGAATCAGTGATAAAGTTTGAGAATTGATAAACACTGCAGATTTGTGATTAGTACTCTAAGGTTAATTTTCATTTGGACAATTTGAAAGCTTTGGAGTAAATAGTGTTATTGCTAACTGTAAAACCCTACTTATTTTGTTTCTGATGAATATTGTTGATGAAATTGTACTTAAGTGATTACTTTAATCAGTTTTCATTTCACTCATTTAATTCTTTGAAGGACAATTCATAAACAAGATGTGCAGAAACAGTGAATAAGATTAGAGCAACAAGATTTTTTCATTGATAATAAGAAAGAGATTACATACAAATATTACATCTTTTTGTTCTCTCTATCTTCTAATCTATTCTACAGAAAAACAAAGAAACAGTTCAAATACTCCATTGCCAGTAGCCATCCCAGCTCCCATCTTTGCCTCTTTTTCTGGATGGTAGTTGAAGGGATGAGGCTATTTTCGCTGATCATGGAGCAGAGTTTGTCCCTGCAAGGGAGTGGATGAGGATGCTTTAGAGGAAAGCCATGTAAATGCTGCTTGGAGAGCAGCATCCATGTCAATCACTCTTGGAGGTTTCTCTTTCTCCAGCTCTTCAAGGCTGGCATCCATCTGCAGCCACAGAGTTTCGAGTTGCCTGTCCCAATCAAAGGCATCAAACTCTGCCTGAGTGTAACTAAGAACATCTCTCTTTTCTACGAGATGGAGGTTTTTCTCTTTGATGGTAAGATTTGCCATTGTTTATCTACGGATGGTATGAAAGGTTTTTGGATTTACAGGTGAGAGATTGAAAGATGGAAGAGATAGTGAACAATACTGAGGGTGTTAAATAGAGATGGGTAAGTAACGAGGTATAAAACGCTTCATATTCTGCTCATTAAATGTTCTAAGTGAACGCTCCATATTCTGATGTTTATTAGAGTATTATTTGTTTTTTTAAACAAATACTTTACAGTTATATCAGTAAATACTCTTTTAACAATTTTGAGCGCGTGTCCCACTCACATGTTATCGTGTCCCACTTTCACGTAAATCAAGGAACAGTTGAGTGTTAAAATACATAATTGATTCAGTTTATTATTATTACATCTCTAATCACTTTCACCCACTCATAATTCTCACACTTCTCATTTGAACATTTTATCAAACACCTCTCTTACACACAAATTATCTTTCTCTGTTTCTTCAAATGGCAACTAAATCTTTTTCAGCTAGTGGTCTGTTGTTTGTCACTAACAACTATGCAGCGCATCTCGACAATGAAAACACACCTGCAGCATTTCATCTCATGCAGAACTTTCTTCGAGATTCGGAAATTGGTCGCGCCTTGGTCGAACCAGAGATATTATCTGCTGCTCAAATTGCTTCTTTTTGGACAAACTCTGTCTACGATGATGGTGGCGAGGATGGAACTCCATCCATTGTTTTCTCCTACAATGGCTCCGATTTTGTAATTACACCTACCACTGTTCGAGAAGCTCTGGACTTCGACACTCATACTTCTTACTCAATCATTGGAGATGAGATGCTGAGGGAGATGCTGAATCAAATAGGGTATGCAGGCTCTGTCAATCGCCTTGGAAAAGTGATACGTCCTCTTTTGCGAAAGGAATGGGCATTTTTCTTCGACTGTATAACTAAATGTTTTGGGAAAAAGTGCACCAATTGGGATGCAATCCCAATCGACAGTCTCCAAATCGGGTATTCTCTTCTCTATGGTCATAATTATGATTTTGGTAGACTTGTCCTGCGTAATTTAGGTGAACGACTGACAGAGTTTCCAACTACTGTTTACTTTTCAAGATTCTGTCAGTTGTTATTTACTGCTTGTATTCCAAATGTTGAAATACTGTCAAAGGATAGGATTGAACCATTTAAAGCAGCCAGAAGAATATTCTCTGATCTTACAAACAAAGATACTGGCAAGGAACATGTACCTGCTATGTTCTTTCCTCTTGCCTTACAAAATTTCATCCATCAGCCTCAAGAACATCAACCTGAACCATCACCACCTACAAACTCTGAACCCTTAAATACTGAACCTACATCTGCACCTTCTCCACCCAAAACCACTCTACCTACATCACCTCCTGCACCTCAATCACATACTTCTTCCCAAAATCCAAATCCTGATAATATTCCATCACCTCTACCCAAGAAGAAAAGATCAAAGAGTAGAGGTGTTAAGCCAAAGGATAAGCCTCTGCAAAGGTACAAAAGGAGATCTAATAGACCTCGTTCTCCTCTTGTTCAAGAAAATTCATCTCCTGATGAATCAGAAGTTGAAGCTCAGCCATCAATTCCCAAGAGAAGGAGGCTTCTGATTGATGAATCTACTGATGAGGAAACTCCTGTTGTTGAGACACACAGAGATACTGCTACCGAAATTCTTGAGCCATTATTTCCTTTCTCTGAGAACATGGATTTCATAATCTCTGATGACAATGTTGCAAAGGATCCACCCACTGTAGTACTTGAAGAAACAGTGGCTTCACATACTGAGCTATTGTCTGATGCTCAACTACATGTGGACAAGGGTGAAGAAATTGACCAAACACCCAAAGAGTTAAACTTTGACGAGGTTGAACAAACTTCAGAACAAATGGCCAAGCCTACTGAAGTGTTTGCAGAACCTGTTACAGGTGTAGTTGATCCGGTGGACCCTGTTCTTCCATCTACTGAGCATGCTGCTATTGTTTCTGAAGGAGAGACTGACTCAAGTTCTTCAGAGAGCATACCTATTCCAACAACTGACAAAGCTCATGCTTTTGCTGGTCCTTCTGATCAGGTGGATATTGAGGAGGAATTTTTCAAATCTTACTCTGCTGACTGGTTCAAAGATTCTTGTGTATTCCCTGCAGCTAGGGCGGCTGAATTTGTTCGTCGCACCACTAACACAATTACAAATCCAGATATTGTCTCATGCTTGAAGGCTACTGTTGTTCAGGTGAAGACTTTAAATTCACGTTTTGATACTGTTCAAAAGGCAATTTCTGATGTTAGGGGTGAGGTCGTTCGCGGAGATGATTTGATGAAACTTGACAACAAATCAAAATTCAAAGTGTGTTTCCAGAATCAGGAAGACTTGTCTCAGAGGCTGAGCAAAGTTGAGAGGAATCAAGATGCTATGTCTTTAAAGCTGGATTCCATTGCTACCTCCTTGGAATTAATTACTTCATTACTTATGCCTGATGATGTCAAAAAGGGGGAGAGATTTGCTAAAGAAACATGCAAGCAGTCTCAAACTCTGACTCAAAGGGATGATGCTGGAGATGGAGGAGCACGTGATAAAGGCAAGGGCAAGGCTGTAGAAGCTCAAAATCTGAAAGCTAGTAGCAAGTCATTTAAATCACAGTCTTCACGGTTAAACTCTGATACTCAAGGTTCTTCAAGGACTAAGAGTTTAGTTTTATCCTCTGATCCTCAGACTGATGAAGAGATAGCTGCTAAGGTATTCTTAGAGGAGAATGAAGAAGGAATTACAATTGCAGATCTTCAAGTTCAAGAAAAGATATTCCTAGCAGAACGTGTGAAAGCTGTGAAATCTGGAAATCCTAAGGAAACTGTGAAAGTTTCAAAGCCTGCTCTTAAAGGCATAGTTATCAAAGAAAGTGTTAATGCTGAGCAAGCTATGTCAGTTTCAAGGTTGCCAGTACAAACTGTTGACAGAAGAAAGCTGAAAGGAAAGTTGAGTGAAGATGAAAAGAGCTCAAAGAAAGCTATTACAACCTCTGTTGCTACACATGTTGTAGAACCACCTTTGTTTACATTCCAACTCAGATGCCGAGTAATCTTGTCAAAGCAAAAATTCCTGATCAAACTCTGAAGTCTGAAGGCAAATTCATTCAAAGTGGAAGAGCTCTTATGGTAAAAGAGAGTCATGATACAACAGGGTTGGGATCAGAAGAAGAAAGAAGAATGAATATGACTCCAGTGGATATCTCATCTCTAGCTGTTCCAGGTATTGGAGTTACTCAAGAAAATTTAGATAAACTGGAATCAGTACAGTTGATCTATCAGAAGAGCCTAAATAAAGATTTTCTTCTATACTTTATGGCTGATGGAACTGTTTTCAAATTGAGTGAGAGTGATATGAATTTGAAGCTTTGTGAAGAGTTGGAGTATGTGCTATACATCTTCAAGGTGAAAAATCAAAGAACTCAACAAGCTGCAAATGTACTTAGAAAGATGATGTTGAAATTCAAGGCTCTTAGTGGTTCTAGATTGAACACTAAGTATGTACCTAAGTACAGAGATTACAAGGGCAACCTGGTTGAAATGAAGAAAGGAAGTGCTTGTCTAAAGACTGACTTGGGAATCACAGTTCTTGATTTTAATCCTGAGTCAGAAAAAGCTCATTTCATCAGACTAGGTAATGAGATGGGGAAGAACAAAATCTATTCTCTGCGTGCTGCAATTTATCAAACTTCAGAAGATGATCCTAAGCTTAAAGAGATCAAAGAAGAAATGCAAAGAGAATTAGAAAGAGCAGAACGAAGACTTCTTATGGACTATCTTAGGACAGCATCTGATGTTGCTGAAATTAAGTGAACTAAATTCTGTAAGAGTTTTCTTATTTCTGTCGAATTTTGTTAAGTAGAAGCTTAAACTCTGTCTGTATAATAAACACTGTAATCTTGTATTTGTTTTGACATCATCATTTACTGTAAACTTGTACATTCTTGTTAATGAACAAGTTGGGGGAGATTGTTAGAAATGATTGATGGAAGCAGTGTTTAAGAGCTCAGCGACAAAACAGAGTTTAGCTGGAAGACTGTCAGAGTTTAGTTAAACGCTGACTACTGGAAGCTTAGCAGAGTTTAGTTAAACTCTGCTGAAGGAAGCGCATCTCCAGTCAACAGTATTTGAAGAATTAAAGAGTTATTTATGGAAGCAATCTCTGTACAGATTGGACAGTTATTATAGAGATTGAGTTGACTTAGGAGATGTGTTGCAATCGTAATTGATATCAATTGTAAAGCTTAATTATAGGAGTATCAATTAGCGATTGTATAGCAGCTGTATGTTTTATAAATACAGTTAGGTTAACCCTAGAAGGGAGTCGAACATCGATTTATTATTCATTGTAACCTAGCAGCTCTTTGTGATAGTTTTACATCACGAAGAGGGTTTTTATACCAGAAGATTTTAAAGTGCAAAATCAGTTACTTGTTAAACTCTCATACGACTTTTGATTATTATTTGTGTATTCGGCCTAACACAAATAATGCTAGACGGCCAAATCCAAAATATATTGATAATGTGTATTTTATACACGTTTTGTCTTTTATTCTCTTACATTTTTGTTAATTCCGAATGTTGTTTTATCAATATTAATTATATTTTTCATCTTTCAGCGCCTCATGCTAAATGTTGAAAAAATGACTTATTTTGGGCTTGAAACGCAAAGATTATTGAAGAGGGAAGTTAGAAGATGAAAGCTCGCGATGTCGGGAGGTGTTTAATGTATTATCTTGAAAATTTTGTCTCGAACGGGCTGCTGTACGACCGTTCGACAGGCCGTTCAAAGGAACAGTTTTTCTGTACGGGTTGCTGTACGGCCGTTCGACAAGCCGTACAGAGCCTGTTGTGTATTAAAAGAGTATTTCTCATTAAAACATAACATATCTTCATATCTTATCTAACTTCTTCATCTTCATTTTAGCTCTTCAAGAACATAAAATTAGGGTTAGTAGGAGTAGATTATGAGTAACTCCATAATTTGGCTCAAGGAAACATCTCTTGTACTAAACCCATTTCAATTTAAGTAAGATCTATTTCACTCTATCTTGAATATTTGAGTTGTATTGTTTATGATTTTGCTTGGAGAATTGTAAGTTGCTTCAATTTGATCTTCATGTAATATCAATTGCTAATTGTTTGTGCTAATACGTAATCGTTAGTGCATTCATTATAGTAGCACAAGATATAGTGTACCTAAATCCTCAAGATTCAAGTGCAAATACCTAGGTTGAGCTTCTCATCCTTGGGTTTGTCCTAACCTCTCTTTGTTTAGTTCCTTGACTTGGTTAAATTGATAGTGCTTCATTATTGGTTGCTAGTGTCAAGAGAGCTAATTTATGTGCTTCACTAAATTAGTGTTTATAGAAGAGAAATAAGTAATTGTGTGCTTCACCAATCATCTTAGTTAGGTAGAGTTGGATATATTTGCTTGTTGTTGGGTTGAAGTGCTTGATTTTCCATTATCCTTTGGTCAAATATCTCTTATATTGCTTATTCATTCATTGTGCTTGTTGTGTTTGTAGAATTGGATGATTGCCATTCATTTAGTTGTATTTCTATAGCAATTTATTTATCGTATGCAAGGTGTTTGATAAAACATCTCAACAAACTCAAAACCCCCCTTGGTCCATGCTTCTAGATTGTAAGAGATAATCTACTTGAAATCAATATTGACATTCCTTCCCTGTGAACGAACTACGAAAAATACTACCTTCAAATTGGCGTCGCTGCCGGGAAAGGCAACAATATTAATTTTGAGCTAATTGTTTCTTATATTTTATATTTATCTTTGTATATAGTTTTGTTTTATTGGTGTGTCTTCATGTTTATTGGATATAGACATGAACTAACACTTTCAAGAGACGATGGATAACTATTTTGGTTGAAATAACGCTCAAGATTTCACCTATGATCAAGAACGATATCAAGATTTTAATTCTTTTCAGAATTTTAATGCGTATCAGGTGAATTCTTTATATTCTACAAACTCATGCTATGCTCATTACCCTCCTAACATTGATTATTCATATACTTTTGAAAATCAATGTTATGATCCGCAATATAATTCCCAAGGACATCAAGGGTCTTCATCATCTTCCTTAGCATCATTAGAGGGGATGATGAAACAAATGGCGGCAAACAACCTCCAATTTCAAAACACCACTTTTCAAAGCATATCCAACTTGGAAAAAAACACTTCTCAAATCATATCCAACTTGGAAAAGCAAATGAGTCAACTAGCCGAAACCGTGAGTCGATTAGAGGAGGTCAATTCTCCTACTTATCACGATTCTTATTTTGTAATTGATGAAATGTTGTGCACGATGAATTTGCTTGTTTAGTTGACGATCGCCCTAGGCTTAATGATGATGAATTGGATGCAGTGGAGGATCTACCAAATGTAGAGAATACTTTTGTGCTTAATGAAGTGGTAGATGAGATAAAAATTTATGAATGTCAAATTAAAATTGAGAAGGAATTTGAGCTTAAGATTAATGAGGTTGAAATTTTTGCTTGGGTATATAAGGATCCAATTTGGGAACAGTTTTTGAGTTGTGCTTATAATGATTATTCTGACGATTTTTCTAGCTACTTTGATTTTTCAAAATCTCTTGAAGATGTGAAGATCCTAAAAATATTTTTATATTTTTATGGATCAAAGGTATATTTTCACAGATTATTTTTATTATTTATTCGTAGGTATGTGCATTTATTTGCTTTTTCACCTCATTAGTTATAATACTTTTATAAATAAGTCGAGCCAACGACAATAAACAAAGCGCTTTTTGGGAGGCAACCCAAGGTACGCATGTATTTATATATTTTTATGCGTGTGTTAGATTTTGTTCCTCGCTTGCATTTATGTAGGATGTTATGCATATTGTGGATTTGAGGATTGATCTAAATATTAGTGAGTGATATTTTCTTTTTCATCTATTTTATTTCATAAGAGAATAACCCAAAAAAAATGTTAATTAATTATTATGTATTTTTGTGGTGTGACTAGTGAATTTTATAATAGAGTTTTTTTTTAAAAAAAATTGTAAGAATAATGTCCAACTCAATAATATTTAGTATCGTTAATTATAGTTTTTATAATTTTTAAATTTGTTCCACTCGTGCCTTGATGTGTTTGTTTCATGTTTTCAGGAATTAGTATTTTATTCAAGCATTCAAGGATTTGTGGGAATTTTCTGTACAAAGAAAAAAAAGTTTTTGTGAAATTTCAGGGCTGCACGGGCTGTTGTACGGGGTGCAGACCGTGCAACAGGCCGTGCAATTTTCTTCCCCGTCTGTCCATATCTTAGTTCAAATTGAGGGGCTCCAAAAATTCTACCCACCTCTTATACGGGCCGTGCAGCTTTCAAAAAAAAAAAATTTCAAAAACAGAACATATACATCCCAAAGTACTCATCTCATTCATCCTCTTTCTTTCAACTAACCCACCTCACCTTTCGCTCACAACGAACCACCTGCTACAACTCCGGCCAATCCCGCAGCCCACCACATCACGCTTACCTCGCCATTCCTAACACCCAACCATCTCTACCCATTTAATCACAACACAACCGCACCTGTAAGAACCCAAATTTTCGGTAGAATTAAAACTTTTATTATTAAGAATAGGTATATACGTGAATAGTGTTGTCATACCTGAATAGTAATTTGGTGGATGAATGATAATTTTGAGGATTAGGAAAAGTTTTCATGTCACCTATGTACGAGACGTAGAATGGATATTCCGAAGTCGTACTAGTGACCCATGGAGTAAATAAGTGTATGTAAAGACGATCGGAATTCAGAGAATCCAAACTTTATTTTATTCCAATTTTGACAGAGGAGTCAGGGATATAATAATTGGATTATTAATTGAGGATATTGGATATGAGAAGTCCAAGGAGGGATATATATTATGAGAGGAAAATGGGATTGAGGATGAAACCCTAGAGGTGAGGAATAGAGAATACTTGAGAAAATCGGGAGGACGTTTCCAGAGATAAAGAGAGAATAAACAAGGAATGTTGGATTTAATATTGGATTATAGATTGAACACATGATAAGATTAAATACCATGCAAGATTATTAAGTGCAACAAATCAATAGAAGTAGTGTGAAACCAAACAAGATGCAAGTGGATTAAGAATAGTACAAGGTGAGGTGTTCTTGTTAAAACCATGCAAATAAAACACCTAAACTCTCCCATTACTTGACACTTGTGTGGAAGGAGAATATGAAGAGTAGCACAGCTGATAAACATAGCAAAATATCACACATTAGCTAGAAAACAAGTCAAGAAAGCTAGAGAAAAGCAAGCTAACTCCATTTCTTTCCAAACTGCCCAGCATGAGCTACTATGAAAGAAAAATTCATATCTCCACTTCTATCCATTTATAAATCACCAAATTTGAACCATAGCTTCCTCAATATATGTATAACATTCGTTCAAAATTTCATGGCTAACAAAGGAGTGTAGCCTAGTCAAATCCCTTCCCCAAGTTGAAGAACCAAACCTGTCCAGATTCTGATCAGCAGAAAGAAGAGCCTCAAAACCCTAGCAACCGAGCACCAAATCTTGTGATCTATAGCTCAAAAGAAATCCCTTGAAGAGTAGAAGGTGTGGTAAAAATTTGAGAACCAATCTCTAATTTTTCGATTTTATATAGATTTTACAAAGTTGATGATGAATAGTGTTTTAAGTTGGTTTCTTGTTTTGTTCATGGCTTTTAGGCTTTGTTAAGACTACCCAAGGCTATTATAAGGTGTACAAAGCTTTGTTAGTGTTGTGAGAGTATCAAGAAAGGTATAAACCTCAACTTTACCTTTTATATATATGAGTTTTGGTGAAGTTTTGATGCTAGTGTAAAGATTAGTTCATGTTAAGAATTTATATGATTGTTTAGCTTTGTCTTGAGGTGTATATGTTGAGTGGTGGTCATTGGACCTTACCACTGCCCTTAGAGGCCTAGTATGAGTGTTGGTGTGTAATATTAGAGTATGGGTTGCCTTGTATGGCTTGATTGAGGAGTTACAAAAATGGTAATGTTCGATTTAGAGCCGTTATAATGCCCAAATTTCTTGAACAATGTTGACAGTAGCTACCCGAGTCCTTAAACATGTTTAAATTGCAACCACTGACCATATTGGGTAGGTTTTGGATTCTAGTTTATGTGGCCGCAAGAATCGTGTCAAAAGAGTTTACGGTTTGTGAGTAATGACCGTTTTAGTGAAAGCGATTCGAGAAACCATGTCGCAGAAATGTATCAACTTTGAGGTTAAGTTTGAGACCCTTAAAAATTGAATTAGAGTATGATATTTTGAGGATAAATACTAAGGTCAGTTAGAAAGGTTTGTACGAAGGTTTAGAGTTAAAAAGATTATTTTTCGATTTTATAAAAAGGGCGTAAGCCGAGATTGCGCAAGTGGAAAACCCCTTAGAAAGACCATAAGACTCACTGCATAGCCACTGCCCTGTTTTGAAAATTCCGAAAAATGAGCCTTCTGACCAGAGCCACGTTTTGAGTTAGTTACCTTCTAGACATTCCCTAGATCGTGTACGCGAAAACGGTGCGTCATTTGGGTTAACGGTTATCGAGTTATGAACATTTTAGTGAAAGAGGTGCAAATAGTAAAACCCGTAGTTGACTGAACTTCAAAAAATACAATTCCCCTGCCTAGACCCGTAGATTTGAATCGAAACTTTTATGATAAATATTACAAATACCAAAGGTGATTTTAGAGGTGGTTTCGTATTTAAATACATTCCCGGTGATTTATTAAAAGTGTTGGAGTGCGAGTCACGGAATAGTGAATCTCAGGAAAGTCAACTCTAGAGGTGCTACTTGACCATCCGCTTTGGCTGAGTTAAAAGAGGAATTTCGAGTCGACTAAAACATGAAACTTGTTAAGAATTATCAAGGCAACATATTGGTGTAAAGAACGGGGTTAAAAATGGTTAAGTATAACATGGGCTTAGACGAGTCTAGAGGGACCCCATAGTGCTTTGTTTTGATTGACTTAAGTGTCTAAGTGTTGGACTATTATTGGATTGTATAGGGGATTAATAGCATGTTTTCTTGACTTTATTTAGATTGTCGGACCCCGCTACCAGCCGTTACTGCATCAGGAGTACCAGGCAAGTATACTAACTCTTACTCTATCATTCAGAGTAGAGATGTTTTGTGTATAAAATGTTCGTAATGGTAGTTATATGTGAATTATTATATTGAGGAGATAAGGGAAGTATGGTTAGGAGTAACTTACGTTTCCCTTTAGATGATGTAACATGAGGAGTAAATAGTGAATACGAAGTAGTGAGGAGTTGGATTTTCTTCAAAAACCCGGACAAAGATTTTAAAGAATTTCGCAATAATGAACCTAAAGGAAACATCACCAATAATCCAGCGTTTATTAATCAAGTAGATACTTGGGTAGCATTTACTGATTAAATGAACCTTATTCGTCTAATTAGATTTATTTAATTAGAAGAATATTATTTTCAAAAAAAAATGTTTTCTTAAAACAACTTTGTCCGGAGAAATATCAATGTTGATTTACAAAATTATTCTATCGAGGTGATTACTTTTAGAGATGTTTTCTTCTTGCAATATATATATATATATATATATATATATATATATATATATATATTATTTTTGAGCTGTTACTTGAATAATATTATTATGCTAGATGTTCTATTTTAGTTCATGAGATGGTCCGTATTGTGGGACATTTATCGAGTTACTTCATTCGTACTCGAAGAGGAGATAATAAAGGCGTATTAATAATATCTTCATACTATATATTTACTGTTATTTAAGGGTGGAGTTATGTATATATTTATATATACTGACATGGGTCCTTCATTCTGGATTCATAGTCAGAACAATCTTTCATAAATATTTTCCTCCACTCATTCGGAAGGAGAACCAAATTATTGGAGGTGTATATCGTTCATTGTTTCTGAACGATATTGGAGTATTAATTCGTTTCAAAATAAATAAAGGTGCACGTGTTATTTCACCGTGACGCCTAAGCTATTTGTTGTTAAAGGTGATCGAAGATTCCGACACCTAATATCCTGGACTGAAAGTGCGTAAGAGACCGGGACAGGGCCGGCTCAGCACATAAATCGATGAAAGTGCGTACGAGACCGGGACAGGGCCGGCTCGGCACATAAATTGATGAAAGTGACCGGAGTAACGCACCGGCCCAACTAAGGGTGAGGGTCCGAGTCTGTCGACTCATCCTTATGAGGAATATTATTGGATGGTTCGAGACGTCGACTGTCCTTTCTATCGATAGAAAAATTGAGATGTGACAATGGATTGATCATCCATTACTTGATGCAGCGTTCGAGGAAAAGTCCAATCATTGATTCTCTAGCTATTAACCGATGCCTTTGTGGTTCGGATTAACTAGGGTATCGATCTGAGAAATTATTATATTATATTATTATATTGAGGAGTTTGAGCAATTATCATGTTACCGTTGAGTAATATGGAGAAGTTATTGAGATGTATTTATTCCATCATTTGGGTATTAAAATTCCGAGATAAATCTCTTTTCAAAATAAATATATATTCGTATGAGGGAAAAGTTTTGTAGAGCGGTTTAGTAATATTTTGTGTGAATTGTTGGGAATAGGGGATAGTTATAACCTTGCTGGGCATTCTTTGGCTCATTCTTGTTATTTTATATATTGTTAAGCAGCGGCATCCAGGGCTAACTCAAGTATGGCCAATCGAGGCAAGGGGAAAGCGACGAACTACTGATTCAGCGCGGTGGCCTTGTAGTATCTAAGTAAGGTGGAAGCTGAAGAGTAGTGGTTTAGTATTTTGTTATCTAGTATTTTGGAATTGTAATAACATTCAGAAATTCTAGTAGATGAACTCGTGTTGTATTAACCTTTGATTTATGGAATGCTTGTTCTAAGACTATAACCCGTGGAGTAATTGTGGAGTCTATTAAGAATATTGTTGTAGATTATATTATGAGCAGGTGATTGTATATTCCGCAAGAGGTGTGACAACCTGGATTCCGGTAGGGAATTTGGGGGTGTTACAGTAATGGTATCAGAGCGATAGGTTATAAACCTTAGAACAAGAGTTTTAGAAACCGAGAGACCGAGATGGAAGTTCGGTAGTAGAACCTTAAGGGGTAGTTAGGGTAGAGGCATGATGGCCCAGACCAGTAGTAGAATCAGTGGGGACGAGAAAAATGTGTATCCATGATTATTGAAGGAGTTAAAAGTTATATGGATCCGTAGATATATATATGTGTAGTTGCAAATGCATTTATATATATTTATGTGCATGTGTATATACTGTTTGCTTCGTAAATAAGTGTTTCATGAGTATGTAGTTTCATTGGACCGACTGATTTATTAAGTTTTCTTTTATTATAGGAGAATGCCGCCTAGAAGGAACGCGGGGGCTAACCCTGATGAAGAATCAATTGGAGGTGGAGGAAATACAGGAGGAGATAACAACCAAGGAGATAACCAGAATAACAACCAGAACCAGCAAGGAATGAACCAACTTTTGGATTTGTTGAGGCAAACCCTAGACCGTGGCCACCAGGATCCTAGACCTAATGTAGGGAACCAGACTGCAGCAGCTTTCAAGGCTTTTAAGTCAATCCAACCACCTGAGTTTAAGGGGTTCGGTGAACCAGTAGAGGCGAGGTCATGGCTGAAAGAGATGGAGAAATCCTTTAAGATTATAGGAGTGGAAGATGCGCAGAAGACGATCTTTGCCACCTATTTGCTGAAAGAGGAGGCAAATTATTGGTGGGAGTCTAAGGAAGCAATGGAACCTGAAGGGGTAGTAACCTGGGCGAGATTCACTGAGTTGTTTTTGGAGAAGTACTTTCCTGAGCATATGGAGGGCAGGATGGAGATAAAGTTTTTGGAGCTGAAACAGAATAATAAGACAGTAGCTGAGTATGAGAAGGAGTTTACGGAGCTAGCTAGGTTTGTACCACATTTCGTGGATACCGACAAAAAGAAGGCGAGGAGGTTTCAGCATGGGTTGAAACCGTGGATACAAACTAGAGTAGCTGTTTTTGAGCTTACTGAGTATGTTAAGGTGGTGAACAAGGCAGAAGTGGTAGAAGCAGGGAGTAATTTTGATCCCAAGGAGAATGAAGGGAAGAAGAGAAAAGCGGAGAGTTGGGGAGGAAGTCAGGCCAGTGGAGCATTTCAGAACCAGTATGGTAGGAGGTCTGGATTTAAGGCTGGGAGGTCCGGGGGGTTTAACCCAGCAGAAAGTATGGCTAGTGTACAAGTGGGACAACAAGGAAATGGGAGCCAGTTTAGGCAGTCAGGACCACCGCTGCCGGACTGTGAGGTGTGTGGAAAGAAGCATCTGGGAGTTTGCAACCAAGTTAAGTGTTATAACTGTGGTCAGGAGGGGCATCAGAAGATGAATTGTCCCAGGAGGGGAGTGGTTTGCTTCAAATGTGGAAAGGAGGGCCACATCTCTAGAGATTGTAGAGTGTCGACAGCTGGACCCGCGACATCGCGACAAAGCAGTGGAGTTAATAGCAACCGACAAACCGCTAGAGTTTTTAATATGACATTGGCCGATGGCTTAAAGGAGAGGAACGAGGCGCCAGGTACACAGTTTCTTAAATTTTGGGAATGCATAGATTAATGATGAGTTAGTGTAAAAATAGAGGCATGTTAAGGAATAAGAGGGTTATCGGAGATGGAATAGCGTTATAATATGAGAATGTATAACTGGAAGTAGAAAGCATAGTACGGGTAAGGCGAATATATTGACTAGTAGAGTACGAGACAATTAACCTTAGTTGTTACCTGCGTTGATTCCGAGGACGGAATCCTTTTAAGGAGGGAAGATTGTAAGAACCCAAATTTTCGGTAGAATTAAAACTTTTATTATTAAGAATAGGTATATACGTGAATAGTGTTGTCATACCTGAATAGTAATTTGGTGGATGAATGATAATTTTGAGGATTAGGAAAAGTTTTCATGTCACCTATGTACGAGACGTAGAATGGATATTCCGAAGTCGTACTAGTGACCCATGGAGTAAATAAGTGTATGTAAAGACGATCGGAATTCAGAGAATCCAAACTTTATTTTATTCCAATTTTGACAGAGGAGTCAGGGATATAATAATTGGATTATTAATTGAGGATATTGGATATGAGAAGTCCAAGGAGGGATATATATTATGAGAGGAAAATGGGATTGAGGATGAAACCCTAGAGGTGAGGAATAGAGAATACTTGAGAAAATCGGGAGGACGTTTCCAGAGATAAAGAGAGAATAAACAAGGAATGTTGGATTTAATATTGGATTATAGATTGAACACATGACAAGATTAAATACCATGCAAGATTATTAAGTGCAACAAATCAATAGAAGTAGTGTGAAACCAAACAAGATGCAAGTGGATTAAGAATAGTACAAGGTGAGGTGTTCTTGTTAAAACCATGCAAATAAAACACCTAAACTCTCCCATTACTTGACACTTGTGTGGAAGGAGAATATGAAGAGTAGCACAGCTGATAAACATAGCAAAATATCACACATTAGCTAGAAAACAAGTCAAGAAAGCTAGAGAAAAGCAAGCTAACTCCATTTCTTTCCAAACTGCCCAGCATGAGCTACTATGAAAGAAAAATTCATATCTCCACTTCTATCCATTTATAAATCACCAAATTTGAACCATAGCTTCCTCAATATATGTATAACATTCTTTCAAAATTTCATGGCTAACAAAGGAGTGTAGCCTAGTCAAATCCCTTCCCCAAGTTGAAGAACCAAACCTGTCCAGATTCTGATCAGCAGAAAGAAGAGCCTCAAAACCCTAGCAACCGAGCACCAAATCTTGTGATCTATAGCTCAAAAGAAATCCCTTGAAGAGTAGAAGGTGTGGTAAAAATTTGAGAACCAATCTCTAATTTTTCGATTTTATATAGATTTTACAAAGTTGATGATGAATTGTGTTTTAAGTTGGTTTCTTGTTTTGTTCATGGCTTTTAGGCTTTGTTAAGACTACCCAAGGCTATTATAAGGTGTACAAAGCTTTGTTAGTGTTGTGAGAGTATCAAGAAAGGTATAAACCTCAACTTTACCTTTTATATATATGAGTTTTGGTGAAGTTTTGATGCTAGTGTAAAGATTAGTTCATGTTAAGAATTTATATGATTGTTTAGCTTTGTCTTGAGGTGTATATGTTGAGTGGTGGTCATTGGACCTTACCACTGCCCTTAGAGGCCTAGTATGAGTGTTGGTGTGTAATATTAGAGTATGGGTTGCCTTGTATGGCTTGATTGAGGAGTTACAAAAATGGTAATGTTCGATTTAGAGCCGTTATAATGCCCAAATTTCTTGAACAATGTTGACAGTAGCTACCCGAGTCCTTAAACATGTTTAAATTGCAACCACTGACCATATTGGGTAGGTTTTGGATTCTAGTTTATGTGGCCGCAAGAATCGTGTCAAAAGAGTTTACGGTTTGTGAGTAATGACCGTTTTAGTGAAAGCGATTCGAGAAACCATGTCGCAGAAATGTATCAACTTTGAGGTTAAGTTTGAGACCCTTAAAAATTGAATTAGAGTATGATATTTTGAGGATAAATACTAAGGTCAGTTAGAAAGGTTTGTACGAAGGTTTAGAGTTAAAAAGATTATTTTTCGATTTTATAAAAAGGGCGTAAGCCGAGATTGCGCAAGTGGAAAACCCCTTAGAAAGACCATAAGACTCACTGCATAGCCACTGCCCTGTTTTGAAAATTCCGAAAAATGAGCCTTCTGACCAGAGCCACGTTTTGAGTTAGTTACCTTCTAGACATTCCCTAGATCGTGTACGCGAAAACGGTGCGTCATTTGGGTTAACGGTTATCGAGTTATGAACATTTTAGTGAAAGAGGTGCAAATAGTAAAACCCGTAGTTGACTGAACTTCAAAAAATACAATTCCCCTGCCTAGACCCGTAGATTTGAATCGAAACTTTTATGATAAATATTACAAATACCAAAGGTGATTTTAGAGGTGGTTTCGTATTTAAATACATTCCCGGTGATTTATTAAAAGTGTTGGAGTGCGAGTCACGGAATAGTGAATCTCAGGAAAGTCAACTCTAGAGGTGCTACTTGACCATCCGCTTTGGCTGAGTTAAAAGAGGAATTTCGAGTCGACTAAAACATGAAACTTGTTAAGAATTATCAAGGCAACATATTGGTGTAAAGAACGGGGTTAAAAATGGTTAAGTATAACATGGGCTTAGACGAGTCTAGAGGGACCCCATAGTGCTTTGTTTTGATTGACTTAAGTGTCTAAGTGTTGGACTATTATTGGATTGTATAGGGGATTAATAGCATGTTTTCTTGACTTTATTTAGATTGTCGGACCCCGCTACCAGCCGTTACTGCATCAGGAGTACCAGGCAAGTATACTAACTCTTACTCTATCATTCAGAGTAGAGATGTTTTGTGTATAAAATGTTCGTAATGGTAGTTATATGTGAATTATTATATTGAGGAGATAAGGGAAGTATGGTTAGGAGTAACTTACGTTTCCCTTTAGATGATGTAACATGAGGAGTAAATAGTGAATACGAAGTAGTGAGGAGTTGGATTTTCTTCAAAAACCCGGACAAAGATTTTAAAGAATTTCGCAATAATGAACCTAAAGGAAACATCACCAATAATCCAGCGTTTATTAATCAAGTAGATACTTGGGTAGCATTTACTGATTAAATGAACCTTATTCGTCTAATTAGATTTATTTAATTAGAAGAATATTATTTTCAAAAAAAATGTTTTCTTAAAACAACTTTGTCCGGAGAAATATCAATGTTGATTTACAAAATTATTCTATCGAGGTGATTACTTTTAGAGATGTTTTCTTCTTGCAATATATATATATATATATATATATATATATATATATATATATATATATATATATATATTATTTTTGAGCTGTTACTTGAATAATATTATTATGCTAGATGTTCTATTTTAGTTCATGAGATGGTCCGTATTGTGGGACATTTATCGAGTTACTTCATTCGTACTCGAAGAGGAGATAATAAAGGCGTATTAATAATATCTTCATACTATATATTTACTGTTATTTAAGGGTGGAGTTATGTATATATTTATATATACTGACATGGGTCCTTCATTCTGGATTCATAGTCAGAACAATCTTTCATAAATATTTTCCTCCACTCATTCGGAAGGAGAACCAAATTATTGGAGGTGTATATCGTTCATTGTTTCTGAACGATATTGGAGTATTAATTCGTTTCAAAATAAATAAAGGTGCACGTGTTATTTCACCGTGACGCCTAAGCTATTTGTTGTTAAAGGTGATCGAAGATTCCGACACCTAATATCCTGGATTGAAAGTGCGTAAGAGACCGGGACAGGGCCGGCTCAGCACATAAATCGATGAAAGTGCGTACGAGACCGGGACAGGGCCGGCTCGGCACATAAATTGATGAAAGTGACCGGAGTAACGCACCGGCCCAACTAAGGGTGAGGGTCCGAGTCTGTCGACTCATCCTTATGAGGAATATTATTGGATGGTTCGAGACGTCGACTGTCCTTTCTATCGATAGAAAAATTGAGATGTGACAATGGATTGATCATCCATTACTTGATGCAGCGTTCGAGGAAAAGTCCAATCATTGATTCTCTAGCTATTAACCGATGCCTTTGTGGTTCGGATTAACTAGGGTATCGATCTGAGAAATTATTATATTATATTATTATATTGAGGAGTTTGAGCAATTATCATGTTACCGTTGAGTAATATGGAGAAGTTATTGAGATGTATTTATTCCATCATTTGGGTATTAAAATTCCGAGATAAATCTCTTTTCAAAATAAATATATATTCGTATGAGGGAAAAGTTTTGTAGAGCGGTTTAGTAATATTTTGTGTGAATTGTTGGGAATAGGGGATAGTTATAACCTTGCTGGGCATTCTTTGGCTCATTCTTGTTATTTTATATATTGTTAAGCAGCGGCATCCAGGGCTAACTCAAGTATGGCCAATCGAGGCAAGGGGAAAGCGACGAACTACTGATTCAGCGCGGTGGCCTTGTAGTATCTAAGTAAGGTGGAAGCTGAAGAGTAGTGGTTTAGTATTTTGTTATCTAGTATTTTGGAATTGTAATAACATTCAGAAATTCTAGTAGATGAACTCGTGTTGTATTAACCTTTGATTTATGGAATGCTTGTTCTAAGACTATAACCCGTGGAGTAATTGTGGAGTCTATTAAGAATATTGTTGTAGATTATATTATGAGCAGGTGATTGTATATTCCGCAAGAGGTGTGACAACCTGGATTCCGGTAGGGAATTTGGGGGTGTTACAGCACCTCCACCGAAAAACCCAGTAGTCCGCCAACACTACCAATTCCTCACGCTGCAACCCCCCCTTCAACTCCCTCGACTTCACACTAACAGCCTCCCCCCCCCTTTTGTTTTTTTTGTTTTGTTTAGTTTAGTTTTTGTTTAATCTTTTTGTTTTACTTTTAGTGTTATTTTTATTTCATTTTTATTTTTCCCCTATTTATTTTTTATTTTCAATTTTAATTTTTTTAACTAATTAATTTATGTAAATTCAATAATCGATTTAAATTCACTTTGAATTTGAATTTTGAATCTTTAATTTTATCATTAATTGGTTAGTGTTTTATTTTAATTTATTTAATTTTATTTTATTTTTATTTTTTTAAAAAAATACCTAAAACCAAAATTTAATTCTTTTTAATTTTGATTTAGTTTTAAATTTTCTAAAACTAGGTAATTATTTTATTTTATTTTATTTTTAAATTTGATTTTTTATTTTAATTTTAATTCATTTTAATTTTTTTTTTGATTTTATTATTAAATACTTAGTTATTTTATTTTATTTTATTTTAGTTTAAAAATTTGATTTTGATTTATTATTAATTTGTTAGTTTATTATTATTATTATTATTATTATTGTATTTTTTTAATTTTAATTTTATTCATTTCATTTCATTTTATTTTATTTTTTTTAAAAAAAACCAAAAAACAAAATTTAATTTTTTTTATTTTTGAATTTATTTTTAAAAATTCTAAAATAGGTAATTATTTTATTTTATTTTAGTTTTAATTGATTTTTGATTTTATTATTATTTCGGTTTTAAATTTGATTTGATTTTTTATTAATTGATTAGTTATTTTATTTTATTTTTTTATTTAAAAAAAATATTTTTATTATTTCTATTTCCTTAATTAATGTATTGTAGGGTTTTGAAGATTGTGAATTTGGCTCGTTGATTATTTTTGTGGGATTGATTGTGGTGTGTGGCGATAGTTCAATTCTTGGCGTGCAACTTCGGAGTTAGATTTTCGCAAATATGAGTGGTGCTTCCGGTACTTGTTATTTATTTTTAGGAGAGTTCTCTTTCACTCATATCTCTACTTCATTTTATTTGTCATGCATGAGGACATGCCATGTTTTAAGTGGGGGAAGGATTGTTTATGTTCATCCTTGTATAATATGTGTAGCTAGTATTAGTAATCTTTTTTGTTTCATTTGATGTCCGTTTTGTTTGCATTTGGAAAATAAGTTTAGTCATGAGTGTGGTTACTTATTTGTAAAATTTATGACATTGTGAGCTTGTAGCCTTGTTTTCTCTTACTTCGTGCCTAGCATTACCAATTTGATGTGAATCTATAAGTTTGATGCACCTCTTTTGCACTCATACACACTTGAAATGGCATGAAGAGTCTAGATGTTTGTAATTAAATTGTGAGCATGACGATTATCTCTTAGAATGCATGAAATCAAATCGAGAAGATGTTATTACAACTTAAACCTTGTGAGGCCTTGAACGATGATTCTTTTGCTTGTGTGTTTCTCCCTCTTTATGTGTGTTTTTGCTCTAGGGCTTGCATTAAACCTTCATTCATGGATGCACCATAATAAGGAAATTATATTTAAGATAACCTTTTTGGCCATTTTAGCTTGTGAACCATGAGAATAATCCCTAGTTAACCCTTTGAAGCTTATATCATGTTTTTCTTCGTCACTTTCCCTTTTATACATGAGTCATAGCCAAATACTTCACTCTCGACCTAGTTGAGTCTTGAAAATAATTGATTGTTGAGCATGAGAATTTGGAGAAGTTGTGAAGAAGAAGAATTCTATTTATCTTAAGTGGGAACTAGTTTGATGTGTATATCTAGATGTGGTTCAAAGTTCTTTGTAGTATTTATATATGTTATGCATTCCTTTTGCTAAAAAAATAATAATAAAGGGGATGTAAAAAAAACAAAACAAAAAAAGAAAAAAAAAAAGAAAAAAAAATCTTGTACTTTATTTGGATTCAAGTTTCTTGGTAAATGTGGTTGTGTTTTGTAATTGTAAATGAGTGGAGATCTTCTTTTGTTTGAGAATTTGGTGTACGAAGAAAGTAAGCGTCATTTGACTCAACTAGCAAGACTTTTACACCTTTCTTGAACTTAAATTTTAACACCTTCACCCAAGCCTCATTCCAACCCATTTTATGAATTCCTTGTTTTTGGTGCAATCCGGAATTTAGGTGAACATGCAAGGTCAAGTAGAGCACATGCATTTAGACTTGGAGTTGAGTGAAATCTCTAGCCCATACTTGTGTGATGCATAATTGAGAGATGTGAGATTTTTCACCATGCAATTTCATCTTCTTAATGCGAAACCATGTATGCTTTGTGATAATCTTGTCTAGTGTTCACGATTGAAGTGCATTCATTCTATCTTTAATGTCTTTGTTACATCTTGCACAAGGTGTGTTATCTTGATTCTTGAATTGGCTATTAGCTCGTTTTAGTGGATGACAAGATGAATAGCTCTATATGTTTGATTTTAGTTACAAGTAGACGACTCGGACATGTGAATGTAGTAGTTAGCTTAATTAGTAGGTATTGTTAGCTTCTTGTTTGTTAGTGACTTTTGTGATTTTGTGGGTACATCATCTATAAACCCTCACGAGACGAAACTCGTCCTCCAAGGCTACTTGGGGGTTTAAACGATGGTTTGAATGCTTTTTTTCAATCATTTTCTCATTTGGAATAATAAATTTAGTTTAATTATCTCGTTGTTAAGAGTAGTTTGCTCGGGACTAGCAAAGTTCAAGTGGGGGAAGATTTGATAACATGTATTTTATACACGTTTTGTCTTTTATTCTCTTACATTTTTGTTAATTCCGAATGTTGTTTTATCAATATTAATTATGTTTTTCATCTTTCAGTGCCTCGTGCTAATTATTGAAAAGATGACTTATTTTGGGCTTGAAACGCAAAGATTATTAAAGAGGGAAGTTAGAAGATGAAAGCTTGTGATGTCGGAACAACGTTGCATTACTAATACATTGTACCAACATGAAGAATCTTGCCTGCTCTTCTCCAGAATCCAGCAACATCTCGGGGAAGTTTACACAATTCTCTGAAGAATGCTTGTTCGACGATGCTACGTGTCTAGTAGACATGGATTATTTTGTCAAAACTCTTTCAGGTATTAAGGCCAAAGGCATCCATCCTGAACTTATAGGCTCAATTATAGCACACTATGCTTCAATATGGCTCCCGGACTTATCATCCAATGTGGATGAATCCGAAAAGGGGAGTCTGAGAAGAACTACCAAGTCACCTGACCCTTCACAGGGTGTCAATGCTTCTTTGATGAAAAAGAGGTATTTTGTCAAAACCCTGATAGGTATTCTGCCTCCGGATAAAGACTCAGTTCCTTGTAGCTTCCTTCTGCGCCTCCTCCGGTCGGCTAACATGCTAGGAGTTGAACACATGTATCGTGTTGAGCTCGAAAAAAGGATTTCATGGCAGCTTGACCAAGCTTCACTCGATGACTTAATGATACCTTCATTTAGTCATACTTGTGAGGTGCTATTAGATGTTGAACTAGTTACTAGTCTACTAGACTAGTGACACGATTTGTGAACTTGGACGAGACTTTTAAAAGTGGCGCTGCATTGATTAAAGTGGGAAAGCTTGTGGATTCTTATCTTGCAGAAGTTGCGATTGATTCCAGACTGAAACCACCAGAATTTATCGCGCTTGCTAGAGCTATTCCAACCCATGGACGTTCAGTAGATGATGGTTTATACCGTGCCATCGATACTTACCTCAAAGTAAGTACATCTCTACTTGACCCCACACTTTTCCGCAGGTTACTACTCGAACTTATGAAAACTATAATTCGTATCTGCTAAATTTACAAGTCAATTTAATTATATACAGTCGACAGTTCAATGTAACTAAAAAGTGATGAACGATATTAGGAAAGGGAAAGTGAAAATATATGCAGGTAGTACGTAGTTGAACATGAGAGTTCTTTGCGTGCCATGATCGATCTTATCAACACCAAAAAAAGTCTTTCTACTCCATACATTGCAAGTACATATAATCCTCCTCCGTACAAGATATCCCGCACTTAAAAAGAGTCATTACTGGACTAAGCCTAGTTATGCATAAGGATGTAGCACTTCTCCGCGATTAAGGAGATGACTCACTAGTCACCAGTGGATAATTAAGGAGTCTGTATACGTAGAAGAAAAGGAAAAATGATATTAGAGGCTAAACACAATCTAATACTCAAATGTAACTTCTTCACTTCTCTCTGAGCACTTAAGTTCATGAAATTCATCACTAAAGATGATTAACTAGTATTTTGTCGATGCTTAATCCTGGTGTTTCATTGAGGTGTTCTACGACCTAGAAGGCTATAGAACAACATGCATTTGATGACTAGTGCAAAGCCATCAAACAGGCACGAATTATATATATGCAAGTTGTCAAGTAATTAGTAGGGTTCTAAAATGCATATCTGATTATTCCGTGATGGTCACATTTATAAATACCCCTTATCCTTATTCCCGACTGAGTAGGTCATCAGGCCTCATGTGAGTCTAGCTAAATTGGACTATCTGTTGTCCACTTTTAAGCTATCATATTCCTTCATTTTGTTTTTATTTATCAATATTTAATGCTCAATGGCAATAACATATTTAGAGATAAACTGTAAAAAATATTTAATGCTGAACGTCAATAACATATTAAGCTATAAACCGTAAATATCGGCGGGTTACCCAAGTGTCCCTACTATAAACTGTAAATATATATGTAAATTTATTTCTAATCAAATTGCATGTGCACTTAAAATTTACACATTTGCAGGCACACCCTGGTCTTGGAAAGCACGAACGGAAGAGTCTATGCCGGCTAATAGACAGCCGCAAACTGTCACCAGACGCATGTCTCCATGCAGCTCAGAACGAGCGCTTACCAGTGAGGTCAGTAATCCAAGTTCTCTTTTCAGAACAATCCAAACTTAATTGGCAACTAGATCACAGTGGATCACTAACTGGAGCACGAAGCAACCCAAGTGTAATAGGGTTCGAGCATCTTCATGGTCGAAACCAATCAAAGCAGATAATGACTATAGAACAAATGGAAATAAGAAGGTTGAAAGAAGATGTTCTTATGTTACAAGGACAATGTCACACCATGCAAGCCCAAATCGAAAAGCTGTTGCATTCGGAGAAAAAGAAGTCTGGATTTTTCGGAAACTGGAGAAAACTCGGAGGACTAAAAATGAGTACTAGTACTATCTCCAATAGCTATGGTTTGGGTAAAGAAAAAGAGTACTTAACTGAGAATGAGTGAAACATTGGAAGAAGGACACCAATGGTACAAGATGCGGCGTACAAGAGGACTAATAAAATGGTACGAGGTAAATCTTCTTCCAAGTGGAGGAAGTATATGTCTTAACAAAAGAGGATAACAAAAAAGGAAAACACGTACTCACTTATTCAGTTCAAAGAAAAGGGTGCGAAAAGAGTAAGATGTAAACCGTATCCAATAATAAGCAAGTTTTACATCTAAGGTCTTAAGTGCAGTTAGTATCTGTGTTCTCAAAACCGGACCGGACATCGAACCGGAAGTCCTACTGGTTACTGGTTCGATTGGTTCAACCAGTTCGACCAGTGGTTCAACCGGATGACGTCATAATTATGTAATATATAATTATAAATATATATTTAATTAATTATATATATAATTATATAAATATATAATATAATCTAAAAAATTAGAAATAATCTGCATTTTACTTAGAGATAATATATAATATAATATATAATATTATGAAAAAATATAAATATATAATATAAATTCAAATATAAAAATTTTACCCGAACCGGTTTTTTTCTGATAAGCCGGTTTTTTTCTCATTAGCCAGTTTATTCAGACCTCATAAACCGATTTTTTTTCAATAAACCGGACTCCGGTCCGGTTCGATCCTGGTTTTGTCCGGTTTTTGGCTGGTTCTTACCGGTTCTTAACAGGGAAACCGGGGAACTGGTTTTAGGAGTGAACCGAACCGGACCTGCCACCTGTTAGCGGTTCGACCGGTCGAACCGGCCGGTCCGGTTTTAAAAATAGAGGTTAGTATACGTGTATTGGTTTTGATGTAATGGACAACTCAAACGTAATAGAGAACTACATTGTTTTATTAACTGTTCAGTACAACATTGATTCCATTGTGTTTATATAGATGTTCTAGTTACAACAATCTGCATATGTTAGTTGGCTACACATGATGGTACACATGGTAATATTCCTTAGTACACTTATGATGTGGTGTGGAACATGGCTTTACATGGTATGCATGACTACACTTATGATGTGGTGTGGAACATGGCTTCACATGGTATGCATGACTTGGTGTATATCTCAATATCCTCCCTCAAGTTGAATGGTGAAGAGAATCGAAAGCATCCAACTTGAAGAAAGAAGTAAACATCGGCCGTGGACCGGCTTCGGTGGTGCGTTTGCAGTGACCAGATGAGGTAACCTTCGGTGCTTGGACCGGCTTCGGTGGTCCTTGATGCAGTGACCGGCTTGGAGTAACACACACCCCAGCTATCTACTTGCCGATTAACAGTTATAAACATGCCGTAAGTGCAAGGTGAAGATTGGATTAGCTTCATAAGAGTGAGCGACGAAGGCTCGAAAATGATTGTGGTGTTGTTGAAGAAAGAGGAGTGTTGTGTGGCCTATTGTTTCGTGTGGCCTATTGTTGAGTTATTGCTATTGTTGAGTTGTTTTGTGTGCCAACACGAAGGAAAATGGTGCTGAAATGATGCAGAAAAAAAATCACACGAAATTGGTGGTAAGGGGCTGCTGGGCAGTGGGTAGAGGTGTTGTCCAGGGGTCCAAAAACATGACTGAAAAAGATGAAACAAAGTGAAGAAATTGTGGAAGAATAGCTCACCTACTAGGAGCAAGAAGGATGGAGAGATTTGATGAATAAATGATATAGATAAATCATGCAGAAAACTGTTTGGAAGTGCAGAAAAATGATGAAAAAAGGTGCAGAAAATTCGAAAAACTGCAGAATATTTTTTTTTGGATGAAGAAATGGGTTATGGGAAAGTCCTTATTAAAAACCACTTTGGGATAAAAGAGTGACCACCATTTTATTAATTAGGTAAAATAGAGTGTTTGTACATGATAGGTGTGTTTGAAGATGTGCTTATGCGGAAGAAATAAAGAAGGAGTAGCAGTAGACAGCTTGTGCTGAGTCTGGAAAAAACATGCAGAAAACTGAAATGAAGAAGGATCAGAGGAAGGCTGTTAAGCCTTGATTTCCTCCCTAGGCTCTGATACCATAATAGAGAACTACATTGTTTTATTAACTGTTCAGTACAACATTGATTCCATTGTGTTTATATAGATTTTCTAGTTACAACAATCTGCATATGTTAGTTGGCTACACATGATGGTACACATGGTAATATTCCTTAGTACACTTATGATGTGGTGTGGAACATGGTTTCACATGGTATGTATGACTATACTTATGATGTGGTGTGGAACATGGCTTCACATGGTATGCATGACTTGGTGTATATATCTCAATAAAAACGAAACTTACTCAGTTATAATACCACTCAAAGTGGTGTCTGAGGAGGGTAGATGTACGCAGACCATGCCCCTATACAATAGGGAGGCTGTTTCCGAAGGACCCCCGGCCATTACAAATATAGAAATACAAATACAGAAAGGAAACCTAATACAAACTAAGAAACTCACACACACGCAGGAGTCGAACCCCTGACCTCCTTCAAAGGAGACCAGTGGCTCAACCACTGCACCAACATGTTGTTGGCTTGGTGTATATATCTCAATAGTACACCTAAATAAAAGTTGCCAAGATTATGTGTTTGTTTATCCATCAATTCAGCAATTGTAATATACAGTAAAGAAATGTTTTCCTGCTGATTTTGAAGCAAATAGTGTTTTCAGTCTTTAGCTTTTTGTCTGTGAAAGTAGTAGTAGTACTATGATAATTTGACCTACTTTTTTTTAAAATACAATATATTACCACAAAGTAGACCTAAAATCACCAAATTGACCAAATTATCAAAAGCGAAAAATTGCATAAAAATGGTAATAAAAAAGAAATACATTTAATTTTTGAAAGTTTCCGCATTACTTAAATTTACTTGTCGAGCACATCGATATTCTAACTATAAGATTATTCCGATTTTCGCTTATCCAAAACACTTACGAGAAAGATGGATTTCTATAAATCAATATATTGCTTGTCTATTTTTTTTTAAATACAGAAAAATTAAAAACAGAACAAAATTTTGCAAAAAAAAATAAAAACAGAACGAAATTAATCGATGAGATGAATATTGTTCAGCCAAACAGAACCCAATGCTCATTGATGGACCAATAGTCAATAGTCAACAAGACAACTCAACTGAAGACTTGAGAAGTGTCTCTGACATCACGCGCCCCTTGTCTTAAAAAATTGCTTCACTATCACTTCATAAATCTAATAATATTGATTTTCTTTCTTTAATTTTTTAACTTCAACTTTACCCTTGTATCTCTAACATTCTTGCTCAAGCTCAAGATCTAATTGCTCACAGGGGGCTCCTACTAAATACCAATATCAGGTTTGCCCTTTAATGACTTTAGAATATACACACAAGCATCTGTATGTATAGTAACTTATATGAGCTTGAATCTGAATCTTGTATACTAAGGATTGAATCTTTACCGGTATTTTTCTTGGGTTTATGATAAAGTTTTATTTTTCTAGTTCTTGGGTATTAAAGATTTGATTTTTGGACTTTATGTTGTGGAGATCATTTGGGTATTCAAGATTTATGTTTAGGTAGTGGGGTTTTTAAGGGTTTGAAAGTTAGTGATTAGATTTGTAATTACATGAAGATGATGGATCATGGTTGGTGTGTGGTTGGGTGGTGGTTTATGTGCATTACATTTATAAGTGCTTACTATGTAGATGGGGATTTCGAAACTAAAAATGGTGTTGATATGACTTATAATTATGATCGAATCGATGAGGTGAAGAAAGCGTGTGCTTTCGTTTTGAATGATGCTTCGGAGTGGAAACCAGATGATAATAGAATGTATAGCATAAAGCAAGAACTTTCTTTTTTGAATGGGGATTGGTGGCAAGAATCGAATGGGGCTCCGTTGATGCCGTTTGATAGTAGGGATCAGTCGGATGTCTCATTAGATGAACAATCTCCTTTGAATTTGACTTCATTTTGGGTAACTGATGTTGACCGTGCTCACAAGTCTAAAAAGACTGTTAGTCTTAATGGGTTTCTGCAGATGGGCATAACCCTAGAGAACTTGTTTATGGATAAACCTGATGAGAGAAATCCTCATTTTGACATATGGCCCGGTCATTCTCAGCTTTTGGTTTCTTTCCAAGGGATTTACACTGAATTGAAAGGGGACGACGGGGAAAGAGTCATGTGTTTGTTGGGGGACACTATGCTGCCTGCTCGGCACATTGACCCTGCTGATCCGTGGGAGTGGGTAAGGGTTTCTGGTTATACTAATCAGCCACCTCTTTTACAAGATGATCAAGTTTTACTTGTTCTTAGCTATCCAAAGAAAATAAGTTTGACGAATAGAGCTGTCCGTGGCAGCATGAAAAGTCTACATCTGAAACCAAATCCCAAGTATTTTGATGAAGTTCATATATCTTCTTGGTTGGGTACATCAGTAGATTATGAGTTTAGCTCTGAAAGGATAGTTTCTAAAGCTTGCAGTCCTTATCCATATAAAGATAATGCTATAACCGGTGGCATTGATATATATAAAGGACTTAACTTCTGTTCAATTCTAGATAGATTTACTCGTGGAGAAAGTTTTACCGTTGTTCCAAACTGGAGATGCAATGGCACAGATGCTTTCTGTAGCCAGTTAGGGCCATTTATGTCCAGTAAAGAGATAAAATCCACTGATGGGAGCTTTAAAAATGTTAGACTCGCACTTCAGGATGTTCGATGCGAGAAAGCAACTTTGCAGGGAAATGTTAGCTCTGACAGAGTCTCTGCGGTGTTTCGAGCCATTCTTCCATTTGAAAATAAGTTCACTGCAACCCAGAGGACTGGGATTAATAACTTGACTCTTTCTGTCGAAGGAATTTGGAAATCTTCTAGTGGCCAACTTTGCATGGTTGGTTGCCTTGGATTTGTTGATACAGAAGGCAGAAGTTGTGATTCTCGGATCTGTTTATATGTTCCTCTCTCATTATCTATAAAGCAAAGAAGCATTATTGTTGGGACTATTTCAAGCATCAAATCAAACAACAGATCCTACTTCCCCTTGTCGTTTGAAAAACTAATTCGACATGCAGAACTTTGGAACCAATATGCCGCGTCTCGTCCATCATATAGTTACTCTAAAATTGATTCTGCTGGGATATTGCTGGAGAAAAATGAGCCGTTTACCTTTGGAACTAAAATTAAGAAATCACTGCTAAAATTCCCAAAATTAGAAGGCATAGAGTCGCGCCTTGAAAGTCTTTCTCTTCTTTCACAAGATCTAACTCTTCAAACTTCTGCTGTTCCAGATCCCGTCCCTCGTTCTCTTCCACAAAAGACTAACATTCAATTGGATATTCTTTCCCTTGGTTCTTTATTCGGGCGCTACTGGTCTTCAAAGAATAATAATACCAGAGCCGAGGACGAGGCTCCTTACCATGCCAAGGCTGAATACACTGAAAAACAGCTCCTCCTGAATGTATCAGCTCAACTTGGTATTGAGGGGAAGCTCTACCAAAATTTTTCAATGATTTTTCTAGAAGGCCTGTACAATCCGCTTGCTGGAAAGATGTATCTTATTGGTTGTAGGGATGTTCGAGCCTCATGGAAGATTCCTTTTGAAAGCATGGACCTAGAGGCTGGGTTAGATTGTTTAGTTGAAGTAATTGTGTCATATCCGCCTACAATAGCCCGTTGGTTAGTCAATCCAACAGCGAAGATTTCTATATCTAGCCAACGGAATGAGGATGATCCACTGTATTTTAGTCCTGTCAAGCTACAAACCACTCCTGTAATGTACAGGAGACAAAGAGAAGACATTTTCTCTCGCGAAGGAGTGGAGGGGATCCTCCGTGCTCTGACACTTTCAGTAGCAATTGCTTGTGTTTTGAGCCAGCTTTTCTACATCAACGATAACGTCGAATCTGTTCCTTACATATCTCTGGTGATGTTAGGCATCCAGGCTATTGGGTACAGTCTTCCATTGGTCACTGGTGTGGAAGCTCTCTTCCAGAAGAAGGCTTCTGAATCTTACGAAAACACGTCTTATGACTTTGAAAACAGTCAGTGGATCCGTGCAATTGATTACACATTAAAGATTCTTGTTCTGGTTGCTTTTTCCATCACTCTTAGACTCTGTCAAAAGGTGTATAGATCTCGAGTCAGACTTCTTTCAAGAAGTCCTGATGAACCACATCGTGTCCCAAATCGATACAAAATTCAAATGGGTTGGGTATATAAAAAGGATTTTTGATATACAAATCGTTATCGTCTTAATCGATTTCGATCTATAAATCATAATCAACAGTTATATATATATATATATATATATATATATATACACACACACACACGTTCACAGTCTTTTCAGTTCTTGTTTAAGTCGAAAACCCTAATTCGTGTTTATGAGAGTTTGTGCAGGAATGAAGAAGAAAAACCTATTTAAGGTGTTCACTGTATTGTTAAAGCCTCAGATCAAGCTTCGCAGAGGTTTAAATCAGTGGAATCGTTCCCAACTCGTGTCAACTCGGCGCTCAACGTTTTATGGATAAGGTAAGACCCCAAGAAGATTATAAGGCCTTGGGCTAAGGTATGAACTTCATTTAATTTCATTAGTGAGCTTGAACTCTGTGTTTTTGAATCGTTTATGAAATTCTTGTGTTGCCTCGAATCTGATTGAATCTCTCTGTGAAATTCATGTGTTCTTGAATATCTCTGTGATTATTTGAAATTTCGAGATATTAGTTTGATACTTGATTAAAGCTGTGAGTTTATTGTGTATGTCGAATATGAGACATTGACTTGGTATATCAGTCTGAAATATTGAATATGCATAAGTTTATTTGTGATAATTACTAACATGAAAATATGCTGATTTCTGAAATATATTAATTCTGTTAAATGAATTATTTGAGCAAATTGGAATGTGTAATGATAAAATGAAATCATATATTAAGGAGCACACATCACAGTTTGACTAAGTCACACAAGATAAACAAGCATGCACAAACCAGAATACAACCATGGTTTCACATATCACAATATAACTATATGTAAAATATGAATCTGATTCATCTAAGTGGCCGATTCACCCCAGTGTCCAGATACTGGGCCTCTCTAAGGGAGTCCCAACCAAGTCTTTGAGTGAGGGCAAGTGTGTGAGTGTATGCATGACTGTAAGTAGTAACTAGAATTGCAAAACTTAGTTAACACAGTGAACTATCAGTTTATATATATCATCAATCTACTTGTAACAGTGTAAGCAATGGGTCAAAACACGCAGTCATACCATACTTATTTATCATTCTCAAAGCACTCGATAAATTACACACAATTCACACAGTGATTTATGGCTATATATCATATTGCAAGCATTATCATATAATTCAATTTTAATCTATACTTTAAGATCAGTTTACTCAAATACTAAGCAAGTAAACACCACATAGGCCAAGTATATCAACTTATAACATTTAAAATACACAGGAATAGCCAGTTCACTAGAATCAAACAGTATATCATAGTCTCATAGTTTGTATTACCAGAACAGTGGTCAATAGCATATTTGACTAAGTCAAACCGTATTGGCAAAATCCATATTATCACAGAGCTGACAACAAATATCCGTCTAATATTACAGGAGACATATATGATTCCATTTTATCATTACACATTCCAATTTGCTCAAATAATTCATTTAACAGAATTAATATATTTCAGAAATCAGCATATTTTCATGTTAGTAATTATCACAAATAAACTTATGCATATTCAATATTTCAGACTGATATACCAAGTCAACGTCTCATATTCGAAATACACAATAAACTCACAGCTTTAATCAAGTATCAAACTAATATCTCGAAATTTCAAATAATTACAGAGATATTCAAGAACACATGAATTTCACAGAGAGATTCAATCAAATTCGAGGCAATACAAGAATTTCATAAACGATTCAAAAACACAGAGTTCAAGCTCACTAATGAAATTAAATGAAGTTCATACCTTAGCCTAAGGCCTTATAGTCTTCTTGGGGTCTTACCTTATCCATAAAACGCTGAGCGCCGAGTTGACTTGCCGAATCGACTCACCGAGTTGGGAACGATTCCACTGATTTAAACCTCTGCGAAGCTTGATCTGAGGCTTTAACAATACAGTGAACACCTTAAATAGGTTTTTCTTCTCCATTCCTGCACAAACTCTCATAAACACGAATTACGGTTTTCGACTTAAACAAGAACTGAAAAGACTGTGAACATGTGTGTATATGTCGTGTATATATATATATATATAACTGTTGATCACGTTGCCACACCCGAATTTCTTTGTCCGAGAAGCCAGTGTAGAGGAATTTTCCGCAAAGGGCAAGCAAAGATATGTAAGAGTTGTGGAACTTGAGTGTGGTGATGCAATGGTGCTGGATAGAGCGAACATGGTTCTCTTGATGATATGTCTGTTGTGTTGTGAGGGAAGGAATTGACTGGAGGCTTTGAGAATGCATGGAGGTACCCCTGTTGCACAAAGAGTTCATAGTGATATTGATACTCATATTCTGAGCAATAATTTTGATGATATGACATCTTTCTTATGTTATAGAAGAATAGATAGCTTGGAAATATAAGCACTCATGTTTGATATATATAAAGAGGAGGAGATATGGGCTGATGTCTATTAAGTATTAACATATTGGACATGCTGGTACAAAAACAAAAAAGTAGAACCGCTTAATATGTTTAATCATGGATGGCCCAGATTTAACTTGGTGGTAGGCTCATGTGCAACTTTTGCATGTATCACAGAGTCACAGGCAATCCACTAAAGGCTGCACATCTCCTCTCTTCAGATATATAATTCATGCACCTCTCCTCCTCTCCCAGGATATATAATTGTCATAAGTTTACTTTAAATAGGTTAGTTATCATATACCTTGTGGAACAGCTTTTGCTTATTCTCATGTATTATGATTGCTAAGTTTTGTCCACCATTATATCTTGCTTACTCTTATATTAGTGCAATTTAGGCACCCCCTCTTTATGGTGGATCCTCCTCTTCGTATTATCTCTGTTCCTCGTGTTTATGATCTTGTTTATGACCTAAACCAGCATTTAGATTAGAGTGTAATGCAAAATTAAAAATTTATATTAATGTTCTGTACTCCGCATGATGTCTTTTAATGGTTGCAGGTAATGTATCATTATCTAATTACTGGATGCTTAGCCTTCTCTGATGCAGGTAAAAAGGGTGACTAATTTATGCTCAGCTAGTTCTCGATTACTTCGAAATATATAGAAAGCGATATGTCTTTTGGGCAGATCCAATACGAGCCAAGAAGATGGAGCAGATACAATACGAGCAATCATATACATATATGTCTTATGGTCAGTTTTTTCTCAGTTTTGAGAAATATTCAAATAGTATAGATTTTACTGAATGAAGTAGATGCTCTTTCAGTGTACTGAGCTTTCTCAACCAACGCTTAGCTCGACACATAAGGGTGCCAAACTGCTTGTGGGACACTGGGACAGATAAAAAAGAGTACATAATTTCCTTAGTTGGAAATTTTATACCTATTCAAGTAATTTATTGTTGGCCTTGGTACCTGACATACGATTGATTGTTATAATATATCGTACGTGTAAGACTAAGGATTTTTAGAATAAATGCAGGGGGGTCACATTGATCACGAATCTAGTACGGTATGCAATAACATATGTCCTTGAAAGTTGTCGTTTAGAACTCTCTCATAAAAGTGGTATTTCAGTTCGTCATGTTAGAAAGCTAGCAAATAGGATAGGACAACCCACTTGATGGCTCGTCTCCTTTGTGTGCTCAATAGCTACAATGTCTTTGTGTCTCCTCCCCATTTTATGTTGAAGACGTTGATGTATGATGCTTCAGTTAATTAATGAAATTCAATCTCTTTGAAAAAAACAAATATCAACCAAGCTAAGTTTTTATTCAAGCAGGACAATTTTGGGCAGCAAAACCAGAAAAAAAGAAAAAGAAAAAAGAAGTGTTACAGATTGTAGTTGAGTATATTCCTTGACAAAGAAATCTAAGATATCAGAGGTTCCAAGAACTCCTACAACTACAAGTTTGGTATACAAAGGGTATACAGCCAGGTTTAGTCTGACAACCAGCCTCAGAAAAACTGCAAGCTTAATTTGGATGCGGAGACAAAAGCCATGCCAAGGAGACTTGCAGTAGAGTAACCAAATTAAGAATAATTGCCAAGATATTAAAAGCTCCTCTACAATTTTGACTCTACTCGAGATACAGCTGGTACAAATGTTTATATTTTGCAGGGACATAATCCTTAAATCTGTAGTTATGTTAAGAACCGAAAATTTAGAACATATCAAGCTACATGTCATAAGCTCAAGTACTGAAAACATAAAATCACTACATACAAGACAATACAATTATAGTAAATGGAAGGGACGAAATAAAATAAGCTTCATGCAATAGCAATACCAAGTTTCAAACTCACAAACAATAAACCCAATCAACTTCATAACTATATATTAAATATTCTGCAGTCCTTGTAAACATAAATAAGAACATAATTTAGCAAATTTATCTAACAATAAGGATCACACAAGAAAAATAAATAATAAACTTGAAAGAGGCACCATCTTGACTAATTGAATGTTCCTACAAAAAACACTGCAGTAAAGGCAGGACAACCGGTTGAAAAGAGTAACAGATTTCCTATAAATATACATATCCGAAATGTGAATACTGATCATGACTAGTAAGTCTCTAACTATCTGTAACAATATCTATATATCCGAAATGCATTAGGAATATATCTCCAACCAAAGGTATCTGCTGACAGTAATCATTTAGAGAATGATTAGCAAACAAAATACTTGATGTCAGAATCTATCACTGTTGTAGAGGAAATTCTTAGATACTACAAACTAAAGAGAGCACAAGGAAGAACAACATGCACGAACATGCTTAAAAGACTAACAAAATTTTAGCTACACAGGTCCCCCGCGGGATAAAACAAGGCTCTAAACACCAACAAAGTTTCAGGTACACAGCTACAATAACATGAGATGATGGCATGAGATGTTGATTTTTTTAAGATTTATAGATAAGCAAATATTGAGGCATACTAGGAGAAGACATGAGCATGAAGATTGATATATGTTTGATATAATTTTGATACATCTTATTGTCTAATGATCAAGTGCTTTATATAGGCTTACAAAATAAAAACTGAAATATAGAATTATATGAAAACATAACAGAAATTTATTCCTTGACTGATTCTTGCCACCAAATCAGCCTCCAATAAATATTTGAAGTATAATTCCAACAACTACTCCCAACTAGTATATACTCACGATAACTTAAATCCAAATTATTTGTACTGGGGATTTTCTAGGGAACTGCAGCAACTCTCGTGCTATCCAAAAATCTTCTTTAGGACCATCCACTTTATTGTTTCGCACTAATTTCATTCTTTTAAGTGAAGGGGAAGATGCAAGCAAAAGCTTTGTTAAAAGAAGCTCGGCCCTCAAACCTAAAAAATCACCCATGATTACATTTTGGAGTTGGTTTAGAGTTATGTTCGCACAATCTGGTGATTCCATATATTGCTCAGCTGCTAACTTTATGTCAATCCCTCGGTTCATGTCACGACCCTGCGTAACAAGAATATAACATATACATAGCATCATGAGTTGAAATCAAGAATAAATTATTAGTTGGTGCCTCATCAAAGTTCCAGCAAAATATTAACGATAAATAAAAAATTTAGTACTAACCCTAACCCTAACCACTTTTATCTCAAGGTGTTCCAAACTGGGCATACTTCTGAGCAAGCAAAAGGCATTTGAAATCATATACACATCATTAAATGCAACACGTAGTTTCAGTGTCTTCAAGTTTTTCATTGTTGAGGTAAGATGATTGTGTAAAGTTAAACCTGGATCCAAAAACTATATTTATACATAATTAGGTTAGAATGCAAATGAATTGAAAGAAGCAAATAAATCTAATATGGTGAACTTTCACTTTACCTTGAGACTGGTGGCATTAACTACAAGAGTTTCAATGCTAGGCATACAGCCAAGAATCCTGCGTAGGTTGAAGCTTTTCTTTATATCGATAAATGGGTCGTAATCCAGAGCATAACGCCTCTCCGTTGTTTTACTTCTTACGATATCAAAATCTTTGATATTTTTACCGTGATTTGTAAGTTGGCTGTCCAGATATTCGATTCCAGCACAATTCCATAATTGAAAGTCCTTTACTTGAGTCCCAAATAACATATCGGTAGTGAATACGACATCATGAAGGTAAATTGTTGTAAGATTACGGAATCCTCTAAAATAATGGGGTGGATTCAGTTTCCAGTTTTTAAGCTGTAACCTAGTTAAATCCGAACAAGAAAATAAATAAGAGGGCATATCCTTGACCGGATTTTCAAGTGAATTATGAAGGTTTAACGTCCCAACCCCTTTTTCAGGCAATAACTTGATCCACAAATAAGGATATGGAGTGTCATGAAGATGCGAATAAGCTGGAATGTCCAAATAAAGTTTCAAGATAGGACCAACATGAGATAAAAGGATAGAATTGACAAATCTAATATATTGAGCTGTGGCAGCCTTTGTATCTGTATCTTTAGAGGATTTCAGTTTATCTATTATAAAATGGTCTGCGAGAATTATATTCGGATATCTTTCCCAGATATTCTTCCAAGTTTTCGATAGCATACTTGTTTTTGCAGCATCGCGTATATGCATCTCATCTAGTATCTTATCGATCAAGTCTCTCGGCAAATTGCTGATCCTATCCTCAGTGACTTGATCAGCACGTATTTTAGCACCAGACATCATCTTCTCAACTAGATACTGAAACAGAGAGCAGGCAACAAGAACAATGACGGGTAAAAAAATCGACTTTCAGTCACAAACTTGATTAATGTCCACATAGCACGAGGTATATATAAGCACAATTAAATATATATTCAAATCAAATTTGCATTAGTGTAATCTAACCAACTATTATTACGGTAGAAGTTGTAAAATTCACAAGTCTGTTAGAATTTAGGATATATCTATTTTCTCGTCTTCTTCTCCTGTTAGGAACAACAGGAGAAATAAATATAAATAAATAAAAACAAATCAAATTAAAATATAAATTAATAGATTAATTTTTGTTTTGAAAAATAAAATTATACGTATGAATTATTATATTTGAAAAACATCAAGTTTTGTAAAAAAAAAAAAAAAAAAGTTGTGTATGGGATTACACCATGTCAGAATCCAAGTCACAAAAGGGAACAACATAGTCTAAAAATCCTAAACAAGATCAAAATCCTAAATAAAATCAAAATCAATATCAATACATGTACTCCCCTAAAATCAATATTAAATAGAAACTCGAAACCAACTCAAATTACATCCTATATATAATTGGCGTAAGGAGGTTTAGGTAGTCATCTGGTCGTCAGGTTAGAATTGGGCCAGAGAAAGAGTTGGGTCAGAAAAAAAGTTGGGCCAGAATATTGAATTAAAAGATAAAATTATGCTATAAAATATTATGGGCCAGAATATTGATTTAAAAGCTAAAATTATACTATGAAATATTAAAACATATGTTAGGCTAAACCTTAAAATAAAATTTTTTAAAAAATTTTTTACCAAATAAAATATTTTAAGAACAATATTATTTTTATAAAAATCATTAAAGATTCTAATTTTAGGTTTGACACAAATATATTTCTAAAATAACAAACAAGAATAAAATAACAAAAAAACATAATTAAAAATGAGTCAAAAATTCATTCTTTATATATAATAAACAAGTAAATTATATTCTATATATAATTGGCGTAAGGTGATTTAGGTGGTCGTCTGGTCGTCAGGGATTAAAAGGTAATTTTTTTAGAAATTAGAATTGGGCCAGAGAAGGGAAAGAGTTGGGCCAGAATATTGAATTAAAAAATAAAATTATGCTATGAAATATTATGGGCCAGAATATTGATTTAAAAGCTAAAATTATGCTATGAACTATTAAAACATATGTTAGGCTAAACCTTAAAATAAAATTTTCAAAAAAAAATTGTTTACCAAATAAAATGTTTTAAGAAAAATATTATTTTTATAAAAATCATTAAAGATTCTAATTTTAGGTTTGACACAAATATATTTCTAAAATAACAAACAAGAATAAAATAACAAAAAAGAATAATTCAAAATGAGTCAAAAATTCATTCTTTATATATAATAAACAAGTAAATAAAGCATACCATCAGAATTTCAATTCAAAATATAACTTTTTTAAAAAAAGAATTTACAATTATTTACAAATAAAAAAAAAGTCTTTAATAAAATATATGGTAAAACAAGATAATAAAAAGGTAATAACAAAAACATGTCATAATTGGAAATGACACTAAAATTCAGCAAAATATATTCCACAAAACAAATGCAAATTCAAAAAAAATCTAATTTTAGAAATTAAAATCAACAATAAACCTTAATATAAATATAATGCTTTTAAAACAAATTTAAAAAAATACAAAAATAAGATAGTACAAAATTTCATTAAAAAAAGTACAAATGTATTTGTGTTCACAACAAGTTAAACCAATAATTTCCCACGTGTCTAAATATATTATATATATTCTAATAAAATTGAAAACACCGCAAAAAATATAAAATATTAAAATATATGATAGGCTAAACCTTAAAATATAATTTACAAAAACAATTGTTTACTAAATAAAAGTGCTTTAAAAAAATTATTTTCATAAAAATCATTAAATATTCTATTTTTAGGTTTGACAACAAATATGTTGCTGAAATTTAAATTAAAAAATATGAGCATAAATCAACATATAAACAAATTCTTACTTTGCAAAGAAAAATTTGAAATTAAAAAAAGTGAACACAAATCAATAAAAGAGCATATTTTAAATTAGAAAGCAATCCAAACACCCACAAATTAAATTTATATTAGTATCTAAATATAATACAAAAAACCCGTAAAATTACTCTAAACAAAAACACATAATAAATACCACACATGTCAAAAATATAAAATTAACATGCAAATATAATCAATATTCAAACAAATAAAAATTTTTATACCACACATATTTCCAAACAAGTTTAAAAAATGTCTTTAAAAACTATAAAACACTACAACAAAATATATAATTTTTTTTAAATAATTATTAGATTACATAATCAAAAATATAAAAAAAAGAATAGATTATTACACGAATATAGTACCCAAATGTTTTAAGCATATAATTTGTGATCTAATAAAATTAAAAAATTAAAAATTAATTATGATATACTAAAATATATGTTAGCCTAAACTTTAAAATATAAATTATAGAAAAATCGTTTACAAAAAAAATAAATTTATACTACAAACCATATGTATACTACAAATCATATAACACATATGCATTACAATCATTAAAAGTAAAAATAAAAAATTCAAAATGTTATAAAATTTATTTTACAAAGAAAAAAAAATTATAATCAAAATTATACTACAAAATTTTAATAAAGTTACCCGTGCATTGCACGGGTATAAAGCTAGTAAAATATAATAGGCTCAGCCCAAAAACAGACAAAAATCATCTCGTTTAAATAAAAAGAAATATAGATACAATACATGCACATACAATCGTACCATTACACACAAAATACATCATCTTCACTCTCCTAAAACAGAAAATTCAATAACGGTAATCGTCCACAAATCGAGCTACATTCTTCAATTTATGATAAATTTTATATAAACTGAAGAATATGAAGATTTACCCAAAACATTTGATTGTTGGTGTCTTTGCAAATGAAGATGAGAGCCTTATTTATAGGCTGGAAATTACAAGAAAACATCATTGATTACATCATGTGTAGTTGGTGTATTCAAACTTTGCCTCCATCTTTAAATGTCACCATCTTTGAATGCTTCAATATTTGAATATTGGTGTTTATTTTCTGCACTTGTAATACCCCCCTCAAGTAGGAGCATAGGGTTCAAAAATGCCCAACTTGGAAAGAAGGTAATCAAAACGAGATTTCCCGAGAGGCTTAGTAAAATTACCCTCCAATTGCGAAGATGTTGAAACATGTGACGGAGATAACAAACCATCATTAATCGCATCACGGACGAAGTGACAATCAACTTCTATGTGCTTCGTGCGCTCGTGAAAAACATGATTCTTTGCAATATGTAACGCAGACTCACTATCACAAAACAACTTGATCGATTTAGGCTGTTGGACTCCTAAGCTCGACATCAAACCTTTAATCCACTTCAACTCACACGTGATAGCAGACATAGATCTATATTCAGCCTCCGCAGAGGACCGGGACACAGTATGTTGCTTCTTTGTTTTCCAAGAAATAGGAGAGTTACCAAGGAATACCAGCCAACCTGTCAATGAACGACGAGTAAGCGGACAAGCTGCCCAATCGGAATCACACCAACCCTGTAAGGTTAGCTCACTATCTGCATGCAGCAAAATTCCCAGACCTGGTGTGCCTTTTAAATAACGAACTACACGCAAAGGCCCTTCCCAATGTTCATGGCGGGGCGCCTGCATAAACTGAGAAAGAATGTGGACCGAATAGGCTAAATCCGGCCTTGTGACCGCCAGATAGATCAAGCGACCGACCAACCGTTTGTAGGACTCGGGATCTGAAAGAAAGTCTCTGTTGGCAAGACCCAGTTTGTGATTTTGCTCAATGGGAAAACCACTCGGCTTTGCACCCAACAAACCTGATTCAGAGATAATATCCAAAGTATACTTTCGTTGATACAAAAACAAGCCTGCTGAGCTACGGGCAACCTCAATACTCAGAAAATACTTCAAATAGCCAGATCTTTCATTTTAAAACAATCATTGAGATACGCTTTGAAAATAATAAGTGCAGTGGAGTCATTCCCAGAAATAATAAGGTCGTCCACATAGACTAAGACATTTATTTGAACATTGCCATTAGTATATGTGAAAAGAGAATAATTGGAATAAGACTGAAGAAAACCGTACCCTTTCAAAGTATCAACTAATTTTGCAAACCAACATCTGGGAGCTTGTTTTCGGCCATACAATGATTTTCTCAATCGGCACACCAAAGAAGAATCCGAACTAGAAAATCCGGGAGATAATTTCATGTATACCTCTTCATCAAGATCTCCATGTAAAAAAGCATTGTGAACATCCATCTGATGAAGTTCCCAGTTTTTGGATGCCGCAATAGCAAGAAAGACTCGTACTGTAGTCATGTTTGCAACCAGGGCAAAAGTCTCGTTGTAATCTATTCCTGATTGTTGATGATTACCCAACACAACCAAACGTGATTTTAAACGCTCAACTTCTCCATTGGACTGAAATTTTGTTTTGTATACCCATTGACAACCAAGAGCACGTTTTCCAGGAGGGAGATGCTCCAAAGTCCACGTCCCATTGTCTTCCAAGGCTTTTATTTCTTCTTTCATGGATTGAGGCCAACCCTCATGTGTCATGGCCTCCTTAAATGATCTTGGATCTTTTGTATTCACAGTTGCTGCTATAAACTTTCGATAATTCACAGAATAGTTCTCACAATTTATATAAGGGAAATTCCTAATGGTACCACTGGGTAATTGGCTTTTTCAAGTGGTACCATTGAGTATTTTGATCTTCCATGTGGTAACATTGAAGTATTGACTTGGCCAACATATAGCACTCCGTTAGTCCAAACGTTAAACAAATGTTATAAATTATTATTTAATTAAATAATTTAAAAATAAAACTAAATTAAATACAATTAAAAACATAAAAGTAAAAGAAGTAGGGTTATTAGTCTGATATTAACATATCATTTGGGCTTTACACCCAAAGTAGTCGAATTAGGGCAAAAGGGCGCATTCTTCTTTCCACAGTCAGGGCAAAAGGCGAATTAGGGGAGACGAATTGGCGAGCTTTTCACCACTTCTTTCGACAATAATCTGTAGAAAGGTATGTATTTGAACCTCCAAACACTATATATAATCGATATATACATGTCTGTATCTATATGAGTTCCTTTGTGGTTTAGGATTTGTGAGATATGTGGATATACATATATGTTTATATTCGTTGTATGTATATATGCATATGTGTGTGTATATGTATATCAATGTGTTTATGTATGAAGGTGTATTTGTGTATATGTATGTCTTACGTGTGCAGATGGAAAAAGTGTTGACATTTCACTGGATGGGTAGAACTGTTGATGTAGATAAAACCAGTTTACTAGACATTGTTATTGAGTATAAAGATTTAGGGGAAAAAATGGAGTGAAGTTGGATTATGCTTACCCTTCCCTTTCATATGTATTTAACATGAAGCATCATATATTACAGAAAGATGTGGACTTAATGAAAATGTTTGAAAGGTGTCCTGATAGTAGTGAGATTCCCATTTGGGTGGGATCTGAGTTGAAACCAAATGCTTTGTATAAGCTGGTTATGAATTTGAGAAGAAGACAGGAAAATAGTAAGAAAATGAGTGGTATTGATCAATCACAGAGGTTAGCATCATTGGAAGATCTTAAGGACACTTCTGTGAATGCAAGGCAACAAAGCAAAAAAATAGTGGAGATCACAGAGCCCCAAACAGCTGAACCCAAACAATCCACCAAACAGAGGCCCCAAACAGATCACCCAAAAAATGCACCAAACAGAGGTCCCCTCCCAAAAAGAAAGCAACTAATCCTAATTTACCACCAGCCCCGATCTCACCTACAACAGCCTTCAAGTCATTAACAATTAGGAAAAGTCCACGATTTTCTCCTCCTGCAAATGCTACCTCATCTGAGACCACTATCCCTTCTAATGAGACAATGTTTGCTAGAAAAATACCTAGAACAACAGCAAAAAGGAAGGGTATAATTCTAACAGCTGCTAATGCCACTACAAGAAAAACAGCTTCAGAGACCACTTTTCAACCGTTGTGTGTCAGAGAAGCTTCCCAAGGGTTTTGGTGTTGAGTAGACAGTGTTGCCATAGATTTTATGCTAACACCGGAAATAGTGTTGCTATTGACATGAAAATGTTGGCATAAGTGCCTAAGGCAACATGATATTGATGTTGTCATAGTTTTGAAAAATGTGTTGGCTTAACCTCTAAGGCCACATGCAAATTCCCAACACCTTCAAAATTGACCAAAGTGTTGCCTTAAATCTTATGATAACATTTTTCAGCATTTTTAACACTTATTTTGGGTGTTGCTAAAGACCATATATGGTGTAGTGGTGCAAAGAGAAAAATGACATTTATTGAGGAAAAGTTTAATAAGTATGAGGGGTTTGATATGAATGATGGAGATGCAGAGTCAGAAGACAATGTCAGAAGAAATGAGAATATCCCATCTGGTGATGAGAATGAGGAGATGAGCTCATTGCCAAAAATCAAGGACAATTGGAAACCTAGTCAGTGGCATGATTTTCTTGATGATGATGATGGGTACTTGTAAAAGGCTATACAAGAATGGTGAAGTTTATGAAGAGAATGAGTTTGGTAAGATTGAGTTGAAACCTTGGATGATTTTTTTAGATAAAGGTCATTTTAAAGAGAAGTTGGCAGACTATTGTGTGCAAGAAGGATTTGCACTCAATGTATTATGGGCAGACAAAATGAGATATACAACTACATGCTATGCATCATGTTGTAAATGGAGGATTCATAGTAGTATGCTTTCTGATGGCATCACTTGGGCTATTAAGAAGATTGAACCTATTGTGCACACATGTAGGGGTCTAGAAACATATAATCCATTGTGTAATGTGAAATGGGCTGCATCTAAGTTGTTGGAGATATAAGAGCCAATCCAGACATCCCAGGAAATGCTCTCAATGAGTTATTGTTCCAAAGATATGGGGTATATTTGAGAAAATCTTCATTGTATAATATGAAGAAGTTGGCAATTGACAGCTACACAACATACTCAGAAGGGCAATGCATCACAGTCAACTGAAGTTTATGTTTCTCAACTTCCAGCAACTCAGTCTCAGCCTTAAAGTTTCTGTTTTGCAATCTTTACTGTTTTGAAACATTTATGTTAATGTTTTGCTTAATTGTTCATGCAGACATGTTGCATATTTTGGATATTGTAATGCCCTGTTTGTAACAGTGTTTTGGAGGGAAATCTCTTTTTCATTAGTACTTAACAGTTTGTTTAACGGTTGGACTAACGGGGTGCTATATGTTGGCCAAGTCAATACTTCAATGTTACCACATGGAAGACCAAAATACTTATTGGTACCACTTGGAAAAGCCAATTACCTTAGTGGTACCATTAGGAATTTTCCGTTATATAATGTGTTAAAGGATAAAGAGTACCTGAAGGAGGATCAGAAGACGGAATAGTGAACAGTGAAATAGTAAAATTACTATTTGCAACTATTCATCGTCTTCAACAGTCGCCGGAATAGTAACTTGCCGGAAAATTTTGCACAAAGGCCTCAAAAATCAGAGGCTCTGATACCATGATAAATTTTATATAAATTGAAGAATATGAAGATTTACCCAAAACATTTGATTTTTGGTGTCTTTGAAAATGAAGATGAGAGCCTTATTTATAGGCTGGAAATTACAAGAAAACATCATTGATTACATCATGTGTAGTTGGTGTATTCAAACTTTGCCTCCATCTTTGAATGCCTCCATCTTTGAATGCTTCAATATTTGAATATTGGTGTTTATTTTCTGCACTTGTAATAATTTACAACAACGTGTTTGTTGGATTATGCTTTTACTCATCATTTTTAGTGATTTCAGGAACAAATCGAAGCAGAAACAGAGGTATTTGGAGCTCCGAGCTGAATGCGCATTAATCGATCACTAAAGATTAAACATAAATAGATCACTAAAGATTACTCTACATTACTATTATTTTTTGCATAAAATATACTATATAAATGTTTTCAAAAGATGCATGTTGATTTTTTTAGTGATATCTAGGGTTTTATGTTATATTTTTAATATTAAAATAATAATTTTTTTATTTATATATTTTCAGTTTATTAGATTCAAAAGAGAAAATGACCTAAATAACTAATATTCGGATACATTATGCCCAAAATAACATAGGTCGGGATCGCTATCCTTTTTAACCAAGCAAACCTGCATTCAAGGAATGCGCATGCATGTTTAAATCAATTAGTCAACACCCACCACTTTCCTTTGTATAGTATTTCTTTGATTAAAAGTTAAAACACAATCAGACATATCTCTCCCTCTCTCTCTCTTCCCTATCGTTATACACATACTCTGCAACCTATATACACATATATGCACTTCTTTTATCATTCACCATTTTCTTCATCATTCACCATTTTCAAAAGCATAAATTTTCACCACTATAATTCCAATAATACAGCCTATTATAAAAATAACTAACCCACAAATTCCTCTGCGAAATGAATTTTTGTATATATATGATCATATAATAATGATGTTATTGTTTGTTATGAACTAGGGTTTAAAATTGGGGATTTGAGAACTTGTAACTAGTGCATTTATGGGCTTGTAATTGATGGTGGAAGGGTGTTGGCGATGATGCCATATTAATCAGTGGATTGCCCAGTTGTGTGCGACGGATGTGTTTGTTAACGACGCCGTAACTTTCAAAAAAAATAATTGATGTATGCTTGTAAATCAATTCGCATCCAGTGAGTGCGTATAGCTAGAAAATAATTTCAAAAATAGTTTTAGAATTTGCAAGGTCTGCGCATCTCATGGATGCATTTGTTGTATTGGTAAATTTGGAGATAGGATACTTGCATTCCAAATATGCGTATATAGTACTCGCATTCCTTGTATGCGTGTTCAATTGGTTATTTTGGGCAAACTTTGTAGCGATGGTCACTTTGGGAATTGTTTTATAAAAAGTGGTTATATTAGTCATTCACCGGATTCAAAATTGATTTATGATTTTATAATTATTTAATTAATAATAGTACATAATTAATAAAATGAATGTGTTTTTCCTTAACTAAGAACACAATTTTAATATTATTTACGTATATTAAAAATTTATATCTTTAATTTATTTATTTTATTAATATAATATAAAAGTTACTCACGATTAAACATTAAATTTAAGATTAAATAATTTGATATAATAATTATGTAATATAATATGTAAATAGTAATTTGGATCAAACTGATAGAGTTGGTCAAAAATTTGGATTTTTGGATCACAACTATTGGAGATAAGTGATTGGATTTTATAAACATTTTGTATGATTATGTTCAATTTTTTTCCCACGATTATTATGTTCAATTTTAATAATAAGATTTTAATTTTCTACTTTTTATATATAACTTTAAATATAATATAATAAAAATAAAATGAATCCTACAAAATGTGTCAAATAGGCTTGACATTGGAGGAATTTGACAACTCTTTTGTAATGGTCATTTTGTGATTAGGTGGCATAGAACGGACTCTAGAAAAGGTGGGAACCGGGCATCGCCATTATGGGTAGGGATGAACAAAAACCGAATTGAAACCGAAATCGAACCAAAACAGACAAAAACCGAACCTAAAAAACCGAAATCGAATCGGCGGTTGTGGTTTTTGATTTTTAAAAACTGATACTTTTTGTTCCGATTCTGATTATAAGTTAAAACCGAACCGAACCGATTATTAAAATAAATAAATAAACATATAATTTATATGTATTCATAAAATTAATGAATATATTATATCTTGAATTATAATCAAGCTTCAAAACGATGTCGGATGAGGAAAGGAAAGATGTCGGAGCTGGATATATGTAATAAAATTCTTTATCTTAAATTTTAATTATGTATTGAACTTCATAAGAGCGTAAATACAATAAAAGTTTTTATCTCACATTAAATAAATATCCTACTAGTTTTCAACCGTATATGATTTTAGTAGCACCCAAATCTAAGGGGAGTGATGATTTCATCAAAAAAGTAAAGAATGCTACAATGCAAAGCCATTAATCTGCAAATCTAACATTAGCACTAACATATACATAGAGTGTACTCATTCAACACCTCAGTCACTTTGTTTAAAAGTCAAAAAAGTTATAATTTATAAATTTAAAGTCTTGTAATATATTTATGATTTTTCCATTTGGTTTATAACTGAAACCGAATCATTAAAAACCGAACCGAGCTTTTTGAAACTGAAACCGACGGTTCAATTACGATTTTTAACTTTTAAAACCAAAAACATGCAGTTTTGGGTTCGATTTCGGGACAAAACTGTCGGGTGAAGAATAAAAATATCGGATTTTTCACAAATCATAACAAAAATACCCATTGTGATATGGGAAGGTGAATAATACCGAATGGGATACGCATGTGATATTTGGGTAAAAAAGATACGCATATTTTAATGGGGTATCTTATACAAATTTTGTAAGATACACAATTCAAGATAGGGTATTGCTATAATACGCATATTTTAGTTGGGTATTCCCTTTGCGATAAGCATTTGGGATTTGCGTATTCAATAAACTTTATACATCTCTTTACCCGCACCACCTTTTTACCAGCACCACCGACCTTCTTCTTTTTAAATCCTGGCACCTCTAACTTCTATCGACTATTCGCATACCACCACCATGAAATCTTGTATGTTCATCGTATGTATATAAAGAAAATGGGTGAGATTTGTTGGTGGGAAGCAATCAAATAAGAAGGAGAAAAGTAGATCGATGAGATAGAAGATTAGTGTATTGATCGATTATGCATTCAGTAAAAGGGTAACTAAATCGGTAAAATTAGCCTCTTTAATTGGCTATGGGTATTTAGGTTATTGTTAATTAAAAAAACGGTATTTTTATCATTCTTTCAAAAATGTCCCGAACCGTGCTCTCCCCTAATTGTGGGTGCTCTAAGTGATTGGATTCTATAAACATTTTTGTATGACATCGATACAGTCCATTGATTCTTCTCTAGAAACTATGCATTTCACCAGAACAAAATTGCAAACGGACTTGAAAACATACACATAACTGTCACTCTTTCAGATTACATATCATGTACTATCCAAACATTCTGCAAGCATGGTCCTGATACCAAAAAATGCTCACTGGATGCTAAACAACATAATAATAAAAAAAAAACACAACACAACATCCTTCAAAAGTCTTCAAGTATCAGAGATCAACATAAGGTAAACTAGAAAAAGTTTTCAAGTGTTTGTGATCATTATGATTTAAGTTTCTACAACTATTGCATGATTCTCAGACAGACCGATCTGCTCCATCTCTCACTCCCCATATTCATCTCCAAAGAAGTTAAACTGAATAGGACGGCCTTGATCAGACCAATTTGAAGAAGCTAAAGTGCTGTTAGTTACTGAATAATCATCATACTTACAAGAATGTGTGAAACTAAGATGAACTTGAGCTAAGAAGATGAGAAACTCTATACATTCTCATTGATTAAAGAAAAGTATTTACAATCTTGATTAAGAAGAAAATGATCTAACAACCTATCTATATATACAACTTGACAGTAAGCAAAAGTTAGTTACAAAATAACTAACTAATCATTATGTTGACTAATCTAATCATTGACTAATCATAGTGTTGGCTGTTGACTTAATTTAAGTAATATCAACTCTAACACCCCCCTCAAGTTGGAGGGTGATGCTGTCACACCCAACTTGCCAAGTAAATCAGAATTCAGTAGGCCTGTTAGAGGTTTGGTGCAAATACCAGACAATTGTTGCTTGGAAGGTGCATAAGATAAAGAAATCAGACCAGATGCAAGCTTTGTCCGAACAAAGTGACAATTTAATTCAACGTGCTTAGTACGTTCGTGATAAACTGGATTCCTAGCAATGTAGATTGCAGCTTGATTATCACATTTCACAGAGATAGGAGTAACATCAGATACTTCTAGTTCATGAATCAAACGAGATAACCATGCAAGTTCAGTAGTTAATCTTCGAGTGGAACGATATTCTGCTTCTGCAGATGATAATGAGACTGTGTGTTGCTTTTTAGATTTCCAGGATATAATACTGCCACCAAGAAGGACAATGTACCCACTAACAGATTTACAAGTATTAAGACATGAACCCCAATCAGCATCACAAAACGCTTCAAGAATAAAAGAGGGATCCTTGTTGAATAATAAACCTTGACTAGGATTATTTTTAAGGTATCGAAGAACATGTATAGCTGCATCCCAATGTGGTTGACGAGGTGCTGACATAAATTGACTTAGATGCTGCACAAAGAAGGATAAATCAGGTCGTGTGTTCGTGAGAAAATTCAATTTTCGCGGTGTGTTCCGGTACGTGGATGAAAACCAATTTATCTGCCCTTGTAGGATTCAACTTGTTTCTTTTTGCATTGTGAATATAAGAGTATGTGCTCCAAACTCTTTCAGCAGATGTTCCGGTACGTGGTACGAGTACGGGTACGTGGAACGTTAGTTATCATGAATCGGGCACGACAACTCGCGAATCGGGTACGCGGGTCGAAATAAGGATCCCTTTTATAAATATTTTTTATTAAAATATATATATATATATATATATATATATATATATATATATATATATATATATATAGGAAAAAAATTCAAAAAAATAAAAGATATCCAAAATACTTAAATTTTCAGAATGTAATTTCTGATGCAATACAATGTTCAGAATTAAAATCAATCCAAAGATGTCCAAACTCCAACTTTCGAAACATGATTAAAATTACAAAATAAACTTGCAACATATCTAATTAGTCTCTCCTCAATCCTCCCAATTAACATCTTCAAGTCTTACAGCAAAATCTTCTAACAAAGTATTTTCCGGATTAATATCTCACTTCCTTGTTGGTCCTTTTTTGTAGCTCCCAGAACAGCGAGATAAAAGGCGAATGTTTGAGTGGATGAAAACCAATTTATCTGCCCTTGTAGGATTCAACTTGTTTCTTTTTGCATTGTGAATATAAGAGTATGTGCTCCAAACTCTTTCAGCAGATGAGCTATTGATGGGCTGTGATAGAACTTTAAGTGCAATTTCAGCTAGCTCCGGAGTTTCTGAACCGTAAGTAGACCACCATGAAGTTGGATTCATTGTCACTGCATCAGTTCTAGCTGCTGGTGACTCAAATAGTCCTTATTTCGATTGAAATCTAGAGAGTTAAATGCATTCACAACCTCTTTAACAACTTCCAAATCTTGATTAGGAGGAAGCCTAGTAACACCACCTGGAGCTTCCTCTCTCAAGTAACTCGCATCATAAAAACGAGGATTAAGACAAAAACCCTAAACAATGCATAGGAATATTCATTTTCTCCCAACGGGTTCACTAAAATTTCTTGCATTTTTTGATAATCACTAGCATGTTGGTTATTTTCCATCACATCAGTAATTTCACCTAGCATACAATCCATTCTCTCATAAATCTCTCCCATTTTAGGTCCCTCGCCATCAAAAAAATTAATCATTAAATAAATAGGCTTTGTTACGGCTAAAATGTCATAAACCTTAGCCCAAAATTCATCATCCCCAATTGTTGCAGCAACTTCTTCTCCTAGGGTTCTCGTTTCCAAGTCACTGCCTCTCAACCAATCTTTCCAAGCCATTAGCACTACCGAGGTGGCAAGTGCCTCCCTACACTTTGCTAGTCTTTTCAACAAAATATAATGCGATGCAAATCTAGTTTTAGCTACTTTTAGCAACTCATGTTTAGAATTTGCTCTAAACAATGCAAGGGCAGTTCCATGATTTTTGATAAATTTAACAACATCTTTTGCCCTTGTACGTGTATCTTCAATCCACTTAAACTCGGTAACAAAATCCTTAAAGATTAGATTAAGGGTATGAACTACACATGGTGACCAGAAAATATGCTTGTGTACCTTTTGAATTTCTTTGCATTGTCTAGTGTACAACAGTGTTACAGAAATAGGGTACATTATTTTGTTTGCATTAGATATCGTACATATACAAAAAATTATTTTGTATATGTACATATACAAAAAATTATTATTGTGTACAACAGTGTTACGAAAATCGGGTAAATTATTTTGTTTGCATATGATATTATAATACTTTTTAGAATATTATTTAATATTATAGTTCTTATTTTTTTCTGAAAATAAAATAACGATATTATAGTTCTTAACAACTAACCAATCATCTTTTTCGGCTATTACATTTTCTAAAGTTTCTAAACTAAAATCTTTTATTTCTAAAAATATCAAACTACATTTTCTAGTCACACCACTGTTTCAGTAATAAATAGGAAACGTTAAATCTAATAATAAGATATGGTATATTATTATGTGATTAAATTACTTTACCGAAAATTCAAGATTCGAACCCGTCAACGACGGTTTTAATTTAAAATTTTATAATAAAAATTTTAAACCATGCATATCATTAATTAAATTTATTAATTAAAATTTAAAAATTATTAAAAATAATGATTATATAAAAACATTATTGTAATGTTAAAAAAAATTATAACATATACAAAAAATTTGTACTTCACACGAGTTTTAAGTTAAATATTATATAAGTGAAAAAAATTAAAAAAAATTAGTATATCATTAGAAAGTACATCTAATCTATGTTAGAATGCAACTTTCAGTTTTAAAAAATAATAAATAAATAATTTTTAATATTAATTTAAATCAATATAAAGTAATTGATTAGCAAAATCAATTAAAAAAGTAATTGATAGGAGTAGCAAAATCAATCAAAGGTCAAAATAAAGGGATTACTCAATTATCTAAAAATACACAGACCCGGACCCCTCTCTTTTTCCACCGAAAGTAACAGCCAACCACCGAAGATGTAACAAACTTTTTGTCAAAAAAAAAATAGAAGGGAGTAACAAACTTCCTCCGGGCAGAGCAAAAAAATCCTGACAACAAGTCTTCCTCCTTCTAGATCCTGACAACAAGGGATTACTCAATTAAAATGATTCATAAAATCATGTTCGAAATTTTATTTTATTTTGCTAAGTAATCATGCTCGAATTTCAATGCTTAATTGCAGTTAATATGATTTTATTTGTAACGTAACAAAATTTTTATATTTGAATAAATTTCATTTTATTTTGCTAAGTAATCATGCTCGAATTTCAATGCTTAATTGCAGTTAATATGATTTTATTTTGTAACGTAACAAAATTTTTATATTTGAATAAATTTCATTCGTAACCCAATTAAAAACAGCAAAAATTTCATTGGTAACTCTGTACAACAAATGTATAACTTATTACAATAGTAATGATGATACATCTGTCATTGACAAATTAGACTAGCACTAGCTACTACTCGATTTTTATAATAAAAAAAACAATAATTCTTCCAACTTTACATAAAAAAGCAATAATTCTTCCAACTTTACACCCCAAAACAGCAAAAGAATACATCTTTATCTTCTTCCCTGTAGCCGGTAGTCCTATTCATCTTCTCTCTTCTCCTCCATTTTTTCAGGCCATTTTGTCTTAAATCTTCACTTTTCTCCTGGACATTCAAATTATATGAAGCTTCTTCTCTCTATTTTTGTTCATATTTCTTTCTTAATGCCTGTCTTACGTGATTTATCGCCGTTGAGATGGTTCGCCGGAGTTGAGGAACTGGAACACGTTCCGGAGGGAATTGGGTAGTCATCGAACCGTGTTCCGGTACGTACGAATTGGTTCGCGGTTCCAGGGGTCGACCCGCGAACCGTGCAACACTGGTCCTAAATATAGTGAGTATGACTCTTAGTCATCTTTTGGTGACTGCATCTTCACCCCTTCCTCAGTATCTTAAGCAATAAGGCAGGGAAATAAATTGCAATTTAGGAAGTGGCACATCAACCAAGCCTTCACTACCATGATTAAAGGAGGAGAGAGGAGCTTACCAACAAATACAGGGAAAGGGATGACTCCTTGTAATGAATGATGGGCAGACTAGTAATAGTTTTTTTCTTATATTTAAGTCGATAGGTACCTTGCATGTTTTTATGTGAAATGGCTAATTCTTGGGATCATGATATAAACAGATGTCAATTAAGAAAGAGAATACAACAAAATACTCGGGCATAAAAGCAATAGCAGTGAAATTACCTTCACATCTCTATGAATGTGCCCGTGGGCATGAAGGTAGACGAGCTTTGAGGACCTCACGCAGCGTGAGGTGTATATAATTGTGGGTAGCTTTGGGGCATCAGACTGTGATGACATATCCTGACTTCTTCTCGAACTCTTAGCCGTTGAAAATCCACCTAAACTTTTCCTCCATGCCAATGTAGCGCAAAGAAGGCACAAGGTTTTTCCAGTTCCAGTAGAGGACTCTCCAACAGTGCATTACACCTCTGGAATGTCAAAACCATGTGCACCCATTGTATATGAATATAATCAAAGAATTAATTAAGAAACAAAGCTTGATAACATGATTATTACTACAGATAACATCCCCAGACTAGTATAATTCAGGATTTTACAAAACTCATGTAGTGCAGTATACAAGACGGCTTTAAACTGCTTTTTGCATACTAATCACAGAAACTGTGCACAACTATGCACTTAACATTTCTAATACGCATACAAGTCTGTCCTCCCTGCTCATTCTACCACTATATCTCGTCTTCCATTGTTCATCTACTAGAAAAACAAATGCAGAGAGCCTCTAACATGTTTTGAAAGAAATAATTACAAGTTTTAGTTCCAAATCAAATCCCTGATTCCAATCACCTCAAGCATCGCAAAACTAGCATATGGCTAAAAAAACTACAGTAATTACAAACACGCCATCTGTATGTCACACATAATTCCTCTCCATTAACTATTCAAGCTCAGTCGCGCTACTAAATATACACAGAAAACAGAATGTACATCAAACACCCCAAAATGATATCAAATTTGCTAATCCAATCCAAATCCTTGGCATTTCATTACTCAAACCTACGGTTTAATTACAAAATGAGTTAATTGACCCTATTACATTAGATAGAAATTGAACCTAGTTAATCTAAGCTCAATGGCATTACTAAATCCATAGAAATCAAAATGTAAATCAATTAGCAATCAGGAAATTTATGATAATTATATGCTTTTCCATCTTCTCCTTTTTTTTCTTCTGCTTCTTTTCTCCATTATGAATTGTCCTTCTCAGAAATCTCTCCATCTTCATCTTCAGAAATTCCATCAGCTCCATCTTCAGCCACTCCTGAATTGCCTTCATCTTCAGAAATCCCCTCTTTGTCTCCATTAGCTCCATCTTCATCCACTGCTAAATTGTAATTTTCAGAAATCTCTCCATCCACTGCTGAACTGTATTTTTCAGAATCATCTTCAGAACTCTCTTCTGGGCTTCCATCAGGAGTCCCAAGAGCCCGTTTACTTTTGATCGGAAAAAACCACTGATAAGAGACTCAATAATCTTAGATCAAACAACATTATGGTAACGAAACTTACGTTATAAAACCTCTCTCTGGAGAAGAAACCACCGGTTCTGAAGAACTTCGAGACGATCTGCATTCAACAAAGAAAATAGACAACACGAACATTGTAGCCAAAACAAGATAAATACAATTACAAAATAAAACTTCCCCTCTTTTTCAATTACAATTACAAAATAAAATACAAGATAAAATAGACAACACGAACCTTGTAGCCACTGGAGATAGATTATTCTCATAAAACATCTCTTTTTCTTCAAGACTTCTGAGCTTCGCTTCGAGTTCCTTTTCCCTTTCTCCCAATGACTTCTCTGTTTCTTTAAAATTCCTGAGCTTTGCTTCGAGTGCATTTTCCCTTTCTCCAAATTTCTCCTCCCGTTCATCCTCCCGACGGGCTACTTCATCCTCCCGACGGGCTACTTCACCCTCCCGACGGGTTATTTCACCCTCCCGACGGGCTATTTCACCCTCCCGGCGGGCTATTTCATTCTCCCGACGGGATATTTCATTCTCCCCGATTTGTAGCCACTCCTCCCTCTCGCTGACCTGACCCTCTCTGTCTTGCAAGGCCTTCTCTTTCTTCTTATACTTCGTTTTCATTCTGTCTTGCGGCCTTTGCTTTTCTCGGCCTAAACAGCGGACCTCAAACATTTGAAAGAATTTCATGGCTGAGGTTCTAGGTTTTTGTGGGATGAAATTTATATACTGTAACCCTAAAAACACACTGGGCTAGTTAAAATAACTGGGCTTGGCAGTTTTGGGCTGGGCTGTAACCCTAAAAACATCTCTGTAAAATAACTGGGCTGGGCTAATCAAGGGCTTGGCAGTTTTGGGCTGGGCTTGGCTGCCCAAAGGTGGGCTGGGCTCGGTCCAGCAAGAATTGGGAAGAGACAAGGACATCTGAGTTCTTGAATCCACCGTCGGAGAACCGAAAACATCAAATGTATCTGTTCGAGTATTGATGATTTGTAAGTGGTAGAACATAGGAACCATGTGTGACTTTGGCTTATATGGTAGAAACATGGATCTGTGGTGAGAGAGAGAGAGAGAGAGAGTTGAGAAGATGAAGGAGAGACTGGGGGAGATAACGAGAGAGAGAGGTGGTTTAAATGGACGGAGATACATATCTGAGAGAGAGAGAGAGAGAGAGAAGTGGTTTAAATGGACGGAGATACATATCTGAGAGAGAGAGAGAGAGAGTCTTGAATTTACAAGGCGGCTTGAATGAATAATACATGTATCTACTCCGTGTACTCTATATGACCAAACCCTATTTATCTATATCCTATGGTCTATGATGAGCGTGGGTTTGGAGTATTTTAAGGGTAACAGTTACCAAATGGGCTAATAGTTAATAATAATAATTTTTCTTAGATTTCCTGTCAGTGTGTGTCGTCTGTTAATCTGTTTACAGCCTATATATATAGAAGATGGAGTAGATTATACTTTTTCTTATATATTTACATATAGTATTCACACTTATTACAAAATATATTATCATACATCTTCACATATATATTAACATGTTCATTATTAAATATATTATTTGAATACTTAAATTTATCATACATGAATAAAATATATACCAAGTATACATGTAATCCGTTGATTTATCAAAAAATCAATGAACAATCGAAAGATTGTCAATATTCATGTTGGTGGTTCATCAATTGTATAAAATATATGTTTTGCACAATGCCCTGGCCCAGTGCCAACAGTGTTGTTGCACAGGGCCCTTTGGGACAGGGGGCCCAAATTTTTTTTACAGTATATATATATATAGTAAAATATATATATATATATATATAAATTAATATTATTATCTTACAAAAAATATCAATTTAGAGCATCTATAAATAGCATTTCGCGACCTCTATAAATATTATTAAGAGTTAATTATACAAAAAATAATATTTTTGGGGCCCCTAAAAATATTATTAAAAGTTATTTATACAAAAATAGCATATTGGCACCTCCTCTCTAACGCATACTATATTTAAGCCATCTGCTAGGCTAGTAATGGTGGAATAGTATCGTATTCTTTGATTTCTTTCTCGTTTCATTTCCTCCTTATCTGCTAGGCTATTTGGTTTCGTTCAAATGCATACCTTGAGCAGTCATTGTGATGTTAAACCAGAGGTAAAACTATAAAAAAATGCTATAGAACCGAATAAAATTTTCAAAAAATTATCCAAAATATCATATGTTTGCTTGTTATTTGTTGGTAATAATAATTAATAATGTAGATCTCACATGCATTAATATGGATACCTAATTAAAACACCTAATTTTTGTCAAGTTAATTCAATCACATCATTTTGAACATTTTTTTGAACCTTTTTTAATTACCTAGCATTACTATAAAACTATATTCCATTCTAACAAAAAAAAAGTACAGGAAAATTTAATTTAAATAAATTAAAACTTACCCATACAAATGTTGAAAAAACATTAGCATGTCTAGAGTCTGGTATAATTTTATGGTGTACTACCTACTCCCTGTTTTTCAAATCCTCGGAATTTCCAATATCTAGATCGATTTTTTTTGCATTAATCCACAATTCCACGTGGCACTGTGAGGCACATTCAAGTTCAAAGTAGTACTCCGTATAAAGTATAAACGTATTGGGCCTGTTCGGCTCCACTTAAAATAAGTTTTTATGGATTTATTTTTGGGTAAAATTTTTATATTTTGATAAAAAAAAAATTATACATGTATTTAATGTATATTTAAGATTCTGTAAGTTGAAAAAAATGTTAACATTTTTCAGGAAAAAGTTAGGAATCTCTAACTTTGTCTTAAAATAAGTTGACTTATTTTGGAAAAAAATTCCCAAATAAAATACCTTATTTTATTGACAATAATAATTAATAATGTAGATCTCGCGTGCATTAATATGAGTACCCAACTAAAATACATTATTTTTGCCAAATTAATTTTGTCACAATCATTTTGGACATTTTTCTGGGAACCTTTTTTGGTTACCTAACATTACTATAAAACTATGGGGGTGTTTGGGGGAACTTTTTTTCAGAATAAGTCAACTTATTTTAAGACAAAGTTAGAGAATCCTAACTTTCCAACTTATTTTCCAACTTATTTTTGCAATTTATTGTATCTCAAACATACATTAAATACTTGTGTAAAAAAAATTATCAAAATAAAAATTTTTTACCCGAAAATAAGTCCATAAATCCTTATTATAAGTTCATCCAAACAGGCCATATATTGAGGCCGTTTGGCTTACCTTAAAATGAGTAGCTTATAGCTTATAAGCATAAGTGTCATATAAGTAATAAGTAGATCAGAAATTATAAGTCAGTAGTGTTTTGGTAAATCAGAAATTATAAGTCAGTAGAGCGTTTGGTAAATCAGAACTTATAAGAGCATCTCCAATGGTGTTGTTCCAAATTGTTGCCTAAAATGATATAAAATATTGATTTTGTAAAATTTATTGAATCTGTATGATATTGTATTTCAATGGAGTTGGCTATAATGATTGTTTATATTTTAAAAATAGTATGTTATTACTATTTTCAGTTGTTAAAAATAGAATATTTTATTTTAATATGGTAATAGATGATGTGAGCGGGATATACTGGGTATGTTTGGTTTGGTTTGGTTTGGTTTTATGGTAATAGATGATGTGGAGTTTTATTACAAGTCTATAGAGTTTCGACAAATATAGCCAATACGATGGCGTTATATAAAATTATAGTTACCAGAAATGTCCCATTGGAGATGATTTTTTTTAACATATCCTTCATAATTTTTATTTATGGTAATTCAGACCCATTTTTAACTAAGGGTTCTCCATGATTAAAGATGCTCTAAAAAATTGTACAGGTAAATTTAGTTTAAATAAATTAAAACTTATTCATACAAATGTTGAAAAAACATTACCATGTCTAGAGTCCAGAGTATGGTATAATCATTGTTATATCGATAAATCGGTCAAAATTTTGGACTCGATTTTGCAAAAATTGCTGATTTTTCAACTGAATTACCCGATAAATCGTAAATCGGTACTTCAATCGAATAGTTTCGATTTCCGAAATCTACAATAATGGATATAATTAAATCTAAATTTAATTGTGTGTGAATATTTTTGCATTAATCCACAATTCCACGTGGCACTGTGAGGCACATTGAAGTTCAAAGTAGTATAAAGTATAAACATGCTGTCTTACTCCACAATTTGCTTTAACAAATTATCGATAATCATGTTTTAACTTTGTCTAAAAAATATTGATCACATGATACTATGAGAGTAGACTATATATATAGTAAAATTTCTATAAATTAATATAACCAAAATTGGTAAATTTAATTTATTTAACATATAATATGTATTGTAGACATAAATCACGGATTCGAATCCGATATTTATAATAAATAAATGATCGAGTATTTTCAAATTAGTCGAACTACTACTTAATACTCTTTTCGTCCCAATTTATTTGTTTTGTTTACTTTTTTCGCTCAAATTGATCAAATTTTAACTGAAATTTTCATTTAATATATAATCTAAAATAATTATAAAATTTATATCATTATAATGTATATGTATAGTCCCCTTCTAGAGAGAACTTCTTATATAGAGTCAAGAGAGAACTAATCTAGACCACACATCTAATACATCCATACACAATTAAAATAATACACACTAATCCAACTCAAAATATTTTTTTTTAAATTCTTTTAAAAGTTAAAATGGTTCTCTCTAGAATAATTACCAGTATATGTAATATATTTTAGAGAAAAGTTTTATGGAGTACTCATTTAATTGGAGTACTTGGAGTACATATACATTCTCCATTCAAAATATTTTAAAACTTTTATTATTTTGTAAACTTTATTATATGAATATCATAACTTCATTACTAATCTTGAAAATCATGTATGTTTTGCAATATGTTAGTTTTGAAAATCCTTTATATTTTGCAATCAGAACATTATTTTTTTGTAACCCAAATGTGTTTCGCATAATAATTCGTTTTGCAATATTTTGTTAGCCAAATATACAAAATTTTCAATATTTTCAATAAAATAATGATATTCATATAATAAGTTTTGGAAAATAGTAAAGTTTGCAAAATTTTGAATGCAAAATGTATCTGTACTCCAATTAAATGAGTACTATATATAACTTTACTCATTCATATATTTTAATATGTATTTTTTAATTTTTGAAAATAACGAAAGAATTATTTCTAATTTATAATTGAAATTGAATTAATTTAATCACGAAAAATCAAATAAGACAAATAAATTGGGAAGTACCGTCCTGGAAAAATACTTCGCGAACGTATTCATTTTAGTATTTTGAAAGGCAGGGATCTCGAAAAGTGGAACGAGACCATGCGTAGTTGCGTACCATCCATGTTCACACACCATCATGGAAATTTGTGCCAAGCCTGCTAGAGAATCAATCAATCATCAATATATCTATACTATTATATAAATTCCGAAACATTGAAAGTTTTGGTACCTGTTTTTTGGTATTAAGTGAATTTACTTATTTACCCTTCATTATAAAGAAATATATATATATATGATATCTATACTATTAAAATTCCTAAAATAAATAATAACATAATATGATTAATGGTAAGTAGTCGATTGTTTTTTTTCACAATTACTTTTAATTAAAGATATTATCTTTTATAAACACCCACTAATCTTACAATCACAAATATCTATACTATTATATATATCTATACTATTATATAAAAGCCGAAATAATAAAAGAGTTTTGGTACCTGTTTTTTGTTACTAAGATAATTTATTTATTTACCCTTTATCTATACTATTAAAACTCCTAAAATAAATAATAACATAATATAATTAATGGTAAGTAGTCGATTGCCTTTTTTCACATTTACTTTTAATTGAAGATATTACCTTTTATAAACACCTACTAATCTTGCAATCATTAATATATATACCCGAAAATATCACATCATATTTTTCAATTATTAATAAAATATATTAAAAATCTGTATACGTTGTTTATAAAAACATCAGTCGTATCATATCTTACAATCATTAATATTTCCTTTCAAATTAAAACATGTTATCTTTTTAATTTAAAACTAATCTTACAATCATTAATATATACCCGAAAATATTACATCATATTTTTCAATTATTAATAAAAATATATTAAAATTTGTATACGTTGTTTATAATAAGGAAACATTAGTATAATCCGTAAATATGAGTATATTAAATTATATTAAATTAAAATTAATTAATTAAAATAATGGTAAGTAGTAGATTGCCTTAATTAAATTATAATTACTATAAACTAATCAATTACCTTTTTCACATAAATCGTATAATCTTTTTAATTTTCACGTTGCCTTTCTATTTCTATAGATAAAATATCTTTTTTTCCAATTATATCACGGGCGGTTCTATTTAATACAATAAACTAATGATATTCTAATATTAATAATTAACTGATTTTCTTTTTCAGCTAAAACATATCATCTTTTATATATTTTCTAACTAAACTCCCTCTTTTAATAGAAATATCACGTACAATATTAATTTCTTCTTTTCAAAAACATTACGAGCAATTGTATTTCGTAAAATAACGTAACTAAATTATAAATACTATAAACTAATCAATTACCTTTTTCACCAAAAACATGTTACCTTTTTAATTTTCTTTAAATAAATCCTCTCTTATTCTAATCATTACATGGACATTATATTTTATAAAATAAAATAATTATTTTATAATTACTAATAATTAAACAATTATTTTTTTCAACTAAAACCTATCATCTTTCTATATTTTCTCACTAAAATCTCTCCATTTTTAGAAATATCATGGATAACATTTATACAACTATTATCAAATCATTTCATATAAAAATTTAATCCTCCAAAATTAATATTTCAAAAAATAATTAAATTAATGAAAAAATTCATATAATATTTTAAAAAATCCGTGCATTGCACGGGTTTTAAGCTAGTATATATAAAGGAGGATAACGGGAGTTTAGGTGGCGCTCTAATATCGTCTCAATCGATTTTTTTAATTTTCTAGAATTTTAAACACGAATAAATATAAAAATATCAATTAGCATATTAGAAGTAGAATAGGTGTTCGAATTTATAAAGGAGAAGAGTTAGAATTTATAGGAAAGACATATGATTAGAAGTTCTATTGGAAGTATAATAAGTATTTATAAGGCATACGATTAAAAGTTCTATTGGAATTAGAATACGAGTTCGAATTTATAGAGAATAAGAGTTCGATTTTATAGAAAAAATATATAAATAAAAGTTCTACTAGAACTAATAGGTGTTCTAATTATAAAGGAGATGAGTTCGAATTTATAGGAAAGACATATGATTACAAGTTCTATTGGAAGTATAATAAGTATTTATAAGGCATACGATTAAAAGTTCTATTGGAAGTAGAATAGGAGTTCGAATTTACAGAGAATAAGAGTTCGAATTTATAGAAAAAATATATAAATAAAAGTTCTACTAGAACTAGAATAGGTGTTTGAATATATAGAGCAGACATATAATTAAATATTTTATAGAAAGTACGATCTTCTAAAATATATTTTTTATATAAGTTAATTATATTTATATTAGGAAAATTTATTCATAAATCCAATACTATTGTCATGAAAAAAGTCACCGTATTTAAAAAGAAAAGAATTGATGTGTTGACATAATAAAAGAACAATGAGTAAAAGAACAATCTCATGCAGCAATCCTAAATAAATACAGGAGTATCTATAAAATAAAAATAAAAAATTAAATGTGTTTTCATTTTATAAAACTCCAAAAGTTTTAGAAAATCTAGAGAAAGTATAAATTGGAATTCACTCTATTTTTTTAGGTTTTGATTTCATGGAAAAAAATTGTTGTGTAAGATAAGTATCATCAATAATATGTAATGAAGTTAGAATTTAGATCCCAAACGAGAGCGGCTCGAAACGTGTTTAACGGGAAGACGGCTCACTATAAAAAATTGTACTAGCTATTAAAATATCATATGATGTTATAAATTATATTTTATTTTTAGGATTTGATTTTTATGGATAAACATTATCATACAAGTAATATGTGTAGAAGTTGGGTTTTTGGTCTTAACGAGAGAGCGAATCAATAGTAATAACTGTGTTTAACAAGAAAACGGTTCGTTAGATAAGACCGTATAAAAGATGTTTAAATATATAATTAATACAAAAAATAAAATGTTTTATTGGAAGTAGAATACGAGGACGGTGGAGACGTCTTATACGATTTTTTAAAACTATACATCTTTTTTCCTAGAAATCCTTTATTTTAACTTTTTTATACAATTTAATTATACTTGCATTACAAAATATATCCATAAATGTAATATTATTCCCGTAACGAAAAGTCTTAGTATTTTAAATTTTTTTTGATATGTTAACATAACAGAAAGACATTCTCATGCGAAAACTGTAAATAAATACAAGAATATCTATAATATACAGAAAATATAAGATGTATTTTCATCTTTTAAAACTTCATAAATATTATAGAAAGTTTAAAGAATATAAAAATTGGAATTTACTCTCTTTATATAATGAAGTTAGAATTTCGGTTTCAAATAAGAGCGGCTCGAAACGTATTTAACGGGAAGACGGCTCGCTAGAAAAGATTGTATTAGCTTTAAGAATTTGATACTGAACTCATAAATTTTTTTTATTTTTACGGTTTGATTTTATAGATAAAAAATATTATATGAGTCTTTATAATATATGTTAAAAATTGGGATTTCCGTTTTAACGAGAGAGCAGCTCAATCGAAAGAATCGTATTTAACAAGAAATTGATTCATTAGAGAAGATTATTTAATTATAAAAATTTAATATTAATATTATAATATAACGTAAATGTATTGAATTTTTTTAAAAATATTGTAACGCCGCCGCGAAGCGCGGCTTTATCAACTAGTTGTGAATAATATTCAATATATCTAGACACTTGAATTGATTCCTCAATTATCTTTATTTCCTGATCCATATTTCGATTTTCTGCACTATTTATTTTTTAAAAAATTGAAAAACTATGTTTCAATACATTTTTAATAGATAAAATTTTGAGAAATAATTTTTGATGAATTTTAGTCAAGTGAACTCGGAAATAAAATAAAAGCATTATTTCTTTGTACGAATTATAATATTTATTGTCTACTTCTTTTTAACATTTTTTTAGAAAAAACAATATTTACAAGTATCCGGTAAAAATACATTAAATTTGTGCAACAAGTCAAACATCCTATAATAATAAACAGATGGACTAAAGAGAATATTGATTTTGCACCAGTTGATAATTGATTTTTTTTTATTTTTTGAATGTTGATAGTTGAATTACTTACATAAGCTTTTAGAGTAAAAATAGTGAATATAATAAAAAGAAATTGAAATTTTGGATTGTAAAAAGTAAATTGAAGTACTTAACGAAAAAAAAAATTGACGGATTAATGAATTGAATTGAATTAGGAATAAAACCATTACTATCCTCTTGTACTAATGGGTCACGGATTCACAACTAATGAATTGATAAAAATAATAGGAAAAATTGATTCATAAAAGATTAATTGTAGATCATGATCATAACTATCACATTATGAAAAACTCGTAATATACAATTATAATACTTGAATTTATATTTACTATGATTTATTTATTTTATATAATTTTTAGTAGGTGGTTTAATTAAAAAAATGATTTGCATCATTCACAAATTTGTCACAGAAAATGTCGCGGTAAATTACGCTCACATTAGTGATTATAGTTGGAAATTACATAAAATCGCTTGGAAATTACATAAAGAGCGTGTTTGGCTAAGGGGGTTTAAAAGAGAAAGCTCCTTTAAGGAGTTTTTGTAGTGTTTGTGTAACCGGCTTTAAGTCGTGCTTAAAGTTAAAAAACTGCTTAAAATCATAAACTCCATTTAGGTACTTATGGCAATGTTTGGCTGAACTGATAAGTTGGCTTATTGGATTTTAAGTTCAGTCCAGCTTATTTACAAGTGTTTGTCTACCAACTTATTTTAATGACTTATGATCTTATAAGTTCATAAGAGCATTCAACTCCCATCCTCCATCCCCAACCCCAAAAACTTACTAAAAATAGTAAATCCCCAAATAAAAATAGTAAATCCCCAAAATTATCAAAAAGTTTCTACATCTCATTCCCCATTTTCCATTCCCCTATCCCTATATTCTTTTTTATATTACTTCTTTCCTCTTTCACTTACAATTTTAACTACCAAAACTCACCCACTACAATTAAATATATTTAAAAGAGGAAAGATATGATTTGGGGTTCAAAACAGTAATCTGCAAATATGGGGATCCAAAACTTGTCCCCAAAATTAATCCCTAATGTAATAACCCGAATTTTGGGTAGAATTAAAACTTTTCTTATTGTGGTTAAAGAGCACTAATGAATGGTGGTTTCAAAGAACAATGATTGTAATGAATGGATATTGCTTTGGACAATAATCCTGATGCATTGGTATATTGTCATAATAGAGTAATTCGATGGTTGAGAACTTAGATAAGAATAATCTACCGTCCAGGAAGAAGCTAATGGATCCTTGAAGGGAAATGAGTACGTGCATAGTGTTTCCCATACGTGCATAGTGTTTCCCGTACGTGCATAGTGTTTCCCGTACGTGTATAGTGTTTCCTGTACGTGAATAGTAATTCGGTGGATGAATAGTGGATTTTGTAAGTTGGAAAACTCCAACCCAAAGGATCCTTACCTATATTTGTCTTAGGTGTACATAATTTAGGGGTTCAGCCTTAAAAATGATGCTCCAATGGAACTCCCTATCCCCTATAAATTTTAGGGGAGAGAAAATCAAACCCCATATTTAGGGGAGAGAAATTCAAACCCCTATAATGTCACATCATCATTTTTTCCTTATAATATAATATATATCTATGCCAACACACTCATCTCTTCTCTATATTACCTAAAATATTGATTAAATATTTTTTTTTAAGTTATAGGTAATGAATATAGGTAACACCATTGGAGCAAAACAACTTTTTGGTTATTGGCACCTCCTCTCTAACACATACTATATTTAGGCCATCTGCTAGGCTAGTAATGGTGGAATACTATCGTATTCTTTGATTTCTTTCTCGTTTCATTTCCTCCTTATGCCAACAACATGTTGGTGCAGTGGTTGAGCCACTGGGCTCCTTTGAAGGAGGTCAGGGGTTCGACTCCTGCGTGTGCGTGAGTTTCTTAGTTTGTATTAGGTTTCCTTTCTGTATTTGTATTTCTGTATTTATAATGGCCGGGGGTCCTTCGGAAACAGTCTCCCTATTGTACAGGGGCATGGTCTGCGTACAGCTACCGTCCTCAGACACCGTTTTAAGTGGTATTAGAACTGAGTAAGCTAAGTTTTATTTCCTCCTTATCTGCTAGGCTATTTGGTTTCGTTCAAATGCATACCTTGAGCAGTCATTGTGATGTTAAACCAGAGGTAAAACTATAAAAAAATGCTATAGAACGGAATAAAATTTTCAAAAAATTATCCAAAATATCATATATTTGCTTGTTATTTATCGGCAATAATAATTAATAATGTAGACCTCACATGCATTAATATGGGTACCTAATTAAAATACCTCATTTTTGCCAAGTTAATTCAATCACATCATTTTGAACATTTTTTTGGAACCTTTTTTGATTACCTAGCATTACTATAAAACTATATTCCATTCTAACAAAAAAAAAAGTACAGGAAAATTTAATTTAAATAAATTAAAACTTACCCATACAAATGTTGAAAAAACATTAGCATGTCTAGAGTCTGGTATAATTTTATGGTGTACTACCTACTCCCTGTTTTTCAAATCCTCGGAATTTCCAATATCTAGATCGAATTTTTTTGCATTAATCCACAATTCCACGTGGCACTGTGAGGCACATTCAAGTTCAAAGTAGTACTCCGCATAAAGTATAAACATATTGGGCCAGTTTGGCTCCTCTTAAAATAAGTTTTTATGAATTTATTTTTGGATAAAATTTTTATATTTTGATTAAAAAAAATATACATGTATTTAATGTATGTTTGAGATTCTGTAAATTGCAAAAAAATGTTAACATTTTTCAGGAAAAAGTTAGGAATCTCTAACTTTGTCTTAAAATAAGTTAACTTATTCTGGAAAAAAATTCTCAAGTAAAATACCTTATTTTATTGACAATAATAATTAATAATGTAGATCTCGCGTGCATTAATATGAGTACCAAATTAAAATACCTTATTTTTGCCAAATTAATTTTGTCACGGTCATTTTGGACATTTTGCTGGGAACCTTTTTTGGTTACCTAACATTACTATAAAACTATGGGGGTGTTTGGGAGAACTTTTTTTCAGAATAAGTCAACTTATTTTAAGACAAAGTTAGAGAATCCTAACTTTCCAACTTATTTTTGCAATTTATTGTATCTCAAACATACATTAAATACTTGTGTAAAAAAAATTATCAAAATATAAAATTTTTACCCGAAAATAAGTCCATAAATCCTTATTATAAGTTCATCCAAACAGGTCATATATTTGGACCGTTTGACTTACCTTAAAATGAGTAGCTTATAGCTTATAAGCATAAGCGTCATATAAGTAATAAGTAGATCAGAAATTATAAGTCAGTAGAGTGTTTGGTAAATCAGAAATTATAAGTCAGTAGAGCGTTTGGTAAATCAGAACTTATAAGAGCATCTCCAATGGTGTTGTTCCAAATTGTTGGTTAAAATGATATAAAATATTGATTTTGTAAAATTTATTGAATCTGGAAGATATTGTATTTCAATGGAGTTGGCTATAATGATTGTTTATATTTTAAAAATAGTATGTTATTACTATTTTCAGTTGTTAAAAATAGAATATTTTATTTTAATATGGTAATAGATGATGTGGAGTTTTATTACAGGTCTATAGAGTTTCGACAAATATAGCCAATGCGATGGCGTTATCTAAAATTATAGCTACCAAAAATGTTCCATTGGAGACGATTTTTTTTAACATATCCTTCATAATTTTTATTTATGATAATTCAGATCCATTTTTAACTAAGGGTTCTCCATGGTTAAAGATGCTCTAAAAAAATGTACAGGTAAATTTAGTTTAAATAAATTAAAACTTATCCATACAAATGTTGAAAAAACATTACCATGTCTAGAGTCTAGAGTATGGTATAATCATTGTTATAGAAATCGGTCTATTTCTGAAAAATCGTCGATAAATTGGTCAAAATTTTGGAACCGATTCGGTCGATTTTGCAAAAATCGCCGATTTTTCAACTGAATTACCCGATAAATCGTAAATCGGACCTCAACCGAATAGTTTCGATTTCCGAAATCTACAATAATGGATATAATTAAATCTAAATTTAATTGTGTGTGAATATTTTTGCATTAATCCACAATTCCACGTGGCACTGTGAGGCACATTGAAGTTCAAAGTAGTATAAAGTATAAACATGCTATCTTCACTAGTACAAAACTGGCTTTTTACGTCGGTTAAATAGGTCTTATACGTCGGTTAAATGGCGACGTATAGAGAGGCGACGTATAAAGTCTCGAGTCCTTTACGTCGGTTAAAAAGGCGACATATAAAGTCTAAATATATGTCGCTAAAAAACCGACGTATTATGTTGATAAAGCCGACGTATAATGTAGAAAAAAGCCCGACGTATAAGGTCCAAAACACCGATGTATAACGTCACTATTACAAAAATGACCTTTTACGTCGGTTAAATATAAGAACCGACGTATATTATCAAAAATTTTAAAAAAAAAATTATATTTCTCTGTACCCTTTTTGTTTAAACCTGCTATTACAGTAATATCACATTATCAAAATCAATTGAACATGAAACCCATGAGAAACAACCAACAACCAAAATATTCAGAAGACAACTGATTAACAATAATCCAGAATCATACCATCAACATAATAAAAAATGTTTAAACCACCCCAATCAGGATTTTGTTTCAAAAAGTGTTAATCACTTAATAGTTAATACAACTACTAACCTTCTATTACATAAAATTCCAGATAAGTAAAACTTCAAAATCCTTAACCCGATGCGCCCTTGGAATCGAAAACGGAATTAGGCCTCAACTGCAAATAGACAAACAAAGATACATGAGTGCCTGAAATTCATTCCTATATCTGTTCAATGATACGAAAAATGATTTATAACCAGTTATATTTATATCAAGTAAGATTAGAACTTACTGTATTTGCACTTGACCATCGACACAATAAACACCTGACCACATGCACGGATTGTAGTCATTAGGATTCCAGTCCATAAAAGCACCTTGTGGATCCAATTCAACTGCTACACGAAAAGCTCATAACGCAAATCCTGCATTTCCATTTCAAATCATGTCACAGTTTAACAAGACACAGTGAGATACACATTAATCATAAGTCATACCTTCAGAATTCAGGTCGCAATGCCCTTGAATTTTCAAAAGAACAAAAAATGTAAAAGAGGATAGTTGAATTCCAGTAGTGTTTAATCTAACCCCATTGCTCGTAAAACCATATACTACAATGGTGGAGGCAGTAATAATATTTGTCAAAATATTAAGAATTAAGATTTTAAATTCCAAAAATGGAACTCTTGCACTATTGTATGGCCAAGGGAGTATTCCATGTGCAGAGTACAGAGGACAGGTGTTCATGATTAATATATTTCCCCATATGACACCTGTAGTACCTTAGCTAGATTGAACTTGTGAGAAGATCTACCGTACATGACTAGTTCTAACAGAGTACCAAAGCATTGCAACACTTGATAAAAACTTGGGTGGGCATGAAAGTAATCAAAACAAAATAGACAGAAAACATACTGCAAAAGACGTATCCTTTCCGGTAAGATGGAGCTTGTACACAATCCCATATTGAAAAATAAAAAACCGCAAGCTTAGAATTGTTTCAAGTACACGACCCCTTAAGGTTTGAATATGTGCCTGCAAATCAAAGAGCATAGGGCATTAATGGAGAAGAAAATAAAGGTATATGCACACACACAAATATCCAGTAGCATACAGATAATGATACTCTGTAGTCTGTACAACACCAAGTCACACTCGCCAGGCTTTGAGAGAAATAACACAAAGGTGATAATAACATGAATTTAAAAAAAAATACAAATACCAAAGAAGATTCACCAGAAAAGGATTTCAATAACATTTTTAATAAGCAGAAGAAGCCTTCAATTTAAAGCTCTAGAGCTCAGGAAGCAGAATGGTGCCAAATGCAAACCAATTAAAAACAAACTAAACAATCCAGGAAAGCAATAATTAGAAACCTACTCTTCATCCCACCACGATTCCCAGCTATTATCTCCCTTGACTCCAACTCCACCTTTATATAGAAGCCAATTAATCCAATCATCAAAATCTTCTACAGTCCTGTTCGTAAAAAGTAGATATATGACACCTACAAGACTGGCATTCCTTTTTCTTTTTTCAAAGTAAAAATCCAAACGATAGTCTCTTGTTTGATACATCAAATATTAACTTACAAACTTAGCTGCATCCGGTAAAGCTCCATTACCTTGTTACCAGCACAAAATGCCACAATAGTGTAAATATTTCTAACTGCATCTTCAAGTACCAGTGAGGCCTTTCTATGCATATCCTGTATGCCTTTAGAGAATCCAGCAAGCCACAATTTCTGCAAAACATATGAAGGTATAAGGTAGTATTGTTAGTATTATAAACTGGAATTCTTGAAAAACCAAATTAAAACGTGAACACCTTTGAAAGAGCTCAAACCCACACCAAAATTAGTGTTAGAAATACTCGTTGAACAAAGAACTCCAAACAATACATGACTAGGTCAGTTTGTATATCACATATTTTACCTAAAGCTTAATATATTTTTAAGATGACATGGGAGTATAGACTACATAGAGTAGTTGCAGGGACTATATAATCTTTTACAGTCTAGTCCAGTGTCACCAAAAGTCACTGCTAATCACATAAGTTGTTTGAAATCTGAACTTGACAATATCGGACAAGAAAACCATCATGAGTTCAGTCAAAGAAGTCGAGGAACATCAATTTTAATTTAAGAACAATAATAATATAACAGTAAAGAAGCATTAATGAATGGCCCAGTCGAAGGCTTTCAGTATGTCAGAAACTGTATAAAAATTAACATATATACAATAATAAAACAATAATCGAAGCATCGAATCAAATTAATTAAAGCTAGATACACACAAACAGCTAATTCGATTAATCAGAAAACTATACAACAACACATATATAAAAGTAAACATTTGTAAGCTTATACATGAATTTTAAGAATTGAATACCTGAGAATCAAATTAATTAGAGCTAGATACATGAATTGTAAGCTTATGGGGTATAGAATTGAAACTTGAGAGAGAGAGAGAGAGAGAGAGAGTGTGTGTGAGTGTGAGAGAGAGAGAGAGAGAGAGAGAGAGAGAGATTGGGGATTGAGGAGTATAACAACGGGTGGTGTTTGAATTGGGGAAGAATAGAGTACGGCTGAAGAGAGAGAGAGCTTAACAATGAGTACGGCTGAAGAGAGAATGAATCGAGGCAGGGTAACACGATACTGGGGTCATTTTAGAAGAAGGAATGGTGAATTGGCTGGAGAATTGGAATCGCCGATTTAGGGTAGAGAGGGAGAGCGGCGAGAGGATGTGTAGTTTAGAAGATAGTAAAGGTTTTAAATTACAGTTTTTTTAATTTAAGGTTTTATACGTCGGGTTACATGTAGAGCTGACGTAAAAATGGATACTTTATATGATGGGTAATAAAAAGCCGATATATAAATTGATACTTTATACGTCGGTTGAGAAAAAGATGACGTATAAAATAGAATTTTATATGTCGCTTTTTCTTCAACCGACGTATAATGTAGCATTATATACGTCGTCTTTTCTCAACCGACGTATAAAGTAGCATTATATACGTCGCATTTTACTCAACCGACGTATAAAGTAGCATTATATACGTCGCATTTTCTTTAACCGACGTATAATATGACCTTATACGTCGGCTTTGTCTTGAACCGACGTATATAACTGCTTTATACGTCACCTTTAGGCGGAACCGACGTATATAACTGCTTTATATGTCGCCTTTGGCCGGAACCGGCGTATAAGAGGCGACGTAAAAGATCAATTTTGTACTAGTGATGGCGAACGCAGAATCTGCAAAAGATATGACAAGCAAGTTTGCAAAATTGGACAAGTTTGAGGGTCAGGATTTTAGAAGATGGCAGAAGAAGATGCATTTTCTATTGACGACGCTAAAGGTTGTATATATTTTGAGTACCCCTATTCCAGAAGTGATTGAGGATGAAACCGCTGAACAAACAAGGAAGCGTTGCAAATGGGAAAACGATGACTACATCTGCCGCGATCATATCTTAAACGGTATGTCTGATTCCCTTTTTGATATATACCAAAATGTTGAGTCAGCAAAAGAATTGTGGGATTCTCTTGAATCCAAGTACATGGCAGAAGACGCTTCTGGTAAGAAGTTTCTGGTCAGTAATTTTATGAACTATAAAATGGTCGATTCTAGACCGGTGATGGAACAATACAATGAATTGTTAAGGATTCTGGGACAGTTTGTTCAACACAATCTGAAGATGGATGAATCTATCTCTGTTTATGGTGTTATAGACAAACTGCCACCATCATGGAAGGATTTTAAACACACCTTGAAACATAATAAAGATGATATGATGTTGGTTGAACTTGGAAGTCACTTCAGAATTAAAGAGGTTTTGAGGACTCAAGAAATTGAGAATAATCCTAAGGGCAAGAACCAAGTCGATGACTCTTCTGTGAATATGGTTGAAGATGGTGGATCTTCTAAGAATTCTAAGAATGGCAAGGGTTATAAACGGAAGTTTAAAGGAAACAACAACAACAACTCTTCCAACAAAAGGCCTAAGATGGCACACTACACCATATATCACATATTGCAACACCACAAATACATTGCCTTAAGGCCAATATTCGTTGCAGTAGACTCTATTGCAACGAATGTGAAAAAATTCAGCGTTGCATCTGACCCCGTTGCAATAGATCGATTTAGCAACGATTTGAGTACCATATAGCAACATTTAAAAATCATTGCAATAAAGGCATGTAGCAACATTTTATAGTCTTTAGCAACATTTAAAAATCATTGCAGTATCAAATGGTTGGCAAGCAAATCACTTTAAGGCAACAAAAAATAGTCCAATTGCAATGAATTTGTTAGACTAATTGCAACAGTTTATACCCTTATGGCAATAATTTTGTAGTTAATGTAATGTTTATTTGCAACATATTTGGACCCAATTGCAACAATTTTTTTTAAAAAAAAGTTAATGGTTCCCTTTGAAAATACAACTATCCAGGCATTTGAAGCCACAAATCCAAGCAAAATCAAACTTCAATATCATTACCAATTCACCAACAGTTACAATTATGACATCTTCATAATTACCATCCAAAAGATAAGTCAAGATAAAACGACAAAGTCTTGTCGATCACATACACTTAATTATCAAACCGACTAATTAAGTTGCATACACTTGGCTTCACTACTAATTAGAGAAAAAGGAATTAACACATAATTTAAACAGAATTATCTGATGCATCCACCTCTTCTTCATTCTCATCTGTGACACCCCTCCAAATCCGGGGTCCAGATCCGGGGGTCACCAACCAATCACAACCAAAAATATCAGAATACACAACCGACCCCGCAACCAAAGATCGCAAACAGGTTATTGTATGAATACAAGCAGACATATTCCAGAATAACTAGTCACTTATTACAAACCACCAAATCAAGTCAACTTAAATCCAGTCTAATTCAATTTTATTATTACATCCCATTTTATTTAAAATTCTATCTAGCGCCAACTGAAACGCACAAGTACCTGCACGGCCTGAGGTGCGGATACCCGACCACTCTGACTCCCTCTAATACTGTCTGGACTGCTGATCGGAACCATACTTCCCGTCTGGAAAGGTTTAGTGAAAACAAGAGTGAGCCAAAGAAAAGCCCAGCAAGTATATGTAAACAGTTTCAAAATAAAACCAGAACAAATGCTGCATAATATCGACTGAAAAGTAAAACAGTTTATAAAGCATACTGAATCAACAACTGAATTATAATTCGATCATAACTGAAATCATTCGACATGACATAAAACTGAATCATTTGTCAACTCACAATATATAATAGCCATTCGGGCGATATGGATTGGTTATACATAACTGAAACACCATTGCCCCCTGATCAGGTTCAAAAGTAATGGGACCCTTTATACTCCACTGGTACAGCTATACCCGTGTGTATAATCCGGATTTCATGAGGGTACCAAAATAGGCAAGTAATGTTAGCCTATAGGAAGATGGAATGGTTACCATATCCTCCTTAAATATTGCTGGACCATGACAGCTATCATGGCCTCCTACGCTTTATCATTTTTTCCCAAATCCAATAGAGCAATTTCCGAATTCAACAGGAAATGCTTAGTTTCACATACAGTTCACATCCCTATTATTTACTACGATAATAAGGATATGAAGAGTTTATCTTAAACAATTCCCCACATCAAGGGTACCAATATCAAACAACCGTGTTCGCACAAAATATTTAAGAATCACAAATAGCTCTGAACAATAGCTATTCGTCATTATATGAATTAATGAAACATAAAATAAAAGTGTTTAAGATGATCAAGAAAATACTTGCCTGAATATACTGCTGGTAATTTATGCTGTCTTGCTAGGGTTTTCTCACTTCTAGGAGTACTGCAGGTAACTCTGCCCACTAGCTAGGGTTTCTCCCACTTCTACAATAAAACATGCTATTTCAAATATCTGGCTAGGTACAAGGTCAATTACCAGTCAAACCTCGGTTCTAGGGTCTACCCGTACGTTGTATGGCTACCGACTAAATATTTTAATCATATAGTAACATATACAGAATAATCAAACACGTAATTCACATAGCAGATATGACTCACCATATAAAAGAACACTCAAGGTATTTTTAGAACCCTTATAAACATTTTTAGAACATTTTTCGGAATTTTAAAGAATTTAAATTACCCTTTTTTGGATTAAAAAGGATAATTTAAAACCCTACAGATAATTATTGGGTTATTGAAATATTTTTCTAATTACCTAATCCGGTTTTAGAATCAATTTTAGAATTTTAAAACTATTTTTACCCTTCCCGGATTATTTTTAGAATTTTAGAACAATTTTATTCCATTTTAAACGAATAAGGAAATAAATATTAAAGGTAAAATAATATTTATAAAATAAATAAATTATTTTATTTTTCAAAATAATTAAATTTGATTATTTTTCATCATATTTAAATAATATTTAATTAATTAAATTAATTGATTATTATTAATTAACCAATCAGTTTAAATTAATTAAAATATTAGCTAAATAGATTTAAAATAATCAAATAAAATAAATTTCGAATTAAAAATAATTTATTAAAATTTTAAAACTATTTTTCGAAATTAAAAATAATTTTTCGAAATTTAAAAATAATTTTTCGAATTTTTAAAAGTATTTAATTCTAAATTATTTTTAAGTTAAAAACAAATAATAAATAAATAAATAAATAAATAAATAACAAAATTCAGAAATGAATTCTGAATTTCCAAAACATTTTCAGAAAATAATTTTCTGAATTTTATAATTAAATTCAAATTTTTATTTTTATTTAAAAGTAAATAAAAGAAAATAAATTTTTTTTTATAAAACAGTGACTCGCCGGCCGGAGTTTATGAACTCACCGGAATCCGGCGAGCTCCATTAACTCCGGCGGCCAAACCCAGAAACCGGCGAGCTTTCCCCCCCCTGGGCAGCTCGATTCGACTCCAAATCACGGGGTTTTGAGTCCCCCGTGACCCAAACACATCCACGAATCCATTACAACCAACAACAACAACATAAAATAAATCTGTTTTAACCGATTCTTCAAAACCCGACTAAAAATCCGGCCAAAATCCGGCGACCTCCAAAACACAACCAAACTTAAATTAAAAATCATCTACGAGTTGCTGGGAACACGATCTACACATCCATAACAACCAAACTTACAGAAAATCATCCAACAAAAACATGGAAATTCGAATTAAATCCGAAAATTATAAAATTTTGAACGAGGCATATACAGATGTATACACACATATAAACATGTAGTACTCATCATAAGATTCAATTTGACTACTCATATGAAAGATTTGGATAACAAAATCACCTTCAAAATGGCGATTGATCCTCAAGAACACCAAGAACTAATTTCCAGAGAAAATCCAGAAATTAAATCAGAAAATCTAACTTTTCTAATTATTTTAATTAATAAAAATAAATTAACTGCTATTTATATTAACCAGAAATTAATACCCCAAAAATATTTTGAACCCCTAATTAAAATTATTAAGCCTTAAAAATAATTTTTATGAGATAAAAATGTAATATTTTTAATTTTAAACAATTATAATATATATGCCAAAATTTCCCAAAAATTGTGAATATTACAAAAATTACAACAAAATTCATTTTTATACATCCTACCATTTTGTAAAAATATTGGTATCAAAAACAGGGTCTCAGATTCAGTATAGGGGCTGGTTCCGGAATTTAAAATGCAAAATAATTGTATTCTAAAAATATAAAAATTACAGAAAAATAAAATAAAATAATCAATGCTACACAGAAGTCACATAACACGTATGGGATGATTTTCCTATTTAATAAAAATTATAATGTGTTTAAATGCATTAAAAATTAAATAAAAACATAATAAAATCAACTAAAAATATATTTTAACAGAATAAAATACACGAAATTTTCCCAGTCGTTACATCATCACCTTCGTCACCCTCATCATCTGCTGCATCAACCTCGTCACTGGAACTTTCAGCACACAATTGGTCCACATTGACATTCAAATCAGGATTCATTTCAGCCAATTTTCTAAAAATCTTCAGCAATTTCTTCTTCATTTTCTCCTCTAGTTCAGCAGCTATTTCTTCTCTGAGCTTTGCTAGTTCTGTAGAATCTGTATTGTCTTTTTTGGACATATATTACTACGTTTTCCTTGTTATACCACTTCTACCAACAAGCCAATTTGGTCCATGAGCTGCAAGGTCAAGCTCTACCATCTCTTCATCCTTATCATCTGATGCTTCCTCATTTTCACCATCTTTATTAGCCTACAAATTTTCATAACTGCATATTAGTGGTAAATACTAATGGCTTAATCCGCAAAAAACAAATCGCAAAGATACATATATATATTTGCAGAAAACTGTATATATGCTATTTTAACCTTGTTATGACGCTTGCGTGATTTTGGATAAAACTGAGATTTTGTAGGATTTGCACCGCCAAGCTTGGTAGTTTTCTACCATAAAATGAAGAAAATATGGTTACTATATGTACAAAAAAATGAAAGACGGGTAGCATGCGTAAATAAAATCACTCTTGGGTCTAACATACCATTTCATTACGAAGCTGGGCAAAACTGGTACGACCGACAGCATGAGTATCAGTCACATAGCTCCGACTTGCAGTACACTTTGTAGCTTTCTTCTGCATTGATTCATCACTCTAATACTTTAGCAACACCTTGAATTTTTCCAATGGAATGTTTGGAGGCTTGCTCCTTATGCGGTCCTCATCATTATCGAATTTGGTAAAGCATCGACTCTTAACACGACTTTTGTATACTCTCCAATTATCATCAAGTGTCCTCAATACCCAATCTTTCCCTTCCTCGGGAATAATATACTTTGTCTAGTAAATAAATTAAAAATACTAATTACTTATAAATAATTAATAAGAATCAGTGAGTTTTACAATATATAATGAAAAATTGAGCAGGACAACGAAAAATAAATATAGTGCTTTTTAATTACATTAACATATTCCCACCACCCATTTTTTTCTTCCTCTGGAACTTTAGACCAATTAACAAAATCAAGTGGAATGTATAGCCTTGCTATCGTTCCGCAGAAACTGCTCAATTCAGCAACCACTTTTTTATTTTTTGACACAGGTTGGAGCTTATGATTTAATCCAACTGCTGGCCTTTCATTGTACTTACGGGTGATGACATGATTCATCTTTGTAGGTCCTCTGGGCCTTCTAATTTTCCAGATACTAGTTTCACCTATGACCGTAAACACAAATCAGTACACGTAATAATCACGGAGTAAGTCTAATGACTATGTAGACACAAACCTGTTTCATATACACTAACTGGTGGTGCATGGTTACTATCATGATCAGCTTTATTATTGTCCACGTCATTGGCATGCTTTTGTCGCTCTTCCATGTCCCTTTTGCGTTGTTGCAGTTGTAAGAATGCCTCCATCGAACCACTTCCGAAATTGACAGGAACCTTTTCTACCATCGTAAGATCAGTAGGTAGTGGTGGTGGGGGGGGAGTGGTAGCTCTCCACCAGTAGGCTTGCAAAAAATATATGTCAATCAATTAATCTGGAATCTAGCAACAAAAAAAGAGTTAAATTATCTATTCATATACCTCTGTTCTCTCTTCAACATTATTAGCAGCACATGAACGGGCACTTCGTCTACACGCAACATCTTTCACCTTCTGAACTTTTTTTTTTCTAATTAAATAAGAAAAATGAAATCAAAACAAACTGTTGTATTTAGTTCCAAAAAAATAAAAGATACAATTTAGTTCATTTTTTAACAAAATCACATTTTGGCATACCCGGGGAACAACATAAACTCTTTCCTCTTCGCTTACACTATCATGTCCAGAAACATAGGCCCTGTCAGGAAATGGCAATTCCAGATCTAATTAAAAATACTATTAACAAACACAATTAACAAACATAAAGACATACAAACAGAAACTAACAGCAAAATTACAATTTAAAGCTCCTAATTAACACAATTAAATTAAAAGCCCTAATTAAAATTAACAAAATCTGAAGTAAAAGCTTGTTTAACATAAACGAATATAAGATGTATAACCCGTATAAATCAATTTAACTACAAGCACAAATTAACAATTAAATCCTAATTGATACATGCAAAATTCGTCTAAAGCCACATTTTAAATTCGATTTGGGGAAAGAAACATACCTATTTCGAGTTTGAGTGTTCGAGCTTGAGTTTTCTTCGAGCTGATTGGATTTGAGTTATCTCTCTCGCCTTCTCTCTCTCTCGCCAAATCTCTCTCTCTCTCTCTCTCTCTCTCTCTCTCTCTCTCTCATTTTTGTTGTGTTATCTGTCTTCGTGCGTGTCTGAAAATGCTGTGGTCAATTGTTTTATTCCAGTCAACAACCCCTTTTAGAAAGCCCGGGCAAATATTTTAGCAAAGCCCGCTTAAGACCGCCAATTTTCCCTAAAATTTTCGAAGTCAATTACAACGTTTATATATATTCGTTGCAATTTAACTTTACTTTTGCAGAAAAAATATTCAATTGTAACAATTTTAAAAAACATTGCAATACTTCTAAATTTGTTAAAACTTGTCAGTCAATAGCAACGATTTTTAAGCAATTTTTTCAATGAGTGTTGCAATAGCCATTCTATGGTGTAGTGGCATGTTAGAAGCATGGCAAACCTGGACATTTCAAGAAGGATTGTCGGGTTGGTAAAGGCAAGCAGGAAAAGCAAAATGCTGGTCCAAGTGGATCCAAGGATCCAGAAATGCAACAAGGATGATAATGTTGCTTGGTGGACTGAATCAGGAGCAACGAGTCATGTATGTAAAGATCTTCGTTGGTTCATAGAATTTCAACCAATCGAAGATGGATCTATCTTAAAGATGGGAAATGTTGCAACTGAACCGATCAAAGGACTAGGAAATGTCAAGCTTGTTTTTACTTCTGGAAAATGTATATTATTAAATAATGTGTTGTATGTTCCTGGGATTCGAAAGAATCTCTTGTCTTGTGTTGTATTAAATAATTGTGGATATAAACAAGTTTATGAAAGTGACAACTATATCTTGTCAAAACATGGCACTTTTGTTGGCTTTGGCTATTTATGTAATGGTATGTTTATGTTGAATGTAAATACTCCATTTAATGATGAATCTACTTGCATGGCTTCTACTAGTACTAGCAATAATTTGAATAAACCAGAATTATGGCATGCTAGACTAGGACATGTACATTATAAAATAATAAAGGATATGTCTAAAATGAGTCTCATACCTGCTATTGATTTAAACAATGAAAAATGTAAAACATGCATATTAACAAAGATAACTAGAATGCCCTTTAAAGATGCTAATAGGGTGTCTGATGTATTAGAACTAATACATAGCAATTTATGTGATATTCATTCTACACCATCATTAGGATATAAAAGGTATGTAGTTACTTTTATTGATGATGCTTCTAGATATTGTTATGTATATTTGTTGCATGCAAAGGATGAAGCTCTTGACTTCTTTAAAATATATAAAGAAGAAGTAGAGCTACATCAAAGTACCATGATTAAAAATCTACGTACTGATAGAGGAGGTGAGTATTATGATCCGGTATACTTTCGATCTACTGGTATAATACATCAAACCACGGCTCCTTATACACCACAACAAAATAGTGTGGCAGAAAGAAAGAATAGGACTTTGAAAGAAATGGTTAATTCCTTATTATCCTACTCGGGTTTGAGTGAGGGTTTTTGGGGTGAGGCTATGTTAACATCCTGTTATTTATTGAATCGAATTCCAAGTAAGAGGAATAAGATTACCCCTTATGAACTTTGGTATAAAGAGTCACCAAAATTTAGTTTTCTGAGAGTTTGGGGATGTAGAGCAGTTGTATGACTCACTGAACCCAAAAGAAGAAACTTGGGTGAACGAGGTATAGATTGTATCTTTGTTGGTTATGCCGAGCATTCCATCGCATATAGATTCTATGTGTTAGAATCTAATGACTATGTGTCTGTGAACTCGATTATCGAGTCAAGAGAAGCTATCTTTGATGAAAACAATTTACATCTATACCTAGACCAAGGGACATGCTTCAGAATTATTCTAGTAGGAACTTAGTTTCTACTGAAGATGTTCATGGACCATCTGAACCAAGGAGAAGCACTAGAGCTAGAAAAGCAAAGTCTTTTGGAGATGATTTTCATCTTTATCTAGTTGAAGGTTCTAGAGATGAAATTGAATATCAATACCAATATTGTTTTATTATTGAGGAGGATCCAAAAACTTTTGTCAAAGCAATGACATTAAGGGATGTTGCATTCTGGAAAGAAGCTATCCAGGATGAAATGAATTCTATCATAAATAATAATACATGGGAATTGAGTGATCTGCCCCTGGCTATAAAGCATTGAGAAACAGATGGATCTTCAAAAGGAAAATGAAGGTGGACGGTACAATATATAAGTTTAAAGCCAGATTGGTTATCCAAGGCTTTAGACAAAAAGAAGGGATTGATTATTTTGATACTTATGCTCCTGTTGCTAGGACTTCCACTATTAGGTTGTTAATAGCACTTGCTGCTATACACAACCTTGTCATTCATCAAATGGATGTGAAAACTGCATTCTTGAATGGTGAATTAGATGAAGAGATTTATATGAAACAACCCGAAGGGTTTGTTATGCCTGGTTGTGAGAACAAGGTGTGTAAAATGAAGAAATCAATTTATGGTCTAAAACAAGCATCGAAGGATTGACATGATAAATTTGATAATGTGGTCTTGTCTAATGGTTATTTTCTTAACCAAGTAGACAAGTGTGTGTATAGCAAATTTGATGCTTCTGGTAAAGGAGTTATAATTTGTTTATATGTGGATGACATGTTGTTTTTTGTACTGACCAAAATCAAGTTGATAAACCAAGAAGTTTTTGTCATCTAATTTTGATATGAAAGACATGGGGGAGGCTGAGGTGATTCTTGGTATAAGGATCAAGCGTGAGAACAGTGGTATTTCAATTTCTCAATCTCATTATATTGAGAAGATTTTGAAAAGATTTAACTTTAAGGATTGTTCTCCTGTTAGCACTCCTCTTGATCCTAGTATTAAACTCCTACCTAATACAGGTGTTGCAGTATCTCAACTTGAATACTCAAGTGATAGTGTTAGTGCCCTAGAGACAATGTAGTTGTACTTCTAGGAAAGACTATTTTGTTACTTAATGATCATGTTCTACTGATTATTCTATATTAATTTATTATGTCTTAATTTACTGCGATATAAATATAAGAGTAATAAATGTCCTTGGAATATAGAACATGTATTCTATATCTCTAAGTATGTGACTTAAAAATGAGATTATATGAATATTGTTTATATTCCTAAATATCCCTAATCGAGCATTATTAATATGGGACAATTATAATACATAAAGATTAGTATGTTTGTTGACTGATGACCACATCTCATTGGTCATAGGTATAGTGTTACTAATTTCAAGAACATAGGTGCATGTAATTTTATACATGGCACTGGATTAACCCACGTTGAGATTCTACATGTTGATAATGTCATTAGAAAGACTCACAGTGATAATGGTGTAATGATCCTTAGACTTGAGATCATTATATTTCTATACGAGGATTAATATACTTTGACTACATTAAAAGTTACCTTTGACCGGGTGATGATAAAAGTGTACATCGGGTATATTATGAGTCATATGAGAAATATGAATGATAGATAAAGGATTTAACCCTCCTATTATTAGGAGAAATATTATTGGCCTCTTGATTGAGTTAGACTATGAAAATGCATGGCCATGCTCAAATATTGATTTGTTTTAATAGTCTACTCATTGATCAAGGAAACCCGGATTAAACGTTGAAGAGGATGACTATTAACATGCCTCGAGTTTAATCTATAATATTTTGTTAAAGGGATTATATTACACGAAAACATTAATCATGAAAGGTTTAATTGGATCACCAATTATTATTATTACTTGGGTAGCAATGATGTATTACTAGATGCCGCTCATTGTTTATAATTTTATTATTGGATATTAAATTATTGCCAACGTAATAATAACCTAAAGGGTTACACAATAAGAACGTTTAAAAGGAGTTTTAATTTAAATTATGAATTTAAATTAAATCATTAAATTCGAAATTGGTTATTAATTAATTAAGCTGGTCTTAATTAATTATTAAAGAGAATTCGAATTTAATAATAAAACCAAATCAGAATGGGTTTGGAGAAGCCCAATTCGATTTAGGGTTTTAGCCCAATTTCTCTTCCCTATAAATACATTATGATGTATTGTTTAGGAACACACTTTTGCAATTCATTAAAACGTGTGGGAGGCTAGAGAGAGAGCGGCAGGTTCTTCGGCTAGTACCGGCTCCGGTGATCGTTGGACGATCAAGCGTTCGTGTGGACTACTTTGGCAACGTAGATCTCGAAGAGGGTTGCGTGGTGATTGCATTGGACCTCCATCTGTCATCAATTTGTTAAAGCTTCGTTTTAAGGTAAACGTTCATAACCACAAATTAAACGTCTTGTTTTGCATGGATCATACGATTGGGTTTCGATTTTATTGTTTTTACTTATTACTTTCCGCTGCGTTTGTTGCCTCGAAACCCAAAATCAAGGGCTATTGGTAGTCTTATGTATACTATGATAAGCATTAGGCTATATATTGCCTATGTTGTTGGAAAGCTTAGTAGGTATACTAGCAAACCAAGTTCACATCATTGGCAAGCCTTAAGCCGAGTGTTCAAGTACTTGAAAGGAACCATGGATTATGGTTTGACATATACTGGATTTCCTTCGGTTATTGAGGTCATTCAGATGCAATTTGGATTTCCAATAAGGAAGATCATTCTTTCACAAGTGGATGGGTATTCCTTCTTAGGGGAGGTGCTATCTCTTGGGCATCGAAGAAACAGAGTTGCATTACTGATTCAACGATGGAATCTGAATTTATGGCATTATCAGCGGCTGGTAAAGAAGCTGAATGGCTAAGAAATCTGATTTATGAGATTCCAATGTGGCATAAACCGATATCACCCATATCTATCAGATGTGATAGTGAGTCTACCTTGGCTAATGCTTATAGACAAGTGTTCAAAGGCAAGTCTAGACACTTAGGTGTTAGACACAACATGATTCATGAGCTTATCATGCACGGTGTTATATTAGTGGAGTTTATAAGAACTCAACATAATTTAGCCGATCATCTAACCAAAGGGTTGAGTAGAGATCTTGTGCACAAGTCGGCTGTGGGGATGGGATTAAAGTCCATCTAAAAGTCTCTCATGTTGAGATACCCAATTCCCACCTAATATGACATTAGGTGCTCAATTCAATGTGGAAAGCTTAACATCTAGAGATTGGAACACATTAGTATTGTCATCCCAAGGTATGTGTTCAGACCTGCAAGTTGAGGAGGTTGAAGTTTATTTTCTTAATAGTTCTTTTGAAAAATTGCATATGCAGGTGCGAGAGTAAAAGAACTACCTATTTGAGCATGAAGTTTAGCCGCTTCAAGAAGCTTGGACTTGGCTTTGATATGCTTAAGAAGGATTAGGACACTGGGCTAGTAAAATATAGTGTCAAGTAAGAACATTTGAGAATGTAAATTTATATGTATATTATCTTCATGTATTCGTTATGAATAACAAAGGTTCAATCCATAGTGACACCTTGGTATTCGAATATTTGGAATGTGTAATATACTAATGTGAAATTCAATCGTCACGATATTTCATTTATGCATAAGTTTGTTGTTTGTTGTGATTTTGTTTAGTTAATCATGGATTACGCTAAAATGGGGGAGGATTGTTGGATATTTTAGTGTAATTGGATTGATTAGTTGATTAATGTAATCGTAATATTACATCGAACAAGTCGGGAGAGTGTGGAGTGCACGCTTTGTTCGAGTTTATTATGATTTCGGTATTATTGCTTATGAGGCATGTTCATTGACATTAGACGCACCTGTTGGGATGCTTATGAGACATGTTCATTGGCATCGGACACACCTGTTGGGATATGATGTGTCTATAAGATGTGTCTATTGGTATTAGACAAAACTATTAGAATAAGATGTGTATGTTGGCAAAAGACACATCTTGAAATGTGTATGTTGGCAAAAGACACATCTTGAGATGTGTGTGTTGGCAAAAGACACGTCTGTTGACATCTATATATAGGTGTTGCATTGATCATTTTCAATATATTGGTTCATTTGAAATTAACAACAAAAACACATTCTCTCTTCTTGCAGAATTTCTGACTTTATTCGATTGATTTATTTGGGTGAACCACAAATAACTTCAATCTGAAAGTGTTCACACGACTTCAGAAAATTCCAAGTTACTACCTTATTTCCCCAACATATTTCACATCACTTTTTTTGTGATAGTTTACACCCTGCATATAATTCACTGTATTATTCGAATTTGGTGACAATAAACTCTAGCTTTAATTAATTTGTTCATGTGGAATTGAGAAAAGAATGAAAATATAGATAAATACCTAAAAATTAGTACAAGTTCATCCTATTCTCGTCACTATAGATAACTTCCGGCTAAATCTTGCTACAGAGTTTTTCCAGAAATGTAGATACATGGGCACTGAAGATTTATACGCCAGTACTAATATCAGAGCAGCTGGGAATAATTTTGTCACAAAATATATGTCATTACATTTAACTTTTAAGATGTGACTACATGCATCGTCATAAGGAAGAATAACTAACAGATCTGCTTGTGCTAATATTGTTGACACAAGAACAAAAAAGATCATCTTGTACTTTATTCATCATAGTGAAGTGGACAATATCAACCATAGGAACAGAGTTGTCCACCTTTCTTAATTAGCAGAGACTCGGGTCAGTGCACTAGAAAAGTTACGTTTGCTTCAACATTTTATTTGCGTCCTATCAATTGTAGACTCCATGTCAAACTGACCATCCCATGTAAAGCTATGTATCTACCTAGATAAACATATGAATCAAGCACACTCCAACAACGGTAATACTGTTATAAATTTATTAAAGTAATAACTAAAAATTTATTAATAACTAAGATAACCTATCAGTTACAACTTTCTCAAAATGAATATTATAATAAACTGACAGCCAATAACAAAGTGCTTTTAGTTGATTTGTTATCCTGATTAATTGGGTATATACATGTCCCTTAAATTTCTGATTGCTTAGAATGCAAACACAGTACTGGTCATCAAAGGCATCACCCGCAGCACATAAACGTTTCAGTAAAAGCACAATTCGCGCAACATAAAGTGTACAAGTGTTTGAGGAAGCACGAAAGGAAAATAAAGAGTGACAGACATAAACAACCTTGTGGGCCACTCTTCCGTAACAACTCTAGTCTGCAGGAAACACTCACGGTATCCTTTACTTATCTTAGTTTTCTTTTCAGCCTCTGAAAACTGGGTTTTCTTTTAATCAGCAGCATGAGCACGTCCAAAAGGAAACTGGGTTTTTTTTAACACACATTCTTCTTTAGTGACATATATAGCTTGAGATTTTAGGCGAAGCTAGTTTTTTTTGTAATTTGCCTTGGTACCTCCAGCCTTTCTACTATTCTCGAAGCTTTTTCATCTGGATGTCTACCACCAATCTCTGTTATTAAATGAAAAAACAGCCTGGACAAACTTAGGCTTCGCAATACAAGTGACAGGTTGTCTCTTATTGATTGGATTCTATAAAAAAATTTGTATGACATCGATACGGTCCATTGAAACAACTCGGACTATTTTGAGATTGAATTTTGGATTACATATTTTACTTTTTTAATTTAATTCGATAAAAGTTAATATTATTATGTTCAATTTTAATAATAAGATTTTAAATTTTTACTTTTTTATCTATAACTTTAAATGATAATTAATAATTTTAAACCAAACGGATCATAAAGCGAATACTAATATGTAAGCAAACCCAGTAATGAATATCCACTTTTCTATTGCTGCTGAGGAAAATAAATATAAATGCTGCTGGTGCGAATTGAACCCTGGTTGCTGAATGCTGAGGAAGTGTTGCTTCCGTACCCATTGCACAGAGAGAGAGAGAGAGAGAGAGAGAGAGATAGAGAGAGAGGCTGTGCTTCTTACTGGATCTCGGCAGGTTGTCACCTTCAATACTTGGAGACATCAAACAGGTAATATCTGTACTTACATATTTCTGAATTTATGATATTGAATCGCAATTGTAATCAGTGGTGATTTTGTTGAAATTGAACTACTCATTCTCTTTGTTTGTGAGATTTCTTATCATTCTTGCAATTGGCCGTCTCTATACTTGTATGTACTACTACATTTTTTTTTTTTTTTTATGTACTACTACATTTATTTGTGTATGTAGACTATTGAATCGCAATTATAATCAGTGGTATTTGTATCGAAATTGAGCAACTGATTCACTTCGTATAACTGATGCTTATTAACAATCGAATTTGTAGCGCCAGTATATTTACCGACTTATTGAAATGCTTAGGATTCATATTCTGTATGTTCCTGTATGCAATTCACACTGTAAGTCTTAATACAGTCATGGTTTACTGGTGGTGCGGTATTTGTGTTACTGCAGACAATGTTTGTTGTATGTTTCACTATTGGTTGAAAATGTGATAAGCCTTATGGGATTGAAGTGGATATGTGGCCTGACAATAGTGTGTTTGTAGGAGCTGGAGTGTGGGAATTGTTTCGTTTTCTATAGGTTCTGGAATTAAAGAGCTGGTTCCTTTAAATGTTTAAAGGATGGTAATTTTGAATATCAGGGGTTAGTTGTACTCCCCTGGGTTTGCTAAGTTGTACTTTTCTGTATTTGTTCACGTTTTCGAGATGAGTTGTTCTGGTACATAAAGTTTAAAAATCTAAGTCATTGTTATGTCTCTAAAAATCTTTCAAACTTATCCGGGATAGATGTTGTGCCGTGCTTTTGGAGATTTTTATCTCTCTGCTATAGTGTTAAAAGTAGCAGGAAAGAGTGTCTAATTTCTGGTAGTTGTGTTCGCCGAGAAGGGGATCAGAGGTTCTGGTTCTTTGGGGATTATTGGAGGGGCACGGGTTATGCTTTTCTCAACCTCTTTTGCTGATTTATTTTCTGAAATTGCAGGAAATCTTTGTCATTTCAGCAATCATGTTTCGTATTTATGTTTCCAGGAATTTTTTAAGTTTATATTGGGTTTCTACTTGCTGTAGTTAACATCTATCCCGCAGAAATATGAATACTTTTGTTTATATTCTTAACAGGAAAGCACAATCGGATCACATGTTACAAGTTCTGCTGTGCCTGCTGTGCAGGAGGGGGGATCTGGGCCTACCCTAGTAAGTATTAATTTTTTTTTTTGTTTTCTTGGTTATTTTTTTTTTTGTTTTTCTTGGTTATTCGAGTGACATGTGAGCGTGCATTGTTAGGTTTACTTATTGTGCGGTATTTGTATTACTGCGGACATTGTTTGTTGTATGTTTCACTATTGGTGGAAAATGTGATAGTCCGTATTGGACTGAAGTTGATCTTTGGCCTGACAATAGTGTGTTTGTAGGAGGTGGAGTGTGTGGGAATTGTTTAGTTTTCTGTAGGTTCTTGAAGGATGGTAATTTTGAATATCAGGGGTTAGTTGTACTCCCCCGGGTTTGTTAAGTTGTGCAATTCTGTATTTGTTCACGTTTTCGAGCTGAGTTGTTCTGGTACACAAAGTTTAAAAATCTAAGTCATTGTTATGTCTCTAAAAATCTTTCAAGCTTATCCGGGATAGATGTTGTGTCTCGCTTTTCTCAACCTCTTTTGCTGATTTATTTTCTGAAATTACAGAAAATATTTGTTGTTTCAGCTAGTACATGTTTTGTATTTGTGTTTGATTTGTATTACTGAAGACAATGTTTTATTGTATGTTTCAATGTTGGTGGAAAATGTGATAATATGCATTGTGGGACTGAAGTGGATATGGTGCCTGACAATAGTGTGTTTGTAGGAGTTGGTGTGTGGGGGAATTGTTTAGTTTTTCCGCAGGTTCTGGAATCAAAGAACTGGTTCCTTTAAATTTTTGAAGGATGATAATTTTGAATGTTAGGGGGCTAGTTGTACTCCCCCGGGTTTGCTAAGTTGTACTATTCTGTATTTGTTCACGTTTTCGAGCTGAGTTGTTCCGGTACACAAAGTTTAAAAATCTAAGTCATTGTTATGTCTCTAAAAATCTTTCAAGCTTATCCGGGATAGATTGTGCCGTGCTTTCGGAGATTTTTATCTCTTTCGGAGATTTTTATCTCTGCTGTAGTTTTAGAAGTAGCGGGAAAGGGTGTTGTGGTAGAGTGACAACGGCTTTTATAATTTATGGTAGCTGGAGTTGGCCAAGAAGGTGATCAGAGGTTCTGGTTCTCTGGGGATTATTGTAGGGGCACGGGTTATGCTTTTCTCAACCTCTTTTGCTGATTTATTTTCTGAAATTACAGGAAATCTTTGTCATTTCAGCAATCATGTTTCGTATTTATGTTTCCTGGAATTTTTTAAGTTTATATTTGGTTTCTACTTGCTGTTGTTAACATCTATCCTGCAGAAATATGAATACTTTTGTTTATATTCTTAACAGGAAAGCATAATCGGATCACATGTTACAAGTTCTGCTGTGCAGGAGGGGGGATCTGGGCCTACCCTAGTAAGTATTGATTTTTTTTTTTGTTTTCTTGGTTATTTATTTTTGTTTTTCTTGGTTATTCGAGTGACATGTGAGCGCGTGCATTGTTAGGTTTACTTATTGTGCGGTATTTGTGTTACTGCAGACAATGTTTGTTGTATGTTTCACTATTGGTGGAAAATGTGATAGTCCGTATTGGACTGAAGTTGATCTTTGGCATGACAATAGTGTGTTTGTAGGGGGTGGAGTGTGGGAATTGTTTAGTTTTCTGTAGGTTCTTGAAGGATGGTAATTTTGAATATCAGGGGTTGTACTCCCCCGGGTTTGTTAAGTTGTGCAATTCTGTATTTGTTCACGTTTTCGAGCTGAGTTGTTCTGGTACACAAAGTTTAAAAATCTAAGTCATTGTTATGTCTCTAAAAATCTTTCAAGCTTATCCGGGATAGATTGTGCCGTGCTTTCGGAGAATTTTATCTCTTTCGGAGATTTTTATCTCTGCTGTAGTTCTAGAAGTAGCGGGAAAGGGTGTTGTGGTAGAGTGACAACGGCTTTTATAATTTATGGTAGCTGGAGTTGGCCAAGAAGGTGATAAGAGGTTCTGGTTCTCTGGGGATTATTGGAGGGGGCACGGGTTATGCTTTTCTCAACCTCTTTTGCTGATTTATTTTCTGAAATACAGAAAATATTTGTCGTTTCAGCTAGTACATGTTTTGTATTTATGTTTCCAGGAATTTTTTAAGTTTATATTGGGCTTTCTACTTGCTGCTGTTAACATCTATCCCGCAGAAATGTGAATACCTTTGTTTATATTTATAACAGGAAAGCACAGTTGGAGCACATGTTTCTAGTTCTGCTTTGCAGGATTCTGAGTCTATCCTTGTAAGTATTCTGTATTTTTTGTTGTGTTTCTTGGTTATTCTGATTGTGATAATCCTCAACTGTTTCGAAAACCAATTTTTTTTCTGTCTTTTAATTTTTGTGGAAACTTGAACAATCTTAACAGGACAACACAGCTGGAGCACATATGGTGGAACGTGATAGAGTGGTTTCTACCAGAGTGGTTTCTACCCGCCCTGGTTTAGGCTTGCTTTTGGGTTCATCCGAGGAGATCCTTGTCCGTTCTGTATCCAGGCGTTTCATTATGTAGTGGTTTCTACATCCACGCGGCATTGCTCCGTCAGGCCTTGGGATTTGCGTTTCATTATGTAGTGGTTTAGTGGTTATTTTGAATTATTACTTTATTATGATCCCTCCAATCGAACTAGAAATTCTCAAACTGCTATGAGTTCTCAAACTGCTATGATCGTCTAATTGAGTTTCAACCATGTATAAATTTTTTGGGCCTCTAGTAAAGGCTGGCTGATGACGTCTTCAACTGATATGCTCCAGAGTCACAACTTTTATGAATTATATAGGAGTTATTTTGGAAAAGTTGTATATTATTTTCGTAAACTTATTCAAATGTGTAAAAAGTTGATGTTTTGGCAAAGGGTAGCTTATGTTAAAAACATTATAATTAGAGGAGCAGATTGGTTTCGGTTCAAGTTTATCAATATTGAATGAATTGATCGTAAATTTTCAGGTATAATTAAAATACTGTTGGTTTTAGCTCTTTATAAAAGTGGTAAAAGCGTTGGATATGTGCTGTTGGGTTATCATAATCCTTTAATATCAGTTTCAGAAATGATACTTTAAAAAATTTCCAGGTATAATTAGAATACAGCGAGTATAAATGGTTAGCTCTTTATAGAAAGTTGGGAAAGTGTTGGATACGAGCTGTTGGACTATCATTATACAGTCTTGTTCATATATGCGTAAGGTATTTTAGAAGATAAGTTTGTTTCACGACTATTGCTTGGTATCCCAAATTGGATCCCAATTTTTTTCCTAAATTATGAATGTCCCTATCTGATAGGTTATAATTATAATGGACCCGTATAAGCGTAAAGAATTTTAGAAGATAAGTTTGTTTCAAGACTATTGCTAGGTATCCCAAATTGGTTCTTAAATTATGCATTTCACGATTTGATAGGTTATAATCATAATGGACCCGTCAGGGTCATATCAATCTCACCAATTAAAATTCTTCATAAAACCAACTCATCCATGCCACATCATTTGAGAGCTTTTTTTGGGTATCAATTTGGGGTACCTAGCATTATTCTTGTTTCACTATGGTGGATTTTATGGTCGTGTCCTCGAGTCTGTTTTAGATCCCTAACATGAAGTTCTGAATATATTTATGACTGCATGAGGAATGATGTATGCAGTGCTAGTGATTGCTATGCCAAGATTTTAAATTGTAGAGGACATCTATTTGGTAATTTACATTGTTGCTCTATATTCTGCATGGGTGGCAATAATGCAACAAATTAGGAGATTAACCCATATTCCTATTTAGTGATATATCACTAAAATAGTCACTAACTTTTAAACTGGTCTTTTGCACATTTTGTCAATTTATTTCTAAGGGTCCGCATCTTATATAGCTCTGAGCCAATATGATGTCAAAATTGTTCCAGACAACATTATGAAAATTGTTCCGTTTGTGATAAAATCTAGTATACATACTTTTTTATGCTCCGCAATTGCAGGGTTAGTTGGGACTCACCTTAAATAATAAGCGACATATGGGACTCACCTAATACGCTTATCGGATTAATATGGTGTTTATGCCATTTCCAAACCAAAATGATATCAGTGAAGAGAATTCTTCAATATATGTACATATCTAGTGAAGCTGCTCTTATTAAACAAAAGAACATGCCAGATTCAATATGCTCCGCATTTACTCCTTATACTCAGTGGCATATCAATATGCTCCGCATTTACTCCTTATACTCACTGGCGGATCCAGAACCTTTTTTCTATAGGGGCACTATATACATATAATCAAGTTATGTCATGATTTATTGGGTCGGTTGTCACCAAGATCAATTTTATTGGGTTTTTTGATATCTATTTATGCATTTTTGAGATATGTGAATCATTAAAATATGAATTACATAAAATGTAATCAAATTATGATATAATTACTAACAATGCAGGGCAATTAACTTTTCTTTGTTGGGCACTTGACAAAAATTGCATATTTAGACTCTAAATTACAAATAAAAAATTAATTAAAAATTTTTCTCTGGGACCGTAGTCCTCTACATGAATCTCAGCTCTTGCCTAAAGCATGACTTGCACTTTTCCGGCAGGAAAGAAAACTGGTATTGTTGGAAGAGTTGGAAGTGGGAAATCAACTCTAATACAAGCACTTTTTCGGGATAGTTGAACCTACAATCGGTTGTATTGTCATTGATGTTTTTTTTTTTTTTTTGACAAATCAGTGATGGTATTGATATTTCATCAACGGGACTCTAAAACTGTTGAGGTCAAGACTCAGTATTTTTTCCTTAGGATCAGGTACGGAACTAGGAATAAAAATTGGGGGGGCCAAATTTTTCGGTCATCGGAAAATTTTCTGATAACCGGAAGATATCGGAAAATTTTCGTAAAAAATAGGGGATTATATGAAGATTTTTGTGAAAAATAAAGATTTTTGTAAGAAATAGGAGACTAAATGAAGATTTTCGTAAGAAATAGGGGAGTAAATAAAGATTTTTGTAAAAAATTGGGGACTAAATGTAGATTTTTAGAAAAATGGGGAACTAAATGAAGATTTTTGAAAAAAATAGGGGGACTAAATGAATTTTTCTATAAAAATAGGGGGACTAAATGATTTTTTTTATAAAAATGGGGGGACTAAATGAATTTTTTTTATTAAAATGGGGGGACGAAATTCAGATTTTTGAAATATATATATGAATTTTTTTTACAATTTTAAAATAAATAAATAAATTAGGGAGTATATGTAAAAAAAAAATTAAAAATTCAATAATTCCTACAAAAAAAAAAATTAAACGAAATGCACCAATACTATTCATTCAACCAACAGTTGATCCGGTGCAAGGTATGTTCTTAATTTTAAATTAAAGTTAACGTGTTTTAGTTAGAAAAAATATTATTGATTGCAAGATATGATATTTTAGATGTTTATAAAAGGTAATATTATCAATTAAAATTAAATGTCTTTTAATAAAAAGGCAATCAGCTAATTATTATTAATTATCTTATTTTATTATTTAGTTTAATAATTAGGATGACCGTGACGAAAGCCGAACCGACAAACTTTCAATGCCCGTGCGATGCACACATTTCTTTTATTATGTTATAAAATTTATTTAATATTATAATTATGTTTTTATATCATCATTTTTTAATTATTTTTTAATTTTAATATAATTTAATATACTTATGTTTACGAATCATACTAATGTTTCCTTATTATAACAACGTATACGTATTTTTAATATATTTCATTAATAATTGAAAAATATGGTGAATTAATGATTTTAAAATTAGTTTTAAATCAAAAAGGTAACTTATTTTAATTAGAAAGGGATATTAATGATCGAAAGATACGGTACGATTGATGTTTTTAGGTATTTTTAAATGGTAATATCTTCAACTAAAATTAATTGTGAAAAAGACAATCGGCTAATTAACATTAACTAGCATAATAGCCCGTGCAAAGCACGGGCCACATTTTAATTTATATAATATATTTCAAATCTTGTAATACAGTATGTTTTATCCTCATGTCAGTCGACTCCACCTTTCACGTGTCTCGATTTATCGAAGGGCATAAATTAATAGCATTTCAAAATTCAAGATATCAGTACACTCTAAATTTTAAGTATCATATTTATAGTGGTGCTTGTTTAATGTGAGAAGGATAAACGACAAATGCGATATATAAGTTAATCGTTAGATATCAAATTATCACCACGATAATAGTGTGCAATTTAATTTGTTTTCCAGTAGAAATTATAAAAGAATCACTACGACAACAGTGTACTATATAATATGTTTATAGTAGAAATACCAAGATTTTCATGAGAAATGAGAGGATCATCACATGTGACATAATACTTGGTGTAACACCACCAATAATCAACTTAGACGTTTGGTACATATAGTTTAAATTTTCGCTTATAAGCAAAATTTGAAATGTAACAGTTTTTATGTCTAATTGAGCGCAGAAGTTGAGAGTAAGTGCAAGTCGATTGTAAACTTCATAATGAAGTCTCTTCCATGTCAATCTTGTATACTCGTTTAGTAGGATAAATGTATTTCTCTTTACATGTTAACCATGTTGAATTTCTTAAGTACAAAGGCGGTTTTAAAATTCTTTACATAATAAACTCATCTTTAACAAAATTCAAGAACTAAATAGATCTAATATTTGTAATTGAGGTTATTTAGAAAATAATTATTTTGAAATTTATAATATATGCTAAGATAGTCTGCATAATATAATACATACAGAGACCGTTATTTAGGACATTTTGTTTTTGAACACAATCCTATAAATATACTATTTTATTAAAAATCAAATATTATAAGCTCGGATAATTAGTTTGTAGCATACCATCATTAGTCATTGTATGTTTTAAAGCAAATAGATAAGAACTATTATATATAATATTGAAAAATATTTTATATTTTTATATCTAAAATAGTATAAAAAGTTTAAGGCTTGAATTATGACAAAAATATATTAAATGAAATATTTATAGGAGCACGTGTCGTAATCTTGTATATACATTATGTGTTCAAATAAGAACTCACCTTGAAATAAGTATTGAGACCCAATCTCAATCCCACGTTTTTTAACCACTTTAAGTTTTAGCCACAACATTGCTTATTTTCTTTTCCACTCATACGCCTACTTCATATTTCTTCCAATTTATTAGCAATCACCTACCTTATCACTTCGATCTATTTCCGATCAGTTTTCATCCACCTCACTACCTCTCAGATCTGTTCATCCCTCCAACCATGTCATATATGCACATTCATCTTTCCTTACCTCTTCTCGTTCATGTTCAACAATCTTAAATTTTCTCATCCTTTCTCTCCCCGATCATCTCTCATTCATCTTTAATAACCTCCATCGACCTGCATTTTCATATTTATATTAAATTAATGTTGTTGTGGTTACGAGCTGATTATGTATGATGATAATAAAATCGTTAATTGTCATACCTCTAACACATTAAACTTGTACACCTCTTTCGAATGTTAATGAGTTAACATTATGTTTTTTCATTTTCAATTAAACTCATCTAAAATTTGTCAACATATTAGATTAATCTACTATTTTCGACTATTAAGTTGTATTTTTATTTGTTTTTTAGGTTGATGAAAAAATTGATGTACCTATTTTTTTACTGGCACTTAGTTCAGGCACAAGTGTTTGCAATAAGTGTATATCGTATCTTGATGTCCAAATTTGACACCAAATGAATTTATGTTATCTTGCGTACTTAGGGTAGGCATCAAGTCAATTCAGGACCGGGGAAAGTTAATCCTGTCCCAATCCCCGAGTCCAAACTAAATATTCAAACCAGTCCCGATCCCCGAATACAAATTATTTTACTCCCCGATTCATGCCCCAAACGAAAATGATTATCCCTGGGGATTGGTAGATTCTTATCTTTTCTAATATATTTTGTAATAAAATTAATATAATAGATTGTGATAAATTTAATATATTAATGCATTATAAGGGTATATTATTTATTTTCTAAATGATAGGAAAGACCATGTTGGGGGAGTGTTTTGAGTTTCAGGTCGGGTTCAAGGTGGATAAAAATTTAATCGAAAGTCGGGTCAACTTCAGGTTGACCCAATACCCAAACCTGACTCAAAATTTAATATACATTTAAAATTATATAATATGTATAAATTTGAATTACATAATTGTATACATGCATGATATATCTACATATTATTTAAATAATATGTATTCATTACTGTGAATATATCATGAAAGCCACTTGTGAATATAATCCATAAATTCCAAAAAACAAAATAAATATTAAATAGAATATAGAAAGTGAGTTTTTAATGCATGTAGTTAATGATTTTATAAAAATGTATTAAAACAAATTTGGTGTAGTGGTTGAAGTTGTGAACATAATTCATTTTAATCACGTAGGGCATGGGTTAAAATCTCAATACAAATATTTTTTAGTAAAAGTCTTGTTAGCCTATAACAGATAGATGGATAGATAATGAATAAATATTAAATTCCAAAATATAAACTAAATATTAAATAGAATATAGAAAGTGAGTTCTTTATGCATGTATGGTTTTTTTAAAAATGTATCAAAAGAATTTTGGTGTAGTGGTTGAAGTTGTGAACATAATTCATTTCAATCACGTAGGTCATGGGTTAAAATCTCGATACAAACATTTGTTTAGTAGCTTATAATCGATAGGTAGATAGATAATGAATAAATGTTAAATAAAATATAATAATTGAGTTCTTAGTGTATGGAGTTGATGATTTTTAAAAAGATGCAAAAGAATGACTTTGGTGTAGTGGTTGTAAATGTGAGCATAACTCATTATTATAAGTGAAGTAACTTGAAGGTCATGGGTTCAAGTTTAGCTACCAACATTATTTTTTTTAACATTAATATGATAAAAGGGTAATTATGTAATTTACTAAATGGCTTGAAAAACCTTGTTGCCCTATAATAGATATAATGGATGGATTATATTATGTCATTATTTATTTTAGTAATTAGAATAACCAAACCAAAAACCAAATCGATAAACTTTCAATATTTCGGCTTTAATATAATAGTATATATATAAATGATTCTTTTATAATTATTAATAATTTATGTACTAAATTGTTATTTTTTTAATAAATTATTACATTCCGTTAAATTTTTTTTAACGAACCTTAATGAATTGAGAGTATATATGTTTGAATTTTATTATTATATTTTGATGATCTCAACTATTTATTATAAGAATGACTCTTTTATATATGTTGACAATTTATTAATCAAATTAATACTTAAAATTAGTTTAACTAAATAATAATTTTATTACTTAACAATAATACACTAAACTGTTTGCACACTTACACTGTATACATTTATACATGCTATTTTCAAGACTAATATCTTGAATCTCATTTATGTCGAGATCAATTTTGAAAATTTCCCATCAAAGCGATTCTCTTCATAGTGATAGACATATGTGTCGAGATTTTTATATATTTTAATAAGAGCATCGTCTTCAGTTATTGTCTTATCCTTTATTATAATACCTGAGTCTAGGGCTGCACAAAGGTTCAAAACCGGACCGGACAGGACCGACCCGGACCGGATCGAAGACCGGATTTTATTGAATTCATGGACCGGGGACCGGACCGGTCATAACCGGTCTTTGGGACCGGACCGGACCGGAAAAACCCGGACCGGACCGGAACCGGACCGGTTTGGACCGGTTAGTTAATATTTTATAAAAAAATTAATTTTTATAATTTAATTTTCATTCTTTGTTGATTTATAAATTACTTGGTAAGTTAATATAAATTTAAAAATAAGTAAATGTCATATTATTTGTAAAGTAACATTAATTCGTAAACGTAATTATAAATTATATATAGTATGAAATATGAAATTTAATCATTTATATTATAGTGTTTATATATATTATATCATAAATTTATTATTTACCAATTTGGATCACTAAAATATGTTATGTGTGAATATTTAATCATTAAATTATATAATTTAAAAGACAAAATAGTGTAAAATTAACTATATACATAAAATCCGGTCCGATCCGGTCCGGACCGGGTGTTTTCAGGGTTTGGACCGGACCGGACCGAAGACCGGATTTTTTTGATTTTACAGACCGGGGACCGGACCGGTTATATTCGGTCCGGTCCGGTCCTTGGACCGGTAGACCCGGTCCGGTCTAATTTACCGGTCCAGACCGGAAAGTTGTGCAGCCCTACCTGAGTCTACCCAAGTATACAGTTAGATGCAGTTAGCCAATCAGAAAACTATGAATTATTTTAGGACCAATCAAAGGTCATTCCTTAATTTTAGGCCAATCACATTATATTAAAAGTTTTCCTTATTTACCATTCTTATTCTATTACACTAACCATGATTAGTTAACAATTCTAATTTAAATATAGTAATGACCTTTTAACATATCCATATATTACACTATTCCAAATACACCTTCAAAATTTAAGTAATATAAATTTTAAATTAATTAATTATAAAAAAATTAAATTCAACCAATTTAAATATTAAAAAATGAATTTTAAACCAATTATCATTAACATTTTACTTATCTTTATTTTTTAGTTATGCAAGAATTAATGGGACAAATAAATTGACTTGACGATATATTTGAATTATTCAAGATAGTGAATAGACTCTAAAATAGTATTAGACATTATTTGGTGTATAAATTATCAATCCAAAAAATCAAATTCATTACAGAGTCAATAAAAATATTGTTATCTACAATCATAAGTTGCAAACAAATTTGAGTAAATCCACTCTTATTCAATTAAATATTTTAAAATTTTAAAAATATTTACTACACTATTCCAAATACACCTTCAAAATTTAAGTAATATAAATTTTAAATTAATTAATTATAAAAAAATTAAATTCAACCAATTTAAATATTAAAAAATGAATTTTAAACCAATTATCATTAACATTTTACTTATCTTTATTTTTTAGTTATGCAAGAATTAATGGGACAAATAAATTGACTTGACGATATATTTGAATTATTCAAGATAGTGAATAGACTCTAAAATAGTATTAGACATTATTTGGTGTATAAATTATCAATCCAAAAAATCAAATTCATTACAGAGTCAATAAAAATATTGTTAGCGAATGTTTTCATAGCAAATTGGTCAACTCGGCGTAAAAATTCTAAAAAATCACTATTTTTTGATATTTCATAGAAAATTTGTCATCCCAACACAAAAATTCTAATAAATCAATTTTTTATAAATAATTAATTTATCAACAAAAGGGCATATGTCATCTACACAAATAATCATTCAAATTTTCTTCTAAATCACTATTTTTTATAGATAAATAATTTATCAATAAAATGTCATACATCTATAAAAATAATTAAAATTGGACAAACACATATTAAAATAGATCATATCAAGATAACAAGGTTTCCTTAATCCAAACTACAATCGCTGATCATATCTTAAATTGTGGTACATCACTCGCTTATATCACTGAAATATATAGTCTTTTGGGCGAAATAATCCAGTAAGTTATTCTAATCGTGAGGGAAATACATATGCGATTTGTCAGAACGTATTCGAACAACTCACCATAACTTTAATTCTATATTATCCAAATCAATGAACCAATATAATAAAATTCTGTAGATCTAAGATCCTTTATGCCAAAATAAACGAAGCTCCTCTCAAAATAGAAAAAACAAAACCCAATATATAGATAGGCAAAATCCACTAACGGTATACTAGACTTTCAATAGAGATATATTTATTGAAAAATAAAGTAAAATCAAGGGAATGAAACGGGAGTTATCATTCACAAGAAGAAAATACAAAATCCAATATATCAGTAGATAAAACCCACCAATGTGGTACTAGACTCTCAATAAACAGAGATATTTATTGAAAAACAAAGCAAAATCAAGGAAAACAATAAAAATGGGCTTATCAACAACAAAAACGCTGATGTCAACTCCTAAACTCTAGTTTACTATTTTTTTAGGAGAGGAAGAGAGAAAGAAACGGCTATAACAATCATTTAAAATTAAATATTATTGATAACTATATAGGTCGATACATATAAAATTATATTTTTTTCAAAAAAAAGGTGCCCATTTTAATTTTTATTCTTGAATTCAAGTAATAGTATTCAATTCTCATATCCTAATCTAAGACCAGACATATCGAATTTGTTTGGTTGCTTAGTAATATTTATTTTTAATATCAACAAAACTTTAAGTATATGTAAAAAATTTAATAACTTGGTAGATATATTCTAATCAAACAGAGATATTTATTAACAATAAACAAAATTAAAAAAAATGGTGAGCTTTATTTTAATGTACTCTACTCTTAATTTTATTTTGTAGCATTTTAATGTTATTTCCAATTACATAGTAATATACTTAGATAACTTGGACAGAAAGTAACATTACATGTAATTATCATATTTTTTTCGCATATTATTTTCGTTTCCTGTAAAAAAAAATTGCGTAGTTTAGTAGCATTTGGTGTTCAAATTTTGGGTACGCAAAATAATTTCATGTCATTTCATGCAAGAACCCAAAGACCCCAAAGATCTATGTTAATATATATTGGAAAAATATACTCACAGTTAAATGAAAATGAATTTCATATTTTTTAACCCAATAATTAAATTACATGGACACATATATAATAATGTGATTACGTGTCTATATATGACACATTTGATTTTAGTTTCACGTACAGTTTTCTATTTTAACATGTTAGTCTTAGTCAAATGAAAAATATATAGGTGGTACTCATTTTCAAATATTTTATTTTATGCAACTTGGATGACAACGGGTTGGATTTGATCCGAATTTTGTAAAATTCAAATCCACAACCAAATATTTTTGTTTTAAAAATAAATTCAAATCCAAAATTCAATATCTAACACTAAATTCGTCGGATTTTTGATTAGATTTAGTTTTTTTGGTTATCCAAAATTAGTAATAATGTAGTCAAATTAAAATAATAACTAAACGCAAACAATATTAATTATATTATACAAAAATTAAAAATTAAAATGATTAACTTTAGTCAAATATAACATATTATACGAATTTACATATTATGTATTTAAAATATGTTAAAAAATAATTCTTTTTATACACAGATGTGAAAAATTTATGTAAATTAAAGAAAATTACATCTTAAATATATCAATAAAATTTGAGATTGCGAAAGAGAAGTTCTAATTAATAAATTACTATTGACTAATTCTAATGAATTGAATAAAAATAAATAAAATAACATGTCTTACATCTAAAATACAACATAAAATAATTTCAAATTATAATATTATATTATTTGTGTATCGGGTTTCGATAGTGGATCGGATTTCAGATTTCGGATAGGATATCGGTTCGGTACAACTTAAATTCAAATGCAAATCGAAACTATTTCGGGTTGAAAATTTATATCCAAACTCGAATCCAAAAATTCAGGTTCGGTATATCCAAAATTTTGGTGTTCGAATCGGGTACCGTCAGATCGAATTAATTTTCCTTCCTTATTTATGGGTAAAAGAAAACTAATAGTTTTCCTTTTTGCCAAGAAATAAAGCTACAATCAACGTTCAAATCGTTTAATATATGAATCAAATTAGAGTGGATATTTTTCCCTACCCATATACGGTCAGCTATTGAACTACCGTGTCTCGGTATGAAGTTTAATATACCATATTCTGATAGAAAAGAATAAAAAATTCAACATACAAACTCCCAAGCCGAATATACAAATTTTAAGTTGTCATTAAAAACAAGCTGATGGCAATTACCATAAACTCTAACAGTCATATCTTACTCAAAAAACGGGATGTATTGAATTTGTTTGGTTAATTGATAATGTTAATTTTTCTTTAGTAAATCAATTCACTAATAAAATAACATAAAAGTTGTAAAAATGGTATGGAACAAACACACAGGAAACTAGATTAGATGAAAATTTTCCTTTATCATAATTACGATCGTTTAATGGATCTTGCACATTAGTATCCATTATCATATCGCTGAAACATTCAATCTTTTTTTGAGAGACAATCTAATGATTTATAACGGTCGTTAGAAATAAGTGTTTATGAATTTTTAATATCTATTCGAAAAATTGATCGTGACCCATGCAAATATTTTGAATATTAATAAAATAAAAATTATAAAAACCCATTGTATTGCACATATAAATATACCAAATTTTCAAAATAACAAAACTTAAAATATGGATAAAAAACTTATGAACTTGGTTGAAAGATTCTAAAAAATGAGAGAAATTAAATGAAAAATAAATTAAGAAATAAAACAATAAAGGGGCGTAACACGGATAGAACGCTAACCAATCAAAATATGATAGATTTACAACTCACTTTTTGGGATTTATTTGGAAATTTTTTGGTACCTTTAGAATTTTTCATAAAATTGCTCATTTCCTATTTTATTTGCATCTATAGAATGAAAAATATGTATTTGATTTATTTTTCTGACAATAATAATTGTGTTTTTATTGTTCTCTATACCTGATTCTCAAAACATGATTATATTGAATCGAACTTTCTATTAATATAGCATAAAATGTCGTTAAATTACTTGGAAAAAAACAAAAGGGAATAAGAAAATTAAAATATATTTCAGGTAAATTTATCATATATATATATAATGAATGTGTTTTGATATTCATCTTTTTTGTTATATACACAATTTTTCAAAATCTTTTAACATCCGTCCATACAATTACACATAATTTGAGGAAATTTACTTGAGATTCATATCGGGTTCGTTATTCTCAAAGCAAAATATAACAAAATAATTTATTTTTTGATACACTATATATTTTTGTAACTATTTTGAAATTTTAAAATTGTCGTTTCGGTGCGTAGCACGGGTAAAATGGTAGTCTACGTTAAGATCCAATAATTATGCTGTTAATTTAGATTGTGTTAAAAATTTTATATTGTTCGCATCAAGTTTTTCAAACAATTTGAAATTAAATTTCAAATATATTATTCGGTAAGAAAAAGATATCAAAATTGCTTCGAAAAAAATATCAAAATTAGTTATTAAAGAGGGTATTAGAATATCGGCTGATATAGGCTGAAAGTAAGCCCCAAAAACACATTTAATGTTGCATTAAATGAACCTAGGTTGGTCCAAGGTCAAAGCCCAATTATGAGGCCCAAAACCCTAACTAAAATACTAAATTCGTGATTGATAAATCAGCTAATAAAAAGACTCCGTTATTGATTCAAAAGGGAACCAATTCATACTAGGAATGACCTCCAAGACATATATACGAGTCCAATAGGAATCAGCCTTCCTCATGGAAGGATCCAAAATTTTATCTAAAATGGGTAACTTGTCCACCAAGACACCAAACCATATCCTAATTCCAAGGCATCCAATGCCTATATAAAGGGCCTGACCCCTCATTCTCTGAACAACGTTTTTGGGGCATAGCTCCATACATCAACTACCACGTTTTAGGCTTAATCCTCTACGTCACTACGCCGCGGGGGTGCATCAAGCCACGTAGGCAACTCTAGAACTACGTTTTGGCTTGATTCTTGATATTCATCAAGGTACGTAGGTATCTTGTTAGGATCGACTAGTTCCGACGGCAAGAGCATCCACCATTAAAGCTCGAAGCTCTCAATCCCTAGCATTCAATACACAAATTAATTACATCATGGTTTTTATTCCATAACATTTGGCGCCGTCTGTGGAAGAAGACGTCAACCACGGAAAATACACGGAGATAAAATATTGATGTGATGGTCCACCAGCCTCAATACGCGTTCCGACCACCATTGCGGGAATTCAGCCAACACATACCACTACTTAAGGGTTGAACCCTCTAAGAACACGAATTTAAATGAGTCTCCATGGAGTTGGAGTCCAAGAACGATTCTAAACTCTCTAAGGGCGGATCCCCAATCCTAGGTATGGCTATGCCCACAATAGGTTAGCATGATTACAAAACTCTACCACGGTGCTTCCACCACTGACAGCTCAAAACCCAAGTTATGGGCTTCCACCCCAACGAGGGGATGATTCACCCAATATTTGAGGCTTGGAACCTCCACATATAACAGGAGGGAGATATCTTGATCGTACACTAACGACGTTGAAAGATCAATTGGACTAATGATCCACTACCCTCGACTTCCAATCAGGGAACGACTACCCAGAGACGCGTCTCCAAGGGGTGATCCCCAAGGGATGATCCAAAATCCATTAACTCAAGGAGAGAATCCCCAATTACAGATGGTGGTTTTACCTCTGTCTAATGGAGCACAAGGAGCATGGATCGCCACCACCGTCATGCTAATTCCAATAACTCGAAACCCCGTTTATAGGTTGTCATCATTCCCAATTGCTGATGGAATCATCGATCTACTCATGAGAAGTATGTGCCTCAATACATTGAAGGCTTGGTCCCCTTGTTGGAGGATACCAAAGTTTCTCCGAGTCATATGCCAAGGACGACTCCTCGTCTGAAGAAGATGAGGAAGAGGACGTCCATTATAGCAAGAGACGTCGAGGCAAAGAGCCCTCTGGAGGAGCAAGTCGTTCTCAACCCTGGGAGACTCAAGGAATGACTCTCGACTTCCAATCAGGGAACGGCTACCCCATAGACGCGTCTCCAAGGGGTGATCCCCAAGGGATGATCCAAAATCCAATAACTCAAGGAGCCCTCTGGATGAGCAAGTCGTTCTCAACCCCGGGAGACTCAAGGAACGGTTCTTTAGGCAATAGAAGAAAGGATTTAGGGGCTCAAATTACCAATCCGCAACAGCCGACTGTGGGTTCAATGAATTCAGAGACGAATCCCCATCTCTGTCATTACACAATGAACTTAAATTCCCACCAATGGGATGTCGTTCATCGATGGTAGAAGTGGCCAGCAACGCGAGGCATACGTGCCTCAATGCAATCAGGGCCTAGAACGCTCATGAACGAGTCAGGATTTTTTCGAACCCTATATTGTTGACGATTCATCTCTACTGATGAAGATGATAGGTCCCGAAGGAGGGTAAAATAAGCTAGAAGGGGGGTTGAATAGCTTATGACCCTTTTTAAAAATTAGAGCTTGGCGTTTTTAAATTTCTTTCTCCTTTTAAAAATAATTACTTATAACCAAGTAATATAAAATGCGGAATATAAAAGCGAGAAAGTAAAAAGATTGACAAGATCGATATATCCTGGTTCGCGATGCCCGCAATCCTCTAACGGATTCGAACACCCATACTCCAGTCCCCGAGCTCCTCCCGAACTCGAGATTTATCCACTATAAAATCACACTCCTTATAGTAGGCGGAGAAGCCTTTACAAATACTATGTATTTATCTTAGAGTCTAACTACCCGTTACCTCTTCAAAATACAATAGCAAACCCCTTACAGGATTATCTTGGACCGCAACTCCCCGTCACCTCCTCAAATATTATGTAAGTAAAACACTTACGAGTTTATCTCGGAACGTAACTCCCCGTTACTTCCTCACAACTACGTAAGACCTTACGAGTTTATCTTGAAGCGTAGCTTCTCCACTACCTTCTCAAAACCACGTAATAAAACCACTTACAAGTTTATCTTGAAACGTAACTCCAAGTTACTTTCTCAAAACTATGCAAGCAAAACCTTTGCGTAGACTTTAGTATCTACACCCTTTAACGATCTTGGGTCTTAGGTCTTAGATATTGGGTCTTTTCTCCCCTTCACGGCGCAAAGATACCAAACTCCCCGTTAGCGTATCTAAGGCTTGGGTCTTAGAGCGAGAATCACCTCACTTCACTTCACCTCACGTCAAAGGATATAATACAAGCACTACGACTTGAAAATCCTTTTAATATGACGATTAAAAATGAACTAGTATCCAAACTAGATCAAGTGGGAGGATATATAAATATTAACGAGTTAGACTACGTTAATACAAATATAAATCAAGTATATTAATTTATATAAATACTCGGTGTGGCCGAATATAAATAAAATTAAATATACAATTTACTTGTGTAAAAATAACACAAATAAATATGAGAAAGAGCGAGTTAAAAATATTCCGTAGAATATTAAACAAGCTACTAACTCAACGTATACAAATGGTAAACACTTGTATAGAAATATTATAAGACCTAGATCAACAAAGAAATGGTCGAAAATAATATTTCTAGGCCAAAGCGACCTTGATTTATCGAAGCTAGAGCGAGTTGCTTATATTCGCAAGAATATAGAACAAGCTACTTAAAATCGACAAATATTAGTGTTATCACAACAACACTTGAATATGGCTTTGTATATAGCCGAATATATATATAAATATATATATATAGCTCGTCTAAGCGAGGGAAGCTATTACGCGTTAATGCTAGTGCGGAAAGTATGTAAAACACACACAACAATCAATTAAGCACACCACACACAAGCATATAAATACAACTCACACGTACGGAAATGTAACTCACTTTGTCTATAGGACAAAAATGAGGGCCGCTATTATGCATTAAATTAGTGCAAGAAATGTAAACACGTAATAGTATAATAATTCGGGCAAATAGCCGAATAAAATGAACTTTGGTTTCGGCTTAAGAAACAAGTTCAAGATGCTTGGTTTAGTCCTTAAACGTTTAAGCTCAAGTAAGATTAAAAGGACTAAAATAAACCAAGTTAAGAAGCTCTCTTTTGATTTAAGGAATAACAAGTTTAAATCACTTGTTTCATGCACTTTCAAGCACAAATCAAAAGATGTTCTTAGCCTTTCAACCAAGTATTATCAAGAGGTTGTTAAGGACTTAAAGAAGAGCAAGTAAACACTTCAAGAAGCTCTTCAAAAATTTTGCACTACTTTGTCAATATACACTACACGAATTAATCAAGAACAAGTGTATATTTTGGTGACAAAAGTGCAAGAAAATTCAAGCCAAATGAGCACCAACCAAGGAGTATACAAGGAGGTTATTATGGTGACTCAAGTACACAAACAAGACCACTTAAGGACTGTTAAAAACGTGCACAAAAACTGCCTACAAAGGGCTTGGCCGAGAGCTTAAAGATGAGCAAGAAAGAGGTCCAAAATCACTACCAAATGGCCGGATTTGAGCACCAAAAGAAAGGCAACCAAAGAAGTACCAAAGGTGACTCAAATATACAAGAAATAACACTCAAGAGGCTGCACAAAAACGTGCTTGAGGCTGCCTAAAGAGTACTTGACGAGAGGTAGGAAGAAGTGTAAGAAAAGGACCAAAAACACCACTTAAACAAGGCCTAGTTGAGCACCACTTGAATGTAATTCAATGAGGATAAATTGGTGACTCAAACCACATTCAAGAACACTTTGGGGACTTCTGAAAATGAGCTCAAGAGCTGCCCCAAGAGTGATGGCCGGATAGTGTTTATTTGCTCAAGAAATGGACTAACAACAAAGCTTTAAAGATGTTATAAAATGGAGCAACAAAGCTTTGTTATCCAAATCTTTTGGAGGATTTTGGTACTCTAAGAAGGCTGATTTCTGGAGAGAAAATAGCAGCACTTCTAGGACACAAAATGCTCAAGTGAAATGGGTGGAGTTAGCTTGCTATTTATAGGCAAAATGGTGAAAAGGTGAGCCAATAAGAGCATGACATTTGGCACCTACTAATAAACAAATAGCAAAGCCACTTTCCTGGAAATTCATGCTAACTTGGTCCCCAATCTATGTGTATATACCAGCTATATAAGTGTAGGGATTGTATATTAGTTTCATTTTATCCGAATAAATCGAAACTACGCATATTAGCACGAAACACCCACTATATTAAGACAAATCGAAAAATATCTTAAAAATTATGAAACTTTGGGAATCCTCTTGAAATATTCCCAGAAGAATATGGTAAAAATTTCAATTAAAAACGAGTTGTCCTTCTATGACTTTTAAACGACCGAAAAATCAATTACGAATCGATTTTAGAGGTCCGGGAAAAAGTCATTTAAAAATCATGAAATTTTGTCCAATTTTTTTTAATCATTTTAGTGACATACTAAAAATTTCAAGTCAAAATAATGTGTCTAGGTATTTTATCAAAAAATATTTCAATAAAATGCACTTACGCGACGGAATAAAATACCTTAGCCTTTTGTCGTAACTTGTCGACAATTTGGCCATAGTTTTGACTTGAAAAATATTCAAATATAATATTCCTCAAATAATAATGACCATGAAGTCCTCAGAATATTTATTTTGAATATTTTACGATTTTATCCATTTAAGTGAAAACTGTTAAGGATTCGGGATAAAATTCGTTTTTATTCTTTCTGCAAGTCAATAAATAAGGCAATCTTGAAAATATTACTTTGAAAAATATATTGAATATATTCAAGGGCAAAACCTTTGAAATGAACATCGTCTAGAATAAATCTAGCATTTTACGGCTCGTAAAATCTTTGTTCGGAATATTTCAATATATGTGCCTTTTGACTTTTCTTTGAAAATGTACCACAAATAATCTAGACTAGAAAATATCATTTTACTGACATTCCTTATCTAAATTAATCATTAGTATGAGAAAGCGGAATTTACTAAACAACGTAGTAAATTAATTTTTCACTTTCGTATTTTGACAAATCACCAAAACTTTTATACGTGGAGACTGTCGTACAATCTTATTAAAACAAGACTGTCTCACAATCTTCCCCTTTTTGGTATCTGTAAAAAATATTCACGAGAGATTAAATATGTGTGAAAATAACTTCCCCTTGCTTAATGCATTCGAACTAAAGAAAGATAGTTAAAAAATTTTGAAAATTTAAAACAGGCAAGGTTCCACACAATATCTCTAGGAGAATTTCACAACTTCCCCTAAATTATACGATCACACATATATGAATTCATCTTCCCCTTTTTGATAAAAACCAAAAAGTGAAAAATAAATCACAAGTGTGAGTGGGAGAGAAATTTGTTATACTAAGCACAAGAGAAATATAAAGGGAGAGGGGATTATAACTACATTATTACATGCCAAGAGCTCCACCAATCCTCCTTATTTCTCCAAAATTAGTCCACTACCCAAATCTTCACAAAGATTAGGACTAATTTAATTATACAAACAATAGTGCCTAGTCTACAAATTACAAGAATTATCTCCCCACAAAGTACAACAAGACAAGTAGATTACAATGCAATTTAAGGTACATGGTCTTGTAATAGCTTCGAGTAGCTGCATTGATCGACCTTAATGAGCATCGATGTAGCTTGCAATATACTGAGCTTGAGATGACTTCGACATGGTGACTGCAAAGCATGAAATGAGTAGGCTTTCGAAGGGCTGACATTGTGCATGGCTTGTGGATGCACAAAATTAGAGACAAAGCATGTCTAATGCTGCAATGTTAGTACTCAAAAAGAGTGTCAGTAAGGATTCAAGTGTGTATCAAAAGTGAAATGACAGAGTAAGGGTTAGAGATACATCACAGAGCTTGGGCTTCAACAAATTTTACAAACACAAATATATGTCCTTGAGGTTCCTGTTAAAGCACAAAGCAATCCTAACAAATGCAACTATATGCACTAAAGTGGCCAGTTCCCCCTAGGAACAGATCAAGGAAATTTCAAAGGAATTTCCAGGCAGTCCATGAGTTCAGTGGCAAGTGTGTGTAGTGACTTTACTTATGACAATGCAACATAGTTAAATAAACAAATGTAAAGTACTAGACAAGCAACTGCAACTGCATTCATTCATTCGATTCAAGCAAAAGTACATAATAACTTCTAAATCCAACTAACAGAGAAAAACAGTTGGAAATAGAACTGATAGCACCAACATCATATAAGTACTAGGATAGTAGGATAATTAGCTAGAGCATCACAAGCTAACACATTAGCACACAACCATATAAAAGCAACAAGTCATTACAAAAGCAAGCATCACACACAAGTCCAACCACCACCACCACCAACAGTCAGGTTCAACACAAGCTAACACTCAATCCACCTGATTGTAGTGTTCATTGCTGACCACTGCATCAAGCAGGTTCTCACATTCCATGTTCTCAGAATTGGTCACATTGACCTCAATCTCATTGTTCTTAGCTTCCTTAACCTCATTCTCTTTACCATCATTCTCTGTAATCTCAAAAGCCTCATCAATCATAGAACCCCCATTTATAATGTTCTGAACTGGAACCCCCAAGATAATGTCATTGCTGACATTGTTACCACCATGCATATTAATCTGAAGTTGGATCAACTGAGAAAGACTATTCTCAAGCATAGTCATTCGAGTCATAGTAGTGTTGATGTACTCCTTCAGAGTATCTAGCTTTGTGGTGATCTTAACATAGTTGGCTTGAAGCACATCCATAGAGGATTTCAAAGTAGTGTAACTCTGTTTCAGTGCCTCTATCTCAGCAACCATGGATTCATACTTCTCAAGAGACATTGAGAGAGTAATAGGTACTGTCTTGGGTTCGAAGGGTTCCAAAGAATGATTGTGAATCTCAGAATCTCTATAGATGTTGAGAGGTAACACAAACATAGTGTTATGAATGGAGAGAGTTGCAGTGACATGAAAGAGAGGTGGAAGGCTGATATTATACTTTAAGTACTCAAACATCTTAGTCAAAAGGAGACCAAAAGGGTTAAGTCCAACCCTAGATGAAGAGTACATCTTAGAGAGAATCATATGAGGAACATTGAAGGTGATTCTGTTTGTGGCAACCTTATACATGACTTTCATGTCAAGAAATGTGATAAGTTTGTCAGAGGAGAGATAGATGTTGTTTTTGACAACAAGAGCAAGATTTTGATACAAAGGAGCAAAGTGTTCAATACGAAAACCTTTGTCATTGTTGAAAATGTTTTGAGGCACATCAATCTTACAGAAACAGGAAATAAAATTCCTATACTCAGTCTTGTCAAAGATGAAAGTTTTAGGCAAGTCTACATTTGGGAGTGAAGCAAATGTAGGGTTGAGTTGAAGGGCTTTGACAAGAGTTTCTTGGTCGACAAGAACAGGTGAACCTCCTACAACAGAAGACAAATAAATACCTCCATTGACCCCTGGATTAATGGCTAGGTTAGCATAAAACTCAGCCACAAGGTTAGGTAAGATTCTCTTAGAGGGAAATGAGACCAGTGGTTCAAGGTTAGCTCGAGTAAGAATCTTGATCAAGTCATGATCAGATGGAAAATCTAGCAAATAGCCAGTTTGGAGCTTCGCCTTAGATGACCTATTATGAGCATGGTTTGACACAAAGATTGGAGGGTTAGGCTTGAGCTTCTTCTTCTTATTCCTATGAACAGAAGTAGAAGGGAACTTGACATTGTTGGTGTTTGTGTTTAAGGACAAAGTGGTGTGATAACATGTATTTTATACATGTTTTTATATCTTAATCTCTTGAATTTTCGTTAGTTCCGAAGGTATTTTTAATGACATTTGCAATTGTTTTGTTTTTCAGTGGAATTCACTTAATTGTTGGATGAAGCCTTATTTTGGAGCTTAAATGGAAAAATTTGTCAAGACTAGAAGTGGAGATGCATGATCAAGAAGTTGAAGATTAAAAGTGCGAGATTTTGAAGTTTCAAAAGTGCACATTCATTTTGCACGGTCCTGAAGGGTGTGAAATTCATTGCAGAAAATATTCACGGCCGTGCAGTTGGGTGTGAGTTCTTTGTAACTTAGTGCAGAAATATGCACACTCCTATGCACGGCCGTGCACCTGAGTGTGAGTTTTGTGCTGTGCCAAAAATAGTGGGAATTTGATTGTTTTGCCCCTTTCCAAATGGGTTATTTAGATAGTATTTTAGGGGAAGTAAACCCTACACTCTCATATCTTATTTTTCATCTCCTCTTTGCCTCTTCAAGAGCAAAAACTAGGGTTAGTAAAGTAGAGAGAAACATTAATTACTCATAATCTAGCATTGATTATGAGTAACTAACTTCATATATTTGGCTCAAGGAAGGAGCTCTTGTACTAAACCCATTTCAATTGAAGTAAGATCTATTTCACTCTATCTTGAATGTTTGTGTTGTATTGTTTATGATTTTGCTTGGAGATTGTAAGTTGCTTCACCTTACTCTTCTTGTAATTTCAATTGCTAATTGTTTGTGCTAATCCGTAATTGTTAGTGCATTCATTATAGTAGCACAAGCTTTAGTGTACCTAAATCCACAAAATTCAAGTGCAAATACCTAGGTTGAGCTTCTCATCCTTGGGTTTGTCCTAGCATCTCTTTGTTTATTTCCTTGACTTGGTTAAATTGGTAGTGCTTCATTATTGGTTGCTAATGTCAAGAGAGCTAATTTATGTGCTTCACTAAATTAGTGTTTTTAGTAGAGAAATAAGTGATTGTGTGCTTCACCAATTATCTTGGTTGGGTAGAGTTGATTATATCTTGCTTATATTTGATTGGGTGTAATACTTGAGTTTCCATAATCCTTGGGTCAAATATCTCTTTATCTTGCTAAATTACTCATTGTGTTTGTTGTATTGGTAAAATTGGATGATAGTAATTTACTTAGTCATATTTCTCTAGCAATTTATTTCTTGTATGCAAGGTGTTTGATAAAACACCACAACCAACTAGGGGTGAGCAAAATTTTCCAAACCCGCCCAAACCAGAAATTACGGTTTCGTAACGGTTCGGGTTGGTAACGGTTTCGATTTTTAAAAAACCAAAAAATAATGGTTGGGTTCGGTTTGCCTTGTCAAACCAACCATTATAACCCGTTCCACCCGAATATATAATAACATATATTAGTTATTTTATATTATTATTTAAGAAATATAATTCAAATTAATAATTAGTTAGGTGTTAATAGCCTAGATGCTCATTGTCCTTGTTACTGGTTTCTCGAATACTAAAGAATGCAGTGTGATTCTTTGTCCAACTTTTATATATTGATGCATTGTACATTTGTGTCGATTAAGTTTTTGCAAGTTTAAATTTTTTTAAGTGGTTTAAAACCCAACCCGCCCAAACCAAACCATTATGATTTGGACGGTTTTATTTAGTACTAATGGTAACGGTTATGGTAACGGGTTGCAAAATTCTAAAACCATAAAATATGGGTTGGGTGGTTTAGTCGTTTCAACCCGACCAACCCGACCATTGCTCACCCCTACAACCAACTCAAAAACCCCCCACCATTTTACTTTACACTAGTATTGAACACTATTCCCTTGGGTTCGATCCCTACTTGCCACATTTGCTATATTTTATAGTTAAGTGCGAACATAGTAGAACAAAACATTTATTATCAATTTGGCGCGTCGACGACGGGCGTGGCCATGGTGTCAACCGAATTCATGGCAAAAGTGCAGTGAAATAAACACAAAGAGCAATTACTACACTTAGCCAGAAATAAAGAACAAGAATACAATAGATATCAATGCAAGTGTGAAGAATAAATGCAGCAAGAGGTCTCTTAAATACACACAAGCATGCTCGAGATAATTCAAAAAGAATTAGAGATAACAGTGCAAGCACAGAGCATAAGGACATGAACAGTAAGCAAAGGACATGCAAGTACACTGCAGGATATGGCATGAGGCTAAAAAGCAAAGCTACCAAGCAATTATATATAACTGATTTATCAGAAAAGGCATGCAGCTATCCTTATTCTAGCAACAAACGGCAAGAGCATTAAATGCAAATAAGGTAGTTACTAAAATTGGCAAACCTTTTACTGAAAAGTAGCATGTTAAACATTTCTACAATCACATCTGCAGGCACTAGTCATAGAATATAGCACATACACTCAAACAATCATTCTGTCATACACAAACACCACATTAATAGCTCACTCCCAGATACCACAAAGGCACAGATATACATTCTCAATCACAAAGCACTAAGCACAGGTGAACAGGTCTAATCCTAGGAAAGTACAAGGCAAATCAAATAGGATCAAACCAGATAAGTAACTAAGGTCACTTAGTTAGCTCACACAGAACACAACTAGATTGCAACCAAGCAAACAAGATCATCAACTCTAACTCACAGGCATGCAGAGGCAATTCAAATAAAATAATTCAAATAGGCATGCTGTCAACACAATGCAGAATGAACTTGGACATAATATGAGAGATGCACACGAATGAGATACATCGCTATCAACCTAGGGCAATTATATAATCAAGGCACAGAGATAAAATCTACTTAGACTGATACAATCAGAACATTGACATTTTAAAAGGAATGAGATTTTATCAGGGCTAGATAATCACATTAATCAACAAATCAATACCTAGGTGCTAGATGTGTGTGCAAGCATGGCAAATGTGACAATTAAAATCAAATGCACATAGAGAATTAATCAAATAGGTTCGAATACAAGGGGCAATCTCTAAGCACATGGTAACAAGTCACACATTATATCTTGTAGCAAGAGAAAGATATGCACACATACACTGAGACAAATATGTGCACAAGCATGGTCTTGCAATTTTAATATAGCAATTCTTATCTAATAGCAAAGTAGCACACATAACTTTTTACAAAGTTAAGCTAAATGCTAAGTTAGACTCGAATAGGCAACACATAAATCATATTGCAAATAGACATATAGCAAGTGACACACAATCAGAGACTAAAAGCTAAGGCAACATCATACCACACATGCATTAGACAAAAGAGCTAATCACAGTTAAGTATTATCTTGCAAGGGTTCGAGATATATGTACCTTGATCATGGTGGTAATACACATGATAAAATTCCAAAAACGTAAGCAAACAAACACTTACACTTAATGAATCAAGGACTAAGGCACAAACTCTTTACCAGATCACACAGAGACAACAACAAGACACAATTAACCAAACAAGATTGTTAGTATTAGCATAAATCCATCAATAAAGACAGAAATCATTGAATGATCATCACAACTATAATCAAACAATATCAATGTAAAGAGATGCCTGTTGGTAAGGCAGAAATCTCGAATCAATGCTAATCAAAGCAACATTTCTGTCATACCAACAAGATCCCAATATAGGAACATTGAACTAAACAATCAAAATCATGCAATCTCAATGTAGTGAGATGCCTTTTGGTAAGACAAAAATCTTAAACCAAGAATTTAATCGAAGCAAGAGAAAAATATTTCTGTCACACCAAAAGGATCTCAGTACAAGAACATTGACCTAAGCATTCAAGATAGTCCTAATGTTCTAAGATCACTATCAAAATACTACGACTTCTATCTGTGCGCCCAGGAGCAAGAAATCAAGAACCTTTATAACATTCCTATTCGCACGATAGAAGTCACATTATTGAGAGAGAGGAATCATATGCAGGGCTTTTAGTACACAATATCGATCAGTAGTACGATTTTATATGTGTGCGCAGAGGTTATCAAACCTATCATCGAAGAACAACAATGATCAACATCCTCTGCACACCATATAAAATCGTATTACTAGGACATTGATTATACAGGCTCAAATACACACAAACAAATCGATTTCTCGATTCGTTGAAGGCTTTTTTGTTAATTTTTGAATATCGACATGATTTGGGGAAAATCAATTCCTGAAAGGAACTTGAAAAATCGATATTACTAGGTGTGTATTTGGGTGTGAGGATTACGAAACTGTGGTCAATTTCTCCGATCAAAAACGGACATGGCCGGAATTTGATTTTCGAAAACTAGGGTTCGTAGTCGAGAGATGAGATAGAGTGCAGGGTTTGAATATTTCCCATTTTGGGAAATATTAATAAAACAAATCAACGGCTCAGATCTGATGTGACGTTTGAATATACGGCCCAGATCATTTCGCGCGTTTCCAATGCCCTGACTGTTGACTGACTGAACACAGATACGCATCTCAAGCACACGCAACAACCCCTTTACAAAATTCTGAATTTTGTGTATTTAATTTGCATTTTTGATTTTCAGAAAAATGAATTCTAAAATTCGATTTAAAATAGCAAATTAATCAGAAAAATTCACCAAAAATTCATGCGCCACCAGAAAATATGCTACTTTAATTTAGAATATTAAAGTGCACAAAGTTCCATTTATTCGAAAATAAATAAAATTTATATCTTAATTAAAAGATAATTTGGAACTTAATCAAATTAACTTGTAAAAATTAAACAAACCACATACTACTTTTGGCGTTAATTATTTGTAGCTCACAACATTGTCGAAGAAATCTGAACGTTTAAGTCCCGCTTGAAAATCCGCTTAAACAATGTTCCAAGTTGCAAGATAATTAAAATAAAGTAATATATATTTCGAATAAAATTTAACAAATTAATTCGGGCACTCCATCATTCCTAAATCAAAACGTAATTTAGCGAATCTTTCGGAGCTTAAGGGTTTCGTGAAAATGTCCGCAATATTTACTTCGGTATCGATGTGTACCAATTTAATATCGCCTTTATTTACATGATCACGAAGAAAATGATGTCGGATATCTATATGTTTAGACCTCGAGTGCAATACCGGATTTTTACTCAAATCAATTGCACTCGTATTATCACATAAAATAGATACCACATCAAATTTTATAACAAAGTCGGCTAATGTTTGCTTCATCCACAAGATTTGAGCACAACATTTCGCGGCCGCTATATCTTCCGCTTCCGTGGTAGAAATTGAAACCGAGTTTTGTTTCTTTGAAAACCAAGAAACTAAACATCCACCAAGAAATTGGCATGTGCCACTAGTGCTTTTTCTATCGATTAAATGACCCGCATAATCCGAATCAGAAAAACACACTAAATCAAACGGATGCCCCTTAGGATACCAAAGACCTAAGTCCGTAGTTCCTTTAAGATATCTAAAAATCCGTTTAACCGCGGATAAATGAGATTCTTTCGGATCCGCTTGAAAGCGAGCACACTTACCAACAATAAATTGTATATCCGGTCTACTAGCCGTGATATAAAGTAAACTACCTATCATCCCTCAATATTTCTTAATATCTACGGAAACACCGTCCTTGTCTATAGATAACTTATGGGAGATTGACATATGAGTACTTATAGGTTTTGCATTTTCCATCTCAAACTTCTTTAGCATTTCTTTACAATACTTCGATTGTGAAATATGAATGCCATCTTGAGTTTGTTTAATTTGCAAACCTAAGAAGAAATTTAATTCTCCTATCATGCTCATTTCGAATTCTTTACTCATCTTTTCCGAGAATTCGTTACATAGTGATTCTTTGGTCGCACCAAAAATAATATCATCTACGTAAATTTGAATGAGCAAAATATCATCGCCTTCATACTTAGTGAATAGAGTGGTATCCGCAATTCCCATTTTAAAACCGCTATCGATTAGGAATTTGCTTAACCGCTCGTACCAAGCTCTCGGAGCTTGTTTCAACCCGTATAAGGCTTTGTACAACTTGTACACATAATTAGGATGTTTATGATCTTCAAATCCCGGTGGTTGTCTTACATAAACTTCTTCTTCTAAGAAACCATTTAGGAATGCCGATTTAACATTCATTTGATAGACTTTGAAACCTCTATAGCAAGCGTAAGACAAAAACATTCGAATTGACTCGATTCTAGCTACGGGAGCATAGGTTTCGTCAAAATCTATACCTTCCATTTGAGTGTAGCCTTGAGCAACCAATCGTGCTTTATTTCTTACCATTTCTCCACCTTCGTCTAACTTATTACGAAAGACCCACCGAGTTCCAATAATGGAAGTATCGGATGGCGGAGGTACGAGTTCCCAAACTTTATTTCGAGTAAATTGATTTAGCTCATCTTGCATGGCATCAATCCAATCCTCGTCTAATAAAGCTTCTTTGGCCGATTTGGGCTCGATTTGTGATAAAAATGCTACATTACTCACAATGTTATGAACTTGAGCTCGAGTTTGAACCCCTTTACTAAGTTCACCTAAGACATTATCTATAGGGTGATTTTTTATCAAAGGAATTTCCGGAGGCAATCGAACTTCAACTTCATTTAACTCAAGAGGATTAGTAGGAATTTTAGTTCCTAGATCCATGGTTCCCATTTGTCGAATTATATTCTCAACTTCGGTACTAGAACCATTTTTAGGATCATTAGAGTCATCATCCTCTTCCACTAAATCTTTAAACATAGAAAGTGGTTTTAATTCATCAAATACAACATTCAATGTTTCTTACACAACTAAAGTTCCAAGATTAAACACCCAATAAGCTTTGCTAGTATTTGAATAACCGAGAAATACACCCTCACACGACTTAGGGTCGAATTTCGTTAGGTAGTCTTTCGAATTCAAAATATAGCATTTACTTCCAAAAACCTTGAATTAGCTTATCTTAGGAGTTTTACCAAAATAAAGTTCATACGGAGTCTTCATTTTGATAGGTCGTAGTAAAACTCTATTTAGAACGTAGCAAGCCGTAGACATAGCTTCGGCCCAAAAATACTTTGGTCTACGATATTCATTCAACATCGTATTTGCCATTTCTTGTAACGTTCTATTCTTCCTTTCAACAACCCCGTTAGATAGAGGTGTATAAGGAGCAGAAAAGTTGTGAGTAATACCACATTCTTCACAAAAGTTAACAAAATCCAAATTGTCAAATTCTCGACCATGATTGGTCCTAATATAGACGATCGTGTTATTTTGTTGATTTTGTATTCTTTTGCAAAGTGCAACAAATGATTCAAATGCATCGCTTTTTTGCTTTTAGGAATTCCGTCCACATAAAGCTAGAGTAGTCATCAACTACCACAAGAGCGTAAGAACACCCTCCTAGGCTTTGTACGGGAACCGGTCCTATAAGATCCATATGCAAAAGCTCAAGTGGTCTAGTAGTAGACACCATATATCCACTTATTAAGCGCTAAATGGCCTAGATTGATGGTTTATCCTTAAGTATGTTGTGTCTTTTAATTCATTTTTGTTGTGTTTCAGTATTTGTTGTGCAGAACTCGCAACTTTAGGTATCGTGACGATAAAAGGCTAAAAACGGTGAAATTTTGCACCAATTCGGAATTAAGAGTTGCCAAAAGAATTATCATAAAGAAATTCTGAGTAATATATTCTTAAAGCAGAAATCCCGGTTGGAATTGGTATATTTTCTGTTAAGCAAAAGGAATCCAGTTTCAGATCCTCAGCAGGCCGTAATTTACACCTGAGCGAGCAAGGAGAAAATAGAATTATCACAAAAAGATGGAAAGTGATATATTCTTAAAGCAGGAATCCCGGTTGGAATTGATATATTTTTCGTTGAGCAAAAGGAGTCCGATTTCTGACCCTCAAAAGGCCGCAACTTAGGACTAGGATTTATTTATATTAATAAATATTTTATTTAATTAGAAAATTATATTCATAAATATCTAATAATATTAGATATTTATTTATAATTTCTGAATTAAATTAATTATTTATTAATTAAAGATTATAAGTTGTGCGGGTTAAAAAGTATTTTGACGAAACATTTATTCCAACTTAGGTCCTGAATTGTGGTTGGTCGACAGAAGTTGAATTGTTAAACCAATTAACTAAACCAAATTCACAAGTGAAGTACTGTCGGCAAGTTTTAAAAAAAAAGAAAAAAAAACAACAAAAACAAAAAAAAAGCAAAACAAAAGAATTGGAAAGCAAAGTTGTTGGTCTGCCAGAAGCTTTGGGATTCTGCAAAGTCACGCGCATGATGGGCGTGTAAGTCACGCGCCTGCAATTGGAAGGATATTTCGCGCGTGGCTGGCACGCGCCAGTTCCGCGACTGGGTTTTGCAGATGGCTGGGAGTAGTTGGCTTAATTGCAGATGGCTTTCGGCTGCTTTTATTTGTGCTGATTTCTTTTAAATTCTTTTAATTTCTTTTTCTTTTCTTTTTCTTTTTTTATTATTAATGGTGTGCTAATTTTTGCTAAAAATAGGGGTAGTCTCAAGCTTGTAAACACACAACAATTTGGAGAGAAAAATCCTCTCTTGTTTTCTCTCTAGTTCCTTTGTAATTTTAAGTTTCTTTTTTATACACTTTTAATTTTTTCAAATTTAGTGTAAGTGTTATTTTGGTTAAAGAATTTACGGGGATTATTTGGAATGCTCTTTTCTTTCATTGGAAGCTATTTCGGTTCTGCGTTCTAAACTCTTGCAATTTCATATTTAATTTATCGAAATTTTTAATTTAGTTTTATTATTATTATTATTATTATTATTATTATTATTATTATTATTATTATTATTATTATTATTATTATTATTATTATTATTATTATTATTATGTTTTCATTTAATCCCATGATGACGATTCGTTCAATTATGAACTAATCGCCGTCATGGGATTCTAATGGATTTATTTACGTAATTTAGCAATTCGATGCGTTAATAAATTGTATTATGATAAAAATTCAGATTGCCTAATATGGTTGCGCTTAATTTATTAGATGCGTAGCTAACGTCTAAATTATTAATTCCTAATGAATGCGAAAGTGGATTTAGGAATTTAGAATTTGCCATGTTAGCATAGGTTCGTAATTGTCATATACATTTACGATAAGTGATAGGATTTTTTTCACATCACCCTATGTAGTCATAATAAAGGAATTTATTCGTAAACCAATTATGTTTTCAAATCTTATAGACATATAGGGTCTAAACATAAAAGGTGTCCTCGCGACTTCTATCTTTTTAAGTGGATGTTCGTGTGGTTTGACATAAGCTAAGACTGAAAGGCGCTTATGTTATTTTCGTGTTCCCGACTAGCTTTCGTAAATTATCAAAATTACTTTGAAATTAAGGCATCAATTCTAAATGAAATAAATAATGAAATTAGAATCCCATGTTTTTCTCGCATATAAATTTTCATTTAATTAAATTAATTAGTTCTAATTATTTAATATTACTAATTTAATTAATCAATTAGAAAAAATACAAAAATACCCCCCTTTTGATATTTATTCAAGCAGTTTGTTGTTTAATCATACGTCGTTGCTTAAATATTATTTCTGAACAAACACCAAGTCTCTGTGGGAACGAATTTATTATATTACTTGTGACCACGTACACTTGCGCAGTTAGTTTTCGAACCAACAAGTTTTTGGCGCCGCTGCCGGGGACTTCGGTGTTATTTTCAGAAATTGTGTTTACATCAATGGAGGTTAAACTTAACTGACTTGAATTTTTTGTTTATTTTTTCTAAACGTCGTGTTTTCTCGCTCTGCCAGTATAAGGATCTTGAGTTGTTTATGCTAACACGTGCCCAAGCCCTTAAATCAAGAACCGTAATAAAGCTGGAAGAAGAGTTAGACATGGCGGAAGATGTGCCCAAGACGTTGATGGACTATTCTCAACCAAAAATCAATGACATTTAGTCAAGCATCGTCAGGCCAGCCATTGCAGCCAACACATTTGAAATCAAACCTGGCACAATCCAGATGGTACAAAACTCTGTCCAGTTCGGGGGAACGCCAACGGAAGATCCAAATATGCATATCCGAAACTTCATAGAGATTTGTGACACATTCAAATTCAACAACGTGTCAGATGATGCTGTAAGGTTGAGACTCTTTCCATTTTCTCTGTGGGACAAAGCTAAAGGATGGTTGCACTCTCTCCCAGCTGGCTCGATAACAACATGGGAGGAACTCGCTCAAAAATTCCTCACTAAATTCTATCTCATGGCAAAAACAGCTGCCATAAGGAATGCTATTGCTCAGTTCACACAACAGGCGGGGGAATCTTTATGTGAAGCTTGGGAACGCTACAAGGAGATGCTAAGAAAATGCCCTCATCATGGCATGCCCAACTGGATGGTCATAAATTGTTTCTATAATGGATTGGGATGGCAATCAAGACCTATTGTGGATGCAGCTTCAGGAGGAGCATTATGGGCTAAAAGTTATGAAGCTGCCTACGAACTAATTGAAATGATGGCGGCTAATGAGTATCAGAATCCGACATAGAGGATGCCTCAACACAAGGTGGCAGGAATCCTCGAGGTTGATGCAGTCACATCCCTATCAGCTCAGCTTGAAGCGCTAAACATGAAGGTGGATTCTTTGACAAACTATGGGGTACAACAAGTAGCAAGTGTTTGTGAGCTATGTGCCGGTAAACATGAAACGAATCAATGTGCAATTTCCAATGAATCAGTGCACTTTGTGAGCAATTTTCAAAAGCAGCAGCATCCGGTCCCAAACACTTACCAACCCAACAACAGAAACCATCCTAACTTCAGCTGGAGCAACAATAACAATGGATTGCAACCACCACCGCAACCATATCAAACCCAACCACCATATCAACCACACCCATATCAACAACAACCATACCATCAAACCCAAAATCAGCAATATGGGGCCAGACCATACAATCCCTCAGGACTATATCAACAGCAGGGGCATCAACTTCAGAATCAGTACGCCCCGAAACAATCTCAACCTCCAGGATTTAATCAGCAATATTTTGCAGGTCCAGGCCAACAGTCTGTTGAGAAATCAGAATTGGAAGAACTAAGATTGATGTGTAAGAGTCAGGCTGTATCTCTTAAAACTCTGGAAAACCAAATTGGCAAAATAGCAAACGCCTTACTCAACAGGCCGCAAGGAGTTCTACCTAGCGACACAGAAACAAACCCTGGAAAAAGGGACGGCAAAGAGCAAGTCAAAGCTATCACCTTAAGATCTGGAAAAATCATAAAGGACCAAGAAGTTGAAGAGGTAGAGGCACAGGGCAACCACTCCGCGACTGAGGAGCAAACGAAGACCTTGAAGCCGGACATCAGCATCAGCGAACCGGAGGAGGTCAACAGGCCATCTGAGAAAGCATCCTAGGAGCATAAAACTGCAAACACAGAAATCTACCCACCTCCACCATATCCGCAGAGACTCCAGAAGCAGAAATTGGATAAGCAGTTTGCTGAATTCCTAGAGGTATTCAAGAAGCTACATATTAATATACCTTTTGCAGAAGCATTGGAGCAGATGCCGAGTTATGCTAAGTTTATGAAGGGTATTCTATCAAGGAAGCTGAAACTTGAGGAATTAGAAACTGTTGCCTTAACAGAAGAATGCAGCGCCATCTTCCAACAGAAACTGCCTCCGAAGCTCAAAGATCCTGGAAGCTTCACCATACCATGTACTATTGGTAATCTGTCTTTTGAAAAGTGCTTGTGTGACTTGGGAGCTAGCATCAATCTGATGCCATTGTCGATTTTCATGCAACTTGGTCTACCTGATCCAAAACCCACAAATATCTCCTTACAGCTAGCAGACCGGTCAGTTACGTATCCAAGAGGAATAGTGGAAGATGTCTTGGTAAAAGTGGATAAGCTCATCTTCCCAGCTGACTTTGTTATTCTAGATTTCGAGGAAGATAAGAAGATTCCCATTATCTTGGGGAGACCATTCTTAGCTACAGGTCGGACGTTGATTGATGTCCAGAAAGGTGAACTCACAATGAGGGTGCAAGACCAAAACATCACTTTTAATGTGTTCAAAGCAATGAAGCTTCCATCTGAAGAGGAGTGTTTCAAAGTTGACTTGGTAGATTCTACAGTTAGAACGGAGCTTGAGCAGATGTTATTAACAGACCCCTTGGAGAGAGCCTTGATAGGGGATTCTGAGGTGGAAGATGAAGAAGGAGCAGAACAACTTCAACAATTAAATTCAGCTCCTTGGAAGAGAAGATTTGATATGCCATTTGAGTCTCTTCGATTAGCAGAACTAAAAAATTCCTAAGAGCGTCTAAAGCCATCTATTGAAGAAGCTCCTATACTTGAACTCAAACCATTGCCGGATCACTTGCGGTATGCGTTTCTGGGTGATGCATCTACATTACCTGTTATTATTGCTTCTAATCTATCAGGGAGTGAGGAAGATAAGCTTCTGCGAATTCTGAGAGAATTCAAATCAGCCATTGGATGGACCATAGCAGATATCAAGGGAATCAGCCCTTCGTATTGCATGCACAAAATTCTGCTAGAGGAAGGAAGTAAACCTACTGTTGAGCATCAGCGAAGACTTAATCCTATTATGAAGGAGGTGGTGAAGAAAGAGATTCTTAAGTGGTTGGATGCTGGTATCATCTACCCTATTTCAGACAGTTCTTGGGTGAGTCCAGTTCAGTGTGTGCCCAAGAAAGGAGGCATGACAGTTGTAACCAATGAGAAGAATGAGCTCATTCCTACTCGGACAGTCACAGGATGGAGAATATGCATGGACTATCGCAAGTTGAACAAGGCCATCAGAAGAGATCATTTTCCTCTTCCATTCATCGATCAAATGCTGGATAGGTTGACTGGCCATGAATATTACTGCCTTTTCGATGGTTATTCAGGCTATAATCAGATTTGTATCACCCCAAAAGATCAGGAGAAGACCACATTCACTTGTCCTTTTAGCACTTTTGCTTTTCGTCGAGTTTCTTTCGGGCTCTATGGTGCTCCTGCGACCTTTCAGAGATGCATGATGGCCATATTCTCTGACATGATTGGAATAAATGTGGAGGTTTTCATGGATGACTTTTTAGTTTTTAGAACTTCGTACGATGAGTGCTTGCACAACCTGAGCCTAGTGCTGAAAAGATGTGTTGAGACTAATCTGGTGCTCAATTGGGAGAAATGTCATTTCATGGTGCAAGAAGGAATCATTCTTGGGCACAAGGTATCTAGTAAAGGGCTCGAGGTGGATAAGGCAAAAGTAGAGACTATTGAACGACTGCCTCCTCCAATCTCAGTTAAAGGTATCCGTAGCTTTCTTGGACATGTAGGTTTCTATCGACGATCCATACAAGACTTCTCCAAAATTTCTAAGCCATTGTGCAATTTTCTGGAGAAAGATAAACCTTTCAAGTTCGATGATGGTTGCTTGGCTGCTTTCGAGCTATTGAAGAAGAAGTTGACATCAGCCCCAATTATTACAGCACCTAATTGGGAAGAGCCATTCGAGCTAATGTGCGACGCTAGCGATTTTGCCGTGGGAGCTGTGCTTGGTCAGCGAAAGAAAAATGTTTTTCATGTGGTTTACTATGCTAGTAAAACCATTAACGATGCACAGCTAAATTACACCACTACGGAGAAAGAGCTTTTGGCAGTTGTCTATGGTTTTGAGAAATTCAGATCCTATTTGCTTGGGACGAAGGTGACAGTCTACACTGATCATGCGGCCATTAGGTATCTATTTTCAAAAAAAGAGTCTAAATCGTGATTGATTCGTTGGGTTCTTCTGCTGCAAGAATTTGAGCTTGAAATAAAAGACAGGAAGGGGACAGAAAATCAGGTAGCCGATCATCTATCACGGTTGGAGGAACATTGTAAGGATAAGACGCTAATCAATGAATCATTCCCAGATGAGCAGTTGTTCGTAGTGCACGGAGAAGTGCCATGGTTTGCAGATATTGTGAATTATCTGGTGAGCAACGTCATTCCGTCAGAATTCTCCTATGCCCAAAAGAAGAAGTTTTTGCATGATGTGAAGTGGTATCGATGGGATGAACCATTCTTGTTCAGGCAGGGAGCAGATCAGATTATCAGGAGATGCATTCCTTACAATGAAACGGAGGAGATTTTGCGAGATTGCCACTCTACCACATACGGTGGTCATTATGGTGGAGAGAAGACCGCAGCTCGAGTACTTCAGGCAGGATTCTTCTGGCCAACCTTGTTTAAAGATTCTCATCAATTTGTATTGGGATGTGACCGCTGTCAACGGGTTGGAAATATCTCCAAGAGGAATGAGATGCCTCTCAACATGCTTCTTGAAGTTGAGATTTTCGATGTTTGGGGGATAGATTTCATGGGACCATTTGTCTCATCGTGCAACAACCAGTACATCCTGCTAGCGGTAGACTATGTGTCCAAATGGGTAGAAGTCAAAGCTCTGCCTACAAACGATGCTAAAGTGGTGATAAACTTTCTGCACAAGAACATATTTACCCGTTTCGGAACTCCACGAGCAATAATCAGTGATGAGGGGACACATTTTTGCAATCAGAAATTCACTGCATTAATGGCAAAGTATCGTGTGACACATCGGGTTGCGACAGCGTATCATCCTCAAACTAATGGTCAGCAGAAGTCTCCAACAGGGAAATCAAGCGGATTTTGGAAAAGGTGGTGAATCCTTCAAGGAAAGATTGGTCCTTGAAGCTAGACGAAGCTGTTTGGGCATACAGAACCGCGTATAAAACACCCCAGGGTATGTCTCCTTTTCAGTTGGTGTATGGTAAGGCTTGTCATTTGCCTGCCGAGCTTGAGCACAAGGCATACTGGGCTTTGAAGAAATTGAACTTCGACATGAAAGTTTCTGGTGAAAAAAGGATGCTTCAACTGAATGAGCTTGATGAGCTTCGTCTACAGGCTTATGAGAATAACAAGCTGTACAAGGAAAAGGTCAAGAAATGGCATGATAGAAGGTTGGTATATAAGACATTTATACCGGGTCAAATGGTTCTGCTTTTCCACTCTCGGCTAAGACTTTTTCCTGGAAAGCTCAAGTCAAGGTGGTCAGGTCCGTTCACGGTTAAAACAGTGTTTTCGCATGGTGCAGTGGAAATTTTTGATAAGTCACCTGATCAGTCTTTTAAGGTGAATGGGCAGAGGCTTAAGCATTATCTTGGGGGTACGATGAACCGTGATGAATTCACCGCTTTTCTTGCCCCAGCATGATCGAGTTACAGAAGGAACGTCCGGCTAAATGACGTTAACGACAGCGCTTCATGGGAGGCAACCCATAGGTTTGGTGTTTTTATGTGTGGTTTGATTTTGTGTGATTTTGTTCAGTTTGCAGGCCATTGGCGAGTTGCAGGATTAGCCTCAGGTTGGAGCTCATTTCCGCCTCCTGATTCACTGCCCGAGGAGGGCAGCGATGCCGATAGTTAGGGGAGTTCTCTTTTATCCTTTATCTATACCTTCAATGAGGACATTGAATATTTTAAGTTTGGGGGTGATTTAGGATAATTCATTAATCGAGTCATAGCATTGCATATAGTTTTATGTAGTTCATAATACATCATGCTAGTTTAATTTCATATAATTCATATTTTGCAAAAAAAAATAAAAATTCATGATTAGTTGCATATCATATTTTCCTTGATCCCGTAGCGCTTGGTGGTTCCGTTTAGTAGTCAATGATGAATTTGAGTGTGATAGTGATGGATAGAAGGCTGATTTAAATACTCATGAATTGACGTGCATGTTGCAGAAACACAATCTTACACAACTCATCATTTGCTTTTGGGGCTAGGTTAAGATCATGCTTGTTTGGTTGTTGAAATTTAATCACCTGATTATATTTGGAATTTTCTTTATTCCCTTGATAGCGTAGAATCACTAAATATAAGTTTGGGGGAAACCAGGGTTCATGCTAGTTTATGTGAAATTGTTAATAATGGATAGGTGTCAATTGGTTAGTAGCCAGCTCATATTTATATGAGTAGTCTAGGGTTGGAATTGAGAATTCTCATTCCAGATTGCATTTAAAAAAAAGAAAAAGAAAAAGAGTGTTTATGAAAGTGTGAGTATGCAGAATTGGCCAGGGTGAGCTCTTTAATACTCGAGCAATTAAGTACGAGGGGACTTTGTGCCTAGTGACCTAAGGCTTTTATAGTCTGGGATCCACTGACCTAACGTTCGCTACATGGGTATTATTGCATAAGCCTTTTGGGGTCTCATCCATTGCACGGTCAAATAAGCATGTGTGTTGTGTATAGTATTATGCATCATAATTGTTAATAAAGCATGAATTCCTATCTAACTCAAATGATGATGGAGGTATTTCTAGGTTATGAAGTGTCTAGCGTTCATTCTATTTATAAACTTGTGATTGTCTTGGCGAGGAATAGGTATGGTTTTGATCTAGTGCTAAGAGTAATTCTGATGAGTATTGCACGCACACACGTTTCTGTACTTGTAAATGTTAATATGCGGGTATTTAGTTGATCTCTATTTGGAATTATCACATTTTCTGAGGCACTCTGCTAAATTGGTTACTGCTTCGCATATGAGATCCTTGCATCGGTTGCATTCATGCATTTAGAGGTAGTCGAGTCTGTTTTCGCTTGAGGACAAGCATCAGTTTAAGTTTGGGGGTGTGATAAGTGGATTTTATATCCACTTATTATGCGCTAAATGGTCTAGATTGATGGTTTATCCTTAAGTATGTTGTGTCTTTTAATTCATTTTTGTTGTGTTTCAGCATTTGTTGTGCAGAACTCGCAACTTTAGGTATCGTGGCGATAAAAGGCTAAAAACGGTGAAATTTTGCACCAATTCGGAATTAAGAGTTGCCAAAAGAATTATCATAAAGAAATTCTGAGTGATATATTCTTAAAGCAGAAATCCCGGTTGGAATTGGTATATTTTCTGTTAAGCAAAAGGAATCCAGTTTCAGATCCTCAGCAGGCCGTAATTTACACCTGAGCGAGCAAGGAGAAAATAGAATTATCACAAAAAGATGGAAAGTGATATATTCTTAAAGCAGGAATCCCGGTTGAAATTGATATATTTTTCGTTGAGCAAAAGGAGTCCGATTTCTGACCCTCAAAAGGCCGCAACTTAGGACTTAAGGATTTATTTATATTAATAAATATTTTATTTAATTAGAAAATAATATTTATAAATATCTAATAATATTAGATATTTATTTTTATAATTTCTGAATTAAATTAATTATTTATTAATTAAAGATTATAAGTTGTGCGGGTTAAAAAGTATTTTGACGAAACATTTATTCCAACTTAGGTCCTGAATTGTGGTTGGTCGACAGAAGTTGAATTGTTAAACCAATTAACTAAACCAAATTCACAAGTGAAGTGCTGTCGGCAAGTTTTAAAAAAAAAAAGAAAAAAAAAAACAACAAAAACAAAAAAAAAGAAAAACAAAAGAATTGGAAAGCAAAGTTGTTGGTCTGCCAGAAGCTTTGGGATTCTGCAAAGTCACGCACATGATGTGGCATGTAAGTCAGGCGCCTGCAATTGAAAGGATATTTCGCGCGTGGCTTGCACGCGCCAGTTCCGCGACTGGGTTTTGCAGATGGCTGGGAGTAGTTGGCTTAATTGCAGATGGCTTTCGGTTGCTTTTATTTGTGCTGATTTCTTTTAAATTCTTTTAATTTCTTTTTCTTTTCTTTTTATTTTTTTATTATTATTGGTGTGCTAATTTTTGCTATAAATAGGGGTAGTCTCAAGCTTGTAAACACACAACAATTTGGAGAGAAAAATCCTCTCTTGTTTTCTCTCTAGTTCCTTTGTTATTTTAAGTTTCTTTTTTATACACTTTTAATTTTTGCAAATTTAGTGTAAGTGTTATTTTGGTCGAAGAATTTACGGGGATTATTTGGAATGCTCTCTTCTTTCATTGGAAGCTATTTCGGTTCTGCGTTCTAAACTCTTGCAATTTCATATTTAATTTATCGAAATTTTTAATTTAGTTATTATTATTATTATTATTATTATTATTATTATTATTATTATTATTATTATTATTATTATTATTGTTATTATTATTATTATGTTTTCATTTAATCCCATGATGACGATTCGTTCAATTATGAACTAATCGCCGCCATAGGATTCTAATGGATTTATTTACGTAATTTAGCAATTCGATGTCTTAATAAATTGTATTATGATAAAAATTCAGATTGCCTAATATGGTTGCGCTTAATTTATTAGATGCGTAGCTAACGTCTAAATTATTAATTCCTAATGAATGCGAAAGTGGATTTAGGAATTTAGAATTTGCCATGTTAGCATAGGTTCGTAATTGTCATATACATTTACGATAAGTGATAGGATTTTTTTCACATTACCCTATGTTGTCATAATAAAGGAATTTATTCGTAAACCAATTATGTTTTCAAATCTTATAGACATATAGGGTCTAAACATAAAAGGTGTCCTCGCGACTTCTATCTTTTTAAGTGGATGTTCGTGTGGTTTGACATAAGTTAAGACTGAAAGGCGCTTATGTTATTTTCGTGTTCCCGACTAGCTTTCGTAAATTATCAAAATTACTTTGAAATTAAGGCATCAATTCTAAATGAAATAAATAATGAAATTAGAATCCCATATTTTTCTCGTATATAAATTTTCATTTAATTAAATTAATTAGTTCGAATTATTTAATATTACTAATTTAATTAATCAATTAGAAAAAATACAAAAATACCCCCTTTTGATATTTATTCAAGCAGTTTGTTGTTTAATCATACGTCGTTGCTTAAATATTATTTCTGAACAAACACCAAGTCTCTGTGGGAACGAATTTATTATATTACTTGTGACTGCGTACACTTGCGCAGTTAGTTTTCGAACCAACAACAAACGAATTTGTTTGCCAATTTTACAAGCTTCACATACATGATCTTTTACGAAGTTTATTTTTGGTAATCCACGAACATGTTCTTTCGAACAAATATTCTTCATGAGTTTCATGTTAATATGACCCAATCTACGGTGCCATAACCATGGATCCTCATTCATGGATACTAAACAAACATTTTCGTAATCATTTAAGTCGCACGAATAAACATTCTTAGTTCGTGGGCACTTAAGAATCAATTTCCACACTTTGTCATAAATCGCACAATGAGATGGAAAGAAGATTACTTTGCAACCAGTATCACATAGTTGACTTATCGAAAGCAAATTGTACTTTAGTCCAGTGACTAACTGTACATTCGAAATTTTAATGCTTTCATTGCCAATATCACCAATACCGACAATAGTACATTGACTACTATCACCAAAAGTTACACTTCCGGTGGTTACCTTTTTAATATTATTCAACAAAGATTTATTACCCGTCATGTGCCGTGAGCAATCACTATCGAGATACCACAAATTCTTCTTAGCGGTAAAGCACACCTACACAAAAGATTAGTAAAACCGATTGGTACCCCTTTTTCTTGAGGGTCCGGGGGTTAGGAAACGAGTATTTTCATAAATAAATCTTGGCATCAGATAATCATTCACATACACATCATCATTTATAGATGCTTGATCCCTATTAGATATATGATGTGACGCCCCTAGATCCGGGGTCAAGGATCCAGGTCATCACGGTCCAATTTCCATTCAATATCAATATCTCTTGAGTTTTTTATATATATAATAATTAAGCAATTGACCCCACACTAATACACACACACACACCAATCATATGATCATAGAACAACATTCACAATATTAAAAGTTTCAAGTTAACAGTTATTACAAACCCAGAATTCTACTAAGTACATTGTTGAATAATACTTCTACAGGAAGCATTTCAACAACCAAAAGTTTATTACAAACTTACACCCTTAATTTACATAAGTCTACTAAGCCCCTTTCACTTGTCACTACCTCGGGGATGGTCGCCAGCACTCGCTCAAAAGGTCGCCTTTCCCTTACCCTCTTGCGGGGTGTAGTGCGTAGTATCGGCATGGGACCTAGCTGCTATATACATAAGTAGCAAGAGTGAGCTATAATAGCTCAGCAAGATAATATTGTAACCTAGAATTTAGAATGTGAACAGGTATACATATATGTATATGCATATATAATAGCAGAAAACAATTAAAATCATTAAGGAAGAATAAAGCTCTTATTTAATAATACATCATCCACTTACCATTATAAGAAAGAAATCTAAAATAATATAATATCAGTTTTTCTTCATCTGTAACCATAATTTCATCATCTTATATCATTATTCTGTTTTCAGTATAGAAATCTAAAACCATTGTCTACACATTATTTTCAAAAACATTGGGGATATCTGCTGTCGCCTGATACGTTAGGACGATGATCAGTCACCTAATCGTACCTGCTCTCTTTTTACTACCGGTAGAAGGAATGAAGATCATCCCTGGAGGAAGGCCACCTGCTAACATCCTCCCTTGGCATCTTCGTTCCGTAATAAAAATAATAAATGCTGGACTGTGTCGCACACAGCCCTGACACAGCCACTTACGCAAGTCTGTTGCAATCCCCCTTTTGTCACATCATTATTCCCTTTTTAAAATATCATTCCACATTTCGATTTTCTCGCTTTCATTTTCACATATCATTCACTCATATCATTTCCATTCTCGCACATTACTTCTATAAAATATATATATAACATAATGCTTTGATTATGATCAAGACATCTCTTTCATATTCAAGAAATCAAATATACTTTTATATTCATAAAATATTCCGTCTATTTTAAAAGTAGTAAATAATAATCAAATAATATTTATTAACCCACTGATATTTAAAAGAATATCTTTAGCAAAATATTATAAATCATATAACCCTAGATAACAACTGATACCATTTCCTCATATTCTCTTAATCATAAGGCATGTTCACTTCATGCATAATCATCTCTATACATATCCATCTCATACTCATCTCCACATTCATATTTCATAATTTCTATCCATTTCTCTTTAATTCCAATATCAGGGAAGTAATTCTTAGCAATATAGCAAACATAGAATAACACATGTATTCCATGAAATCATTTACTTTGAAAATAAAAAAATAGTTTTCCAAGGTAAGGATAGAAGAAATCTTGCCTCGGTTTCGGTATCCTGACAGTATGGCTCGTCCCTCTTCCGGAGTTTCTATAAACACAAAAGGACCGTCGTTAGAATACCACATCTCTTACTCATTACACTCTTGTATAACATTACCTTTGAAACTTTAATATATGTTTAACGTATTACTATTACCCCAAAGGTTCAAGAACTTAACCATTTAAAACCTTAATCGAAGTTTCAGGGGTTTTCACCATTTCCCCTAACGATCACACTTAACTGTAAAAATTCTCAGAAAATATGGATTTTGAATTTTACCACAAGGTCAACTGGTAACAACTCTTTGACTACCTTAATACACTATCCCAAAGTTTCATAATTTTTAAAAATGTTTAAGTATGGTAGTCATTGCCTCAAAGTTGACACAACTACGTTTTCTCGGTTTCTGAACCGCTTTCACTAAAACTGACTTTTCTCCTAAACCGTTCATCAGATTTTAACGTACCTTATATCAAAACGATCTATGAACTAAGCTCTATCATTTCAAGGTCAATTGGTAACCTAGACAGTAGGGTACCGTACGGATGCAGGGGGTCCAAAACAGGGCAAATCACATCCTAACGAAAATCGGGCATTATAACGGCTATAATTTCATACTTTCCAAAATCAAACTCCTCCAAATCAAACATCCACCTTATACAACATCACCTACACCATGTGGTTTACATCCCAACCATGGTTACAAGTCCACAACACACAATTTACATATCAAAACAACCCATTTATAACACATAATCATCATAAACTAGGCAATAACATCACTTAACTACTAACCAACTCAATTTTCACCATAAATACAAAGAGGGCAAGAGTAGTTATACCTTATTGAAGCTTTGACAACACTTAACAAGCCTTGGTAACCCTTAAACAACCTTACACTAGCTTGGATTAACTAAAAGAACCATGAAAATCAAGTTAGTTTCTTGAAAACTTCTATTCATTACTATTCACCTTCACTTCTATGATTTTATTACCTTGCTAAATGATGATGGTTGGCCTTGAAACTTTGTAAATGATCCTTCCTAACCTCCAAGAAGCCCCATGAATTTCCTCTTGATTTGTTATTGAAGAGAGCTAGGGTTTTGGTTTTTATTTTTTATTTTTTATCAAAGTGGCCGAATGGAATTATGGAATGGGGGGAGAGGTTTTCTTGCTTGTTTTTGATCTTATCTCATCCTATCATCTAATCTCTAGAGTGTTGTGTAAGCTTGGTGATAATTATGAAAAATCTATATGTTAAAAGACTAATCTACCCTTAAATTTGTGTTAGTGGAAGGTGATATCATTAGTGATGTCATTGAGATGATCTAATATTCTCTTTTCCTTATTTTCTAAGTAAAATGTTTATAATTTTAGTAAATGGTAATGTGGTATGTATCATTGTTAGATTACTAATCTTGGTTGCTTGGTTTCCATACTCGTCTAATTGTGGTTCGTTTCGAGTATACCTCATTATCTCAGTGGTTTTCGAAATCGTTTACCAATCCAAATTCCTTTGATAATTCCTTAACTTAATAATCATTTAGGTTACCCTAATACACCAATTTCTCAATATATAATTCCTTTAATATCTCCATGCTCCTTAATATCTGATAAAATAGGAGCTCATTCGAACTCGAAATCCTCAAAAATCCATATTCAGGAATTTCTGAAATCTATCGTCATTTCGAGTCATTTATTTCCCTAGTACAACACTAATATGATTTCTGTTTACTCATTTTCTGTTTCAATTATAAGGTTCCTACATATCATTTCCCTAAATCCTCAAAATTTACTATTCATGTGATCACTGTAGCATTGCTAAAGTTAGGGTTATTACATATGATAAGGATTTCTCCTAGGCATATACTTAGGATTACCACGAAAAGCATGTTCATTACCACTACGGGGAAATATAGTAGTAATAGAATCTCTAGAATGATTATTGGCATGATAATTCACATGATCATTCCTAACATGAGCATTAAACCTTTTAGGATAAGTTTGATGTCTCACATTAGTGTGTTGACTCGATCGAGCATTAAAATGACTTATATTTCTAGGCATAGAATCGTTTTGACTCCGAATATAAGCATTATTGTTCGATCCTTGAGCAACAAAATTTCTCCTAGGAACATTTGTTTGCCTAGCATTTTGAGTACTAGTACTTGCAACGTTGTTAGAGTTCCTTGGTTGAAATTTAATCGGCTCTTGACGATAAAAATGCTTTGGTTGTTTGTTAGCATTTTTAACCGAATTTTCTTGAGCAACATTGGCTCCCTTAGACATCCACTTAATTTCACCCTCTTTAGCTTTACAAAATGGGCTTTGATGTCCCTTTTTGTTGCAATAAGAGCATACTTTCGTAGGTGCATTAGGGGAAACAAACTTAATAGGAGTAGAAAAATGTGCTTCCTTTGTAGAAGGATTATTTGCATCATATCCTAAACCTTCCTTGTTAGAGGATATCTTGGGATTATATAGCATACTTTCCAACATAGCATTGCTCTTCGTGAATTGCTTCACTATAGAATCAAGATTGTGTTTTTCTTGCACCAAGACATTAATCTTGTTGTTTAACACATTTTCTTGATCTACAACTTGAGCCATAAGCTTAGTATTCTCACTTTTGAGCCTTTCACATTCTAAGATACTTGAATTTAATTCTAAAAACAAGTGTTCTCTTTCATTAGCCTCAATGTCGAATTGCTCTCTTAACTTAGCAAATTCGGCATCTTTTTCGGCTAATATTGTATTGTGATCAAGATTTAAATCTTGCATGGCTTGTCTAAGCTCTTTTTCTTTGTCACCCGTTGATGCTCGTACAATTTCGCTTATCCGATTTTCTCGTTTAGCTATTTCATGTCCCATTGATTCATTATGAATTTTTAAATTCAAAATTTCGACATGAAGCTCACAATTTTTCTCGGAAACTTGTATCTTTTCTTTTTCCAATTCTTCGGCTTGAACAATTAGAGAAATGTTCTCAATTTCGAGATTTTGAATATTTTCATTCTTTTCCTTTATCTTGAGTTTTAAGCGATCATTTTGCGAAGAAATGAAATCGGAATATTCTTTGTCATTGACATGAATATCCTTTAAACGAGCAACTTCTTTTTGAAGCTCAATGTTTTTCTCAAGATTTTTATTCCTTTCGGAACTAACCGTAGCAAACTTGCAATTCATATCGTCAAGACTCGATTTTAACGAGTTGATCAAATGAATTAGTTCGGATGAATCCAAACTAGAATAATCTGTGCTTGACAAATGCATATTTAAATTATCACTACTACATGATGCAATATTCAAATTTGAAGTTGAGTCAAGAGATACCTCATGCTTAGTAGTGGATTCGTCGGAAATAGCCATTAAGCAAAGATTGACAATTTCTTCGGTTTCTTCCGGTGCTTCTTCGTCTTCGCTTAAATCCCATCCGTTTTCCGCAACAAGACCACGACCCTTAGGTAACTTCGGACATTCACGTCTAAAGTGACCGGGTTGTTTGCATTCAAAACAAACATCTTGTGCTTCTTCTACTATAGGCTCCTTTGCTTTCGGTGCCGAGTAGTTCTTCGTATAATTCGTATTAGGGGAATTGTTATACGAATTAGGAGCACCTTGGTTTTTAGCATAGCTCGTAGTCGGAGAATTATTTCGATAATTCGGCTTTCCTTTCGAATTAAAAATTTGATTTTGATTATTTGATTTAAGGAAGCCTTTTCCGTATCTTTGAGCTTTACTTTGTAAAACACGATGGAGTTGTCTCGATAATAAAGAAATTTCATGCTCGTCGAGATTTTCTAACTCTTCGTTTAAATCGTCATCATTTTCCTCTTCATCGATTAATATAGCTTTCAAAGCCATACTTATGCGTTTGTCATCCGTTTTAGGGATAACTTTATCCGGTATGTTATCTTCTTCGTAAGCACGAAGGTTTCCGAATAAACTATCGATGGAGTAGTCGTTAAGACTATGCATTTCATTTATAGTGGTAACTTTAACTTTCCAACTTGGAGGCAAGGCTTTTAAAATCCTTCGATTTTTCTCGTTAGTCGTATAGACTTTACCAAGTTGAGCATGCTCATCGATTACACGAGTAAACCTCGTTTCCATATCGATGATAGTTTCACCTTCGAGGAGTTTAAAATTCTCGTATTCATGAATTAAGGTATCCATCCGAGATTCCTTAATATCTTTTGTACCCTCGTAAGTGATAACTAATTTGTTCCACATTTCTTGTGCCGACTTGCAATTATTAACACGTTTGTATTCTTTTTCCGCAAGTGCACTAGTTAGAACCATTTCCGCTTTCGCGGCTATGTTCATTCGAATCTCTTCCTCGGGAGTATATTCACTCACCTTTTTCTCGATAGATATTTCATCTACCATTTTGGTGGGAATTACTACACCGTCTTCGATAGCCATCCAAACTTTCACACCTTGGGATCTAGCATAAATCCTAAATCGTGTTTTCCAAGTTGCAAAATTTGTGCCATCGAATAGTGGAGGTCTAGAACTCGAAAGTCCTTCACCACATCCGATCGTATTTAAATACGCCATTTTAACGATCTACTTTTGGTTACGTTTTTGAACTTCACAATGTTCAAATAACGAGATTAAAAGTAACTGCTCTAATACCAACTGATAGGTCCCGAAGGAGGGTAAAATAAGCTAGAAGGGGGGGGGGGGTTGAATAGCTTAGGACCCTTTTTAAAAATTAGAGCTTGGCATTTTTAAATTTATTTCTCCTTTTAAAAATAATTACTTATAACCAAGTAATATAAGATGCGGAATATAAAAGCGAGAAAGTAAAAAGATTGACACGATCGATATATCCTGGTTCGCGATGCCCCAATCCCCTAACGGATTCGAACACCCCTACTCCAGTCCCCGAGCTCCTCCCGAACTCGAGATTTATCCAGTATAAGAATCACACTCCTTATAATAGGCGGAGAAGCCTTTACAAACACTATGTATTTATCTTAGAGTCTAACTACCCGTTACCTCTTCAAAATACAATAGCAAATCCCTTACAAGATTATCTTGGACCGCAACTCCCCGTCACCTCCTCAAATGCTATGTAAGTAAAAAACTTACGAGTTTATCTCGGAACGTAACTCCCCGTTACTTCCTCACAACTACGTAAGACCTTACGAGTTTATCTTGAAGCGTAGCTTCTCCACTACCTTCTCAAAACCACGTAATAAACCACTTACAAGTTTATCATGAAACGTAACTCCAAGTTACTTTCTCAAAACTATGCAAGCAAAACCTTTGCGTAGACTTTAGTATCTACACCCTTTAACGATCTTGGGTCTTAGGTCTTAGATATTGGGTCTTTTCTCCCCTTCACGGCGCAAAGATACCCAACTCCCCGTTAGCGTATCTAAGGCTTGGGTCTTAGAGCGAGAATCACCTCACTTCACTTCACCTCACGTCAAAGGATATAATACAAGCACTACGACTTGAAAATCCTTTTAATATGACGATTAAAAATGAACTAGTATCCAAACTAGATCAAGTGGAAGGATATATAAATATTAACGAGTTAGACTACGTTAATACAAATTTAAATCAAGCATATTAATTTATATAAATACCCGGTGTGACCGAATATAAATAAAATTAAATATACAATTTACTTGTGTAAAAATAACACAAATAAATATGAGAAAGAGCGAGTTAAAAATATTCCGTAGAATATTAAACAAGCTACTAACTCAACGTATACAAATGTTAAACACATGTATAGAAATATTATAAGACCTAGATCAACAAAGAAATGGTCGAAAATAATATTTCTAGGCCAAAGCGACCTTGATTTATCGAAGCTAGAGCGAGTTGCTTATATTCGCAAGAATATCGAACAAGCTACTTAAAATCGACAAATATTAGTGTTATCACAACAACACTTGAATATGGCTTTGTATATAGCCGAATATATATATATATATATATATATATATATATATATATATATATATATATATATATATATATATGGGAAAAGAGTATCTAAAGTACACAATAGAGAAGTTCTCTATTAGTGCGGCTTAAAATATGATAAATTAATTATTATTTGAACAATCCAACCGTACGGATGTTAAATTCATACAAAAATACGTGAATGTACAAATTTTTGTGTAATTTAATTATTTGGAACTATAAATTTATAGCAATAAGATTATGATAAATCTGTGTCGTTGAATATACATAGAAAATATTATTATTATAAAAGTGATGCTCCACTATTTCAAATATAATAAAAATTTGTATACAATGTTATCTCGACATAAAATTTTCATCCGTACGGTTGGATTATCAAAAATAATAATAAAATACAAGATTTAAGGTGCACTAATAGAGAATTTCTCTATTGTGTGCTTTAGAAACTCCATCCCCTATATGGGAACTCGTCTAAGCGAGGGACGCTATTACGCGTTAATGCTAGTGCGGAAAGTATGTAAAACACACACAACAATCAATTAAGCACACCACACACAGGCATATAAATACAACTCACACGTACGGAAATGTAACTCACTTTGTCTATAGGACAAAAATGAGGGCCGCTATTATGCGTTAAATTAGTGCAAGAAATGTAAACACGTAATAGTATAATAATTCAGGCAAATAGCCGAATAAAATGAACTTTGGTTTCGGTTTAAGAAACAAGTTCAAGATGCTTGGTTTAGTCCTTAAACGTTTAAGCTCAAGTAAGATTAAAAGGACTAAAATAAACCAAGTTAAGAAGCTCTCTTTTGATTTAAGGAATGACAAGTTTAAATCACTTGTTTCATGCACTTTTAAGCATAAATCAAAAGATGTTCTTAGCCTTTCAACCAAGTATTACCAAGAGGTTGTTAAGAACTTAAAGAAGAGCAAGTAAACACTTCAAGAAGCTCTTCAAAAATTCTGCACTATTTTGTCAATATACACTACACGAATTAATAAAAAACAAGTGTATATTTTGGTGACAAAAGTGCAAGAAAACTCAAGCCAAATGAGCACCAACCAAGGAGTATACAAGGAGGTTATTATGGTGACTTAAGTACACAAACAAGACCACTTAAGGACTGTTAAAAATGTGCACAAAAACTGCCTACAAAGGGCTTGGCCGAGAGCTTAAAGATGAGCAAGAAAGAGGTCCAAAATCACTACCAAATGGCCGGATTTGAGCACCAAAAGAAAGGCAACCAAAGAGGTACCAAAGGTGACTCAAATATACAAGAAAGAACACTCAAGAGGCTGCACAAAAACGTGCTTGAGGCTGCCTAAAGAGTACTTGCCGAGAGGTAGGAAGAAGTGCAAGAAAAGGACCAAAAACACCACTTAAACAAGGCCTAGTTGAGCACCACTTGAATGTAATTCAAGGAGGATAAATTGGTGACTCAAACCACGTTCAAGAACACTTTGGGGACTGCTAAAAACGAGCTCAAGAGCTGCCCCAAGAGTGATGGCCGGATGGTGTTTATTTGCTCAAGAAATGGACTAACAACAAAGCTTTAAAGATGTTATAAAATGGAGCAACAAAGCTTTGTGATAAGTAGATTTTATATCTACTTGGAGCATTCTAAATCGGCTTAAATTGGTTGTCTTGGACTCAAGTTTCTTGTAGTTTTGATGTGTTTTGCTTAGTTGTGCAGATTTACGAGAATGTTGATTAAGGTTGATGCTTCTATCATTTTTGGAGGATTAATTGATTAAAATTCGGATTTTCCGGGAAGGCTGCGCTGCTTACACTGTTTTGGCCATATCTGGAGTTCTAGAAGTCCGATTTCAGCGATCTTACAGCTCACGCGAAGCTTGGGAGATTTTCTACAACCTGGGATTGATAGCAGGTGCAAAGAACGTGGGGAATGAATTCGCGCACGTGTTCTTTAAGAAGCATTGCTAGAAAATTACTGTTTTGCCCTTTTCAAGTTCTAATTATATTTCGGGCAGTTTTTAGAACCTTAATTGAATTCTAATTGTAATAGAAGGTAATTTCTTGCTAGGCAAGAACTATTAATTGGAAAATGACTTACGATTCGAGCTTCCTCTTCTCTTAAATTCGAGCTTCCTCTTCTCAATTTCGATTTAGAGAAATCGTAACATCGGTGAGAAAGACAGAGAAAGAGGGTCGAGTAGTGATGAGTGAGAGAGAGAGAGAGAGATGAGTGAGAGAGATGAATGAGAGAGTCGGCTGCTGTTAGACCTGGCAAAATGGATCATGATCCGAAAAATCGAACCGAAAATATGGAACCGAGATCTGATTTTATATCCGAATTTGATTAACCGATATTTAACCGAATCCGAAACAATCCGATCCGAACCGAAATCCGATTCGATATAGTCAAATCCGATTATTGTCCGAAAACGGATTTCATCCGATCCGAAAATTATCTGATCCGAAAATTTATCCGAAAATAATCCGAAATACGATATCCGAAAACCGATCAAACCCGAATAAAAATATATCCGAACTGAATATGATTTGAAAGACTGAATTCAATTTAAATCCGAAACCGAAAATAATCGAATAGAAAATTAAAAGATAGAAAAATAATTTAATAAATTATCAATTATTAATTACACTTAGTTATGGATAAATTATTTTCTCTTTTGTTTAGCATCGTCAATTTTTTTTATTTTCTATATTTTTCTTGTCTCTAAATAATGTTTAGTATTTGATTCTATTTAATTGCTTAGTCAAACTGTAAACGTAATATTTATTTATAATGATTCTTTATCTATTTAATTTATCAAATATTTTAATCTATTTAGCTTATTACTTGCATAGTTGCATATCATTTTTTTAAAGTGCTGTTGAAATTCGTTTAATTATATATACAATACCATTTGTATAACTCTTTCAAAAGTATATAAGTAACAATTTTTTTTACAAAAAATAATTTTTTTCTACCTTTTTTTAACCATTACTATTCCTTAAAATTTCATAGATAAAAAACATACAAAAGCAAAAAAATTCTCCCTTCGTATTCTGCCAAAGAAAAAAAAACCCACAAATTTGGTCACTCAATGCAAAAAAAAAAAAAAAATTTCGCATTACAAAATATACAATAACATTGCTCAATGACATTGTGCTGATACAACTTGCAAGATTAGAATTGCATCTCTCCTTATTTCTCAATGACATAAGTGCTCCATAAGATCAGGAATATCAACCAAATGTTACAAATGTACACTACAAGAATTTTCAGTTTTAATAACAGAAAATTCCGTTGGTAAAACAAGCAAATCCGTTGGGAAAACAGTTTGCCAACGGAATGCCCACCAAACCTGTCTGTTGGAGGAAACCTTGTTGGGAAATCATTACCAACGGATTTGTTTTCGTTACTAAACTTACCAACGGAATACCAAAAGAAAAATAACTGAATTCTTGTTTTACAAACAACCATGTTATAACGAAGGGACAACAGATTATTCTGTTACTATATTTAGCAACAACATGCCAACAGAAATTTCCCAACGGAATGCTAACAGAGAAATTTCCCAACGGAATGCTAACAGAATACGGTCGTTGGAGCAAACATCGTTGGGAAGTGCTTACCAACGGATTTTGTATCCGTTACGAAACTTACTAACGGAATATCAACAGATCTCTTAGACCATAACAAGTGATTCTACCAACGCTTTGCCAACAGACTTTACTAATCCGTTGCTAATTTCGTTGCTATTACACAATTATCAAATTCATGAATGAGATTCAAACAAAACAAAGATTCATTTCATAAACCCCAATTTTTTTTTGATAAGCAGAAAATATATTAATACAACCAGAGGGCTCGTACAACTCGACCATAAGAACTATAATTACAAAACAACACCTAATCAGTAGACTAAATCCACCAGATTCCAACCAAGCCAAGCTAATGATCAACCGCTATTCTCAAGAATGCATTAGTCATCTTCACCAAATTCTGATATTGGAGAATCAACCACCTCTCCAATTCCCTGAAAAGACATAACTTCCAGAATAGGTGGGTAATTCATATCTTGCAATGTGACTGTGAATTTTCTAGCCGTGACCCCTAACTTGAAGTTGTTGTGAATGGCGTTGATTTGTCTCCGGACTTTTTCAGTTTCAACTCAACCAAAATTAAACTATAACACTTCTTACTATCAGGCTTGTTAAGATCCCTCTTCTTAGAAAATTGAATAAATTGCCATTTTACTCCTTTGAAGCCCACTTTTCGCAAGCCCATCCGCCACTTCATTTAAATCTCTGGGGACATAATTCAAGTCAAATAGGTTATAAACTAATTCCTCGAGCCTTTTCCCATTTAATATAATTTGAGAATGATTAGTGTCACCCATTCTAACCGAATTAATTGCTTCCACCGAGTCTGAACAAATTACCACTTTGCCACCTTCAGATTCTTTGCATAATAGAACTCTAGCCACATGTAATATAGCCTCAATTTCTGCTTGCAAACTACATGACGCTGTTACAGGCCCAGAGAAAGTATACATGACTTTACCTGACTTGTCCACAATATTACCTCCAACACCTGCAGAAATAATGGTGTCCCCATTACAAGCCCAAGCTCCATCCACAGCACAAACATAATCATAAGCTTCCTTACGAGCATTCCAGTAATTTAGATTTAGCTTGTGATGATATACAGCGATGGCTCCTTGCGGATTTGACACCCATAGAGGATCATTTTCAAACCTAATGAGATTTGCAGCCATTCCCCACTTATTAATCCTCAAAAATATTAATTTTTGTAAAGTTTTTCTAACGACTCTGACTTGGTTGAAGACCACTTCATTTCTGGCAAGCCATATTGTCCAGCAAACAGCAGACACTATCAGCCTCCATATTTGACTCTTAATACCATCATGAAAGAGATCCAACAGCTGTAACAAAGAGAACTGACTGCCATTAGCAAGCGATATTGATATGTTCCACCAATTTTCTATAAAGGACAAACTAAACTAAACAAATACAACCCCAATTCAAAAAACAAAAAACAAATACAACCCCAATTCAACTTACAAAAAAGTGGTAAAAAAAAATCTGAAAAGATTGTGCAAAGCCTTTAACAGTAAACTAATTTTAAAGTACTTAAGGAACATCTGTATCTAATACATTTAACAGGAATAAATCGACTTACGGAGTTGGTAGATCGCTTTACAGGGGAGCTTCAATCCACTTTGCAATTTACTGGATTGACGTTTGGAAACTGCAGAAGATCCAAAGCCTATATATACAACACCAGAGGGATGAAGAAACAATAATTTTCCAAGCCCATTTTCAGATAGGATGCTAAATACACCAACTGAAGCAAAGCATTCCCAATAATTAGCACAAAATATTCTCACTAATTAATGGAAAATTCCACTAATTAATAGTAAAGTAGGACAAAATGGACATAAACTTCCTACTAATTAAGACAAAATTTCCCCAAATTTAACACCAGCTTTAATTCCTACTAATTCAGCACTTAATACCAGTTCTAAATTTTTTATCAGAATACCAGCTCTAATTGAACACAAAATCATACATCAAAAAATTTAACATGCATAGATACATATACCTCAAATCAACATATACATACATAAGTATACATATAATAGAATATAATCTAAAATTACCTCCAATCGAAGCCCTAATTAAATCTTTGGTCAAATCAAATTTGGGGTTTTGGGGTTTAACTCTAATCTTTGCTCTAATCAATTTTAGGGTGAGAGAGGAGTGTGAGAGATAGATGAGTGAAAGAGAGGTGTGCGTAAGATGAGTGTGAGAGAGAGATAGATGAGTGAAAGAGAGGTAAGCGATAGACGAGGGAGGGAGAGAGGTGTGAGATTTAAAACATACATACAACACAAATTATCACAATAAACATCAATTCAAGAGTTAAAACAAGTATTATATGTGTGTGTATAGTAACAATACATGAATAAGGAAAAGATTCGCGCACCTTCCATGATGTTCTGCTTGATTCTCCAAACAAAACACTCCACAAATATGAAGATCTACAAAACTACGCTTCGAAAATGAGAGAGAGAGAGAGAGAACCAAAATCGAACTTGCACCCCTAAATCGAAGCGGTAGCCCCTAATTGAACCCTTGTCTAATTGAGAAATGTTCTTGTGCGAGAGTAATTTTTGTGTTTACGATTTAGGGTTCTAGAGCAGAAAGAGGCTTTTGTGTTTTGTGTGAGTGTGTTTGTGAACTGGGTATTGAAGGTGGATTAATTGGGGGGAATGAAAGTGAAAATTCGGTTACCGGGGGAATTCAAAAAAAAAACTAAGTCAAATGAAATTTTGGTAGCTAGTGTGGGGAAATTTTGGTTTGTGGTGGAGGGAAATTTTGGTAGTTACCGAAAATTATATTATTGTAACGTTTTTGTTAACTAGTGCTTTGTCCCGGATTGTTGTTTCTATTTTTTAAAAAATACTTATCGACGATCCAACCGCACGTATGTCAATATATATCTAATTTAGTGATATTCCCAAGTTTTTAAAAAATAATAAATTTATTTGGATGGTAAAAGTGGTAGTCAACTATCGATTTGACCCGTACTGCTAACTTGTGCTTTGTCCCGGATTGTTGTTTCTATTTTTTAAAATATACTTATCGACGATCCAACCGCACGTATGTAAATATATATCTAATTTAGTGATATTCCCAAGTTTTTAAAAAATAATAAATTTATTTGGATGGTAAAAGTGGTAGTCAACTATCGATTTGACCCGTACTCTTAACTAGTGCTTTGTCCCGGATTGTTGTTTCTATTTTTTAAAAAATACTTATCGACGATCCAACCGCACGTATGTCAATATATATCTAATTTAGTGATATTCCCAAGTTTTTAAAAAATAATAAATTTATTTGGATGGTAAAAGTGGTAGTCAACTATCGATTTGACCCGTACTGCTAACTTGTGCTTTGTCCCGGATTGTTGTTTCTATTTTTTAAAATATACTTATCGACGATCCAACCGCACGTATGTAAATATATATCTAATTTAGTGATATTCCCAAGTTTTTAAAAAATAATAAATTTATTTGGATGGTAAAAGTGGTAGTCAACTATCGATTTGACCCGTACTCTTAACTAGTGCTTTGTCCCGGATTTTTGTTTCTATTTTTTTAAAAATACTTATCGACGATCCAACCGCACGTATGTCAATATATATCTAATTTAATGATATTCCCAAGTTTTTAAAAAATAATAAATTTATTTAGATGGTAAAAGTGGTAGTCAACTATCGATTTGACCCGTACTCCTAACTAGTGCTTTGTCCCGAATTGTTGTTTCTATTTTTTTAAAAATACTTATCGACGATCCAACCGCACGTATGTCAATATATATCTAATTTAGTGATATTCCCAAGTTTTTAAAAAATAATAAATTTATTTGGATGGTAAAAGTGGTAGTCAACTATCGATTTGACCCGTACTGCTAACTAGTGCTTTGTCCCGGATTGTTGTTTCTATTTTTTAAAAAATACTTATCGACGATCCAACCGCACGTATGTCAATATATATCTAATTTAGTGATATTCCCAAGATTTTAAAAAATAATAAATTTATTTGGATTGTAAAAGTGGTAGTCAACTATCGATTTGACCCGTACTACTAACTAGTGCTTTGTCCCGGATTGTTCTTTCTATTTTTTCAAAAATTCTTATCGACGATCCAACCGCACGTATGTCAGCATTTATCTAATTTCGTGATATTCCAAGATTTTAAAAAATAATAAATTTATTTGGATTGTAAAAGTGGTAGTCAACAATCGATTTGACCCGTATTGCTAACTAGTGCTTTGTCACGGATTGTTCTTTCTATTTTTTAAAAAATACTTATCGACGATCGAACCGCACGAATGTCAATATATATATCTAATTTAGTGATATTCCCAAGATTTTAAAAAATAATAAATTTATTTGGATGGTAAAAGTGGTGGTCAACTATCGATTTGACTCGTACTTCTAACTAGTGCTTTGTCCCGGATTGTTGTTTCTATTTTTTAAAAAATACTTATCGACGATCCAACCGCACGTATGTCAGTATATATCTAATTTCGTGATATTCCCAAGATTTTAAAAAATAATAAATTTATTTGGATTGTAAAAGTGGTAGTCAACAATCGATTTGACCCATACTGCTAACTAGTGCTTTGTCCCGGATTGTTCTTTCTATTTTTTAAAAAATACTTATCGACGATCCAACCGCACGTATGTCAATATATATCTAATTTAGTGATATTCCCAAGATTTTAAAAAATAATAAATTTATTTGGATGGTAAAAGTGGTAGTGAACTATCGATTTGACCCGTACTTCTAACTAGTGCTTTGTCCTGGATTGTTGTTTCTATTTTTTAAAAAATAATTATCGACGATCCAACCGCACGTATGTCAGTATATATCTAATTTCGTGATATTCCCAAGTTTTTAAAAAATAATAAATTTATTTGGGTTTGACCCGTACTGCTATAACTAGTGCTTTGTCCCGGAATGTTCTTTCTATTTTTTAAAAAATACTTATCGACGATCCAACCGCACGTATGTCAATATATATCTAATTTAGTGATATTCCCAAGATTTTAAAAAAAAAATTTATTTGGATGGTAAAAGTGGTAGTCAACTATCGATTTGACGCGTACTTCTAACTAGTGCTTTGTCCCGGATTGTTGTTTCTATTTTTTAAAAAATACTTATCGACGATCCAACCGCACGTATGCCAATATATATCTAATTTCGTGATATTCCCAAGTTTTTAAAAAATAATAAATTTATTTGGATAGTAAAATTGGTAGTCAACTGTCCCGTACTCCTAACTTATAACGGATTAGTAACGGAAATATTTCAAATTGTAACAGATTAGTAACGGAAAATGTATGACCGTTCTAATACTACCAACAGATTAGTAACGGAAAATGTATGACCGATCTAAAATATTCCGTTGGCAACTCGTTGCTAGAAATGGGCGGGTTTTTTTTGTTCTTTTAGCGCCCATTTTTTTTTCATTTTTAATTGGGGGGAAATTTAGCCGGTTTTTTTTGGTTGTTTAGCGCCTATTTTTTCTCTTTTTTCATTCTAATATTACCAACGGATTAGTCACGGAAAAGAGTATGGCCGATCTAAAATTCCCAACGGAATATATCGTTGGTAAAGCATTGTTAGTTCCTTGGTAAATTATTGTTATTCTGTTAGTACTCTTTCCGTTAGCATCTCGTTGCTAGAAATGGGAGGCAATTTTAACACCAAAATTTTGATCCGTTTTTAGAGCATGGACTTTTCAACAATTTATTTTCCGTTAGGAATCTGTTAGCAATCACCAACGGAAATTTCCGTTACTAAATATCCGTTACTGAATCGTTGCGAATGTGTTATTTTATAATTGGCTTTTCAGAATAAGCATATGGGTGAGTAATCCGTTAGTAAATAGTAACGGACACGTTTCCGTTGGGAAATTTCGTTAGCAAAACTGGGTTTTCTTGTAGTGGTAGTCATTTCTTGAAGTCCTGGTAGATCCCCTACATCTATACATCTATATAAAGTAAAATCACGGGAGTCTGACGTGGCAATCCTTACCAATCTTCTGGCTAATTTCCCTATTTTTTGAGCTTCTTTGCTATTTTATCCCACAATACCTTACTCTCACCAATAGATACATCAATACAAAGTAAAATCCCGGGAGTCTGACGTGGCAATCCTTACCAATCTTCTGGCTAATATGTATAGATACTTGTTTTGTGGCCTCCTCCCTAGACCCTAGCAATATGTGCACATGTATGAAATGTTAGGTGCAGTTTTTGTTGAAATTGCGTATTAGTTTGTGACAAAAAAATATGCCCCTTTGTAACTCTACCAAATTACATTACCTTTTTACATGTTACACCAATTAAAAGGTGTCTGAAGTTGTTCTCATATTGACTAATCATCTTTTACAGTCTAATGTATTGGCGATCATTTTTATTCTTTACGGTTCATATATTTCTTGAATGTTGGTCTCCTCTTTCAATTTTTTTTAAGTGTGATTATGGCCTTGGATGTGTATTTGTATACGATTAATTAAGGAGATATAACCACTATTTTCAATCTATTTATAGAGAAAAGTGCTACTGCATTTGTTTTTCCAGATGCTTTGGACTAATGGAGAGCAGGTACTAATATTCATTACCTTGCCTACAAGAAATCAAAATGCTTGTAAGAACCAAATATTCTATACGTTCGTTTAATATGTTACATAATTTAGTTCAGGATATTTAATGAATGGTAAAATATAACACATATTTTTGTCTTTGTCCTGACAACCTATATAATATCTGGTTCGAGTATTTTGGAACAGAGACTGTAAATCAACCAAATGATATTGTGGAGTAGGAGTGCTCAAAATTACCGAATTTTAATTGGACTGTGGGCAGACAACATCGCCTAATCCTGAAAATCGGACTAACTACATTCCGGGTTGTTCTTGGACCTGGTGCAAGGTATATTCAGGTTTTTCTTAAATGACAATTCTATCTTAAACTAACCTTGCACGTGTATATTGAAGGTTGTGTAATTATGTCGTTTGGTTTTAAATTGTTGTAAACATAGCGTACTCACTCATTGAATTCTTAGCAAAAAAGCAATGATCAACTTAAATGACTACTTATAATCCATGTCCATTGTCAACTACAATTATACTCATCAAGCAAACGTTAAATGGCAAATTCGCTTGTTACATTTGTATGTGTATGTGTGTTGTTACCAAACAAAGCTGGCATGCTTTACAAGAATATCAGATAATTTCTTTTAGGAGGCCGGCTCATATTTTGTATCATTGTATGTGTGCTCGTGCTATTTTAACAAACCCTGAACTGCTCTACAAGAATATCAGATAATTTCTTTTAGGAGGCCGGCTCATATTTTGTATCATTGTATGTGTGCTCGTGCTATTTTAACAAACCTTGAACTGACGATAGCTTGAGCAAATAGAAATTTTCAATTATAGAAATTAGAAAATCTTTGTTCATATTCTCACCTGGCTGTGATGAAAAGTGATAAGTTCATTGTCTTTACTTTGGATGGCTTTAGATGGAGTGAGTTTATAACTTTTGAGTATCACACTATGCAAAACACTATAAAGCTGTTTTTGATGTCAAAATTTATTGCAAATATATTTTTCTCATGTATTAATTGCAGTATACAAACAACCAATATCACCAATTATACAACATTAGAAAGATACTTCAAATATAGCATACGTTTAATTTCCTATTATTTCTTTACATTTCTGCTTTGCCAATTTAATACTCTATAGAGGTCTATCCACCGTAAAAATTCAAATGGCATTAACATATTTTTTGGGAATCCTCTATTGTAAGTTATTATTAAGGACTACACATAACATTCGTGGGCTGTTTGTGTTCATGGATGTTTACATTCCGAAACAAAGGTTAGCCAAGCATTCCTATGAATTTTTTTCTTGTAAAACTCACTTATTCAAACCTTAATTTTGTTGCAGTGAAGCATTTTTGGTTCTACTTGGATATCAGTTTATTGCAGGCAATGTCCAGTCCACTGCCAGATCTCAGTGTTTCTTCTGACCCCGGCTTCAGTTTGCCCTCAACCACTGTTTATTATGGTGAAAAATATGGCTTGATGCTAGCTACATGATCAAAATTGCAAACTCTATTAACTTCAGTCGATGCAAGCCAATGCTCAGGCACCTAACTTGCTTATGTTTGGGAATTTGAAAGTGTAGCGGAGAGGAATGAATGTATCACATATATTTTTTAGGAACCTTTGTAAATTGATTTTGTATAATATCAAGAGTTTTGTTGTGAGATTATACTTTTGTCTCTACTATGTAAATTAGAAAAATGAGATTACTTCTAAACAAAAGAAATATTTGTTACTGCTTTTTTGTCATAAAACAATTTATATATTTATTTTTTTTAAAAAAATAACTTACTTATTCATGACGTAATAGGATTATAGGGGTAAATAAAATATGACATGAAACAAATTTGGTGCAAAATACTACAATTAAAAATGGTTTTGCTTATTAATACAATTTATAAATAATTGAATTAATTTTAAAATCATATGGTATCTTTCTATATATATATATATATATATATATATATATATATATATATATATATATATATATATATATATATATATATATATATATATAATAGGAGAACACGTTGTTATCCTGAGCAAATTTATTCATTCCAAGCCTACTTCCAAACCTAACCTGAAATCTTTGAAAAAATAATCCTGAGCAAATTTATTCATTCCAAGCCTACTTCCAAACCTAACCTGAAATCTTTGAAAAAATAATGTGTATAGGTCAATTCATCTCTCCAACCACTTGAGCTACATGAGCATTTGTGATAAAAATAAAATTCATTAACTACAAACATAAATGTTTTTTTTGTTTATGTTCTATTTCACTATTTATTGAAGATGGATCAAGTGTTTCACTAAATTTCTAACCAATTGAGCTATGTGATCATTTGAGTTAATACTAAAATTCATCAACTACATACATAAATACTTATTTATTTTATTTTACAATTTATAACTTAGGCCTAATAAGTCCAAGTGTCAAACTTTTTATATTCTCTCAAGTATTGTATAGATTTATTTTGGGTTTAAGAATATGTTAATTAAGCCCGATCCAAGTATTTATTAATTTTTGTACTTAAGAATATGTTAATCAAGCCCGACCAGAGTACCGACCAGCTACAAAACTTTTAATGTTTCGGGTTTAATAGTATAGTATAGATGTATGCCTATAATTATTCTTTTGTGATAAATTATTTACTTTTCTTAACAATATCATAAATGGAGCGCATAATTGTTTGTAACTAATTTTGGTATGACATTTTTATATGAATTAAACTATATTAACTATTGTTAGTGAAACTAGAAACAACTAATATATATGAATAGTACATATTAATAAAAGTATGAATAGTAAGAAAATTATCCAAAATATATAATATACAAATAAGATTGGATAACATAACCATTATTTATAAATAATTACATAGAATATGTTGTTTATTTATAAGATGGAATTATGAGTTATCAATTATTGACTAAATACTTGCATGAAATATATAGTTGAATTATAAAGATATTTTTCAATAATATATTGGAATAAATTGTATATAATATTTGACAAAGTATAATGATGTATTCAATGTCAAAGTATAGGGAAATGAGACATGAACAATTTTAGCTCATGATGATGGAAGCACGAAAATATCTATCCAGACGTAATTCATCAATTCTCAAGCCCATAGGTCAAGAGAATGATAAGTTTGTTACGCAAGGTAGATCTGTTAAGTCAATTATTCATAATTGAATTTTATGATATCTTGAAAGATAAATAGATGTCGAAAAAGAAACAAAGACAATGAATTCTTAAATATCAAGAGATTAGAAGAAAAGAGAGGGAAAAGTTAGAAAAAGAGTTTTAAGAACTTAAAGAACAAGGCCTGGACAGAGTTTCAAAGGATTGTTATTAAAATCAGGACCAGAACTTACACTTTCGGAATGGAATAGCTCGAAGGATATTTAGATTTTACCTTAAAAATGGTTATAAATTAGTTAAAGGAATGCACCATTTTCGAAGAACCAATGGTTAGAATTGTAAGTGTTCTGAAAAGTCATCTTAATTAGAAAGCACCCACCGAATACTTCAATCATATTCTATGATCCACAATAAATTAAAAAAAAATATTATGATTGCTATCAGTACTACTCGTATCAAATTTCAAATTATAAACTTGCACATACTTAACTAGCGACATTAACATAATTTGATTTATAAATATATTTAAGCTACCAGCCCGTGCCTTGCACGGACTTTTATGCTAGTGTTTTTTAATTTTTCAAAACCGCGCGAAGCGCGGGTTTTCAACTAGTTCTAGTGATATAAAAAAATAAAAACCCAAACTTCATGAATCTAATATGGCTATTTAAAGGTTTATAACTCAAAAGAAAACGAAGTTAAAGCATATAACCTTTATATCATAAAAAGGAGTAGACCATGTTAAAAAATTTGGGCTACCCTCTTCAACAGACAATGCTGCTAGGTTTCCTTTAACAGTCTCCATCAGTCTCGCCCACTCATATTCTACCTCCTCTTCTACGAATATATGGGTAGCCTTGACCTGTTCCAATCTTCTAACAAAGTGAGTCGATGAGTGCTTGAAGCTCCTTAAATTCCTTGACAACAAATATCACACTAAGAAAACCTAAAGTTTAACAACCTCTTTTACAAGTTCTTGTATGACAATTTCAGCACTCCCGGTCCTTATCATCAGATCAGATCCCTGATCCCTCAATGACTTTTTCAAATCCTTCACGGCAAAGACTAGTAGTTCAAACATTTCTTCAGAATACCCTGTAGTAGTAAAGATGACAATCAAGGTTGGATTTTACCAGAAAAGGCACCGGGTTACACATTTTAATACATTAGCTATAACAGAAAAGGCACCAGTGTTTCAGAACTGCCTAGCTCAACCTAACTTTTTTTATTAAACACAACAGTCAGTGAAATAATCCTTAAATGACCCAAGTAGAAATAAATCGCAATGGATAGGCTGAAAATGATCAATTCGTGTGTACCAAGGACATGGTTGAAACATTAAACTAGCTTATGCGGCTGGCTGTGGTTATACTTGGATGGCGTCAAAACCTGGGAAATGAAACTATGTTCATAAGGACCAGTCCTGCAATGCTCAAGGACTTTGTTCCGATACTACAGGTTGAGGATACCAAACTGTAAGCTACCTCCAGCCGCTAAAAATGACTACTATTTTACAGCTAAAAGCTAATTAATAAACTGTAATATAATAAGTACAGACTCCGAAACAAGCAATCATCAAATAAACAATTGAAACAACTACTTCTCAATAGAAGGAAAAAAAATGCTAGCAAACATGTACATGTGAACCAGCTGAGTAATTGCGGTCAGCCTGCAATATCAAGCAAATAATAATCGTTTAGTTGACGTTGTAAAATAACATTTCTTACATTTCCCTTAAGATTTGTAAAGTACATAAAGACTCATGCTGAGATGGTGGGAAAAGAGTAATTGACGTAAAGGCTGTCGAACTGCATAAAATATTAGTATTCTTTAAGATAACATATTGAATTGTAGCATACCTGCCACAGTTTAGCCTCAACTTGAATTGTGCAGCCATCATTCCGAATCTAGTTGGGAAACCAAAGATCAAGCCATCTGCCTCAGTAAGTTCATCTGGAGTAATGACTGGAACATCACTCTTTGGTGCAGCACTTAACTTTTCCAGCACTTTCTCTGAATTAAGTTCATCTTGAATTGTGCAGCCATCATTCCGAATCTAGTTGGGAAACCAAAGATCAAGCCATCTACCTCAGTAAGTTCATCTGGAGCAATGACCCTTGACAATTAAGAGAGTCTCTCAAGTAATCCTGCATTTTATCATTACTTGAAGCATTATCCAATGTGATTGAAAAAAATTTATGCTCAATGCCCCAATCCCGAATTAATTTAGACACATTACTAAACATAGCATATCCAGTGTGTGGAGATTCGATATGAAGGAAATTCAGAACCTTACTATTTAATTTACAATTAGCATCCACATAGTGGGCAGTCAAGCACAAAGAACATTCAGTTTGACACGAAGTCCACATATCAGAAGTTAAGCATATCCAACCAAGCACAGATTGAAGAACCTTAAATAATTGACTTTTTAAAGTCTTATGTAATTTCAAGCAATCGGCTTTGGCTGTGTTCCTAGTAATGGATTGAACCTCATGATTAAGATATTCGTGAATATCTCTATTCCCCTCGTGTTCCATCCAAGAAAAAGCATATACATGTCTTATAATTGCCATAGACAACAATTCCCTATAGCGAATTTGAGTAAATTGTGGAATCGCCCCGGTTGTTTTCAAAAACTCAATATATGGTTTACATATTTTCATATGTTTATTCATGTTACTCGTACCATTTCTTGATTTTTCAAGAAAAGTTGCTTTCTTACAGTACATGCATCGCGCCCTCCTCGACATTGGATCAACATCAGTTCTGTCTATTATCTTAAACACAGTCCAGCAATTACTTCTTCTCCCATCAGGTTTTTGTAGGGGTTGTGGAGGAGCAGAAGTCATAGGGGCAATGCTATCACCATCAGAATGAACCTCGTTCCCATCAACATCAGTATTACAAAAGTCTACCATGACCAAGTGCAATTATCTGCAAATCTACAATCAAGAAAAAAACACAAAAAAAATTAAAAATCCCCAAAACTAAAAATTAGGGTTAAACTATTACTTCACAAATCTTACCTGTGTAAATGATGAATAGACTATAGACCATTAAAAATGTGGAGATATAGAAATCGTAATTCATCCTGATAATTGTAACGTGGGAGAGCGCGACATAGAGGGAGAGAGGGATGGGAGGCGTGGGTTACTTAGGGGGTGTGAATAAGTCAACTTATTTTAAGACAAAGTTAGAGATTCCTAACATTCCAACTTATTTTCCAACTTATTTTTGCAACTTATTGAATCTCAAAGATACATTAAACATTTGTATAAAAAAAATTATCAAAATATAAAATTTTTACCCGAAAATAAGTCATAAGTCGGTATAATTAAGCTATGCCAAACAGGCCATTACTGCCTTACTGGGCTGCGTTTTTTGTTGCTGAATAAAACATAAATCATAAAATATGTGTGAAAATCAAAATAATTGGACAATTTTATTTATCCATTATTTTAACATACTTTTATAATAAATAAATTATTAATCAAATTTTATAAAAAGTAAAATTCATATATATATATATATATGTGTGTGTGTGTGTGTGTGTGTGTGTGTAAATTGGTCCAGAACCCTCGACGTATATCCCATGGCTGCAATGCGGGCAAAAGATCGGATAATTAAATGAAAATAGGAAAAAAAGTTAAAATGTTAAATAAAAATAGGAAAAAAATTCTAAATTTAATTTAAAATTTAGACTCTTCCGAGTATTCATGCTAACTATTTTTGTGATGAATATTACCTCATTTTCTAGTGATTTGATTTTTCTTTCGTTTTTAACTAATTTATAGAATTACTAGATAAAGTAAATAAAATAAGTAAAAAAAACCCAAGTACTCATTTTTAACTAGTTTTTTTCGTAAAAAAAAAAGAGTAAAACAAGTCAAATTTTGATTTAAAATTCATACACACACAACCAAGTACTCATGTACTAACTAATTTCTGATGAATTTTACCTTACTTCCACTAATTTTCGAATAATTTGATTTTTCATCCATTTTTAAGTAGTTTATAAAATAAATTAAAAATGTAAATAAAAATAGTTAAAAAAGGCCAAAATTTGGATAAACATTCATACACACTCAAGTAGTCATATCATACTCACTATGAACACTACAAAACAACTAAAAATAGTAGTAGTAGAAAACTAGCAATGGAAGAACTGATTTTGGCAAGAGAAGAAGAAGCGGATCCAATTACTCAAATAAAAATTTAAACAA